>JARIHS010000027.1:0-1200000 GCA_029320655.1 Mycena floridula
TCATTAATCCGTCATGCTCGACCAATCCATTCCTCGATCAATCCATTCCTCGACCTAATCCTTCCCTCATCGTCCGCCAATCCGTGGAACCAAAATCCCGTCGACCAAATCGCATCCTGGTCGACCAAACAAATCGCATCCTGGCACGTCCGTTCGCCGTTCGCCGTTAAATTCATGCTCGACCAAATTGGGCTAATCCTCGATATGGTTTCGCCCTATGACCTTGCATCGTCTTCCTCACGATGACCTTGCTCTTGCGATGCGACGTTGCTCTTACGATGCGACGTTGCTCTTACGATGCGACGTTGCTCCTACGATGCAACCTTGCTCTTACGATGCGACCTCCGCCGAATCTCATCCCTCGACAAAAATCCATTGCACCAAATCCTGTACACGAATCCCGTTTTCGTGCGTCGCTCTACATGAATTCCACCTTTGGGTCAAACGAATTCCACCGCCGGTTCAAACGAATTCTACCGTCGCTCTACACGAACCCACCGTCGGTTTACACGAATTCCGTCGTCGATTCAAACGAATCTCGCTGTTCCGACCTTTGTCGATATTCCTGCGTCGACCGACCTCCAGCTCGTCCACGAACATTCAGACGAGGGTATAGCGAAGAAGACGACGAGGGTATAGCGAAGAGGACGACGAGGTTATAGCGAAGAAGCCACAGAGAAGAAGAAGAAGCCGCAGCGAAGAAGAAGAAGAAGAAGAAGACGAAGCGCACGAAGAAGAAGACGAGAAGAAGAAGGAGAAAAGAGGCCGAGAAAGCAAAAGCCTAATACCAGGTAGCGAAAGCCTAATACCAGGTAGCAAAAGCCTAATACAAGGTACGTCGCCATCCCACCCGAGCGGTATTTTCGCTGACCGTGTTGGTTCATTTTTTGTTTCTTTTCCTTTCCTTATTTTGATGCCACCGACATTATTCATGATGCCACCGACGTTATCTCGCTATCTGCCTCGCCTTTTTGTCGACAACCCATCCCTCGACCGTACCATTTCCCTTTTCGTCCCGTTGGTATTCGCCGTCGTTCACGTGGACCTCGTCTCCTCGCCGGCTCATTCGTTCACGTTGGGCTTTCGTTCACGTTGGGCTTTCGTTCACGTTGGTCTCTCTCGTCTTCAATCGTCGACTTTGAACCTCGCTCTCGACGTTGCTGCAACCTTTTGTCGGACGTCATATGACGCCATTCCTCAACCATGGCGTCGACTTGATGAACCGCCATATTCGTATGACCCGCTGTATTCGACGACCTCCGATACCTCGACGATTTCCTGGACACTGGTCTTGACGTTCCTTTGGATTTCTCGTGCGATTTGATTGGAATTGGTCGTTCGGTTGGATAGACGTGACGAAAGAGCACGAAACGAAAGAGCAGCTAAGAGAGGTCACTATATCTGTGCGTCGGCTTTTTTCTCCTTGCAACCTTTTTTCTCATACACGTTATACAGAGCATATTCCGAAATCAAGATGGCAGCCCTACCTTCACCAATAACAATCCCGTCCTCGCCGTCGATATCATCCCCAGTCCCATCATACCTCCGACACCAGACCTCTCTAAATTCCATCAACTCACCAAGGACGTCCATCAACTCACCAAGCTCGCCATCCACCCAATCCTCTCTCCACTCCCTCCGCTCCCCCTCCTCCCAAACCTCCTTACGCACAGCCTCCTCGTCAGCAGTGACAATAATAACCCCCGGCAAATCGATCCTCAAAAAGGCGCCGGTGGTCAAGGAGGGACTGTGGGGGCGGGTGGTTGGGCGTTTTGGGAATAATAAGGGGAATGAGAGCGATAGCGATTCGATACGGTCTGGATCGCATAGCGATTCGATGCGGTCTGAATCGCATAGCGATTCGATGCGGTCTGAATCTTCGATGCGGACTGAATCGCCGAGTCGGAGCGAATCGCCGTTGCCGGACGGACGGTCGGGGTCTCGCTCGTCGACGATGGATTCGTTCGCGTCGGTCCGCTCTACGGCGTCGGGCGCGTCACTCCGCTCGCGCCCCGACCCCACCCTCAAACGCGCGCACTTTGTCCTCCCGTCCATATCGGTGATATACCCGATATCGTCGTCGAACCCGCCGAGTTATCCGGGGGTGAGGGAGGAGAAGAGGGGGTGGGAGGAGAGGGAGAGGAGGAGGAGGAGGAGGGTGTTGACGAGTCCGGGATCGCATACGTCGAGCGCGTCGGTGAGTTCGGGGGGAGGGTATACGCCGACGTCGGCGGGGGCGGGTCAGTCTATTTCGGGACAGGAGGCGGGAGCGGGATTACCGAATCAAGCGCCTATACCGAATTCAGCGCCCGGATACTTTGACATCGGGAAACCCAGAGAAGAGCCCGAGGAAGAGGAAGAGGAGTATTGGGAGCCGAGTAAGGTGGAGAGTTTTTATAGGGAATGTTGTGCTGGGATTGATGAGACGCCGGATGAGGGGATTCGGAGGGCGTTTTTGAGGATGGGGGGCGAGGGGAGAGTGCCGGGTATGTTTGATTTGATTTGGTTTTGATTTATTGTGTTTTGGTTGACGGTGGGGTTAGGTTCACGACGCGGTTCGGTGTCTTCCGTGTCTTCCCGACGACAAGTTCCGAGCGGTCCGCGTACCCTGGACCTCTCTGGGGTACAGCTCACCCCGACATCGGCACAGATTCTCGCCGACGTGCTCTGTATCGAATGGGGACTGAGGAGGCTGATATGTAAAGAGTGTGATTTGGAGGAGGGGACGTTGAAGGTCGTGCTGCATGCGCTTTTGGTTGAGAGCGAATCTGGGTCGCAAGAGGTGATGACAGAGGAAAGTCCATACAGACGAGCGACACTCGCATCTCGAGTCAAGAAACGCGACAAGCAGCGCGGTATCGTCTATCTGTCGCTCGAGAGCAACAAGCGCCTTGGGGGCAAGGGCGGCGGCATTTTGAATGGGTTGAATTTGGGGGGTTTGGGAGGTACGTCGTATTTGGATGAGAGTTTTGTGTCTTTTGTTCTTGTCGCTTCTTTCGCTGTCGTCTCTCATCATTCCGTCCTTCGCTTCGTCCCTTAACCAAGCCACTGACATCCGATTTACAGGCCAACCGACCGAACCGAATGCGTACAAGATGATCGCCGCGTTTATCGCACGGGCGTCGAGGCTCGAGTTTTTGGTGAGTACGTCGCGATGTGTTGTCTTATCTTGGGCGTTTGTGTTATCTCTTGGGCGTTTGGGCACTTGTGTTATCTTATCTTGAGCGCTTGTCGAGTTCCTTGGTCGTCTTGCTTTCCTTTCCTTCGTCGTCTCGCTTTCCTTTCCTTTCCTCGCTTTCCTTTCCTTCCCTCTCGCTGTCCTTTCCTTCCCTCTCGCTCACCGACCTCGTTTTCAGGACCTCTCCCAAAACCCGCTCGACAAGAAGAGCGTGGAATGGCTTGTTGGGGTGTTACCTCTAGACTCTTCCTCTGAACTAGAGAATGCAGATGAGCAATCTCGCTCTCTAGATTACCAATCTCGCTCTCTAGATTACCAACCCCGCTCTCTAGATTACCAACCCCGCTCTCTAACCCTCCGTTCCCTCCGTCTCGACGACTGTCAGCTCCGGCATCCCGCCCTCGAGACGCTGTGTCGCGGGATTCGGGGGAGTGGGGTGAGGAATGTGAGTTTGAGGTGGAATAAGGTGAGGAGGGGTTCGAGATTGTTTTTGTTGGTTTCGCATTGGCTTTCGTTTGTTTCGCGGTCATTGTTATGGCTGTCGAGAGAGTCTCTCGCTCTTTGGCCTTGTCTTTCTCGCGTCGCTTTTGCTATCTGTATACTAACGCGCCCATTCCACAGATCAACGCCTCTGGTGCCGTTGCGCTGGCGCTGATGATACGCGACTATCCGGATGTTATGCCCGCTGGAGCTTTAGGTTCGTCTGTTTGTCACGCAGCTCTCTTTGTTATTAGCTTTTTATCGTCTCTTTCACCGCTATTACGCGTCTTTGCTGACGCCCACATCCAGCTTCGCCACCCCTCAGCGCCGCTGGCACCGCCACGCCGACCGGCTCCTTCTCCCTCAGCACGCCGACGGGATTCAGTATGGCGTCGTTGGGGTCTGCTATTGGGTCTGCGACTGGGTTTGGGGTTAAAACGCCGTTGGCGTCGGCGGGGGTTAGACCGTCATTGGCTTCTGCTGGTGTTAAACCGCCATTAGCGTCGGCGGGGGCAAGGATGCCAGAGTCGCCGTTGGCTAGTCCGAGTTTGAAAGGTGAGTCGTTCTCCTTTTACTCGTTTTTTTTTGGCCTTTAATGTCCCTGTTCACAAGGCCCGCTTCTGCCACCACCAAAACGCGTGCCAGCGCCGAGTGCAGCGTCGATGACGACGACGTATACGCCGTATGTACCGAGGGCGAAGAGGGCGGCTACTGTGTCTTCGCCGACATCGGGTTCGCCTTTTGCGACTCCGCCTTTGCCGACGACGACGCCGGCGCAGTATCAAACGACGACGGGACAGTATCAAACGGCGACGTCGCAGTATCAAACGTATCAAGGAGCGACGACACCAGGTACAACGACGCCAAATTCGCAAGCTCATTCATCATCGCTCCCCTCTGCGGCCTTGCTGGACAAAGTGCGAGCGCTGGACGGATTACCAAGGATTGGGCAGTTGAGGACGTTGGATTTGAGGGGGAATGATTTGAGGGTTTGTCCGACCTATTAAACCGAGCTTTGTACTGACGCAGGATTTACAGAATGGAGTAACGTACCTCGCGCAGGTTCTCAAACGGAATCGGACGCTGAAGGTGCTGAACCTGGCGGAGAATAAGATTGATGTGGCTGGGTTGGGTGTTATCGCTGATGCCTTGGTCAGTCCGTTCCTCTCTTTTTGGTGATTTGGCGCTAAGGCGTTGAACAGAAATACAACTCTTCACTGGAGACATTGGACCTGTCGCGTAATCCGTGTTGTGGGCCATTGGGGGGTGGGATTGGGAAGGTGCTCGCGTCTGCTGCTATACCAGCCAGCGTCAAAGCACCAGCTGTAGCAGCAAAAGTTATCGCTTCGGCGCCTCTTAGCGCAGCCAAAGGGACGTTGGAGCAGAGGCTTGCTTCTGCTTCACGGACGGGGGCGCCTGCTGTGTCTAGACCGGGTATGTCTCCGAGAGTCTCGGCCGCCGCGCTTGAATCGCAAAAGTACATTACGGGGATACAGGCATTAAGAGCGGCGTTTACGATGAATACGGCGTTGAAGAGGTTGTTTTTGGGGGGGACTGGTATGACAGGTCCCGGCGCTATTGCTCTCGCCGAGTTTCTCCCCGAGAGTCGGTCGCTGCTGCATTTGGACTTGACGGGGAATCGGTTGGAGGTGTTTCCTGAAGAGGAGGCGGGATTGGGTGAGTCGTTGTTTCTTTGCTGCTCCAGTCGCTTCGTATTTTATCTTTGCTCTGCTGATATATCTTTTCAGACTCTAACCCATCCTCCCTCCCGTTGACCCCATCCACAGCGGCCATACGCGCCCTTTCGGCGGGATTGAAGCATAATACGGTGATGAGGTGTTTGGATTTGGATATTCCGGCGGGGGTTGATCGGTCAGAGGGTGAGTGACTTCTATTGGGTTATGGAGACTTTCTATTGGGTTATGGTGACTTTCTATTGGGTTATGGAGACGGTGACGATTCGTTTCTTTCTGACTCGTCTTTCCACAGATCCCTCAAACCCTGCCTCCGTCGAAGAATTCGCTAGAGTATGTCGAGAGATTTTGGGGTGGTGTGTGAGGAATACCGTTGAGGCTGAACGGGTGCAGGAGGAGCGCAAGGCGGAGTCGCTTGGGTCGTTGCGTACGCCGACGGAATCCATTATGTCGCCGACGGTGGAGGGTGAGACGGCGTCGTTGATGTCGCCGGCGGGAGAAACTAACGGAGCATCGGGATTCAACGGAGTGTCTTCGGCATTCAACGGAGACGGGACGCCGACGCCGATCGGATTACCTTCGGAGCGCAAATCCAAAGTCTGGAACATGCTCCATGGGTCCGAGTTGGCAAAGTCGGTGAGGGAGATGGAGGAGAGGGCGAAGGAAGGGGGAAAGGAGAGGACGAAGGAAGGGGGAAAGGTGGGTGACTTTTTCAAAGATTTGTCTTTGAGTGGATGTTGGTTGGAGGCGTTGTTTCTTTCACCTTTGGGGTTTCACGTTTGGCATCCTTTGGGGTTTCACGTTTGGCATCGGCGCTTGTGGTTTCGCTGCTTCGCTTGTGCTTGATCGTTTTCTTTCGCTATATGTTTGTTTCGTGTCTTTTTCGCTTTGTTTCCTTCGCTTCGACGCTTTGTTTCCGTCGCTTCGACGCTTTGTTTCCGTCGCTTCGACGCTTTGTTTCCGTCGCTTCGATTCCGTTGGCTCATCTGTCCATTTCAGGGAGATATCGTCGCTCAAGCGCGCTTGACGATCCAGGCTTTATCTTCAACCAACTCATTACCATCGACCAACGCATTACCATCGACAAACTCTTTACCATCGCCCAAATCGCTTCTTGCATCGTTGACGACCCTCATCGAACGGACGGACGAGGCGGAGAGGTTGGTGGAACTGTTTGAGGTGTTTGAGGGGTTGCGGAATCTCTTGGACGGAGAGGTGCCGAAGACGCCGACGGGGACGGCGAGGACGGAGACAAGTGGGGATGAGAGCTCCAACGAGGAAGAGACGGGGGTGAAGGAGAATGGCGACGTCAACAAGTCGCCTGGGAGGAAGCCGAATCTCACACTCGACTTGCCTGCTGGGAATCCGGCGTTCAAGGCGCCAGAGATGGATTCGGCGTTCAAGGCGCGAGAGACGGATTCGGCCTCGTCGGATTCGGATTCGTTCACGTCGATGCAGGCTTCGGATGGATTGCACCGGGACGAATCTTCGTCATCGCATGATTCGTTGATCCATTCGCGGGATTCGTTGCTCCATTCGCGGGATTCGTTGATCCATTCGCGGGATTCGTTGATCCATTCGCGGGATTCATTGCGCCACTCGTACTCGGACGGAGAAGAGGAGATCACGACGCCGCGGCTTGACAAGGGCAAGGCGAGGGCGCCGACGCCGCCGATTGAGCATGAGAGCGTGTTGAGTCCGGTTTTGGGGGGTCAGTCTTTTTTTTTGGTTTTCGGTGATTTCATTCTGGCCGGAGAGCTTTCGAGAGATTGGTTTGGTTTGGTTCGTGGATATCGCGAGTCTGCGCTTATTTGGCCCGCTTGTTTCACAAAGATGCTCTTGGTCGCATGATGCTGATTATCCTTGTACAGGCGCTGAGTTTACCGATACGAGCGAATCGGAGGGGGAGTATGATAGTGCCGAAGGTGGGTCTTCTTCTCCTTCTTTCTTCTCCTTTTTACTTTCCTTGTCCGCTTATGCTTTCGTCGTCGCTTATGCTTCCTTGTCCGCTTATTCTTTCGTCGTCGCTCATCCCTCCCCTTAGATTCCGAACCAGTTCCGGGCGCAGACCCCCAATCACGTTCAAAATCCTGGGTCGCCGAAGAAGGCGAGGTTTTCCGCAAGGGTACTGTGCTATTGGGGCCGGAGGAGATGGAGGGGGAGTATGCGGGGGAAGACTTGAGGAGGGAGGTATGTCTTTTTTTTTATTTCCTTATTCATGTCTCTTTTATTTCCTTATTCATATCTCTTTTGTTTCCCTATTCTCTTTTTATTTCCCGATTCTTTTCTTCCCGATTCTGTTTACCGAACAAGTACTGATCATCCTCGCAGCTCCTAGAAGCGATGGTCGAGCGTCCGCCGCCGAGGAATGTGGACGAGGAAGGGATGAATGTGGATGAGGATGTTATGAGTCCTGGTTAGTATTCTCTTTCTTTCTTTCTTTCGCCTTGTCGGACTCGTTTTGTCATTTCATCTTCCTCCTTGTCTATCTGCGTTTTCTCCGCTCGTTCGTTCTAGGCCCTTGCTTGTCTTCTGCCTTGATCTCTTAAGCGAGCTGTCACCGATTTCACCTCTCTTTCTCTTGTCTTATTCTGCTATCGTTCTTGTTCTGCTATCGTCCTTGCTTCTGCTTTGCTTGATCTTTCGCTGGTGTATGGTTGGATAGCTTGTTTTTTTCCTGTTTCGTCTTTTCCTGCGATTTCTCTGGTTTTTTCTCGGCGTTTCTTGGTCTCTCCTTACTCTCTCCTATCCCCCTTATCTCCTTCTTTCGCTGACATCTCCTTCCTTCGCTGACATCTCCTTCCTTCGCTAACACCTCGATAGCGAACCTCCGCGTCCAATTATCTCAAAGCTCGACCCAGACGACGCCAACACCCGCCGCCCCGCCGCCAAGACCGTATATCTCGCGCGCGAGGTCGTCGAGTGCGAGTATTATGAGTATTGTTGGGAATAAGACTTCGTAGGGAAGTGAGAATGAAGGCTTCGTAGGCGTCTGGCAGCGGGAGAGGGAGGGGACTGTGGCGCATAAATAAATTTCTTTTTGTTTTCATACATACATATTTGTTTAGATCCGTACGCTGCTCATTACATACAGTATCTGATATTCATACTCACATATCCATTGTTTCACTTTACATATTCATTGTTTTGCATTATATATCCATTGTTTCACGTTACATATCCATTGTTTCGCTCGTACTCATTACATATCCATTTCGACATTGTTACTTGTGTAGCATTTTTGTTAATTGATTGATGGGGATGGCTTGTCTTTTGCGAGTTGGGTTGAAGACGAGAGCTGGCTTGATTTGAACGCCAGTCCAAAAAGTATTCACATATGGAGCAAATACAGTGATCTGGAGCACGACATTCTGAGGATCATGTTTTATATGGGGTTTGGAGCATTATGGTACATGGATATCTCGTACATATTCATTATTTCATTCACAGTGGATTTATCGTGGACAGGTCTGGGGATTCAAGTAGGAATGAATGCTGAGAGTGCGATGAGGGTTTGGATAAGGAGAGATTCCATGCAACGCGTATGTGACAAGGAGAGACAATATCTGGCTTGATTCGAACACAAGTCCAAAAAGTATTGAAAACTATACAAGAAATACAGTCAGTGCACGACATTCTGAGGACTATGCTCCATATAGGCTTTGCAGCATTATGGTAGATGAATAGGTTTTCAAGGGTCATGATTGGACCGACTGATATGATTTAGGATTTGATTTAAGTAGTGCTCTCTTGACTTTGTGGGATTTTTATCGAGATTTGCAGGGAGTCTTGCTGTGTTTACATGCTATGGGTGGGGAGGGTGATATGATCCTTGTCATACAAAAGCCAAATAAAATGGAGAATTGAGAAGGATACATAAGACTAGATGGTGGATTGAACACAGGTCCAAAAATGCAGTAGATCAATTCAAGACATGCCAGACAATGACATTGCGAGTAGCATGAGTGGATATTTGAAGTCATGCAGAGTGATTATTTAAGCTCGGACTCTCAGTTTGCCAAGTTGCTTAAAGAGAGGATCGGGACTTTGCTACTTGGGGAGAGAATCAAGAGGTTCAATAGAGAAAAGGAGGGTGAACTTCCAGGGGGGAGAATAGATGAGATGTGAACTCTCAGGAGAGAGGATGGCCTTTTGTACATGACGGGAAGATATGAGACTCGAACATTATTCGTACAAGTCCAAAAATGTCACAATTGCACAGGACTATGAACACTCAAACATGAGAAGTCTATGAAAGACAAGAAGAGATCTTGTCAATGATGCGGCCGTGCAATGACGACTGCGTCATCATGAAGATGACTCACCATCATTACACCAAAGCTAACCTGCGGTTGTGACACCGGGCCCTCTATCGAGGTTCCTCATAGAGGGTCGGCCACCGGATTGAATCGATCCAGCATACTGAGGATTGGTCCGGCCCTAACATTCCCGCTTAGTTGGAAAGAAAGAACAATGACAAAATGGCACACAACACAACAGCAATATTGTACAATGTCACAGGATCCAGAATGAGTCGAAACTTGAAAGGCAGTCCCACCAGCTACTTATGCCAATGAACAGTGTATTGTCAATCTCTTAGAGGAAAGACCTTACAACTCAAAGATCTGGTGGTCTCCAGAGGGCCATTAGCATTTGATAAAATCTGAAAAATGATTGTTCCTTTCCCAGGGAAGGAATTACATTTCGGCATGGTCCACGTCCTAAACACCGTGTCCCGAGATAACTAGTACGCAAACTAATATAAAAGTAAGTACAACTAATCCCAGGGGCTTCTATTTCATAAGGAGACAAGCAAATGCAAATTGCACCATAAATCTAAATCTAAAGCAGAGGCCGTGAGTATTTCTTTACATACTTTAATTAGCTGTAAGGATAGGTATATTCACTAGGCACCTCGTCAGTATGCCTGAGGGACATACAATGGCTCAGAGTCATACAACTTCAGTACATCATAGGCATACTTGGTGAGAATGGCACTGCTTGACGGTCTTGAGATCGTATGAGTTCCACAATATCAATTCCTGGCCCGAATTGAGTACAGTATTTGATGGCTCTTGTAGACACCCAAATGACATATCATCCTATACATCAGTTGCTGCAAAGATATCAAAAATACCGATACCCAGGCAGATTCAGGATATGTATACCCATTTCAGTACCAAATTTCATGCCAATCAGACATGTATTCGTGAAGTGATTCAAGGATTACTGGTGTGAAAATGACTGATATCCCAGTTTGGAATATTTTGTGCTATCTTGCCTGGGCCATATCTCTACCATTTCTGCATAGATTTGCTTCAAACCTGGATGCGAAACCTCACATTGGAGTCTACTATTTAAGTATAGTGTCATTCAAGAATCCTTCCCAGAGAAGATGTTGTCAACAGAGTGTACAAATGAACCATGGTGTACACAAGACCCGTCAATTACCGTACACCCGGATTGAGATCATACAGCCAAGGCAGAAACTCCAAACATAACTTGCATAGTTCATCATTCTGACATTCAAGCATCGCATGTTCCACAGTCTTGATGTCATTTTGACAGAAGCGACATAGTCGCTCATTATACAGAACCCGGACTCTGTGATTGTCAACCCATGAAAGCTCTGTGACAGCCAGGCAATGTTCACCAGTTATCAGCCGAGAGAGAGCCTTTCTGTGCATAGAGTTCCACACCTCACACTGATAATGTCGCAAGTACAGGGTTCGATATGCCGGTTGCTGTGCCAAGTTTCCTGCAACATATCATCAATGTGACTTTTCATAGACCAGTACATGGATTTTAGTAGCTCCCTGACTTGCATCTCTGCATTTGGATCCAGGACATCAGGCATAGTTAGTGTTGGAAGCAGCTTAGCAAAGACAGTCTTGATGTCTGTGAAGCAGGTACGTCGACCTGCGGCATCCAAAGCGACACTTTCATTAAATGGGCCCGAACATAAGTGTCAGTTGGACGTGACAACAGATGTGCCATGTATCTAATGACAAGCTCAAAGTGCCTGAATTTTATCAGCACCAGCCCTGTTTCAGTGTAAAGAGGAGCTAGGACTGAGTTCTTCTTCAGGCCAATCAATTGACGGCTGAAACAATTCTGGACTTTCTCTAGCTTGGCCAAGTGAACCGGACTGGTGTTGATGAGAAGTTCGCAGCCATAGATAAGGTGAGGGTCAACCATTCTCATGTATAGCATTTTTCCCTGCAATGGAGGTAATGTCCCTATCATTCCCTCCACATGCAACACTGCATGAGCTACTTTTTGAGCTTGAGTTGCTTTATTCTCATGGTGCTTGGCTGGAACTGTTGTAAAGGCACATGAGACTCCAGTTTTCTGCATTGTAAACCCTGAATAGGTGTACTCATCAACAATTTTGACTGCTGTACCTCCCAGCAAGAAGTCAGGCAAGACTCGAGGTATTGTTCCATGTACACTGAACTTTGTTTTGATCACACTCACAAACAGAAAGTCCGTTCCTCACCACTTATCAAAGTGACTCATTTTACCCTGAATTCCATCAGGTGATAATGACAGCAGGAGTACATCATCTGCCTGCTCCAAGTGCGAGATAGAGAAGCCACCAATTGGAATATTGTCCTCCAACTCTGGGATACTGAAATCAGCCAGGTAGAGAAGCCACAGTTCTGGCAATGCTGTGTCACTGATTAGCACTCCTGAAGTAGAGATGAACGGATCTGACAGCTCCCCTTCATGTCTGACAATATAAGTCATCTTTTTGTAAATCATGCGAAGCCAGTCAATGAGTAATTGTTACCTCCAATGGGAACAATAGTATATATAGTCTGAATTCATGGTGAAGGAAGATGTGCAAATGGAGTTATGCATGAAAGAATGCCTGAATTCCAGACTATTCCAGATCCCTGGAGTGCTGAAAGTGTCAATGAAGCCAATGGACAAGGACGGCTCTCATCAGAGTCTGCAGGTCTAAAGTTGGACAGCTGCAGCCTCAGCCCGCAGGGAAGACTCGTTATGAACATGTCAATGGCCATCAGCAAGATGGCAAATCTCTTTTCCGCTTACATACTCACGCAAATACGACACACGTATATCTATGGATTTTGTCGGTCCCTTCCCTGAGGTCAAAGGTTTCAATTACCTTTGGGTCATACTATGTCGACTGACATCCATGGTCCACTTGATTTCAATCTGAACTGACCATACGGCATCTGAGTTATCATGGATATACCTACGCGAGATCGTCCGTTTACACGGACTCCCTAAGTCAATAGTATCGGACCGGGATTCGAAGTTCACCTCGAGATGGTGGAGAGAAGTTCATCGACTTCTCGGTGCCAAACTACTCATGTCAACCTCTTTCCATCCACAAACTGACGGAACCTCTGAACGAGCTATCCGTTCAGTGACCCAGATCTTTAGGAGCAAGGTCAAGTCCAATCAATGTGATTGGGTCAACCAATGCCCCATGACAGAATTTGCAATTAATTCCAGCATAAACACCTCGACGAAAAACAGACCTTTCTTCTTAAACAGCGGCCATATGCCTAGAATGATGCGCGACCTGACCGCTGTTACCGCCGAGACGGATCCTGGGATCCTAGCATTCATGGCAAATGCCCTCGTTGCTTTAAAAGATGCACACGACTCTATAATAGAGGCTCGTGTTTTTCAAACCTATCACGCTAATAAGCGCCGTCATGAAGAGCCAATGCTTAAGGAAGGTGACCTTGTGTACATGTCGACGAAGAACTTGAATATCCCGAAAGGACGCGCCCAAAAATTGGTCCCCAAATTCATTGGCCCTTTTAAAATTATCAAGGCTGAGGTTTCTAGCTCCAATTATACGCTGGACTTACCTCCAGACCTGGTCAAGCGACGTATACACCCAGAATTCCACATCAGCTTAATTCACCCTCATTTCCCTAACGACGATGAGCTCTTCCCAAACCAAGAAGTGCTTGATCCTCTCGACTTCGGAGCACCAGCTGATGCCAAATGGGTCGTGAAGTCCATTGAAAGCCACCGCTGGCGTGGTTCAATTATCGAATTCGAGGTCCTCTGGCAACTTGGAGACTTGACCTGGCAAGACTATGATAGCGTGAAAAAGCTGAAGGCTCTGGACGAATACCTGAAGCTAAAGGGCGTCTCCGACTGGAATGAACTTCCTGGACGTGACGTGCATGTTGTAACTCGTGGCCGGACGAGAAGAAAAAAGTAGCCTCATGGCCTGCCCTCTGTCTAAATTTAGATCCTTCTTTTCTTGGCCGACACGTTTAATAAGAAGGGGTTTGGACCCTTATTCTCATCCGTTATACATCAGCAAAACTGACCATCCCTTATAAGGGTTTCCAGTCAGTTCCAGCCCTGTGGAAATGTTGGGAGCTATTGCAAGGCCATTGCAAGGGTGCTAGAATAGTTCCATCCCATCCCATCCACCCAGGATAATCCTGGGAGTCTGGGATCATTCCAGATAGTTGGAAGGTAGTTGGAATGTCATTGGAAGGGGTTGGAATCCTGGGATAGGAATATAAGAGGATTGGAAGGGACACTGAAATTTAATTTGAAGTTGGTACTGGTTTTTGAATAAAAACACTCAACAAGACTCACCAATGATGAGAGACAATGTGCAATGTGCTACGGCGGCAGTCGGGTAGATGGGTGCCCGACTGGGACATATGAGGAGCGGAGCAGCCATATATACAAAGCGCTGATGGTGTAGGTGTCTAACACGTCATGTTAGTGCAGTTGAGCTCCCGCCCCCACTGGCAGCTCTTGAGTTCGAGTCCTGCTTTTGCCAATTTCAGATGCCGCGTTGGCTGGCGATCTGACTGGATTCAGTAATGAACTCAGATTGGTAGGATGCCTTTTGTCACCTTTCTTGAACCCGGCCATTGCAATTGTTTGGAATACTTGCGAGCCGTTGGAATGTCTGGAAGGATTCTGGGTATTAGAGTTATCCCAGACCCTTCCAACCCCCTTCCAACTGCATTGGCTGTTTCGCCAACCACTGTAACCCCATAGGATGATAGCCGACAATACAATGGGTTCCAGAGCATATAAGGGGATTAAAATGTTTGGTCAATTTTGCTGATGTACAACAGGAACCGTGAATATCATCACGAACATGTACGAGCCGCCGGTATCCGCCCCAGACCTTATCCCTCCAGCGACTCGCGAGACAAACGACGCCGTTCAAGATCTCGTTCCATGTCACCCCAATGTTCTGAAAGATCCGAACGCTCTGATGAGCACATTCATCGTCCATCCCTTGCCATTCCCAAGACTGTCGATAATGTCCTAAACTTAATAGACATTGCATCCAAGGACTCCAACCGACTTGATGCTGTTCGAATTCTGATCAGCCTCTTGGACCAAGCTCAATGGGTGAAGGATCCTTCTGCCCCAATGAGATACCTCATTCAAACCGAGTGGTGACCTCTGCACTGGTATTTCAGTGAAACTCATCCATCTGAGCAAGCTTTCAAGCATCATGCTCGTCACCAAATCGAATACGCCCAAGTCAATGCTCCATACCTTGACCGTCGATACATGCCGGTAACACACCCCAGCTCGAACGAAACCCCATCGACAAAGTCGAGTTTATTGTCGAATAAACTGAGTCCCGTTTCGACTCAGAAGAAGGTCATTGTCATAGACGACCCCAAAATCCTTCTAGACTGGGATGAACTCCCCAGTATGCAAGTACCTTGCGCAGTCAACTAAACATCTGTATGGAGTACCTTTTGAGGGAAACAAGCTCATCTTTTGAGGTGTCCGTGGCGCAATGATGTTCCTGTCTCGAGTACCTTTGGGAGATGGAACCGAATGCCCCACCGGCCTTGACTTAATGTTCTTATACATTTGCAGCTATGTCACTGCATTCCCTGGATGTTACCTCGAGATCCTCTCAAAGAAAAATTACAGTATCACAAAGGGAAAGGTAGCTCGAAAGAGATTTCCATATACCGATCCTACTGACTTCACCAATATCAATGTCGCCAAATTCCTCGCAGATCAAGGAAAGCTCTCTTGTGACTTCGACGATGAATTTGTATGGGCTATCGCTTTCGCCAAACACATGGCTTTCGACAGCAATATCCCCCCCGACCAGTCCATTCATTTCTTCAATATTCATAAGGCTGGACTTCGACTCGATGGGTCTTGCTCCACCTGGGTTTCCCACAGGACCAGAAGGAGTATTGTATTCATGTCTCCCTTGTCCTCGTGACTCGAAGAAACACGCTAGCGTCAATTTGCCCAAATCTGACGCTGGGATTTCCCGAGCTCGTCCAACCAAAACTAGCAACGTCGATAACTCCAATGACCTCGCATTGGCTACCAACGCCTCGCTATCGCTTCACGTCAAATCCAAATCCAAAATTGAACCTGACGATAATCCTACATGTACTGAACGCTCTACTAAGTTCTCTACGATGGATACTCGACCAGATTTTACAGTCGCCATTAGGGTTCACCAGGGGTAGAGGTAAAGGTCTGGAAGGCCCTACCTCTACCTCTACCTCCCAAACCTCTACCCTTGAGGAGGTATACCTCTACCCTACCTCCAGATTTGGGAGGTCTAAGGAGGTACAAATTCCCATGCTACAAAACACCAATTGCATCTACATCTTGCAAGTATTAATTTATCAATAGCTTCAAGTTGTATTATAATGCAGTTTTATGTCCATCTCAGCCTATCTAGTCAATTTGAAAGGTTAATGATATGACTAAGCTATTCTTGTACCTATCTTCTATGTAGATTTCACTGCTTAAGAGCCATACTATGGTCCATTTCACTGGCTGAAAGTAGGTATCAGATTATCTATAGAGTATCATGACTATAAAAGAGGTGTTTTATGATAAAAATCACTGAAAAGAGCTCAATATCTAGTGTCTACCAGACCTCTGTACCTCCAGAGGTAGGGTAGAGGTTTCACAAAGGTCTGGACAAGCCAACCTTTACCTCTACCTCTTGTACCCTCACTTTGATACCTCCAGAGGTATACCTCTACCTTAGTCACCATTCAACAACCACCTGCCGTCATCATTAATGCTCCCTCTTTCCAGACTAGTGGGATCCTGGGTATGACCGCATTTACTTTCGGCGCTATCAGCCCGCAGTATTTGCCTGTTGCCCCAGCCACGAGCGGTATACCTCAGGACGTTGGTGTTGACCCAAAGCTTATTATGCCTATTGAACCCGATGAACAGGACCATGAGGACTTCGACGAGAACCTTGTGGACCATGAGGAAGAGACTCACTAGGATGTTTGGATCCAATTGACTCTTCCTCACTGTTCTATCGACTCACTTTCTTGAAAATGCCGTGTCAACATCTAACTCGTCTGCAGAGGCTTTCTTGATGCATCGCCACGGTCATTTCGACAAAACGCCCGATTCAAGATTCCTTCTTGGTAAACTCGACCCAACTCGAGTCCGTTCCAAAGCATTCATTGTCGACAATAGTAGCCGTGGTCTTCAACAAGTCGGGAGAATGTAACGGATCGACTCACCGCACATTCATTTATCTTATCAAATATCTTGATATCAATTTACTTATCATTTACTTACCTAAAACCTTTTTGCACATGATTTGTTCTGAGTCCATATTAGGCTTTTTATCTTTACCTTTACACTGCCAACACCTATCTCAGAACCTAGAGAATAAACATCTAGTCCTGTTCTGTGTGGTGTGAACCTTGCAAAGGCTCAAAGACCCAACCACCCCTTACACAGTCAAAATGGTGAAGTGACAAAATTTTCACCGCCACTGTAAATCAAGTGAGCAATGAGCCAAAAATACATTCTAGGAAGATCCATGTCAAGGGAATGCATCAAACCATATAAGCTCTTTCTATCCCATGATCAACAAAACACCTGATTGAAAACATTTGAAGCTCACTTGAGAGAATCAAAACGGACGATGTAGACCGTGATCTTTGCTTTTGCATCTGAGATGAGTCCATTAGAGCATCATTTTAGCAGCAGATCAAGTTTAAATGTACCATGTCCGGTGCCCAGCCTATTGCAAATGATATCCCAAAGACCCCTTCCTGATGATGCCTGGACCCAAGGGGAAGGGCTGGTCCCAGGTGTCAATGGAATGCTATGAGATAGATCCTACATTGTTGTCAAGCAAAGAGACTAAAGAGAAGGAACAAAAATACCTGTCTATCATGCCATCTCAGAAACGTCCTCCTTGACGTCGCTAGTGTCCATGTCACATGACCAAGAATGTCCTAGATTACAATGCGTTTCGCAGGCGCCTAGACCAACCTGTGACCTACACCAACTCTTTGTCTAGGTTTGTCTAAGTTTGTCTAGGCAGTTGTTCTAGGCACCTAAACAGAGCTAGACCCGGGTTGGTCTATGTCCCTGCGAAATGCAGTGATATTTTGAGTGGGTTTTGATTAGTCTCAGACCAGCCCACTAAGCTGTGATATCAAGCTACATGTATATAGGTTAAGATGACCTGTTCAATTGACAACATCATGATATAGCTGTCAGATGGTTGCTTGTCATTTGTGACCTTTTTTAGCAAGTTCACAAGCTTTAGGTTCCTCCCTCCGGTAGGATGGCTCGCTCTGCTCGCCACCTACCTCCGGGAGGAACCACAGCTTGTTTTTGCTTATTATGAGGGACTGGATAAAAAAGAGCTTAATATATTTTAATTTAGCAATACCTTTGGAAATACAATATATGGTGTTTTAAAATCCTCTCTAAGACTCTTTTTGACTAATACCTTGATCCATTGAATGTACATCATTAAGGTGACAGCAATACCAAAGTAGAGTGCAATTCTGGTTGGTCTGAGAAAAGAGACCCAAAAAGCAGAACTGCCGAGTTGCTACAGAAGTACTTGAATTCAATACAAAGCTGAATAGATGGTGGTTGAAGACTTGAAGTACAATACAACCTCCCTGGATGGCTGTGGAACAGGAAATCTGAGGCAATTTGAACCACATGCGACTTGAGCGCCTAATCTGGCACCTTCAGTTGCTTAGGTCAGTTTAGGTTCCTTCTTTTGGTCAGAACCACAGCTTGTTATGAGGGACTGGCTGAAAAGAGCATAAAGATAAGTACCATATATTGTTTTAGTAGTACCTCTGTAAATACAATATTTGGGCCATTAAAATCTTCTCTTCAAGGCTGTCTAACTGATATCTTGATCCTTCCACTGAATATATATCTTGAAAGTACAACATAGGGCTATCCATATAATAATCCATCTGAGAGAACTGAAGCTGAAATCTGTGATTCAAACAACATAGTTACAGACTTGTTGATCCACATGGCAAAGCCACATAGCCTGGGAGCTGGGCCTATCAGAAATTGAAAGGTACATCAGATGGTTGGTTTAGAAATAATCCAGGGAATAAAACCCTTTAATCCACATCCACAAATGGATTTCTACCACTGGGGATGCAGAGAGCCAGACCTGTCTCAGGGACTGGCTGAGGACCTCAGCAGTGTTGGGGGTATCTATAACCCCATTACCATGTCATATTAGCATAATGATAGTACATAAGTAGATGGCAGCCAAGGATGTATAATTGTGAAGAATGGGATACAGAACTCTTGTGCCATCTCAGCTCCAAAGAAGAAATCATGTTCAGGCCATACCTGAAAATAGTCTGGCAACAGCAGACATGTCAAAAGCCACTGCCAGTAATTGAGAACTTGCTGAGTCGAGAACAGTCTGTCACTGTGAACAGAAGACTGTGATTTCAACTCAGAGCGCAAAATGACAGAATTGGCATAGCTTCCAGGCAGGAATACTACTTAGCTTATTCCTTGAGGACAGAGGACACTTTTGAAAACCCTGGTATAGCCATATCAATGGAGAGTGCAACTCCAGATTGGCCTTTTCCCATGAAGCTAACAGATCCAAGGCCCAAAAAGCGAAATAAAATGAGTAATACAGCTCTCAAAAATGGCCAATAAGTAGGCCACATAAACAAACAGCACAGCAGAGCAATATATAAAACCAAATAGCTGACAGGAGAGCAGTAGCCCAAGCACAGAACACAGCCATTGATTGAACCAATAGGCCTTGGACAATCAGGCAGTCCCAGGGCACGGCGGCGCCAATCCTACACTCCCACACATTTGAACCAACATGTGACTTAGGCACTTGATTCGGCTAGCGGCGCTGCGCTGGCCCAGCGCTCAAATTGGCGATGAAATGATTTGTTTTAATTTGTCCCGCAGTCTCCACGTGCACTCGCTGATGCAATTTGAACCATGCGTGACTTGAGCGCTTATCCGGCGCTTTCAGTTGCTTAGGTCAGTTAAAATGATTTGTCATAATTTGTCATCATTAATCAGCATCACCTGACCGATGTGTTTTATATGTATTGATTGCGATCTTCTCTATTGATTCATTCTGTACAGCAACGGTGGTGTCTCCATCGGACTAGGTGCCTTGGTTCCTTTCTTGAGTATGTTTAAACATGATGCAGTGGTTTTAGATGTCAACAGCTGGACCCAACTTGATACCCTGTTTGAAACCTGAGACGAAAGGTCTGACATAGGATGAAAAGTGGCAGTGTAGATATATGCATACTCTCTACCTTGCAATATAGCAAGTTTTTCTGCCTCTGTGGCATGTTATGCTTGGCATGTCACATTGATTTGATGGACTTGGGTTGGCGATCCAAAGTGGAGAGGCAGTTCAGATGCCCACTACTGCCCTGTTGTTGTGTGGGAACTAGTTATTGAATGGAACCGCTTGGACAACATTAACAGTTTTCTCCAGATGACTGTAGTATGTGCCATTGCTCAGACTCTGGGAGAGCAAGAGATGTATGATTGCTCGTCTTCTGGACCTTCCAGAGCACTTTGTCAGTCAATCATTCTGATGGAATATATATTGGGAACAAATATAAACCCATCAAGGATGATATCTATCCTCAAGAATGTTGGAATCAGAATCAGAGTTGGATAACAAAGACACAAGACCACCACGGTACCCTGGTAGTAGCCCTATGCCCTGGTGTCCAATCACACTGTGGCGACCCAATGCACAGAAGGCTATTTAGGACGGGTCTAGATATTCTGGAGATGCTTATACACTCGACACAAAACATGAAAGCCGGCAAACAGAAAAGAAGCCAATCTGATCAGATCTGGAATAGATCTCAGATCGACAAGAAAGCGGTGCAAGCTGCAGAAGTCAGTCCAAGCCAGAAATCGTATGATATGGAGCTCAATGACGCAGGAATGACGTGTTAGTGACGCCATAAATCAAGATCGTATGATGTTGGAAAGGATTGTACGAGGTTCAAGGCCTTTTGGCAGTAAAAGAAAGAAAGTGCGACCACAATGGTACGATACAGAGAAATGACATCATAATACCAGGACAGTATAAATAGGATGCTGTATTTAGCCTAAATAAGAAGAATTACCCCCAGAGAATTACAAATACAGACAGAGACAGACTTGAAAGCACAGAACCGGCTTGATTAGTCAGCAACCCGACCTTCCTCATTGAGTAACAGATCTTGACGTCGGACCGTACACCATCCTCATGGATCATATCTAGTAGATTCTGCTGCTCAATAACCTCAATTACATCACCTGCTCTTCATACATTAATCTAAGTGGACACCTATTCAGAACTTGGATCGTACATTGTGTTATACAGTGTTCTGTTCCGTCGCAGATGCTTACATAGCCTCTCAACGCCCCTGTGGCAATATACGCCCTTGTGGTCATCTTCAGAGACTGCAAGGCTGAGGAAATGAGCAGGGCAAGGTGGGGAAGCGCTGGAGGCGACCCTTTACAGCTATTTCTGGTACCTAAGGCGCGGCATCATTTTTGATCACACATTTGATGCTACCAAAGAATAAATCATAGCAGGTGCAAATCTTGTTGGATTAGCTTCGGAATAGGCTCTAATTTTTTGTCTTTAAAAGTTTTAAATCATAGGCTACTTTTCTTCAATATACCGTGTGAATTTCAGCAAGGTACAAGGAGGAGGGGTGATTTGATGAAATCTGGGACCTAGAACATGCAGGACACTTTGAGGACTCTCTGGAAAGGACTAAAACTTCAGGTATATGTATCATATACCTATACAAATTATCCTAGTAGACATGTATATTTCATTCTAGGTAGCAAACCCAGTAGGAGGTACACTCAGGCTACAGCTAATTGCTTAGCCCCTAGTGGTCTCTGGATACTCAGGGTACTTGGTAACAAATGGTATAGTGTACTAGTATCGGTGAGAAGATGTTCTGAGGGAAATGAGGTTGCATAGAGCATTGTACTAGCATTCCCAGAGACTTGGACCGATTTGGACTGTTATGTCACACTGTGTGACATCCATCTCCTGTCTCTTGGAATGGCAGTAGAAGGCTCTAAGCATCCCAATTTCCCTTGAGACATATTTGTAAACATTTTAGTACACTAATATGTCTTATAAAGTACCCCAAGCATCTAGAGACCACTGGAGACTGAGTAATTAGCTGTAGCCTGAAGGTACCTTCTACTGGGTTTGCTACCTAGAATGAAATATATATGTCTGCTGGGATAATTTGTATAGGTATATGATACATATACCTGAAGTTTTAGTCCTTTCCAGAGAGTCCTCAAAGTGTCCTGCATGTTCTAGGTCCCAGACTTCATCAAATCACCCCTCCTCCTTGTAGCTTGCTGAAATTCACACGGTATATCAAAGAAAAGTAGCCTATGATTTGAAACTTTCAAAGACAAAAAATTAGAGCCTATTCCGAAGCTAAGCCAACAAGATTTGCACCTGCTATGATTTATTCTTTGGTAGCATCAAATTTGTGATCAAAAATGATGCCGCGCCTTAGGTACCGGAAATAGCTGTAATAGATCCAAGTT
This sequence comes from Mycena floridula, assembly GCA_029320655.1. Classification (NCBI taxonomy): domain Eukaryota; kingdom Fungi; phylum Basidiomycota; class Agaricomycetes; order Agaricales; family Mycenaceae; genus Mycena; species Mycena floridula. The sequence goes on from JARIHS010000027.1 coordinate 22,201, forward strand.
CTTCAAGTTCATAGTGTGATGCAGGACACTGTCCAAAAATTTGCATCAGATTTTTTGAAGTTCACTGATCTATGTCGAACATAGATGTCATTACTGAACAGGGCGGGCTGGGCATCGGCGGACCGATATATTAATATTTGCTGAATATTTTATGACTACATTGGGTGGCAGTGCAGAGCCAAACATCCGCAACTTTGTCAGCATCGCCCGGGCTTCGTTAACTGGCTCAAATCTGCCATTTCAGTAAGAATTGCCATCCAGCCTACTAGAACTGGTAAATGATATACAGGGTTAGTTTCCCCTTTCCTTTTCTCCTCTCTTTCTTCTATCAATATTTTTATTAATTATTTTCAATTTGGCCCACAGGCATAGGCCCCGAGCCAAGAAATGATAAAGAAAATGATAGCGGACCGCAAGGACAAAAATTGTACATAATAGTGAGATCGTCTCTCAAAACTGGGTTATCCGCCACAGGTACATGAGGCATAAGCATAATACACAGTGGTGTAACACCAGCTGGCACTAGTCTTCTGAGCTGTGCTGCAATTGTAGCAGTTGAATGAGTGGTCACCGGAGTTTGTGATATACCCATGCTTGCCGGATAGGACATCAACCAGGAACTGTTTGCTGTGAACTGTGTCTAGCCCCGTCGCCACGATGTCGAGGAAGCTGAAAACACGACTGCACTGTCCGCAAACTCCTCCCCCATCCGGAAAATCTACAGAGGTTTCGCCCAGTGTTTCTGGCGCCACACCGAGCAAATTCGCCAAGATCCGGACATCGTCGGCTGGGGTCTCGATGCGTGTGGCTGAGTTTTTAGATACAGCAACATGGGCCTCGAACTCGTCCTTACTGACCACCTTTTTCACGTCGCTATGTGCATGCTGGTCAGGAACAGGACGAAGGAGGTGAATATCAGACGATACACTTACATAGGCATATGGTACCCGATATGTATGTAGTGCAGAAGGCGATGATACACAGAATGTGAAGGGTGATAGTTATGTATGTGAACTGGGACGGTTGTCTGTCGATGGTTATCGAGAGGTGAGGGTTCCTTGCGGTCACATATATACCGTCCGAGAAGTGGTGAGAAAAACGAAATCTCTTGAGTACTGGACCTAATCGCGTACAGTGCTCGGAACTAGTTCGGAACTGGGATGTAAAGATACACCGACTGACATAGATGCTGCACTGTTGAATGAAAGACAGCTTCAATGGTATTAGATATGGCACCAGGGAAGGAACAACTCAATATGCAGTAGTCTACATCGTCCGTTATTCGGGCGCTGGGTTCCCGGACACCGGACCTATTGGTTGAGTGGAACGTGGGAGACGTGAAATGAAAAGAAACTCAAACCCAGTAACCCTAAACCCCTGTAACCAAAAGGAACCAAGTTAGCTCAGATTCTGTCAGGGAATCATTGGTGGCTCCCAATTGTCTCTGTTGCCTACGTATCACCTCTTTTCTCCTTCGGAGAGTTCGGAGAAGCAACAAAAATTTCAAGGAACATGTCCACCACGTTTCAGGCCGAAATATTTGCAGCGTGGAGCAGATTGGGGTGAATCTGAGTATATCTAGAGAGGTACCTATTCTGGGGCCAGACACATCATCTATTCCCAGGGTTGGAGTAGATGAGTCTAGATCTGCTAGAAATGGGCCACATGTCAAGAGGTCACCTGCTCCGACCCTGGAATAAACGTAAAATTACTAAACCAGGCCTGGGATCTATTCCAACCCTTGGAGCATATGATCTTTTCCCACCGCTTCCCAGTCTGCTCCCACGTCTGATTAGACTTCGCAAAGAAACCCCTGCAAGGATATTGGAGTGAAACGTGAGGATCTAGATCTTGAAAGACAAGATCAGTGACATTCAGGTGGGACTCAATAATGCCATCTCTGATTAGAATGCTGCTCACCAAGCTATGATATCACTGGGTCGATTTCATGATGGTAATCCACAGTCACCATTTCCATTGTTGACGGTGAAAGATACTTACTGAAAATCACCACATGTCAAACGTGCAGTCGGTGATACAAACACAACGGATGGTTCTGTCTGGCGGATGGGAAACATACAGGTTGCTCCCAAGACTGTCTCGACTTCAATTTTGACTTCCGAGAGCACTGTGGACAAGGTCGGTGCACAGGGGAGCAAGAGGCAAACCGGTACAGATATATAGTTGATTGAAGACACTGATTGAAAATTAACCAGAAGAGCACTGGACACAACAACATGAATGTACTCAAAAAGGAACCACTTCAAGTGACACTTGGGCGGCTAAGATACATCGAAGTTATCATTCAAGCGCCGACCGCAGGTGTGCTGGACACGACAGCATGAATGTACCCTGGATGGAGCCATGTCATGGGACGCTTGGGGCTAAGATACATCAAGTTATCACTCAAGCGCCGACCACAGGTGTGCTGGACACGACAGCATGAATATACCCTCGATGTCAGTCGACCAACCAGCCTCAGCATTTCTGACCAATCGGCCGCGATCCATTCAATTTGGTGCTCAAGCACCACTCACAAGTGCCACAGCCATTCGTGGAACATCTTACCTGGAGATAAGATTCCTGGCCGCTATTACTCATCTTCTCGGCCGGCAAGAATATACATTTATAGGATTTTCTGGGGGGTGAGAATCACAAAGATATATTATCTTTCCTGGCCGAGAAGATGAGTAATAGCGACAAAGCATCTTATCTCCGGTGAAGATGTTCCGCGAACGGCTGTGTGCGCGGACATGCCAGCGTGAGAATGTTTAAATGGTACTAAACATCATTCCGTTGTATAGAAGATCTTTCAAGATCTAGATAGGTTCCTTGAAATTTTTGTTTCTTCTCAGAACTCTCCGAAGGAGAAAAGAGGTGATATGTAGGCAACGGAGACAATTGGGAACCACCAATGATTCCCTAACAGAATCTGACTCTGCTTAGTTCCTTTTGGTTGCAGGGGTTTAGGGTTACCGGGTTTGAGTTTCTTTTCGTTTGATGTCTCCCACGTTCCACTTAACCAATAGGTCCGGTGTCCGGGAACCCAGCTACCAAATAACGGACAATACAGACTACTGCATATTGAGTTGTTCCTTCCCTGGTGCCATATCTAATACCATTGAAGCTGTCTTTCATTCAACAGCGCAGCATCTATGTCAGTCGGTGTATCTTTACATCCCAGTTCCGAACTAGTTCCGAGCACTGTACGCGATTAGGTCCAGTACTCAAGAGATTTCGTTTTTCTCACCACTTCTCGGACGGTATATATGTGACCGCAAGGAACCCTCACCTCTCGATAACCATCGACAGACAACCGTCCCAGTTCACATACATAACTATCACCCTTCACATTCTGTGTATCATCGCCTTCTGCACTACACACATATCGGGTACCATATGCCTATGTAAGTGTATCGTCTGATATTCACCTCCTTCGTCTTGTTCCTGACCAGCATGCATATAGCGACGTGAAAAAGGCTGTCAGTAAGGACGAGTTCGACGCCCATGTGGCTGCATTGAAGAACTCAGTCACATGCGTCGCGACTCCAGTCGAAGATGTCCAGATCTTGGCGAATTTGCTCGGTGTGTCGCCAGAAACACTGGGCGAAACCTTTGTAGGTTTTCCGGATGGGGGAGAGTCTGCGGACAGTGCAGCCGTGTTTTCAGCTTCCTCGACATCGCGGCGATGGGGCTAGACACAGCTCACAGCAAACAGTTCCTGGTTGATGTCCTATCCGGCAAGCATGGGTATATCATAAACACAGGTGACCACTCACTCAACTGCCACAATTGCGGCACGAATGCGGATTGCGGGATCTACATCACTGGGAATTATAGTTATGGCAGATAATGAGGCTGTGGCTCATAACCCAATTTTGAGAGAGCATCTCACTAGTCCTTTCAGTCCGCTATCATCTTCTTCCATCATTTCTTTTCTCATCACTTCCATGACTCGTCTAGGTACTTTAAATGTAGTTCCATTGCACGATTGTAACAATCTTACCTTTTTACCAGAAATATCATCTTCTTTCAACCTTACCTCTAGCACGACTGTAAGCTTACTCTCTTGGAGCCAAGATATAACAGAGGTTCTCGAAGTAAAGCCTGTGAAATTGGTTGGGGCTAGGCAACCCATCGGGGAAGCCTGGTCATTGGAGCGACTTAAGCATGTCAGTCAACTTATACTCAGCTACCAATTGTTACATCACTTTCTGCCGTCTACATGATTTCCCAGTCTATCCCACTGAAGACACTCTCAGCTTCAAGTTCGTCACCTTCATGTCCGCCCATATCAACCCCAAGAGTGTTGATTCCTATCGTTCTGGGATTTGTAACCAACTCGAGCCCTTCTTCCCTCATGTTCGAGACTGTTGGAAATCATTTCTGGTCTCACAAATGCTCAAAGGATGCAAACGACGTTACAAAAAGGCAACACATCGGAAGCTTCCGCTCTCTCTCTCGAGAACTTGAAGCATGCCATCAATACTCTAACCCCTTCCACATCCTACGATGACACTCTATTCCTGAGCATGCTTTTGACAGGGTTTCACGGACTTCTTTGTCTCGCTGAGCTCGCAGGCTGTCTGTGGAACTTTCCAGGGATAACTTTGCCTTTCTTCTTCTTGCTCACAAGGCTGATGCCTTTTTCGAAGGAAACAAGGTCATTGTTGCGAACAACAATCTGTGGTTGCTTTGCGGCACTATTTGGACCACCGAGACCGCCGTTTTCCCTTACAGCCGACACTCTGGGTGACGGACAAAGGCACTGTTCCGACTCGGACCTGGTTCATCAAGCGGTTGCGACATATCTTCCCAGACACTCGTCTTGCCGACTACTCAATGCGAGCTGGTGGTGCAACAGCACTTGCTAAAGATGGTGTCCTTCCCCATCTGATTCAAGCGACAGGTCGCTGGTTTTCCGAGGCCATCACGCTGGGTAGAGCTGGTTCAGCGGCACTACCTTGTAGTAGCGTAGACCCTTGTAATTCCATGTAATTTCGGTCCCTCCCAACAAACGAACCGATAAATGGGTCTCGTAACTGATCTGTGTTGTGAACCTGTCCCAACATTATCGCGTTTACCGACTTTCTCCCTCAAATACAACGCGATAATGCTGAAGAAAACGAAAAAAGTGCACCACCGACCCGACCTCTTCAGCTCGTCGAAAAGCAGCGATTACAGAACATCAGGTAAACCGGGATCAAATAATGTATCATAATTTATCTCCGGCCGGGTCCGCCTTCATAAATTATCATAAATTGTTGTAAATTGTGATATTTTATGACATCTTGTTCACCATGAGGTCAGCCTGGATAATTTATGTATTTTTTATTCCTAGGACTTAATTTTGACGTGTTATTACAACAGCTCTTCCTGTAACCTCAGGTCTTTCTTGAGCATTGCTTCAACGTCACCGACATCCCCGAGTCCCTCGCGTAGTCCAAGCTAGACTCAAGCAGAGTATTTTAGCTAGCTTAAAGCTTGATGAAGGATCATAAACTCAGATTAATACAAGATATGGTACAAATGGCGGTCACTGGTATGTGGACATTTCTCAAGCACATTGCTGCTAGTCCAACTCCAAATTTTGGCAGGAGGTGTACACTGCAACGGATATTGGCTATCGGGATAATGCTGGACAGACGACCACCGCCCAAAGCTGGTGACCGAGAGATTTTGTACATTAGATGGTCGGCAACCGGCCCTTGGCTGAATGGCGTGAACCATTCAATATAAGCAAGGTGTTTCTCTCTGAACAATTCACAGCAACCGCACAAAGAAACATTTTTATCTGCAGAATCCGGTGCCAGGATGTGTCAGCAGCATTTAAAATGCATCGCGATCATCTCACAGACTGTGACCTACATCACCTTGCTTAACGAAGTGTAGGTGTTACAATTATTACTAAGCTGCAGCTGCCTCGGCAGGGGCGGAGATCTAAGTTTTGCAACCAGTCCCGAGTCTAACCTGCACAAACCACGGGACAAGATAAATTGAAGAGTAAGGGTGAAGAAGCAGTTTTCTGCAAAATTTCTTCTTGACTCTTCACTGACTCCTCTCGACTCTTCAATTCTCAGTTTCCTTTTTGGGCCATATTATGTCATTATTGTTGACATAGTTCATTGCTTCACTGCATCGTTATCGAGTAAGTTTCCAAGCTTCATCAGTCATTACAGGTCCTTAGAATAGGTGTAGATACCTTAATAGCTCTATTTGACAGGTTATAACTGTTGTTTCACAATGTTATACCACTCTTAAGTCTGTCATAAGCAATGATATGACCGAATTCTCTCAATAATCGTCTTTGGCAGCACAGATTGACATTTTGAAGCACCATTGAATCAGTTTCATCAATGTGAACCATATAAGATTGACTTAGACCAGACTCTTTTGTGACTCTTTACCATCACTTCACGACTCTTCACGACTCTTCAGCCTTTCTTCATGACTCTTCACTTTTTCTTCACGGCTCTTCAATTTTTCTTCATGACTCTTCAATTTTTCTTCATGTTCTTCAAGTGACTCTTTAGTCTGCTTCAATGTTGCTTCAGTACTCTTCGAGATTCTTTTCAGTTGATTCCCACACTTCTTGAATTATTGTTTGCGCTTAGTCAGAAAGTAGCCAATTGGGCCGTTTTCTTGACATGTCACACCAAATGCATCAAGAATATCATGGATACAATGTAGTTTATAATGTAAGCCAAATGGGCATCGGAACCCTTCAGACCTTTTTTCCTGTGCTTTACTCGCAGCTGGGCTCACGCCTTTGATTCCCGAGGAGTTGGAGGTCAGAAAGATATACAGAGTATGGACAGAATGAGGCTCATAAGCACCATAGAAAAGCAACGCAATGGCGGGAAACAAGTGGTGAAATTTTTCGCAAGGTCACATTATTGTGACTGTCACATCAACTTGCCTCTTACCATTCAACTGCTCACAAACACCACATCTAGTACCTCTATGGCTCAAACATGGAACATATCATGCTTCAGGCATGTTCTAAATGGCTTCCCAGAGTCACCTTGAATTTTTTTCCCAACTCTTCAATTGACTCTTCTCGACTCTTCACTGACTCTTCAGGACTCTTTTCTCGACTCTTCAATTTTCTTCAATTTTCTTCACACTCTTCACTTGACTCTTTAAAAAACCCATGCCCACAAACCACAAGTCCCTTTTGGGGACTTTGATGGCGGACTCAACAATTTTGATCTATCCCAACGAACGTATCCCACCACAAACAACAGCCTTAAACAGAGAAGCAAGGGGTGTAAACCCTCAAATGCAGTGCCCATCGTCCAAGCTTCACCAGGGTCATGACTCTCACAAACAACCAAAGCTCTGCTCAAGATTTAGCCAGTAATTACCAATTGCAAAGGATAGGTTGTGAAGGAAGGTATAGTATGGAGTACTTCCATGTCACAAGTGGAACACCATATGACCTCATAATTGGTCGGGAATGGATTGGAAGGAATGCAGATCTAATTCCATTTGCACAGAGGCGTGCTGAAAAACTGTCTCAGCAAAATGCTTGGGTCAGCAAAGTGGAAGAAGAAATATTCCGTCCCAGTGAGCCCCCTCCAGATGAGCTCAATACCCTCTGGAATGGAGTGATCAATGATGACAGTCTCGACAAGTATTGGAGTGACTGGATCCAGCATAACACTGACAATGACTATGAACTCGACAAGCATAGCGACAAGGAGGAAATTCCCTTAGTCGCATCGGTCATGTCAGTCTTTGCTACACCAGACCTCGCAAACCCAAATCTGGTACCCAATGGAATTTCTGCCCATCCAGTCACCAACAATCCAACAAACAACAACTCACAGACTAATTTGGAATTGGATGCTGAGCGAGAAAGAAGAGAAGAAGAAAGAAGGAATGAAACCTGACGAAGAACAGAGGAATTTGAGTGAAATGAGCTCAATGCAAGGATTGCATATTCTCGAGGTAATGGAATTGTCATAAGACGACGGGACTCGACCGTTTGGATGCCACTGAGGGAGCGACCAATATCCTTGGGCCCAGCTAGAAAACGAATTCGTTATGGCAGTGAAGAACCAGATGACGGGATTCCAGATGAATTGAAAGGAGTAGATCTCATCAACTATATCCGCCAGGACATAGCAGAAAGGGTACCATTACCTCTGGAGGATCCTCTGATCACACAGTACCAACATGGGTTCAGACGAGTGCCCATTCTGTGTTTTGGTCAAATCTGGAATGCTAGAGTAATGGTTGGGCGACGGTACAATACCATTTCCAAAGAGCTTATTGAAAAGCTCCCCCGACTAAGACGCACACTTGGAAACTCCAAATTGGCAGCTGGAGATCAATTTTATCCCATTATCATTGATTGCAACAACATTGAACTTCCCTTAATGTTCATAGTCACTGCTGGCCTAGCACATGACATTGTTCTGGGAAGAGATGCAATTGGTGAATTTATGCTGCAAAGGGGAAATGCCAAGATTGAAGGATGTCACCAAGAAAATTGGGAAGGAATTGAGGACATCGCCAATGGAAAAGAGCTCCAAATCAACTGGGCTGGAATGGATACAACAGCCATACTAAATATCAACCGGGAGATGTGTGCTGTCAGTCACGAACACATTCGCACATACCTAGCAAGAGAGCGAAGGAATTGGGAGCCAGGCTATCAAGGGAAATTCCCTGATGCTAAAGTGACCTATGAAGAATTTCGAGTCTTCGTAGACTTTGAAGCTAAGGCAGGTCTAAACCCACCAATTCAACTAGGTCGAAACTGGATTCGTACTTTTGTTCGATACCAGCATAGACAGTCTGCTGGGCAGCGCAACACAACCATTGTACCACAGCAAGTTTTTGCTGTGTCAACAGTTGAAATTTCAGACGACAACTCTGAATCAGTCCCTGTGGAAGTAGCGGCAGCAGTCCCAATACCCAACACAAGTCATTGGGATGATTCGGCAGACTCTGATGACTCATTGGATGTCGATGCAGATTACCAGCAATTTTGCAGAGAGCTTCAGGCTTTGCAGATGGTGAGACAGAAAGCTAGGGAACAGGAAGTAAGAGATCAAGAAAAAGTCTCCCAACTCATGCAAATCGACTTACGCATGACGGGATTAGCCTTCCGGATTGAGGCGACATGGAAATTACAGGGAGAACCCTCAGGTCTTGAGGTTTGGATGGATGATCAATATCAATCAATTGATGTGGTCGAAATCCCAGAGGGCCAAGTTCCTGAGACTAGGAGATCATCACCAGCAATGTTCTATCAGCACAGCGATTTCTATCGCATTCTGCGATATGCTTGGAAGAAAGCTGGACGTAGGATTGAAGGCCTGGCATGTGATGACAGCGTGGGACTCACCTATGTCAAAATGCGGCGATGGCTCATCACTGTGGATGAAAATGCATGAGACCAAATCCCTCAGCACATTCAAGAAATCCATCCAGTAATACCCAAGGGAGCTTCTGATGAAGTGACACTTTTCTCTCCAGACAAGAAATTCTGCGAACACAGCAGTGACGACAAGAATTAGGTCTCCAAACTCCATCAGATGCAGGCGCTGTGAGACCTGTGCCCCGAGATTTTGGAAAGGACTTGGATCAGTGAATGCTTGAAGATGAGAAATGCAAGGTTGCCGCACTCCATCCATTGAACCAGGTAGCCAATATTCTTGAACAAACCTGGCAAAAATATGGCCAGAAAAGTGAAATTGGGGTCTGGATAGACAGGGACAAAGCAGAGTTGCATGCTGTTGAGTTTCCCCTGCCCCATAATATTCAGAAATTGGAGGCACCTCAACCCTTGGAACAGGATGACAAGATTTATCAAACAGTCATGTTCACATGGGAATCAACAAATGGTTCTGTTGTGAAGGGGTTCCGATTCCAAGAAGAGAGAGGCAAAGATTATGGAATTTTAAATCACTGGATCGTCAAGGATGCAGAGTTGGAACCGCCCAGGTATGTTTATGGGCCATACACGGTTATGAATGTTAGTGCTGAAAACTCGGACAGTCCAGTGGATGAAACCACTCTTGATAATTCCAGTGATGAGGAAGTCAAACCCAGATGGGAGAGAGAGCTCATCATCTCGGTTGACACATCACTGAGAGCAATCGGGACCGACTATTACAGCAAGGCCAGTGAGACAGAGCATAACGCCCCTGGACCCTTAATAGCTCCCATAATAATCGAAGAAGCACCAATAGGACCTGGGGTCCCAGTTCAACCAGACAGATTTTTCCCAATTGAACTGCCAGATCTCGACCATGAAACTCATGTCAAGAAATTGAAATGGGTGGCTCACCAATTTAAAATGATCTGGAATAGACAGGAAATGGCCACAAACAAGGTGGAAGTCCGAGTACATGAGGACCCACCAAACATCAAGTTCAAATGGCCATACTCCATGTTGGAATCACCCTGCAATAACGAATATATTGATGCCCAAGATTTGCTCAAGAGTCTTGTAGCACAAGCCTTCAGTTTCATAGCACCGGTCAAAGTTGACAAGCGAGAAACTTGGACCCTGGAAGCTGGAAAGGTTCAACTCAAAGAATACTGGAAAAATAGGAACTTGGAGCAGGATCCAGGAATGATACAGGTTACTTGAGACCAGATTTCAGACAAAGTCCAAGACAACCCAGAGACGCGATTAGAGCCTTTGGCCTGGCGACTCAAACAACTCGCCCGGATGATAACCAAGTGCTGGGACACTCAGTCTAATGCCACACCAATCATACTAAGAGCCTCTGAAGACTGGACTCAAATGATGATTGAGTGGGATATTGATCGCACCAAGCCAAGCCGAGTACAACCCATTATCCACCCCAGAGATCGCCGAAGACTAGGAGCACTTATTTTCCGACTCAACTGTGAAATCATTGGTATGGAAAGAGCTCAATTTATTGAGTTTGAAACATACAAATGGGACCCTAATGTGGAATGGTGGCATTGGCGAATCAATAAGGAAATGGTCTTCGCTGAGGTGGAAACTCACCCCTCAGATTTAGCAACTTGGCTCAAATGACCAAACTCATTCACCACAGTACACTTTAAAGAGGAAACTGGTCCTTATCGAACACTTGTTGAAAAGCTCAGTGAAATCCGGATGCAGTTCAATCAACTCTGGCGTTCTAAACCATGCCAAAGTAAAGTCAATGTCAGTGTTGATTTGGAACATGGCAGGATGGACTTTGTGCAAGATACAGACATTATCATGGGCAATGAGACAACCCGGGGAATATCTGCTATGAATGAGATGAAGGAAGTAATATTTGAAGCAGCTGATGCTGTATTCAAGATGGAATCAAGTCAGGTAAGTCCTCCGAAAAGAAAACTAACTCACATTGCAGGTTTCCACTGGTATCCGAGCGCATGGGTTATCAAGATCAAGGACGATGGCAGAAGAACTATACGGAATTCAGTCAGGGAAAAGCTCGAAACTGATGCTCGGGTCAAGGATTCTTTCAAAGCTAGAGTATTGAAACGAATTGGTCTCTCCAGCAGACAGCCCCAAGTTCAATTCAAAAACTTGGCAAAAGAACTTGATACACCAGATGAGCACGGTACCAGAGTCTTTTCAGTAAGCCTGCTTGACGACAGTGAACCAGGGAATGAGCAATATGGGAAGCTGGAATGGCTCACCAACAAAGATGGACGACCTGAAGACATACCAGTCCCAGACAACATCCCAGAGAACTGGTCACTTGAGCGGGAAGACTCTGAAACTGGAGAAAGCAATGTTCAGCAAGGGCCTACCAAAGAAATCCGCCATCCTGATGATACAGAAATCATTTGGGGCACAGATGGGCCTGATGGATGGACTGAAGCTGTGCATGGAATGTCCTCAGAAGAGTTTGAAGCCTTGCGTGAAAGCAAAGCTCGACTCTTGAAAATGGGAATCACCATTCACGAGATTTGGGACAGTGAACCCAGAGCTCGACCAATCTCAGTAAAGTCTATGCGTGATGGAACATTGATTTCGGTCCAATGGGGAAAGTCATGGCGCAAACCTTACCTTGGAGAAGAGATTGAGATGTGCTGTGAATTACAGGAAGCCATGGAATATGCTCGACAGGCAGCTTTTGAAGGCATGTCATCTCAAGTACTTGAAAGAGAGTACTGTGCCTGGAGTGCAGGAGACGAGTTCTGGAATTGGAAACTGCGAGGCTATGCAAAACCAAAGGACATCAGTTTCGCAGAATCTGAGACCAGAGAAAGGGTACTTGTCAGCACAGTTGACCTTCAAGAGTGGCGAATTCAAGCCTGACTCCTGTTAAAGCGGTCTGGGTATCATTCTGATAAGATGGAAGATAATGAACCGAAAATTGCAGATGATATCCAGAGTCGTATGGACACCCTAGCTGCTGCTATCCGACAAGCATGGGATGAGTTGAAGAAAGAACAGCTTTTGCGAGTATGGGTCACAGATGACCGAACTCGCCTGGATATTGTTGCGGAACTAGACACCGCACTTGGAGACGAGGCTGTCCGCACCGGATCCCGAGAAGTGAAGAATGTGATAGTCGCTGCCAGCAAAACTGTTTTCGGGACCAATATTTCCGCAACTGCAGGAATATCTGTGGATACAGAGGGTGAAAGTATTATTTTGTGCTGGCGACCACTTCCAGTGGTGTCAAGAAAGCCTGAACCCGCAGACATTGCAGAACATTTCAAGATCCAGCAATGGAAAAAGGAATGGGACTGGAAGAGACCAGGAAACTGGAAGAAGAATTTGAAGGAAATCCATAATTGCATTCAGGCAGGAAAGGCATGAATCCTTGACGAGAAACAACCGGCCTCAATTATCTGGGATGAGCGTGATTACTTCGGGCTTGTTCAAGGTAAAAGAGCATATCTCGTACCTCAAGGAAAATTCAGTACAGTAATTGCCGAGCGGGACATGGAGAACATGCGAGACCAGAGAAACAAGAGCTTGGAGAAGATTGAGGTTCTTGTTGATGGTCAGCCTGTCTTCATGGATTTTGAAACCACCTCCGCAACAGATTTTCCTGGGGAATTTAAGACGATGGAAGGCCGCCCATGGAAAGGTTATGACCGGTATACTCAGGCTCTCGTTCAGCGGGTTTGGACAGACAAGCTCAAAGAAATTTTGAATCAACATGTTGAGGTTGGAATGCGACAAGCTGCTGAACAGGGAGCTAGAGAAAGACGAAGATGGGAGAAATCTGTTGCTGGTAGCATGAGGAAATCCAGCGATCGACCATGTGAACCTGAGGCAAGTGGTTTGCACCCCCAAGTTTTCGTGTCCCAGCTGATTGAGGACTCCTGGGCGAATGAGACTTGGGATAATCTCAGAAAGCTCAGCAAGCGAGACTTGGAAATTCCAACACCCGAAATCAACAATGACCCAGTATTCTATTGGGATAATTGTCACAACTTTGGAATTTATGATGGAGATAAGGTCTGCCTGGTTTCTGACCGGCCCTATGGTGTTTATATTCCAGCATCGGAATCAGCAGTACTCCATGACCTAACTCTCACCCGGGTGGACAAGGTTCAAGTTCGAGTTGATGGAGTAACCTTTTTTATGGACTTCGTGTCAAAACCTGAGTCACAATTCAGCAAGAAGTCCTGGATCGGACGGGTTTGGGCCGGGTACAGTTATGAGATAAAGAAGCTCGTACTTCGGATATGGAGGGAGAAACTAGCTGAGGTTAGACAATATCAAGCTGAAAGAGTCGAGGAGAATCTTGCCGCAATTCGCGAGCGACGAGAAATGTTCAGATTTGCCGCAGTTGACCCGGGCTCACCCCCTGCTGCTCAAAAGGTCTATGCGACACTAATTCAAGATGAAGATGCATGGATTAATAATAACGAAATACAAGCACAGGGTGATGATACTACGGACTCCGATTCTCCCACTCCTACTGGCTCTCCTCAACAAACTCAATCTGATACTCGTACACTTGGAGTCCTGCAAGAAGGTGAGCGAATACTTAAACGTCAGAAAGCGTACTCTGACCTTCGAGAATATTTTCAATCAATGGCAGGGATAAAAAGAAAACATGATGATGAGCAACTGGACATCGAGACACAAAGCCAACTAGAAGGGACCATCAGCAAAGATAATAACAGTAATCTAGACCCTGACCTGGATGAGAACAGATTCACGGCATATGTTGACGTAACCATATCCAACAGTTCCCGGTTGCTCGCAATGATTGACACACGAGAGCACGAGAACTATCTCCACCGAGGAGCAGCACAATGGCTCTTGGGAATAGAGAAGGGTGAAGTTGACAGTCTATCTGACGGACATCAGCTTGAAAAGGTAGCAGTAACACATCAAGGGAAGACACTGTACCTTGATATGAAGGTCAACGAATTTTTGCCTTTTGACCTGATCATAGGAAAAGACTGGGAATTGTTCTGGGAAAAAGCTGGAGAAGAGAGGCGAAGAGATGAAGATGTCGAGATGGAACCCAATGAGGAAGGCATAGCGCCACAGACTATAACAGTCCTGGCAAAGGTAATAGAGGCCATGGAATTTCGAGCCTTGGTGGACCCGAACATCGAGAAAAGCTTGATAACACTGGCTGGGATAACAGAATTGACGGGCTTGAATGGACCTGATGACGAACATTGGTCAATAGGGTCACAATTCTTTGGGGTGGAAATCACATACAAGGAAATTTCAATGACCCTAGGCTTCGAGGTCATTGATAGCGCCACCCAGGACATCATCTTGGGCAAGGATTGGCTCGCTGATAACCGCAAGAGCCTGTCCGACAGCTTCACCACTTCCTTCGTCCTCACCACCTTCACTACTTCCGCTACTTGGAGGGCCAAAGAAGAGGACGTGAACTCGGTAACATCGAGTGACAGTGATCAAAGCGTCAATGAAGATTTCACCCGAGAAAGAGGAAATGTTGGGAAAGACAGTGGATTCGAAGAAATGCGTATACGCAGTGCCATCACAAACAAATTCATGCGACCACAGGTAACTGTATGGTGGCATCAGGACCGGAAGTTTGAAGGGACAATGTGGGAGAAGACGTACGTTTTAAAAGAAAACTGGAGTCAATGGTTGGAGGCCGAATATGGCAAAGTCAAGCACAAAGAGAGAAGCCTTGACATGTGGTTTGGCCGCAATCATCCTGAGATGGCAAGATTCCTAAAGAAAAGGAGATTCCTCAGTACGAACACGGTCATTAAACGGGAAACAGCAGACCTGATTTGATGGGTCTGTAATGATGTCACTGTCGCCTTCGACATCAGGCTCCGAGTCGAGGCCTATCTCACAACCTTCCTCGACAAGGCCCAAAAGATTTCTCAACAAGTCCAAAAGCTACGGGAAAAGATTGAGCTCGGAGTAGACAAACCAGATGAATTGCACGACAAACTTGGTATTGTCTTTGAAATATCAAGATCCATGGGCGAGAAAAGCGCTATGTTGGATGACGATAAAAGTGCCGAAACAGGAAAGGTAAAAGAAGACAGTGAAAATGAAGTCTCCTTACCCAGGGAGGCCATGCGATCAGGAGTTTTACGCTGGATGAAGAGAAATGAACATCCTGGGAACATCAATTTGTTGGCTATGAGAATGAGGTATGAGTCAGGACAGCTCGGAACTCAACAGTGGACTCACCAAAAATTCAGAGCGCAACGGCAAATTAAACGAGCACAGGACAGATACCCGACATTGGAATCTGCCCTGAGAAGAATGATGCTAAAAGAAGATTGCACCACCTTCGCAAATTCCGCCGAAGATCCTGGGACATCCATAAAGGGAATAGCGTGAGAAGGGGGCGGGGACCTGCCCAAAAAGGCTTCATTAAACCTAGCTCAAATGAAGAATCTGACAGACATACCTGGAGAACCCTCAGAAGGAGGAGATTGGAAGATATGGACAGAAAAAGATCCGGCAGCAAGCCAAGAGATCATTTGCTGTTGGAAGATTTTGCTCTGGTACCAGTCCCAGATAGGCGCCTGCATACACTATGCTCAGGACCGTATGAGCGAGCTGCGAGGCCTGATGCCCATTGCTCAGACATGGACTACACAAAGGGTCAGAAAGGTATCAGAGGAGCGAAGGGATGACGCACCAGGTAATGTTCTCTGCTGAAAGGAAGCCCAAAGAGAAGCGCTAAAAGCCCACCAATCAGATTCTGCGGATTTCAGAACAGATGACTCGGGGACATACCAGCGAATGAGAGGAAAGGCCGAAAACTGATGAGACCTTGAGCTGGAATTCTTCTTGATCCAGCCCTTGCCGGAAATGGACAAAGAATACAGCGAAGCAGAGATAATCATGGAAAGAGACCAGTCGGTGAAGACCACCCATGAACAAAGTCGGGAATTCGAGAAAAGGAAGTGCTGGGCCGAGGGTGAACATATAAATTGGCCTAAGATGGGAAGCCTTGGTTTCATGGATCCCAAGGTGAGGAGGGAGCTTGACAGCATTTTACGGTGGTGGCAGTTGCCAGCAAGCTGCACCAAGCCAGACCAAACAATGTCGGGTTTAACTTCCGATCCAACCAACACAGCCACTCCAGCGCTTACTCGGCGCTATCGTTATGCTAATCATATTGGACTCTGGTCCCTACTCGATATCGCACCAGATGAACCTCTCCCGGTGTTACAAGTCTCAGCAGAGGTCAAGCTCATTGAGGGACCCCCAGATTCGTCCAAATCACCCCAGCTTCAGGATCTCATATCTTTTCTACCAACAAACAAAGATGCGACCAAGCGCCTCCAGGTTCCAGGAGGAGCGCTCGGCCTGTTCCTACCCTGCATAGTTGATGGGAACTCCATTGAAGAGACATATTTAGTCACAGCAAATATGGTGGATGATACCAAGGAGGAGAGTGCACCTGATGCTCTGACCCCTGGACATCTGATTGTGACCGCTTATCCAGGAATTGCCGAAGGTAGGGAATTACCTTTTTGCCTAGCAAGGAAGCTAACTGGGACACATTCAGGGAATTATATTTCCAGGGACCATGAATTATTCCCACTGCTAGTACATCATATCTTGCGAGCACGAAACCGACTCACTCTACCAAGTCTGCCAATATCAGACAACTCTCCTCCCAAGTACCTGCCTTCAGGACACGTTCAGTGCCAGAGTCAGGTTAGCCTTGACCTCGAAGAAATTTCAGAGACTGGAAATATGGATGCTCTCAGTGCAGACCAAGTCCCATATATCCAGTTGGAGGTCAATGAAGCCTTTCTTGCTGAACTCTCGCAAGAACTGGAGCCTCCGGAACGGCGCGAGAAGATTTGTCGATCAGTCAGGCACCAGATAAAGGTTCTCGGAGACAGAGCGATCTGCGCCACTGATCCAGAAAATCAGAGAGAAGGAGATGAAGCGGACATTGTTCATTTGATCAGAAGCTGCATGCAGGTTACACAAGAATCACGCTGCTGTAACCATATTCGAGCAGTCATGATCACAAATATGGACATGGTCAATGAAATGACAAAGGACTTGGAACTTGGAGTTGAGGAATATTACGCAGTAGCTGTTGAAGCTTGCATTCATGGTTTCGGGGTTGACGCCATAATGACCCCGGAGGAGTACAAACGAGCCGAGTGGCCTCTCCGTAAACTTGATACCATCATACGGCATTCGATGGAACCACTATTACCTGGAGAACCAATCCCACGACCGACATATTGGGAGATCGAGTATCAGACAGCTGTCAGTTACATCATGGGGCAGTGCTATCAACAGCGCCCAGAGACAGGACCCCTTACATGGAGACGAATTCCGACAGATCACTTCAGATACTACGCATCAGATCCAGTCTATGAACAGCGCCTATTTACTCGATATGCCATCAACACGCTTGCTATAAATTCTCTCAGTGACTTTGACCTGAGGGAGATTTATGATGATTATCCACCTGATCCCCAGGGGCGAAAGAAATTAGCCAGCCTCATGATTACTTTGCCAGCCTCTTGCCTTGTTCGACCTCGCGATGAGAATCGTGAATTTGAGGTGTTAGGGGAGGAAACACGAACCAGCATTGATGGAACCATGCGGGAGTTCAGTGTTGTTGGCCGCCCTGAACCTGTTGGACCCGAAGATCCGGATTTTGACATGTTTATGGGAAGAGTCTCCAGGAACTCTTATCCTGATGGCAGTTATGATCCAGAGAATTTCAACACCCAGGACTGGGCGCTTTTGCGCCACAAATACAGTCATCATATAACTGCGCTTTCCCAGATGGCCCGAAGTGCTCTGGTACCTCATCGGGTGGATACAAGTGATGAGAATGATCATCAGATGGAGTCTGAACAGGTTCCAAGTCAAACAGAACACACCGAGCAACTTGATTTGTCTGCGCCAAGTCCGGAACCGCCACAGAGTAGTCCGCACTATTCACCACACTCATCAATTGAACCCCTGGAAAGAGCTCCGAGCTGGGATGACAGTAAGATTTCATTTATCTCAGCTTTAGATTGCACAACTTATGGAGTCTCACTAGTTGCGGCAGCTGCTTATGAACGATATCCGAGTTTGGATGAAAATTATGTCCGCCCGTACAGTCAGCATGAACATTTCACTGCTGCAGTTGATCGACATACCCGAGATAGCGCTGAGAATCAACATGATGACTCACAGCCTCTGTTGCCTATCGACGCCACACAGGTATCCCAGCTGGAGCAGGATGAGTTGGATCCTGAGGACATGGACTCTGATGACTCCTGTTCTGATTCCTCAGGGGGAGAACTGCAGTATTCACAGCATCAGTGGGAATGGACAGCAGAGATGATTTTTGCCTATGATGCAGAATGTGAGGAATGGGAAAAGGAGCAAGCACAGTTACGAGCAGCTGGAATTGAGCCAGAAGGTCCCAAATACTTCTATGAAGTTTGGTGTCAGCGACATGAACCTGGAAATCCAGAAGAAACCTCAGGACAAGGACAAGGTACGAAATCTATGACTGATCTGTCTGAAAATGGACTCAGTCAAATTTCAGTGCCCAACAATGACACGTCAGCTTCAGTAGAGACAGATCACAGCTCTGGTCTGCCTCAACATGAAGTAGAGCAAAGGACCAGTCCTGGTAGTCAGCCCATAACTATCATTGCTACTCAGGATAATGTCATTGAGGATCATGGCGATATGTTAGTCCTTAGTGCCTGGATCAAGGATGACATGGACATCGATGAACCTGCAATTTACCAGTCATTGAATAGTCCTTCTCAACATCATTATCCGGTCACACCAATCCCAGACTTACAGCCTCAGCAACATGACACAGTTATGGGGGATGATACAGGGTAACAAGGAGAGCAAGGACTTGTTTTTGCTGCAGTCATGACCCCTCGATCCCCGAATCCGCCGCATTTATTGCGTAAGCTTGGAGAAATTCCTGGACCATCATATTATCAGGATTTTCCGAAAGCGCGGACTCCGGACCCTCGACTCGGAAGATCCGCGCGGCACCAAGGAAACATGGTCAAGGGCACAGGAACAAATGCTCGGAGCCAGTCACTTCCAATGGAATTACCCGGAGCAAGGACACTGATACCGCAAGTCTGGTTCAGCCAGGATCTTCGAGTAAACCCACCACAAGTGGTAAAAGATCCTCAGGCGGTAAGAGTGGGCCCAGCACCAAGAAGCGAAAGCTTCTTGCATCCTGAACAAGAGAGCGGAGAAATTAAGGAAGGAGAGAGGCAAGAGGGGCGAGAGACTTATGAGACATGAGAAGAGTTAGAAGAAGGAGAAATTTTGGAGGAAGAAACTCAGAAGGGTGGAGAATTCATAGGAAGTCGTGACGAAGAAACTGATTCGGGCATGCATAAGCATTCCCAAACAGAATTTTTATCCTGGAAATCTGACATGGTTCTTGCAGCTGAACTAGTATCGGTCTCCAATAGCAGCGATGATGACTTCTATTCAGACTCAAGCTCTCAGAGTTCAGCAAACCATTACCACACCTCTTCGGACAGTGAGGAACAAGTTCCCCCCGCCCACCTACATCTCCATGACCCTCCAGTTCAAGGATGGAACCAGTCGCGCCAATATTTCACTCCGGATACACAAAAGACATACCTCAAGATGCATCGAGAATTTGAAGCCGGAGGAGCCGATTTTTCCCACTGCACCTCAACGCCTGCGGTCAATAAGCTGGCAAGATTTATTTCGGTACGAATTCCGGTCAGGGACTATTGGGGATACAGCGACAGCAAAACTACAGTACTGTGGGAAGTATCTTACCTTCACAACTTTCCAAATCCCCAGCAGTTATATCCGAATAGACTTGTTCCGCCCGGACATCCTTTATGCGCCACCGAGAAATCAGGAGTCACTCGAGTCAAGTTCCGTCAATTCATACCAAGTCCTGAAGGAACCGCAAACCTTCACGACTACCGATTCCAAATTATTTCGGGACCAGAGCCATTAGGCGCTTTCGACAATATGCATAATGAGACAATGAATTGAGACGCACAGAAGGTGGTGGAGCATATGCAACATTATTCACTCCTCCTGGGAGACTATGACAATGGATGGGAGACACCGATGAAAGAGCAGGAATACCAGGCTGACCTTGACGAGTTCAACAAGGAGGCCAGTGTTGACTTGGGACCAGTGCTGTACCAAGAAGAGTTGCCACAAGGTGAAGAGGGAAACAATTATGAGCCAATGGAAGGCCCCATTGCATCCATTTACATCTTCGAGCAACTCAGCAATGAAGAGATGGTCACAGTCAAAAAGCGCAGGACAAATTGGCAGGCTCAGCATATTGGAACAAACATACCCCATCTCCGCTTTTTCCGAATGCTGGGTACCAACTTTCTATGGTCGCCTCATTATCCCCAGCGGGAAAAACTTCGACAACTTCGTGCTTATGTCCATGATATGCTTGACTCGCTCGTGCGAGCCATCATCAAGCCAAAATATCGAGACATTTTGGATCACATGCCGGAGAACCATCCGCTAAAACATTATTTCCAACATCACTGCGTATTCTTCCGGATTATTGAGAAGGATATGTTACCAATCCTACAAGGATTTAATGTCAATTGCTATCACCTAGCCCCACCTGGGACCAATCCGGAAGATGGAGCTTATGTTGAAGGGAGATTAATCACACGAGAGGCCCATCACACGCCAATCAATCCATTCATCCTCCCTGAGGAGGATGAATTCCTTTTCCACTGTGCTGCCTTGTTTGACCATCTTGGATATTTTGCGGACTCTAACCGACTTCGTCAAGTCCGAGCCCAGGCCGTGATACGTTCTGACCCGATTCGGGACTGGCTTCGACGCGGATATCTCCAGGTGGAAACCACCTGTGAAGTTTACCAAAGTCCTTCAAATGCAATTTTTGTCGGTTCTCACCGACTTGTACACTATATTTTTAAAGTTCCCCGCGATTTGGCCTATGCTCCCAAATATCTCTCAACTCTATGTCTCCATCATTTCAGTTCTTTTCCAACACTACTCCCAGCTCCAGTGGTGTACGATAGCGGTGTTGATGAAACCGCAACATGACTCAGTAAGTTCAAACAAGTATCATCCGCGAGACCAAGCTGATCAAAGACGCAGATTGTTTTTTCTTCTTATGATCTTTGTTCTTGTCTTCGGCACAATGCACTTTGCAAAGTGTCTATGGTCTCTTACTATATGGATTTCTTGCTTGATACTCATGATTTTGCACCATTTCTTTCTTCTGAAGCCTGTACTACCACCCGTTGAATCTCAAATGACTTTGGAGTCAAACAGCGAGTGCAATGAGTCCCAAACAAGCAATATTGAGCTCAATTCAAGTTGTGGATCAAGCTTCACTGTATTTTCCAACACAGCCTTGTGGAAAAGGTACAAGCAGCAGAGAAAGTTGGGCAAAAAGCTACAAATACAAGATAGGTGTGATTCAGATACTAACAGTTATACAGATACATACAGTAACAGGGAAGAAAATAAGATGCAAGAATTCCATCAGGAAGGACCAGAAGACAATTTGACACAGGAGCTTCTTGACAGGGTAGAAATAAGTCCACCAGACATACAGCCAAGATATTTCTCAGTGGACTCATACAAATTTGAGGTAGGGGACATTGTGATTTGCCCTACAAGGAGAAAAGAAGAGCCAACAGACACAGAGATGCCCTGGAAGTCTATGCAATGTATAAGAAAGTTGCACAGAGAGCAATTCCAGTCTCTGGAACATTTCCTGAGGAAGCCAGAGTTCAACGGTGCATACCTAAAAGACCCAATGAAGACACTGGAGCCCCTTCCAGTGCTCCCTCCTGAATTTGTTCCAACAGCATGACTTACAGAGGCCAGGATGGAAGAGTTGAATGTCAATAAGGATGAGTTCCTGTGGCCTGAAGAAGAGAAGCTTTTCAAGCACATCCTTAGACTCAATGAAGAAACTCTTCCATATGAGGAAAAAGACCGAGGCACTCTTAAGAGCTCATATTTTTCAGATTACATTATGCCAACAGTACCCCATGTTCCTTGGGAGTACAAGAATATCCCAATCCCACCAGGGATAGCACCTAAGGTCATAGCACTGCTCAAAAGTAAAATCCAGGCAGGAGTATATGAGCCAAGTCAATCCTCATATCGCTGCCGGTGGTTTTGTGTCCTTAAGAAAAGCGGTGAGCTACGAATCATCCATGATCTCCAACCTTTAAACAGAGTCTCAATCCGTGATGCTGGTCTACTGCCTAAGGTTGAGGACTTTGTGGAGCAATATGTCGGAATGGTGTGTTGCACCATGTTTGACTTGTTCTGGGGCTTTGACGGGCAAATTGTGCATCCAAAGTCACGAGACCTGACCGCATTTTACACGCCATTGGGATTGTTACGGCTTACAGCTCTTCCAATGGGATACACTAATTCCCCAGCTGAGTTCCAGCACTGTATGAGCTTTGTGCTCCAAGATGAAATCCCAGATATTGCAAATATCTTTATCGATGATCTACCAGTTAAAGGACCCAGAACTTGGTACCCTGATGACCAAGGTAAGCCTGCAACCCTGGCTGACAATCCCAGAATCAGAAAGGCTATATGGGAACATGCCCAAAATGTGCATTGTGTCATGCATAAGATAAAGTGCTGTGGCGCCACATTTTCACCAAAGAAAACTGAGGTATGCTGAGCTGAAGCAATTATTGTGGGACATAAATGTACCTTTCAAGGCCGATTTCCGGAGGATAAGAGAGTGTCCAAAATTCTCAGCTGGCCGCAACCAAGAAATATAACAGAACTAAGGGGATTCTTGGGACTTTGTGAGACAGATCGAATTTGGATTAACAACTATTCTCTAGTTGCCTGAGCTTTGACACAGATGCTCAAGAAAGAACTTGAATTCATCTG
Source organism: Mycena floridula (assembly GCA_029320655.1). NCBI lineage: Eukaryota > Fungi > Basidiomycota > Agaricomycetes > Agaricales > Mycenaceae > Mycena > Mycena floridula. The sequence continues at coordinate 45,503 of JARIHS010000027.1, forward strand.
GACAGATCCTGCAGAAGAAACATTCAAATACTTGAAGGAGAAAGTGAGTTCCGCACCAGCACTACATCCTATTGACTACTCCTCAGACCAACCTGTGATACTATCAGTGGACACGAGCCAAATTGCAGTAGGAATGATAATGTCACAAAGGGATGAGAATGGGAGAAAGCGTCCAGCACGATATGGATCTATTATTATCAAGGACATCGAAAGTCGATATTCACAAGCAAAGCTTGAGTTGTATGGACTGTTCCGTGCTTTGCGAGAATGGAGGATCTATATCATTGGAGCAAAAAAGCTTCAAGTCGAAGTCAATGCGGGATACATCAAGGGCATGCTAGAGCAACCAGATATGGTACCCCAGGCACCAATGAATAGGTGGATTAGTGGGATACTCCTGTTTGACTTTGAACTAGTGCATGTGCCAGCAACAAACTTCAAAGGCCCAGATGGACTATCACGACGGCGGCCCACAGAAGAAGAGCTTGAAGAGGACAAAGAGCCGTATGATGACTCCTGGTTAGACAATATCACCTTGTTCTCCCAAGAGGTAGAAGAGGAAGACCAGGGTGAAACCGCTAGCCCGGACTCTGATGGGGAAGAGACCACACAAACCACTATCAACCCGCATGATATTCTTTTGCAAGACATCAAGAAGCTTCTGGAAGAAAACCAAATACCGCCAAGACAATTCAGAAATGCTCAGGAAAGAACAAGATTCCTGAAAAAAGCGGAACAGTATTTTGTCAAGAACAGATGACTGTTCAGACATGTTCGAGATAAGCTCCCCCAGCTTGTAGTGCTTGGGCCAGATAAAAGAAACTCGGTGATTGAAAGGGCTCATGATGAACTAGGCCACAAAGGTGAGCTCACACTGTATGAACTGGTTCGAAAGCGTTTCTATTGGCCCACAATGCGGAAAGACATACATTTCCATATTGCATCCTGCCATGAATGCCAAATCCGGTGCATGAGAAAGATGCAGTTGCCACCCACCATATCAACACCATCCAAAATGTTCCAGAAAGTCTATCTTGATGTGATGTTCATGCCTCTAGCTCAAGGAAAGAGATGTATCGTCGCAGCAAAAGATGACTTGACAGGAGTGACTGAGGCCAGAGCTCTTGCCAGTTTCAAGGCTAAGAGTATTGCAAAGTTCTTCTGGGAACAAATATACTGCCGGTATGGGGTCATTGGATATGTTGTAACAGACAATGGGGCTGAATTCAAAGGAGCCTTCGAGATCTTGATACGATGAGTAAGGATTCCACAAGTCAAGATCTCCACATACAACAAGCATGCAAATGGAGTGGTCGAGAGAGGACATTTCATTATGCGTGAAGCAATCCTAAAAGCCTGTGAGAAAGACAGGCGTGGTGGGATCAAAAATTGGCCTGATAAGCTGCCTCTAGCCGTATTTGCCGACCGTGTGACAGTGAACCAAAGCACCGGATTCTCACCGTATTTCCTTTTGCACGGCGTAGAACTTGTTTTGTCGTTTGATCTTGCAGAAGCCACTTTTATGGTTGATGGATTCAAATCCGGTATGTCGACAGCGGAGTTACTAGCATTACAAATTCGCCAACTTGAAAGGCGTCCCGAGGATCTTGCTCAGGCTGCAAAGACACTAAAAAGGGCAAGAATGAGGTCACGAGAGACCTTCATGAGGAAATATGCCTTGCACTTGCAAAACGAGACCTATGGACTAGGAGACTTGGTTCTCATCAGGAATACTAGGTATGAGGCTACCTTTGTCCAATTGAAGACAGAGCCTAGGTATCTTGGACCATATGAAGTGGTTAGGGGAACATATGGTGGCAGTTATGTGCTGAAGGAGCTTGATGGAACGGAACTGCGAAGCAATATTGCTGCATTCCGAGTCATTCGATACATCACAAGGGATAGTCCAGAACTTCTCGAGCTTGCAGATGGTGATCTGGACCCCAGTGAAAATGGAGACCTAGACGAGCTAAGCATATCAGGAAGTGAAGGCGCAACAGTGTCAGACAATCTAGACCAAATAAGGCAACCAAAAGAAGACAAAGATGAAATAGAAGCGGAAGAAGCCTAAAATGGAAAGACCCCAAATCACACGCACCTGATCAACTCTAAACCTGATTTAAAACAACCACGTCCCTTTGTTCAACTTTTACCCAACATTCATTTTCATCATGAAATTTTGGCCTCTCTCTCTTCCGAGACTCCAGCTCACTACATTCTGGCCAATCAGAGAGAGAACAGAACCAGAACTTCCACCTTCTGAGGAAGGTCCCTTCTTCACTACGAACTTTATTGCTAGCAGCTGCCTGTTTAGAATCAGCCAGCAGATGCTCCACAATATGGAATGCAAAGGTTCAGAGCTGCGACCTCCAACTTTCTTCCCTGAGAAAGATTTCTTCGACCACACACAGACTCCACATCCTGGACCATCACAGTATCCCATCAATATTAGCTTCTTTGGTGACTTATCTGGTCAGCTTTACCCCTTGCTTGACGAAGAAAGTACTCCAGCCAATATTCTCCCCGCCATCCTTACCTATCCTCGAGACAGCTGGTGGATTAAAGCCAGGCTTGTCAAACAAGACGTTGCAAAAGCTGCGTCTCAAGTTTGCCCGAGAAACAGGACCATCAGCACCCATAGTGGTCTTTCGACCCAAACTTTCGACACCAGCAGCGACGAACCTATGCATCTCGAAGAAGCTCTCCAAGTTCCCATTCCAGAGTCACGGACTAATGCAAATATCCATCACAAGTCCATGACTCGTCCCTTTCAGAGTCTCCAGAGCTTCCTTGGTGAAAGCACAGTGGCACTGAAATCGCCGCTTTCCACTCGGTCTACCGCCTTCACCTATCTGCCCCACAGTATCTTTGAATCAGAAGAGACCATGATGGATTTTCCAACCGAGTATGAGATTCTCGACGTCAAAGGAAAGGTGAAGAAAGGAGAAACCATATATGCACTGCTGCATTATGGAAATGGGACAATTGGACAGGTCGAAGGATATTTCCATGGATATCTGGTCGTCAGAGTCTATTGGAGAAATCATTCCATTCGCGACATGAATGCAACATATCCCACCCACCACCTGATTTCACCTAACATGTATGCCATGACATCATGGCAGCGAATTCGCAGTTTTGTTTCATCCATCATTCCTCGACCAGGCTGTATTGGATACGACAGAGCAGCAGTCAGCAGCAACCAAACCATCATATGTCTCTGGTACATCTTGGCAAAAACGCTGAAGTGGTGGAAGAAGGCGTACCCAGGGGATTCCATTGCCTACGACCTCAGTCGTCGATTCAGATGGCTTCATTGTGCAGGATATATTCGTGTTGCCAAGGTTGGACGCTCTAAGGAGATTGAGCTGCTGCCAAATGCGAGAATCTATAAAGGCACGGACGAATTCGACCCACTTTTTGACTTATATGCTGAACACCCTTTCTGAGAAAATGAGAGTCGAGAATGGGAGAAGGAGGAGAGAAAAGAGATGAAACGCTTGCCTCAAGAAATTTATTTTCTTTTTACCTCGATTTGATCAAATTAGCGCTGGTGGTCACGGTAACCAGCACCAATCAATAAAAGTTGTATCAGCTCCACAAATCCCCGAGTAACCCAGATAAGTATAAAAGGGGCACTGATACCGGCCAAATAGGCGCTTGCACTGAATATAGATGCCAAACCAAGAAAATGTGAACTGTATGAGGGAGGATTGACAAACCTTGTCAAAGAGGGTGGAAGTACAGTAAACAACCTCGGACCAGCATCCAGTCATGAAGACGACTATCCTTCAGGCTGAAGTTTGAACATTTCCACTGGAAAATCACAAACGAGAAAACAGCTTTAATTGAATTGGGGCAACAAAAAGAACATTGTCGAGAAGACAATTACAGAGAGAAGTCCCGACCACAAATAAGGCAACCAGAACAGTGCAAGGACAACTGGAGAAAGCTAGAATTAGCCAGGAAGGAGTGTTACAATTAAAACACGCTCACAGGACCAGGCAAACAAGACCTCCAGATTGTCAATAGACATGAAATCGAAAAGCCCAGTCCACTCTTCAAAACCAATAAGGCTGAAGAAAGGGAATGTCAGTATTCTGTTGATGGGCAAACACAAAGACCTGACTTGATAAGGATGTCTATGACCAGAAAAAAGAGCGCTGCGGAAGGGGCAAGATGGTCTGGGTAGCACTGCGACCCAGGAACCATTATTCCCAACCATGGAAAAAGTTGGCCACAAGCAAGAACAAAAACAGGGATAGCGAAGGAGACACGGCGATATGCGCTTGGCCGGAGGGCTGGCATGGTTGCAAGAGCTGAGTTGAAAAATAAGCTCAATCAAATCACGCCACCAAACATTTCTCCCACCGATTTCAATGACTACAATTAGTGCCCTCACATATAGCACAGATCATTGCAAACAGGATATTCAAGAGGGAAAGAGTATAATGGAAGCACATTGGCACTATCAGACCGAAACAAATCACCAACTAAGCCCAAATATTCAAACTTCCAACTCTGACATTACCCAGCAGGCCATAAATATGGTCCAAGAACCAGTATAACAAACTGAATCTCGAACTCTGAAACATGTTGCACCATGGCATGCTCTAGAACGGAGGAGTACCAGCCCAAGCAACTGAGTCACCTAATAGAGAGGTTCAGGATCTGACCCAAAAAGTCCTGGCTAAGTGGTTTAGCCATGGCCAGAACCCAACTCAGTCATGACTCGAAAGTCAGAGACCCAATTAGTGGGATCATACATGATAACTGTAGGGTGTGATTTCCTTACAATACTCATGCAACCGACGTGGCTGGGGACAGCCAAAATAAAGTTCCCCGCGAAATGTCCCGCTAAAACCGTGTTTTTGCGAAAATAAGCAAATAACGGATGCCTGAGTAATCTAAGCGGCTCACCTGCCAAGCAAGGGTCTTAGGAAAGAAGATCGGAGAAGGGGAAAAACCCCCAATGGCATCAGTCAGTGATTCGGGGCATAACCCGATAGTGGCTATGCAAAACCTCGGCGAAAAACCTCGGCAAAGTCTAAATCGGGACAGATCAGCGCATCTGATCAGATCAGATCAGCGCATCAAGCTTCGAACAATAGAACTTCGAACAATAGAGCTTCGAACAATGATGCACCTGCCCAATCAGAGGCGGGGTGGCTGTGAAAAGCTGTTAAAAAGCTGTTAAAAGAAGAATGGTGTAGATAGCCAATACTAATGTGGGAAACAGACACCCACAAAGTGTATATAAGGAGGCAAATTTGCCAGCTAAAATCATATCTCCATTTTGCACTCACCTCTGACTGAAACCGAGTAGGTCGTAAGGACCGAAATTGTGTAAGTCTGCCTATTGGTGGTATTGGTAACTGCAAGGAGATAGCCAACCTTTCTCGGACAGTACCAGACAGCAAGTATCAACGTTTCAGCAGCGTGGGGCCAACTCCCCTAGGAAGATATCAGCATCTCAAGAACAGCAAGGCAGTATAGTGACAGCGCATTTCTCTTTTAGGAAAAGCTATCGACGTGTGAATCAGCAAGACTCTTCAGATAAGAGTCCAAGTTTCGAGCAGCAAGCCAATTGTATCAACAAGACCGTGTTTTGTTTAGTGTACTAATTTTGCGTGAACCCTTTCTCTACTTTGTTCCTTGTCTAACGAAAAGGCAGGGTCAAAGGTTTCTTTTGTTACTTTCAAATCTATAGTTACAGGTACCCATCTCATTTGTGTTGGGGATTACAACTACTAACCTTTCAAATAGAATCTTGAGTGTCTTTGGACTGGCCACACCGCCTTGCTAAAACAAACATCAATCAGACTCGCTAGGTCTAGTTGGTGGAAAGCGAAACGCTCCTCTGTGTTCAACCCACTTCCTTAACTTTACCGAACATCTCAGGAGCGCGACACCATCAGCAAAGAAATTACAAGTTTATTCTTGTGATTATCTTATTCAACATCATCACCACTGTCAGTAGAGCTCTTAGACCTAAGAAGTCTTTTCAATTCTTGTGCTTCCTTTAAGACACTGAGTAACCTCAGTTGTCATCCACTGGGTCCTGGTCACCCTATAGTGGATAAAACAAAGGCAAATCAAGAATTGTTCTGATCATTGGGATCCTCTTTAATCTGTTTGGTATCATCAAGTTCATCTCTCTCATCATCACCATCATCATTCTTGCTGCTGTTGTCATTGGGATCATCGAAACTCTCAGAGACAAGCAAGAAGAGTTCAGTAACCCTCACAACCTCCCCCTCATTCCTCCAACACACCAAGTGGTGAGTATATTAGCTGCTCATTTATCAATATTAACTGTGAAACAGTCCCTACAAGTATACCTAGCTCAATGAACAAACCACAGGCTAATCCATTGCAAGATCAGCTGTGGGAAGTGTTGTATCTTTTGGGTAACACCAAAGTATGCTACAGTGCACAAAGTGATGAGGCGTGGGCTACCAGAGGAGTCGAGTGATCTTACTCACAGTCTGATTTCTAGTGAGAAACAATGTCGCAAGAGCATCTTTGTTCATGCTCCTCATGAATCGGTAGATGGTGCCAGTATGAAGAATCTTTTTTTGGTTTTGCTGACCTCAGTCATTATTGCTGTGATTTCTTCATCTGAGCTGGACTCTATTCTCCTTTGCTCTTGCAACAACTGTCTGGATATTCAGACCTAATTATATTCAACAGTTGCTCCTTATTGCTGAGAGCCTCAACCTTGATCACCAGTGTGGCTCAGAAAAATCATAATTGACATACTATCAGTCCAATGTCATCTGCATCTGACCATCCTTCCCAGGATATGGCCTTTGGGCAGCACTAGTGACACAAGAGGTCAGAGCAGGAGTTCCAGCATAGGAGTTTTCAATACTTAGTCCGGCATCCCCTAAACTTCCTGAGGGCCTCGAGTTGAGCAGGTATACTGGAGTAGAGCTTTTCACAGTATTCCTGTGACAGATTAGTCCATTCTTCCTGAAAAATGACAAAAAACTGAGGAATGCTGGTTGCTTTGGGGCCTAGTCACGGCTGTTTGGCAACCAGTCCAAGAGATCAAAGGCATTATCACATAACCAAGCCTTGACATATTTTGATGTATGTTTTGGATTGTTTTCCGGTTGGAAAATGATGTTGGATGGTCCAAGATTTTGGTTGGCAAGGGCACTGAAGAGACCTTTCTCCAAGATATCACACTATTTCCCACCATTCATGATTCCCTCAATCAAGCAAAGCCTTCCAAAGCCACGAGAGGTCATGTATCCCCATACCATAAAGAAGTAATGATATGGTGGCAGCAGCTACCTAAACAGGTACGGCACCACGTTCCAGGCCGAAATATTCACAGGGTGGAGCGAATCTGGATATATTTAGAGAGGTAGCTATTCCGGGGCTGGACACATCATCTATTCCCAGGGTTGGAGTAGATGAGTCTAGATTTGCTAGAGATGGGGCACATGTCAAGAGGTCACTTGCTCCAACCCTAGAATGAACGTAAAATTACTAAATCAGGCCTGGGATCTATTCCAACCCTTGGAGCACATGCCCCCCACCACTTCCCAGTCTGCTCCCACATCTTATTAGACTTCACAAAGAAACCCCTGTGACAATACTGCAGTGAAACATGGTGAGGATGGTGGACCCTGGACTCCTGGACTCCTGGACTGATGCAGCTGAAAAGAGATATACCTTGTGTTGTTCCAGTGAATCATGGTCTATGCTGCTGAAAGAGATGTTAGATCACAAAAGAACAGCTGAATTTGAGAAGATTTACCTTGGTCAAATCGAGTCATAAGCCCCGCCTGGGAAAAGTCGACGTCCGTCGGCGTCCGACCTCGGCTTCCGTCACGCTTCCATCACACTTTGGCAGGAGTCACAGGATGTCACCCTCCTTCTTATTTCATCCAGTGACCTCCACCACGCTTCCAGTGGACTTCACTGGAACTCATCGGCAGCATTTTCCACTGTATCTCAATCCTATCACCAGTCCAATACTACATACTCAGTAGGATGGTGAGCAATCTTTTTGTGGTCCACTGGAGTTCAGCAACCATCCAAAATTAGATATGGACTGTACTGCTCAAAAGCCAACAGAGTAATTTCTGATTGTGAACTTGGTGTCCACTGACTTCCAGTGGATGTCAAGATCTGCCTTGATTGAAGTTTATGATTCATTTGGACAGCAAAGCCCAGATTTCAATTCCCCTGTGTGTCTGTTCATCTATTCTAATATAGGACATGTAACATAATGGTATTGTTGTATCTGATTTATATGGTGGAGTTCAGTAAACTCTGCTGGCGGTCATGTTAGTTGAGTCCTCCACTGACCTCCAGTGGAAGTTGAGAAGATATCAACTTGGCAGACACTACAGAGGTGAATCTGAATGGAATTTCTACTGAACTCCAGCAGAAGTCAATCTAAAGGTAACATCCGCTGAACCCCAGTGGAAGTTGTAATGACCTATGGGAGAGCTCTGGTGAACTCCAGCAGAGTTTGATTTTGTGCTGAACTTCCAATGGATTACGGTGGAGGTCACCGTCTTCCAGCAGAGTCCGCTGAGTCATACACTGCGGGCAAACTGGCTGCAGTATGTGCACTGCAGTCAGCTGGCAGTCAGTTGGCAGTCAAGTGGCAGTCAAATGACAAGATATCTGTGGGACCCTGAGATCTTGACAGTTGATCGGAAGTTGTTACTATTTTGAGGAACAATGGGTGGAGTTGTGACGGGATTTGAAACACGTACACGTGTAATGCACGGGGTAGGTCATGATCAGTGATGCTGACAGCATGTGATATCTTTCTCTTTGTTCTTTGTTCTCAAGATTTTTCTTCCCCATTCTCAATACACCATTTCCAGAGCTCATTTCTTTTGCAATCTCAATCTTGGTCACATGTCAGCAGCCTCAGGTAGTGAGAAACGGAAAGCAGCAGATAATGGTGCAGGACCATCAACATCTAGCAGAGGGCAAAAGAGGCAGAAGCAGAAGGCAGCTGAGAAAGAACCCCTGACTCCAGAGCAGGCAAATGCTAATCCCTTTCATCTTGAGAGGACCAAGGTTCTGCCAGGGGCTCGGGGTCTCAAGGTGAGTGTTCTTTTCAGAATTTTGTCAGATTACTTGTGGCTAAACCCAAATTATTGCTCAGGCTGCTGTCATATTGCATATCCGCCTCCTTTGGAGGTACTTTGATCCTGCTACTGTTCCATCCCCTCCAGATGCCCAGTTCAAAGCCGCATTTTTCACCAGCTTCAAGGATTTGAAGTCAGTGGAAGAGCGGCACGGTTCTAGACCACCTGTGATTGAGCGTGTAACATCTAACATGCTTGATGCCATCCGGGATCTTCCTCCGAGTAGCAGAATTGGTCAAAACCTCTGTCGCATTGACCATAATGTCATTTCTGTCATTTTTTCCTACCTGGCCAACTATGGCTTCACTGCTTGGAAGCCTGATCTCACAGAAACTTCTACTTCAATGTGGAATGTTGCCTGTAAGATCATTGCACTCAATTCTTTCAAGCAAGCCATGGCGAGTCATGGATATTCCTTCCTTGCTCCAAATCCCGATTATATGTCAAATCAAGTACTCCTTTCCAGCTTCTATGACCAATTTGTCTGGGTACATGTCAAGGCTCTTCATGAGCTTGAACTCAAAGAGACTGGTGCTGTTTCCACCAAGACCATCAATGCAGATGTTTATCAGTGTCGAAAGGCGGTCAGTGTCAGAATTCTGACTTCAGGCTAGACTAATTATTGAATTACAGGTAGCAGATGCACGTGCAAAGTGGGCACTGGATGAGAACTATTCTCAGCGCATTTGTGACCAACTTGGTGATCCAAACTGCACATCAGAGGATGAGAAAGTCAGCAAGGATTTCATTGTCAAATCTAAAGCTGGTTGCTCTGTCCGTTGGGCTCGGTTCAAGGCACACATTGACGAAAAGATTATAAAGGCCAAGGAGCTAGCTGGTCGCTCTGCTCAGGCAAAGAACCTTCATCATCGCATTAGACCCAGCCCTGGTGATGCTCAGAAGACAGGTGAATTTCTTTGCCTCCCTGATCCTCTCACCACTACACTCGATTATTTCAATGTTTCCAACTTCAATGCCTTGTCTATGCAGATTCGGTACCGCTATGCTGACTGTCCAGTTGCTCTTCCAAAAGACGATAGCTGGCTTTTCAATGAGGACAATTCCAAGGAGGGCCGAGCATGGAAGAAGATGTCAACAAAGAAGTTTATGAAAAAATATGGTGATGATATTGTCCAGGCCTCAGGATACAATCTTCCAACAGAGGAGGATATGGCTGAGGCTGATGACGAGGATGAGGAAATGGATGAGGATGACCATTAAGTATTTCATTTGCCATGTTCTATGCCTTTCTTGATCTTACAGTCTCATTCTTATGTCATGTGTATATGAGTTTATGCCAATCCACTTTTAATTCTTGATAATGCCAAAACTGTTTGAATATCTTCAAGACCTTTTGTCTAATTTCTCCCCCTATTCAATCCTGAACACACCACAATAATTTCACAATCAATTCCATAGGTCCCCCTTGGCCTTCTCCAAGCTACAACATGGGAGACAAGTTGATGTGCATCAATGATATGTTGGGCACCTGCTTGAGCATCAAATATCTGAACTTGAAAACATGGCAGCTGGATATATGGTGCCTTTTGCTCTTGATGTGCATCAAGTGGCTTAAATTCCTGAACAGCAAGAAAAGTATGCAAAACACCTTTGAATGGGATCTGCCAGATATGTTCAATGAAGCCACTATATTTTATGTCACTTGCTGTATGTTCTCCCTTTGAAATGAATTCCAGAGTGGATTTGTGCTACTGGTGGAAGAACAATTGCATCATCTGGATGGTGTGGCTGGAGATATGAGTGACATAGTGACTCTGTAAATTGAACATGGTTGAGTAGCTTCTGGTAATCATATGCACTAAGTGGTGATCCAGCTGCAAGATGCTGTGCTACTTCTGCTCCAGTTAGAGATGCTCCTTCAGCCAAAATATCAGGAGAAGGAGGGTCAAGAATATCTGCAAATTGGCAGAATAACACATCATTCTCAGATCTTTGATCCTTGAGAAGGGCATCAAAGCGACTGTGATGGCACATTTGCTGGAACAAAGTGTAATCCATATCATCTAATGATCATTTGTCAGTCTTATATCAGTTAAGAAAGTAAGTAGCTTACACATATGCTTATTTGTATTGATATTTTGGAACATTCCCAGTAAACGCTCACCAGGATATCACAAATCTGATACTCACCTGTTCAGAGGTGTGATGTTATTGTTTCAGGGAATAGGATTTGAATCAGAGGAGTAACAGAGATGCTGTTCTGTAACAAAAGATGTTCTTGAGTCTGAGGACTTATGACCTCAGACCCTCAGTTTATATACATGGGTTCTAAGGACCCCAGACACTACCTAAGACCTACTACCTAAGACCTATGATACCCTATGCTTACTGATAAATAATACTTGGCGCTGACTGATGTATATAATGGATGACTGATCTCTTTCACATGGTATGCCATAACAATGTGATGGTAGTCTAGACCTGTGCATATCCCCAATTTTACAGACAATTGATGGTATCCATCCTGGACTGATGAGAAGTTATAATGATCATATGTCACAGATAAGATTGATGGAAGTTTAGATAAGAGGCAAAGAGAGATTAGATGTATAGGGAGTAAATCTGTGACACAGGAAATTCACTGAGTGAAGCAAGTGGGTCAAAATATTTAAGGAGGTCTTGATTGTGCATAGCATAGTGATGATTTGGTTTGGAGTGATAGTTCAGAAAGATAATGCTGACACTCTTCCAGTATTTGAGGTAGTGCTCATGATAAGCATCAGCTTCATTGTTTGAAGTGGTAAATGAAGCAATAATATTGGTGGATGCCACCATGTGGTATAAATTGTCCAACAGAAGTTCTTCTGCCTGCCCAGTGGCTTCACCATTAGTGAACCATATTTCAGGAAGAATGATGGGAAATATTATTGTGAACAGGATAAGCAGCTCATTTGCCTTGAGGGATCCATGTGCTGCTTCACCAAGATTCACAGGAGGTCGGTTGACATATGTTGGAAGTGGGATATCACGGAGACATCGACAGATTCTTTCCAGCTCTAGTGATGAAAAATCAAAGACTCTTTCCAATGGTGAATATTCAGTCTTGTCAACATCCTGATCCACATCCATTGCATCATCATCAGCAATGTCATGAATAGTCATTTGATCATCTGATACAACACTAGATGGTGGCTCAGAAACTGGAGTTTGAGATTGTCGCCAAGTGTTGAACTGAAAAATATCAGCAGTATGATTCCTTGACTCATCAAGAAGGTCTTCAAGCTCAGAATCAATATCTGAGTATTCCTCTGGATGGAATAGATCCTCATCACCACTCAGAGTCCTGCTGACCATAGCCTGAACCCGCTTTGCCTCTGCAGATGCACGACCAATGCCAGACAAGTCACAAAGGTGATATTCAAGAATACCTTCAAGTGTGTTATGCATAAAGCCAAGGACAATCTGATCAGCAGGGTGCCAATATGGGAGATCATGAAGTGGTGTCCACCGGACTCCATTTCTGCGTGCAATCTCAGCTCGTCCAGTCTTGGTCTGACAGTCCTTCCATTCCTGAACTGCATGCCTGACTTGTTCATTGGTATGCTGAGTCCAATTCTGCATGTCAAGTTCCTCTACATCCTTTAGTTTGCAATCACAAAAGGAGCAAAAACAATTTGCTGAATGGCTCAGAAATCCAGTGATTTTCCGAATTGCCAGCAGATCAGCAATGATTGGACAAACACGGACCCTGATGTTAATCCCAGCTTGGTGGCGATATGTAGGCAGGATCTTTCCAGGCCAAAGTTCAGCAAGGACCTTTTCAAGAGGTCTGAGAATATGGGATATAGTGATGACATCAGGTTCATGTGGTCTTGGAATGAGACCAGCAATGAAAACATTCTCTGGCAGGTGGCAAACATCAGAGGGTAAGTTCAGACAATATAGAACAATTGCACCACAGGATATGACCTTCCCTAAACATGGTAGAAGATGCCAGTGAACAAACAGCAACAATGAGACATACCAGCAATTTTATTGTTCAGAGGATTAAACCAGTCGACATATAAAGCAAAGGTAAGATTCCCTTGAATATATCGAAAATCTCCCAGGTTCCGAGCTGCAGGGCTGTCCCAAAACCCTTGCATATTATTTGAATTTGTAGCATGCACATAGGATTTGTTGATAAGATCCTCAATTCTTGGCCTACCAAGAAAGTATCACAGCCATGACTCAAATGACTGTGTAGTATAGTATTGGCGAGGAACTGTGACCAGTGACTTACATTTCGGCGAAATTTGGACCTCTGTGACCCATGACTGCTGAATTGAATGAAAGGGTACAGTATCTTCTTGAAGGTTTTTTATCTGTATTGCATCTCCAATTCTTTGGAGCATGCAGAAGGGGTGGACGCAGACACCAGAGATCGAACTGTGATGATTTTCTCTGTGTATCATATAGGAAACATGAGGGAAGCTGAAGCCACCAGGGTGTCCAGGATTGATGGCCCAGTAGCCCCTTACATGAACCTGTTTAGCATTGATAAATTGATTACATACACAATTTGTCTCTGCACAGTGATCAGCACAAAGAGACAAGAGGCATTGAAACAAGCAAAACAAGATACATGAAAAAACAAGTGTTGTTCGGACTTGAACGGTCATGCGAGCCTCACGTCAGAATTGACCAAAGAATGCAAAGAGATCTGATGGTCAAGACTCAATGTCTTGAAGCCAAGGGGTATGCATCGGTCATCTCGGGGACACGGCGTAGGGGGGGAGGGGGGGGGGTCCAAGGCCCTTAACAAAATTTTTGCAACATAGGATTTTCCAATGATATCAGGCTGGGAATGGTCAGAAATGAATTGTAGCACATCAAATACCTTCTTGCCAGGATTCTGGGAGGCATGAAGTGATATATTTCCTGTTTTAGACAGGTGCAACCGAATACAGATGCTGAGTCATTGCAACAGTCATCATCATGATGTCATGAAGTTGATAGACTAAGGTATGATAACTCCCAAAAATATCCCTTTTGAGCTCCAGGATAGCCTGAATACATGTGAGATTGCATTGCAGACTCTTACAGAACAAAAGACATCAGAAGACTGGACAAATGATTCCTGAAGCGGCTGAACACGTGATATTTCGTGGGAATACACTTCCCAATATAGTAGGCGATGGGGGGGGGGGGGTCCCAGATGGCCTTAACAGCAAAAATGTACGTCATGTCTGTGAGATAAAATTTGCGTACCCCTTGCTTGAAGCAGAAGGTCACATGTCATTGCCAAGCCCCCGAAGTTGGCCGAATCTCGATTCCGAAAGTTGTCTGCAAATTTAGCCCTGAAGTTGTCTGTAATGTAGGACCCAAGTTGCCCATCAGATGAAATCTCCAAGTTGACTGCAAATTTCAGTAGAATTTAAGTTATTCGCTACTTGTCATGATCATCTCCCAAGGTACTCGCAAATGAAATGTCTCAAGTTGGCCCAAAAATTGAGATATGCAGATCTCAGGCAATTCAAGTCACCCGCTGAATCCTGCTAAGTTGACCACCTTTCAGCTCATATTTGACTGAAGTTGGGTGTCAAAAGCACTCAAGATGGACAAATTTGACCTAAAAAACAGTGGGATTTTGCGACGCTATTACGGTCATACACTAGGTATCAGAGCTCAAATTTTTCCACAAAAGAGGGAAAAACACTGTGAGGGTCGGATTGGTTGGAATTCAACCTAATGGTTCAACCAGATCTAGCTTCTTTTTCAGCCAACGATAGACTGATAATCATTCTAGTAGGTTGAAATCCAACCAAAAACACTCACTTTCAACCTATTATTTTCCTCGGCCCAGAAGACCTGATAATCAGACTGATATTGGTTGATTTTCATGTAACGTAGCTTGATCTCATTTCAATCAAACATGACTGGAATTGACCAGGTTATTGGTTGTTTTAAACTCAAAAATAGATTGCAAAACGAGGCAAATCTGCATTATTTTTATCGACCAAAAAGGAAGAGAGCGTGAGATATTATCTGATTACTCCCACGGAACCTAACCTTCTTCTTCGTCGACGTGGCCACCAGCTGCCGCACCATCGTTCGACAACCCATGGACAAACTGCTCAGCATTCTCCCCAGCATCTTTCTCTGCAGCTCCTTCTGCCTCGTCGTCATTGATAATCTGTAGACGTCTTCGTTTGGTTGGCTGGCCATCATTTTCCTTGTCCTTTTCCTTCTCAGCTCTGAGCGCTCTCTTTCTCTCGCTTCTAGAATTCTCGTGGACTACTGTGGCCAGCTTTTTTCGGGACTTGGACTGGTCTCGTTGGGCGGCATTGTCCTTGAGGTAATGGTACTTTTCTGGGACCTCCAATGCGCCGCTTCGGTAATTGGTTCCTCGCTTGTTCGCAAAATATTGACAAACAATCTTCTCTGTAGCCCAATCGTTCTGGAACTTTGCAAGGATTGGATGCTCTGTACGGGCCTGGAGCAAAGTAAGCTGATATTCCAACATTGTATCAATCTCATACCAGTGCGAACAGATCTGCTTTTGACTTGGCTGGGATTTCACTCCAATCTTTCCACCACTCGATTCCGGAGCCATTTGCCAGGTCCCGAAGGTGACGCTGGAGAGAGATCAAAAGGTGAGAAATGCAGGATGCCATCTGTCGCAAGGGCTTACCTTCAGAGCTTTATAGACCTCATTTTTCTTTGTTGATCCCGCTAGCCCCATCTCAACCTGGAGCGACCAATTCTTCTTTCTTGGCTTTGGAATCTGCACAACCGAATTAATGGACCGACGTGGCTGAGGTAACTCAATGGAATTCTCATTGTTGGACAATCTTCCGGGGCCTACAAAATGGTGAGCACAATGTATAATCGTGTCATTAGTCTCCACTTGAACCTTTTTTTTTTGCAGGACGAGCTGGCGATGGGCTGTGTGAGCTATGCTCATGGTCACTATCAGCGCTGCTGCCGCTGGTGCGTCGTTGACCTTTATTGCGATTGCCTGCATCCAAGGTGAGAAGAAAAGGCTGGTTTGGTGGATTTTCTTATCTCGAGAAACAGGTCGACCTCTGACCTCCCCCTCCTTGTCTTCATCAGAACCATTTTCACTGTCTCCTGCTTTGTCTGTTGCTTTAGCAGCGGCTGCTTCAAGCTCTGCTATACGGGCTGAAAAATGTTGGGTGAAGGATGAACGAAGCGGTAGAATTTTGGATGGTATCTTTACCTTTCAAGGCTGCCATTTCGTTCTTCCCATCCTTTCCTTTCCTGCTCGCTGGCTGAAGCTCTGCATTGCCATTCTTTCCGCCGCTGGTTGGGTTTTTGTCCGACCCAGATTTTCCTGCTCCAGATTTGCAACTGGGTTTTGCTGGTGGATCTCCTGATGTCTTCTCCACTGGTGTCTTTTTTCTCTTGGGATCGGTGCCCATGATTTACTGGATAGAGGCAGATTTCCAGGTTTGCGGTACCTAGGAAAAAAAAAGTCAAACGTTATGTGGCAACAAGGCACGTGCTTGTTTCAAATTCTTTTGGCTAAGTCCATCACCGTGTCAGATTCTCCTTTCTTTTTTCCTCACTAATGGCCTCTCAAAAGGGTAAAGCACCGAAAACAGGCAGAGCCAATTATGTCTCTTGCTTTTGTGCAGACTGTGGCGGCGAGCTCATCACTAGGGACCGCAAACGAAGGCACTGTCGTCGACGATTTGCCCCTTATCCAACCTCAACCAATACATCACAATTCTCTGGCATTGCGCCCATTGAGTCTATCAGTGATGATCCTGATGATGCTTCTGAGCTTGAAGACGAATCTTGGCCTAACGAGGATAGCTCTTCAACATCGAGCATGCAGGATATTCAGGGTGTAGATGACGCTGAGGCCCGTCTATTGCTGGATCCACCTGGTCCAGACCTCACCAATAGCAGTGCAGGAAGCACACCAGAGCCGCAGTTTGACTTTGGCAGTGATGAGGAAGACATGGAGACCAATGACAGTCTTGATATAGACGAAGTTATGCGAAACCTCCGTGCTCGCATTCAGTCACGACCTTTTCCTCTCAACATTATCCAGTCAGATGATGAAGCAGAAGATGATTCTGGGCCGGATGAAGATTCCGAAGATGAGGGTGATCCAGAGGGATGGAGACGATTTGACTGGGAGCAATTCTCCTATGATAAGGAGGGCCATTTGTCAGCCAAGGATCGTGTTGGCGAATGGTTTGATAGAGAAGTTGCAGCTATTGGTGAGTGAACACCTCTTTCTGAAGACCTGTATATCTGATTCAGAGATCAGCGGACAAGTTGGCTGCGTATGACTTGGCTATATGCAAAGCATTTGCGTACAAGTGGAAGACACAAACCAGTGACCAGCATTTCTCGTGGCTTCCGCAGGCCTTTCCAACTGATGAGCCCCTTCCCAAAATCGATACCATTCGTTCACGGGTTGCTTTTCTTGCTGGATTCAAACCGGAAATCTATGACTGTTGCATCAACTCGTGTCTCTGCTATGTCGGTCCACATGCAGATCTCACAGAGTGCACTTATTGCAAAGAACCACGGAAACGGTCAGACAGAAAACCCCGAAAAACATTCACCTATATCCCAATCACACCTCGACTCTCAGCATTTGCTGCCAATCCGCGTATTGCAAAGGAAATGCAGTACCGCTCTGGGCAGGTGCACACTCCTGACGTTATCTCTGATGTCTTTGATTCCAAACTATACCGCCGCTTGCAAAAGCGCAATGTACGAGTCGGAGACGAGAAAATGGGATTCAAGTACTTTAGTGATGCACGAGACATCGCTTTGGGATTATCGACCGATGGATTCTGCCCGTTCAAGCGCCGAAAGCAGACATGCTGGCCGCTGATTCTATTCAATTACAATCTTCCTCCTGACATACGCTTCCACCTCGACAATATCTTAGCGCTTGGTGTCATTCCAGGCCCAAAGAAGCCACATGATATCGACTCCTTTCTCTGGCCTCTTGTGCAAGAGCTCTTGACGCTCGCAAAAGGCGTCACAGCATTCGATATCCTTGCAGGAGAGCGGTTTATACTAAGGGCATTTCTCCTGCTTATTTTCGGTGATATTCCAGCGGTATCTATGCTCATGAATATGAAAGGGCACAACGGTATCTGCCCATGTCACATGTGCAGCATCAAAGGCTTGCGTATCCCATCGAAGACAAAAGTCACCACTCATTATGTCCCACTTCGTCGTAACCAACATCCCACTGTTCTCAATAATCCAAATGCTATCGCTGCCTACGATCCTCACAATCTCCCTTTACGCACCCACAATGAGATTCGGGACCAGGCTGAACAGGTCGAGACTGCTCCAACAAACACAGAAGCTGAACGTCTAGCGACCGAGTTTGGCGTCAAGGGCACATCCATCCTGTTCCATCTCGACTCTCTCACCTTTCCCCTATCCTTTCCATATGATTTTATGCATCTCATCTGGGAGAATGTCGTCAAAAACCTCATCTTATTGTGGACCGGAAACTACAAAGGCCTTGATGAAGGAGCAGAGTCATATCACCTCAGCGAAGCCATTTGGCAAGGCATCGGCAAAGCCACCGCTGCAGCAGGGTCCACCATTCCATCCGCATATGGTGCCCGTGTTCCCAATATTGCTGACTCAAATTTTGTGTCAGCAGAGATGTATTCCATCTGGACTTTGTATCTAGGTCCCGTTCTTCTCCATCGTCGTTTTACAAACGAGAAATATTACAACCATTTCATTGACCTTGTTGCTCTTCTCAATATCTGTCTTCAGTTTGAAATCTCTACTGAAGAAGTGGAAATAGTCCGTATTGGATTTATTGAATGGGTAGAAAAGTATGAACGGTAAGCATTCTTTTCATCCAAAGGCTTGTGACTAACTCTTATTTGCATCTAGCTTTTACTATCAGGATGATCCAGAGCGCCTCTCCACTTGTCCAGTGACAGTCCATGGTCTTTTGCATATCGCACCAGGCATTATTAGTGCAGGTCCAATATGGTGCTACTGGGCCTTTCCTATGGAAAGATACTGTGGATTTCTTGGGCCTGCGATCAAAAGTCGCCGTCATCCTTTTGCATCACTCGATAGATTCATTCTCAAAGGAAGCCAGCTCACACAAATCAAAACTGTTTATAACAAGGCTGAGGAGCTTTCACTTCGACCACCTGCCAATCCATCAGGCCTTCAGTTTGTTGATCCGGCTTGTGAGCTTTCTCGCCTTGTTTTCCATTCAGGCTGACATTCAACACAGATCCATCATGTCGTCTTCTCCCACCCCGGGTCAGCGAGCGTCCAACAAACACAGTTTTGAAGCCACTTTTTGGTGCGCTTGCTACTCGTTTCAGTGTGCGATTGGGTGTCATCCAACATTGCATTAAATATGCTGATATCGAGGAATGGGGTCGTGTTCAACGGATTGACTCTGATGCTGGTGACACTATTCGGTCTGCAGGCCTGGGGACGATTCGTGAGAACAGCCGTGATGCCACATATGTCCGGGTATGTTCTGGGGCTTGATCCAAACTTTATTCTGATGTTTTCCATTAGTATGAGATGCTTGTGGATCTCAATGCCCGTCATAAGCATAGGAGACCAGATTTCCAACCTGAGGCATTCTATGGCCAGCTTCAACACATTTACACTGTTCAATTCACATCTCCATGTCCAGAGCTCAGCCTCAATGAGCCTACTACAATTATTATGGCCGCTATGCGGTCATGCAAGCTGGACAAATCTATCAAGGTACCGAAACTTGATATTCATTTCTCCTCTGGAGAAGGGCAGATGCATGTGGTGGATATCACCAGTGTTCAGGCACTAATTGGGCGAGTAAAATATCGGGATAATATCTGGGCTCTTATAGACCGTAGCGGCAGTTTGGCCCGGGCAACATTTGACTTGGAGGCAGATTAAGTCTCGGGGCTCACTTTCCGTAGATTAACGGACACAATTAGCAGTTTATATAAGCCATATTTTATTTAAAAATCCGATTCATTGAGCACCAAAGGTAACAGTGGGCTGATAAATTATTGGTGGCGCATATTGGACTGACCATCTTCAACCACTTAGGCATCCATCAGCAAGGTCAAACTTGGCTGAACATCATGTTTTCTAGTGGTTTAGTATAGTTTGAGATAGTTTTCTTATTGTTTGAGGTCCTTGTTCTATGGAGTCTTGAATGCCAGTCAGTCCGACGTCAGTCCCGCCTAGATGACATAAGCACTAGCCGCGTGACTTTCAAACTTTTTTCCGTCGACTCCTTCTGGCTTGCTACCATCTAGCTCTATTCCACACCAGTCCTTCTAAATTTTACACCAGATGAAAAGGTCTCAGCTCTCTCCTGATGATCCTGATTCAGAATCAGACAGATCTGGCGCCGAGGATGCGTAGATCTTCGTTTCGTACGTCCTTTATAATTATTCTCTAGACCCTAGAGGGAGGACCATTGTCTCATTTTGCTCTCTAGAACTGGCAGAATTCAATGCAGATCCCCATCTGTTGACCCTGCAGCCCCCCAGGCGGAACGCAGGCAATGTGCTCATTACCTCGAAGTCACTGAGACCCTTCATGCCCAAGCCCGCAGCAATGCTCTTCATGCCATGGTCAGGATTGATGGTCTCAAGGACCAAATCAAATCTCTACGTGCCATTGTCCGGTCTTCACTCAATATCACCATAAGCACTGGTACCAGACTGAACCAGTGCATCGACTTACTCAATGCGACAAGAATTAGGGCAGAGCAGATGCAAAGAACTTTAGCTCAGTTGTTTAGGGCAGCAAAGGACAATTGGGCTGGGAGAGACCGGATCCAACCTGATCGGTTCGACAGGTATTCTGCTGAAATGCAGCAGCTGGAAGAAAATGACAGAAATGCCGGCGAAATGTGTCCCGAAGTCGAGGATTATTCTGCTTGGTTCACTTAGGATTTCCGGGGAGTCGGGGAACATTTCAAGTCATGCCAGGACATTGTATGCAGTACTTGGCACTTTGATCACAATTCAAGTTTGATTGGTTGAATTTCAACCTATCCAAATCAACCTACCTCCGAAAACAACCTGACATAAACTGATCGATACTAGGTGAAAAAAAGCAGCGATAAAGACTCGATGATAGGTTGTTTGTGGGACCCTGAATACCAACCTAAATAGCACTGAATTCAGATTCAACCTACAAATCAACCAATGGTAGGACGGTGACTTTTTTTCGCCCTATCGGAGGTTGAATTTCAACCTAAGGGACCGGCACAGTGAAAGAAAGAAGAAAGGAAGGAATCATATAAGGGCCAGGATTGCAAGGCCAGACAAATTATGATACTGATTACTTTTCTCAATAGTCGCCTCAAGTTGCTATACAGCTGTGTTTCCTTTGGCCATTCATCTACAGCCCACAGTTGAATTCAAGATCTTTGAGCTCTGTTGCATTCTCAGTTGTCAAAAGTATCTAGAAGACTGAATCACCCTCGATTCAGGCCTTGCGGAGATTGACGTGCAGTCACCGGTGATAATTTGGTGATGCTTTTGGAATAGCTTCTGGGGAGCAAAACATGCGCTATTGAACTGCTGAGACTTGAAGGCGGTCGTCTGTCCAAGTCAGAGCCAAATGTGGCACAGGACAATCACTCTTATTCGGAAGGGTTTGTTGATCTGATTGACAGGGAAGTTGAAGCCCGGAAAGTTCCAGTAGGACATGTACTGACTTGCTCTGGCGCACTTACTGTGCTTCTAAAAGAAGGGAGATACAGCTTTCAGTAAGCCAGCTAGAATACTGGATAGTAGCTTATCATTCATCTTGTCAGGATAAATCTTAATTGATTATTGATGAGCCCTGGTCTCCAACAAGTAATGCATGTTTGGCGCCTTTGACAAGTAATATCAAGACCACTAGTTCTGTAAATTTTCAGATGCTTCATCAATGAGAGTGATAGGATGTCAATGGCTTGAAGTCCTGGAGTCAGAGTTTTATGTGAGCACTGAGAGACATACAGTGCCATTATGATTTAATGCTTCTTCACCAGACAGTTGTCTTTCAAGGTCCTGCCTTTGGAACCTAGTCACGTTATTGTGTATCTACAAATGATGTCTGAAAATCACCAGGGGTCTTTGAGTCCAGGAGCTTGGCTCCAGAGCCTTGAAGTTTGGACAAAAGAGACCAGTCAGAATATTTGCGGGTAAGCTCAAGCATGGACTTGCCATAGTCCGTATGTGGTCTCAATCGCCAATTCTCACTAGATAATTGCCTGAACTAGCTGAGAGAGATCAATCTTAACATTAATGGATTTCAACAGGATTACCAGCTGTACTGTGATACTTCATGATTTGAATATACTCCAGAGCTTGGATATGAATCATTTTGACGTTACCTATGCACCAAAGGATCCAGGAGACTTTTCAGTCCCTAGTCAGTCTCATAGTCAGATATCTCGCCGCATTTGTAGCGGCGTTTCCGAATATGCTGGACTCCAAAATATATTCCTGGCTCTGAACATGCAAAGATTTACCTTGAAGTATGGCATATGCATCTGACCTTGAACGCTGGTCAGTCGTCGTTAATCCGGCCATGACCTCTTCTGTTGCCAGGTCCCGCTGCTTCTCTTCCCTGTCATCGGCTCGGGTTCATCTCCGAATAAGAGTCATCCCCTCCCGCCCCTAAGCCAAGTCTATTGATAGGTCATGGTCACGGTGACAGGTGACAGTTACTTGGCCAGGTACCTGGCCAAAGTCATTTCGGGGCCTCTCTCGATGTATAAAATTCATTTGACTTGTGAATAATGAAATGAACAATAACAAGTGTTCTAGTAGTTTCCAAGCCCTGGTTCTGGCACAAAAAATCTTTGCTGGCCAGGTAACGGTCTTACCTAGCCATGGGAACACAGTGGATCACTCGGTAAGCCTGGAATGCAAAAGACAGCGACAGAGAACCAGCACGGCCATTTCCGTGCTGGTGTGAAAATCATCAGGTGACATTCCCCATTGGGCGCCCTGATCCCAGGGTACTTGAATTTGCTTCCACCCAATGAACGACCCCATAAATGGGACTCGTAACCTGGGGGCTATGATGATGATGAAATCATTATTATAGTGTTGTTTACCTACATATAGCTGATATGTAACACTGTAATCGTATCTACACTGGGGGCTATCACCAAGAGCCAAACCAATGTGTGATGCATGAACCTTCATTAGATGACATAGAGCTGACAATTTTGCAAGACTGAGCAAAGGAGTGCAGTTATTGGGACATAGTGTGGAAAATCAAGCAAAGGCTGCAAACCGTGCCGGAAGAACACGAGCGGCGCAGTTAAATGGGAATGACAAAACCTAAGAGACGTGAATGAAAAAGAATTGATTACAAGTCCCACTTGTGGGATCGTTTGTTGGGAAACCACGAAAATTGTGGATCCCATCATCAAAGTCCTTAAAGGGGATAGTCCCGTGACTTCTTCTCCCACAGTCGGTCTCACTGGCACCGTCGCCTTGCTCTCGACCCCATTGCTCATGCTGTATTTTCCCAGCAACAGAACGGAATACCACAATATCATGGTCTACAGTACAAGGTCTGAAAGCCATTGTCCGTGTCCCTGCAGGCTGACCTTCTTACATCCGTAGCGAAGCTGTTCTCGCTGCTCTACAGATACGTACCAGGTTGTATGCCTAAGCACAGTTTAACGCCCAATACCTGTCATGAACAGATGGCTGGGTCATGTAAGACTAACAGAGCCATAGCCTTCTCAATGTGCGCCTCCATTTCTTATTCTGGTGCCAACCTTATTGAAATAATTCTGCGGCCTCGTTCACAGGCTACGTGCAATGGCCTATATCATCTACATTGGTTGTTTTCCCCTGCGCCTCTTTTGGTCCTGCTGACAAATCCAAGACCAATCGCTTTTGCGTCAGACAATGAAATGTTGCAAGAAATCTCGATGGGCTGGGAGCCTCTTAAAAAAGTGGATACTCATCGGTGATGTGTGTATTCTTCTCAGCTGTTTGCCATGTCCTACCCGAATATTCCACAGTCCTTTTGACGAGGCTCAGCCTAATGACCATTTAGGGAATGAACGCCGGGGTCACCAAACTCATGTCCTTCATCGTCACAGCCGTCTGCGCCGGATTTTCCGGGGATCAAAAATGATGAAAGGGAAATTACTCTTTTTCACAGCTGGTGGAATATTACATTTTTGGGATGACAAAGGGCGTTTTCTGGGCCTGTGGGAATCTTCATCATGTATAAATTCAATATTTTCATGGTCCGGAACCTGAGTAATTTCCCTTTGTTCATTTTCAATCGGCGTAAATCCGGCGCGGACGGCTGTGCGTGGTCCTAATGTGTTTAGGTGCACTTTGTCCTTACTCCTCATGTCTTTGTTTGATTATGCTCAATGCGGGTCCCTTCACTATTGATCCTGTTGCCTTATGAATCTGATTGTTTCATAGTCGCTTTTGAGTTTCTGCGACAAATACAAATATCGTGATGTAGAGCCTATGGGGCAAGTTCCAGATCAATGGTCTGCTGGGAAGTCATAAACCAGTGAGGACTTCAGCTCTCAATATTCAAGGACTATCTTTATGTAGTCTAGAAAAGCAACAAATCAATCCCTGGTACATGAAAGTCGTGGTGAGATCGGGAATCGGGAGCCGAATGCACTTGCTGGGAAATTGCTGTTGAATACGTGGCACTGGTGCCGGCGTTTCTTGGCTTCGACTGTGAGGATGCTTGCCGCCTCTGCTATTTGCAGCCTCATTTTCTATTTCCTCATTGCACTATGCTTCCAATGTTCCGCTGGTGGCATGGCTTCCACCATTCTGGACTGCGCTAGGTCTCACGGTCTCTCCCGTGCTGGTTCTGTGACCGCATTCGTATCAGTCGAAGATTACTCGAGCCTAATGAGCTGTCTCTCCTCAAGGTATGTTGTAATTTCTCACTTCCCTTCTTTCTTTCTTTGTGCTATGAGCCTTCCTGTCTCGCAAATATTTCCATTTTCAATCTCTTCCTGTTCCTTTCCGCTTCAAGCTTCTTTGTGTTTCTCAGGCGGTTAATTGGAGCTCTTAGGGCGAATTACCCTTCGCCCTTTCCCGGTTGTGGGCTCTATTTAGCAGACAAAGAGTTCTAGTTTCATGTTCAACGTTTTTTCGGCATCTCTCAGTTATAAATTCCTTTCAAATTTCTTTCTTGCTTCTCGCTAGTCCGACATTTTTGTCTCCCAGGCATCTCGGTTTTAATTTCTTTCTACTGTTGTCCGCTTCGAGCTTCTTTGTTTCGAGACATTTTGGCCATTGGCTCAGCCTATGCTGCGTTGTATTTCATACATCTAGGTCCCGTAGTATTTGCTCGGCTGCCTAGTGCTTGTCCATTATCTTGTATGGTTCAGTCCGACTTTTGATTTTGCTCGTCTTCTCCTTTCTTTTGTCATGTGATGACGCTTCCGGTCTTGCTGTAGAAAGCCTTTTTGCTTCGTTTTTTTTTTACATCAGCTGTTGTCCTCTTCTGTATCATTCAAAGCTGATGCAACTTTCTCAGCTTCGACATGACTGCCACAACTTTGCTTTGGTGCGACGCAATGGTCTGTCGCCCCATTGGAGCCTGACCAGCTCTGATAGTCCATGTGACTCAAAAAAAGAACAGAGTCTGTGCGACTCAAGTCAAAAGCACCGTCGGTTCGCTCTTGACGTTAAATATGAGAGCAGTCCTTGTGACTTTGAACTGGATCAACGTCATTCAGACGCTAAAAACAAACCGAGTCTGTGCGACTCAGATCAAAAGCACCGTCCTTGCGCTTTGGACGTTAAAGAAGAGCACTGTTGTAGTCACAAAGACGACCGTCTTTGGGACATTAAATCATCTTTACAAGTTGCATTATCAAAATTGGAAGTTACGCCCCAAGAGGCCCCCTATTTACCCAAGTTACACCTTCAGGCCACCGAGTTGCAAGTTACTTTATACTCAGTTACCCGATTATGCCCAAGAGCAATGAGTTACGCCACAGGGCACAACATTCAGTTACACCGCAGAGCAAACAAGTTACACGATTATAATTGGAATAAAATGTCACTGAGTTATGGGGCAGACCAACTATTGTTATGTATTCAAGACCCTGGATTGCTCAGTTGTCAAGATAACATATCAAGTTACACAGAGCATGAATCATTGCAGAGTTATGTGGGTGCTAAATTTGGTCATGAACTTGCAATTATTTGTGAAATATGTTATCCGGAACAAGTACAAGGCCCATCAAATATGACTTGGATATTTATATTCCCTTTTAATGTGCCAAATGAAGCAAAGAAGTCAAATATGCGGTGTAGACAGTCATTTTATCGATGTCATGACTTTGCAGTTTTATACCATAACATAATTCCAAGGAAATACCAGTCACCATTGCAATGTGTACTAGTTAGTGCTCAATGTCTAATTTTAAAATTACATAAAATGGAAGGAATATCCCTCCACAGCACAAAGAACCAAATTCCATTGTATCTCAGACAACCAAGAATTGTATATTCTTCAGAAGAAACTCAGTCCCTGATTGGTGGTGGCAGCATATGGTTTACTGCAACTGAGCTGAGACCTTTCCTTCTTCATGGACTGTTAGCTGATGATATCAACACAAAATACATCTTTGTTGCAGTTAAAAAAAGGATGATCAAGGAAAGTCGATTGAATGATCAGATAATTTGTGATATTCATCTTACAAGTCCCTTGATTGAACGACTTCCAGTTTCAGCCCTTCGGGACCTTGTTGCATTTCATAATATTACTATTGCCAATGTGAATAGATCTACAAAACAGACAATCTTGAGTGCTTTGAAGGATCATGAGATGTGTGATAATCTGTGTGGAGATGCTTGGATTATATTTCAATCAAATACTAAAATACTATCAAAAGTGTTGAGGAGCAGAACAAAACACAAAGAACAAAGCCAATGGCCAAACAGAAAAGGATTGATGAAAGGAAAGCAGGTTATCAGCGGCAAAAGGAGGCATCCAAATACAGGATAACTTTGGGAGAAGTAGTAGATGAAGAGCTAAGCAGCTCAACTACAGAGGAAGTTCCTCCAAAACCACCCTCATCAGAGTTAATGCAAGAGATTATTGCTGAATTTTGTAAAGAGACTGATCCATCACAATTTGTTGAAGCTGGTTGTGCTGTATGTGCTCAATTATGTCCTATCAAAGACTTGGTAAAAATTGCAAAGTGTGGATTGGATTTAGGTTGGTTATATCGTGATGGTGTTACTCGTAAAGAACGCTTCAGCAATGAGGATGATATATCTGATTTGGAAGGGCCAACACCGGCTTGAGTATAAGGGGTGAAATAAATATTGAGAAGCCAAGGTTGAAATATCTGAGCAAGGGCTGATCGAGGGAAGGTAGTGTTTCCGCGGCTAGCTCAGTCGAAGCCGATGGAGCCGAAGCCGCAGCTAGCAGACGGCTACGGCTAGCTAGCCGTAGCCGAACGATCGGCTAGCTCGCTTAGCCGGCTTGAGCCAAATAAAACTTTTATTTCTCAGCGTACAAGTAAAATAAATCTTTATTCCTCTAATACATCAGCTTTTCTGACTGTCGTCAATTCATCTAGCTCTAAGAATAGCCTCTCCATCTCCTTCATCGCAGCATCCGCATCCTCGCTGAACATCTTGTGCAGCGTGAAGTCGACATCCTCTGGAATGTCCAGCATCCTCCATTCATCTGTCTTCCAGGCTGCCCGAAAGTCCTAGCGTTGCTTTTTGAAGAAGAACTTGAGCATTTGCAAAGCCTCCATCAATATATGGTGAATTCGGTTCCGTCGCTTGGTATCTGTTTCTGCGCTGGACAAAAAGACCTCCTCACAACGGATAGCAGATGCGGAAATGGAGAGGTAGTTGAGAGCAATGGAAGAAAGTATCGGAAATGAAGTTTCATTAGCCTGATGTGGTCTATGAGCACAAGACAATGAATTTAGAAAAGAGCGACTTACATTCCGCGACAAGCCCAGACTATACCGCCCGAATTCTGTCTCTACGGACGGTATTGCTTCTGTTGACGATGATCCAGTCATAGTCGCTTGCTTTGTTCGCCATTTGTTCATCCCATACCGACTCTCAAAGTTATCGAAGGGATATAAGGGTGTCGTTGAAGATGGTGCTCAGGGCGGGGCATTGGTCTCGAGACGCTTGCGATACTCACGCATCTGAAATCTGGTCAGCTTACAGAGAGATGTGAGGTAAATATTACACACCGTTTCGAGAATGGTTTCCTTGGCCGCTCGCTGGAATCGAGGGGCCCATTTCTCGGTAACCCATTCCAATTGTACAGTCGGATTGAAAACTGGAATAAGATCAGTGATTTATCATGAGAAGCAATGGAAAACATACACATCGCTATAAGATAGGCCTTGGTCTTATCAAGCTTGTCGTAATACTTCTCGGCTTTCTTTAAGGCTGAAGAGATGTACGGCTCTAAATGCGGATGGTTTTTGACATCTTGCTCCCAGCTATCCATGAACTCCTCGAAGACTTGCACTGTGCCACATAAATTTGGAACACGAGTGCTTGTCATTATTTGTTGAACATCATGTGGTGTCTACAGTTTGCTGTCAGACAATGAATGAAATGATAAAACACAGACCATACCAAGAGAACGTGTTCCAAATCTTCCAATTTTCCCCATTGCTCCGGATCCAGCTTGAGATAACCAATCTCAGCTTCATGTGCAGGCATTGAAAGCATAAGATTCAGAGGCTAAACCATGAATGAGCGACAATTTTTCTCTGGAAAAACAATCAACTTACCTGAGAGAGTATCCGCAACCTTACCAACATTTGGAAACAACTATCCCAGCGAGTACGAACATCATGCAGCAATTGCATAGGAGTAATCTTGACAATCTCCCTTTTGCTGTTCGTAAAGAGCTTCATCTCGTTTCCCTTGCAAATGACTTGCTCAAAGTTCTCTCGACGCTGTCCAGAGGCTCTAACCGCTTGAACAATCTTACGTCCTTGTCCGAGAAGATTACGAGGTTGACTTTCATTTTGTTGGTCTTCGGGATCATGGAGATTGGTGATGGGGTTCGACCGTTCGAAATTGGTCATCACTTGTTGACAGCAGATGTTGATAATGTGAGGGAAGCAGCGAAGACGCATGTCTTGGGCATCATACTCGCGACCGATCCTTTCGAGAAGAAGTTCCGCAAAGCTTTCGATAAAGGTGCCGTTGTTACTGGCATTATCCATGGTCCAATGACCGATCTGTGAAACAAAATGTGAACTGTGTATCAAAAGAAATAGTAACTGAATTACCTTTTCAAGAATCCCTGCTCGTTCGCGAATATGATAGGTCACTCTGGCAATATGTGGTCCATTATGTGAGCCACGCATTCGATGGAAGCCAAGCAAGTCTGATTTGAGAACCAGTTTACCCTCCTCGCACACCAAATAATGGCCAGTGATTGCGAGATGACTCTTACGGCCAAGGTCACTCCAGAGGTCAAGCATGCCATTGACGAAACCAAGAGAGCTCTGTAATAGAGGTCATGCTAAAGTAAATCAAGTAAATAGAAGACTCACTGAAAGGTCTGACCGCAATCTCACAAAATGCTTCTGCCAGAGATCAATGATGATTTTGCGAAATTTTGTCTGGCGAAAAAGTTGCTGTTGTGTCATCTCCTGGCGACAGAGCAGAATGATGTCTCTGAACTCTGGGCACTCAATAACATTTATGGCCTGGAGACTATGAGCGAATGGAAAAGACGTCAATGAAAACACTTGCCTGATCATCAACAATGATCCATTTCGCTATCCTAAAATGCAGCTCCTCCAGCGAAAACGGCGGACGACCATCGGCTGCTTGTTCATCAGACCTCCTAGTTTTCTTGAGACGTGGCTTGAGACCATTGGCCTTGCACCATTCCACATAGTCCTTGAGGTGTTTCTTTACCAAATGGTTATAGAGATTGGTGTTTCCGGTCGTCGTCTTATAAGTTGTGCTGGTATTATATTCAGCGTCATATCAAGCTTGAAGATGAATTATTTACCTGCAGAGCAAACATTTGCTCCTTGCATCCGGGTTATCCATCTCACTGAAATGATCGGGGAAAAAATGGGTGAGGTCCTTGGTGGATTTTCGACCTTTGTCAGTGGTTCCCATGACCTTGTCGCCAGCACCAAGAAGAGGATGGGACCCAGCTTCATGGTCAGAGACGTCCGGGCATGCTGGTGACTGTGGCTGAGATGACAAGCGAGATGATGAGCAAGATAAAGGTGGAGATGAAGGTGGAGAATCATCTACTAATGGTCGTCGTCCACCTCTGTGGATTATTATGGAATTCTCGCCTTCATCGATGTTGGAAAGAGCATCAGGAGGATGTTCGGAATGTGGGGCTTGGTCATTGGTAAAGGAAGATGAAGAGGTGGCGTTCTGTGTCAATGAGGAGATGTTGCTAGAGGTCGAAGCAAGACAGCTGGCAGAGCAGCTTTTGGATCCAGATGCTGCACGTCGTGTAGCATTCTGGGCAGGAGGCGGTAAGTCGGAATCCTTGTTTCGCTGCCGAGGACGTTGATGACTGCGCTCGACAGCAGGCTCTGGTGCTTCAGGTCTGGTTGTAGCTGCTGCTGAACGAGATCTAGTAGCCATAATTAGTCAAAAGAAAAGCGAGAGAGCGAATTTTATGTACCCTGAAACCTCATGGCTTCCCAATAGAAACCAGCTGAGACGGCGGAAAAAAATCATTTTGCTGTAGATGGAAAAGTAAATACCATTTACAAGATCAACCGGTGCTATTATGTACGTACCTTGTTACTGGGACGACACACAGAACAGATTTTTGCAGGGTCTGATTGGACTGACGTGTGGCTCCAAAAGATTTAAGCACCATGATATCCTTGCAGTTGAGAATTGAGATATTGAACAATGAGCTCGAAAGCAAGGTACTAATGTTCAAATGTCAGCATGGTCACTGAGCAGACCAAAAAACTGACCAGAATACAGTGAATGAAAACCAAACAAGGTGATGTAAATATGTGTCAGTGATATTGCCGGATAATCAAGATTTGTCTGGGGAGCAGAGTGCTGTCACAAGAAGCCGAGAGAAACACGACTTTATAGCTGGTCAAGCCAGTGAGGTGTGGCTGCAAAAGCGCCTTGTTGAAAAATAGATGATGATAACCAAAAGAGAAAGCAAAACGGTCACGTTATTGATGGCTTCTCTTCCATCACGTCTATTACGGTCTAATAATATAAATTCGTTCAAAAATGGAAGAGCATGACAAACATATACAGGGCCGATTGACACAGGTAACAAGCCCTAGCTTCTGCCTTTTTGAGATCTTCAGAAATGCGGCACAATTTCCTTTTTGCGGTTTGAAATGTTCGTAATACTGTGTTCAGTGTCCTCAGGAAGGATATTGACCCATGAAGAGACTGGAAACACGTCCATCCTGGACACGCTGAAAAATTCGCTCGCTGAGTGATTTGCTGACTAATGGGCCATACGCTTCGCGGTATGTGACTGCTTTGTGACCCGATTGGACACAAAATACAGCAGCCACAAAGCTCAATGACTCTCAACATTGTATTCAGAAACTAATGGAAAAATATAAGTCAGCTCAGGCTGCTTGAGCAGCTAAGCTGTTGAAGCTGTAGCCATTGGAGCCGTAGCTGTAAATCGGCTACGGCTAGCTAGAAAGTCGGCTCGGCTACGGCTTTGAGCGGCTATCGAGCCTAGCCGCGGCAACACTAAGGGAAGGCGGAATGACAGCCAGGTGGCTGAAGACAACAGTGGACTGATGGAAGAGGCGACTGTGGGAATTTGATCAATTCATTTTTTTTTCAATTTTCAAAGTCCTGAATTGTATCACCAGGAGGAGCCAGGATGTCTGCTATGAAATTCCGCTCAGTGAATGACAAGTTGAATGGATAGCCACTCGCTGATGGCAGATATGAGTCCTCAAGAAGTGTCACTGAAACTATTTGCGAGGGTACAATACAATACCATTTAAAGTAATGGATAGTGTCATCTAAGTATACTGCATCTACAGATACATACATGTGGTTTTGATGGAGTTAGCTGCAGAGCGTCATTGGACTCTGCAGTTCAGGATTGAAATGGTGATTAAATGCAATTACCTGGAAACAGACTCAAGCACTCAAGCCTTGCTGATATTTGGATGGTGCTAAGAATGACATTGGCAGCTAGGAAACCATGACACAACTTCCCAGGTCTTGATGTCCTTTCAAGTTCACTGGTATTACGAGTCACACATGTGGGCCTGTTTGTTGGGAGGGAGCAGGATTCAGGCCAGCCGCATCAGGGAACCTAAAGGGGATGCACGGCATGTCACGTGCCTCGCTTCAAGATGCAAGTTTTGACCTCAATTTTTTGACACCCCAGTTCACAGCTATCTTTCCAAATATACACTTTTGGGTCAATTGAGGATCTGTGCTGCATGCACACCGGTTGCGCTGATAATTCTTGTGGTGGCAACCAGATTTCGAATGTCCGACCTCAAACTGTCACATGATGTTGGATACGTGGCATGCGTCACAGCCCACCTTGCATTTGACAATGATGATACCCGCAGCTAGTACTTTGGGCTGCTTATTCCTCCTCCTATTCACTGTTATTTGCATCTGAGGTCATCGGTTGTGGGATTCGGAAACAGAACAGGTGGAATTGAGCAGAGCAGGTTTGGCATTGAGAATATGGAAATGGATAGAGAAGCCGGAGCCATCTCCTCAAGGCGAGCCGCACATTGAATTCTTTCTTGTTCTCTGAGAGCATCGTGGCGAAGCCTCTCGAGCCGTTCACGAGATATGACCTTGTACTGTCAAAAGAAAAAATCAGAAAGAATATGGATGATAAGATCATCAACCACCTTCCAGGGTACAAAGCTGAGCGGTCTCACAGCTTGCACAGTAATATGCAGGGGGTTGCTGTTGGAGTGATGAGCCTGAGAAAATGATGACCAAAAAAAAAAAAAGCACTGTACAAATCAAACCCATAATGTTTTGCTTGAGATACTATCTCTTGCTGGGATCCTGGCCACCCCCAGGAAGCTGGCCACTGCCTTGTAGCATCTGTGGCTGATCATATTTTCCATGTCCATCGGTTGTACAATGTAGAATGGGTCAATATCTCGCTCAGAACAGCTTTTGATGAATGTGTCATCACTTGATCGTCAGCTACGGCGGTTCCGGTCAGCTTTTTTTGCGTCACAGCGTGACTTTCTTGATCCGTATGACATCACGCACGCTTAGATTGCTTCGTCCTCCCTCAGTTCTCCACCAAATCGCTCTAAACTGGATTTATTAGACAACAGTGAAGCTATTCAATCTTCTACGCCTCAGACCGCCGCAACCCATTCCCTGAATACCACCATCTTCCATCTGCAAGAAGTATTTCGATGCTGGACAGAGGGCCAAATGGCCAGCTTCGTTTTGTGACGTTCTCGGTTGCTGCAGTCAGGGCAGCTGGAATTTATGTTTGATATTATGTCCTCTTGCATTTTTGGCTGTCTGTGCAATTCTTCCGCTGCTGCTCGTGCGTCATGGCATCAACCAACCTGAAATCGGCCTTTTTTCACCGATCCAAAAGACAAATTTGTTTAGGACCCTCAAGTCGCACAGAGAGCCAATGGAGGGCTCTGGTATATAGACATGGTATTGACCTGTCAATCCAGAGCTAAAATTGTGCATGTGGACCTTCTCGACATGGTCTGTGGAAGAGTTTGATGTCCACTACCGAAATACGCTTAGTCCTGATAAATTTTGGTCTCCATATCCCTGTATTTTCTCATAGACTACATGTCCTCTGTGGTATAAAATATACATTTGGTTCATCTCTCAACAAATAGAGCAACAGCAACTCGAGTGCAATGGTCCAACGCCTGTTTCAGGTGGCCGGCCAGGTACCCGGTTATCCCCGTTTTGGGTATGGCCGACGAAAGATATTCATCACGTCATCAGAACTACATGTAAATTCATCGGAGGGGGCGCAAATTGACGGCAAGATGAAAGACTTTGATTTGTATACCGCCCCGGGACCGACTATTGGATACAACGCCCAGTGAAACACTCAAAACCCTTAGGTGGCCAGGATCCCAGCAACAGATAGTACATAATCTCCTGGTTCAAATCTGCTATTTCTCTCCCAATATCAACCACTGCCTGCATAATGTCACAATTCGGAATTGGCTTTGGACCACGAGGGGTAGAATAGGGAGTAGCAAGCCGACAACGAGTTGGCATATGAGCTAGGCTCAGGAAATCTTTGCCTGGTTTAGATGGTGAGACATCTGGTGAAAGCCCAGGCTCCTGCTCCCCGACAGATTCTGAAAACAATGCAGTCTGTTGGGAAGCCACAAATTCTTCGACAGAATTCCACTGACAAGACTCGGCCCATAGTCATGTCTCGACTCTGTCCCGCCTACGAAGGACGTATGCTTGCATCTCTCAAATTTCCTGAGAAGCATCATAGGATGGGTGGGGATTCCGAGCTCGTGGTGGGCAGTGATTAAAGAAGCTTTAGACATTGCATGTGAATGGGGATTGACGGTCAAAGAGAACATCTTTGATGGGAAGTCACTCCCTTTTATATCTCAAAAATGCGTCAACAGAGGGTCGTGATGCTCTCAATCAGCGTGACTAGCGTGCCTCTGGAGTATAAAAGAGCCAGGATCTCTGTTGATGTCCTTTTATCACATCGACCGACCACCACCAGTGGGATATAGGCCAACCATTCCGGTGGCAGATAAAAGTCCCCCTCTCCCTGTTCTCACTGTACTTAGTCCTGCATTGTAAAGTTAAAAGCAGGTACCGTTTCATTGTGGTTACTACAAGACACTGTAACTACATGCTCAAGTGTTATATCCATGGCAAGTCAGATTTATTCAAGTTGGCTAAGGTGGAGTGGTTTAACAGAGCTGCTCAGTATACATGTCAACTCAGCTGCCTTTCAACTTCTACTTTGCTATTGAGTCAAAGGTTTGACTCCCCAGCTTGCCTCATTTTCCTAGGCCTGCAGCATCACAGTATCTTCACTTCCACTTGGATATTGGACCCAAGAGAAGGATCCCCATTGAAATTAACCTCCATAACCTGACTCTGAAACAGATGATACATGATGTCCAATCCTCAATGTGACGAGAGATAGAGAAAAGGCTCCTGAAATTACTGGTGCAATGACAGATTGACCATTGACTCTCCGAAAATTCAGCCATTTGACTGTCTTTGAGCCAACCTTCAGCACCCGCAGCGCAAATTTCAATGTTACCCTACAATGTCCAAGGAATAGTGGCCAGCATTACTTACAGAATGAAAATCCACGATGGAAATAAAGAGGTCATTAAAACTCACTGAACGTGGTTTTAATGTGGCATTTAGCATCATTTCACTGTGAAATCTGAGTGTAATCCCAATCTTTTGGGCCAACAGGTGTCTCCTGTAATGAAATTGGCACTCAGAGAAGCTTTGCCCACTCTG
Organism: Mycena floridula; assembly: GCA_029320655.1. Classification (NCBI taxonomy): domain Eukaryota; kingdom Fungi; phylum Basidiomycota; class Agaricomycetes; order Agaricales; family Mycenaceae; genus Mycena; species Mycena floridula. Next base: position 81,036 of record JARIHS010000027.1, read on the forward strand.
GGGCTAAGTTCTCTATCTGTCCAGCCAGTTCTATATATATTTAACACTCCAAGAATATGAAAACTTTGGCAGAGCAGTGCCAGCGATAGAATCGACGAGATGGAAGCTCGTGGGAGTCAATCTCCGAAATAAAAATAGGTCGCATGATGTTGGTGACTTACCGCCCAGTGAGCCCAACTTACGGATCTACAGATGTGTCATCGGATGTCGGCCGAGAATCATTACAATGACATTAGCGCCGAAACCCGAAACCAGCGAGGCTGTGCGCACGTGTGTAACCATCCCCTTTGGGGACTTTGATGGCATTTCAACAAAATCGCTCACACCCAACAAACGAGCCACTCACGTGGACTCGAAACATGGAACAATAACAGTGAGTATCATGGTCATGAGCCTTGAGGAGGGGCAAAGGCCCAGGGCGATGCGGCTCCAGAAATCAACACACGTGGTTTTCCCATCACATGTCATCTCGGCCGAAGAAACTCAAGGTCCGATTCATCCGAAGTTGGTCCAATCTCAAAGGGCAATAATCTTTTTTTGCACAATATAATAGATACCATGGAGAACAATCATGATGGTTGATCTGAGTGGTGGCGAGAGCAATGTCGTCGCAGGTCGTTGCAACAAAGCGGGGGGCGGTGCACTATGACGAGAACCGCAGGAAGTCCTGAAGCCCTGTTCAACAGAAGAAACACACCAAACAGCAGAAGCTCAACAAGAAAGAGGTCACAAAGGCATTGAGGAGCACCAAAGTAAACACACCGAACATCTATGATGGTGTACCCAACATCAAGGTCTTTGAGAAGTTCTGTTTCGAGCTAGAGAATTGGCATGAATTACTGGATATATCCGATGCTGTCGCTCTCAGAATGATGATTAATTTCTTGTCCAAGAAAGCATCAGATTTCCACATGCATCACATAGCTCAGAAGCAAGAGAAGTGGAATATACAAAAGGCTTTAGATGGTCTATTCAACTACTGCTTCCCGAGTGACATCAAGGAGCGCTTGCGAGTCGAGCTCGCTAATCTCAAACAAGGCAAGAAGAATGTACAGGATTTTGCCGCCGAAATTGAGAGTCGAGCTAGGGGCTTCCCGGATATGACAGAGCGAAACCTGGTCCAAATCCTCTGGGATGGTGTACCCCAATACATCCGTATTGAATGGCGCAAGCGGGGATTCAGCCCTGAAAGTACAAATTTTGAGCGGTTACAGAGGTATGTGATTCAATACGAACATACCCAAGAGATGGTTGACCGTGAACAGAAATATTCCCAGGGTAAAGTCCCTAATCGCCAATGGGGCCAATTTCAATCTCGGAATGGAAACAAGAGCTGGGACCCATTGGGATTTCCTAAGGCCGAAAGCTCAGGACAACAATCTAAGCCAGAGAATAGAAAGGGGAATGGTGGAAAGAAAGAACACCCACCTGACACTTCTCCAAAAGAGCGACCTTCTGGTTCATGAAAGAAACCACTGTCGAAGGAGGAACATGATTAATTGTGTGTTGAAGGATGATGCTTCAATTGCAAATAAATAGGACATGAGAACTGTAACTGTCCCAAGCGCCACTTTGCAAAGAATCCCAAGGTTGTCTCAGGATCTGTAACAGTCGCAGACGTGGACAAGCTATTCCGCAAGGTCCGTGTGACCTCCAACGTCATAACTGTCCCCACCGAAATTGTAAATGAGTCAAACGAGCCAAATTTTGACAGTTATTGGCTTACTGCTGAACCACTGGAAGTCTGCGAATACGTCAAACCAGTGGAATAGAGGCCGTCTTACGCAGCAGACACTCAACCTATTTACAATTGAAGTAAGCACAACACTTGTACCTATGCCACCCAAATCAAGCATGTCCTGTTTTGACCAGTGGGATAGAGGCCAACCATTCCGGTGGCAGATACGAGTCCCCTGTTTTGGCTGGCAGCAAAACAACATGAATCTTACATCATCAAGTAAGTACTGCCAGAGACAAGATTTATTTAGAGTGGAATATGACTGGTAAATATGTTAGAATGATTTTTCTGTCATCCATGCCACTGAAACATGAATAGCAAGCACTATTCTTGAGTTAAAGTATTGAAAGAAGTGCCAATAGTCTTACAATTTGTTCATACATCTCATCTTTGAGCCTCAACCAGCTGCTATTTTTCTACATCTCCGAGTTTTTGTCCAACTAGACCCAAGAGTCTCAAGGCATTCAAGGGGGCTACACAGCTTCTGTGGGAGTGGAACAATACTTAAAACAACACATGTCTATTAATCTTCCATTATTCAGATAGAATATCCGATAGTACAGACAGCTCTATAAGCGGTATCACATGGTAGAAGAAGACAACACTCAATCCACAGAATGCCCTTTCATGCCATTCACAGCTCTAATAGCTGTCAATTGTAAAGTCTGTTGTATATTACAATGACCATGGAATGTGAAAATGATATCCGACGATAATATACTCGCTCCAGCCACTGAGCCAGTGTCTGAAAGCATCCCAAAGTCAAATTTGATTGTATTTGGTGCTATTTGTTCTGCGCCACATTTCGTCGCAGTGCTGCCCTTACTCACAGGTCATGTCACATCTACAGCAGACTAATTCTACAGTCTTGAACTTGATGATTCACATATCCTGTAGCGACCATTTTTGGCCTATTACCATGGATGACCAACTGCACTGGACATGTGTTATGCTGACAGGGAGGGTCTATGGAGATTGCCAATGAGGCGGACTATGTCAGTCTCATAGAAATAATATGCTAAAGTACCATAGGCTGATTATGAGCACCCCCAGTGCTACTACTAGGAGGGAAATCAGCAAACTCTCTATTCCCTTGAAATATGGCCTTGAGGATAGATAGACTAGTCCTCTATCTTCCAACAGTATATTATATCCACCCAAGACTATTCATTGGATTAGCCAAGTCTACGCTACCCATGGAGCAAAAGCAGAACCCTTTTTGGGACATCAGGTGGGAAGCGCACGGTGAGCGCGCGTGTTGAGCGCCGTCTATTTTGAACTGATCCGACGCCGGCAAATATCGAGTAGACCCGCTGACATGATAAACATGATGTCGGTAACCAAGGCCGGATAGCCGAGGGCCCATGCGACATTGCCGAGAGAATAGTGCCGTACGGAAGAGAATAGCATTGTCACCAAGTAATGTAACCTGGAACCAGGACCAATAATGATCATAATGTGGTATTATCAGGTGGTCACGGAACCAAGCACCTACTGGCACATGACGATTCGGACTTGTCGATGCTGACATATCTGGTGATGACGAGGACGGGCTGACCAATGCAAATGCAAGCGGCGATGAACCTCATTGATGTTGCTACTGATAATGTGAAGTGATTTTTTTCAATATATGTTCTCTGTATTTTTCCTGGATAATACATGCAATTATAAGACTGTTTGACAAAATTTCCTTTTTGAGTTTTTTTGGTGTCGGGGGCGGGACGATGAGCGGGAGGAGCGGGATACTACCGCCATCAATCATCGGGACACGATGAGCAGACGGTTGTTTTTTACCGACACCCGAAGGTCACGCGACAGCGAGCAGGAAATCTACATTACATAACGGCGTCAAATTAGACCGGTTGTAGGCCCACACGTCTTACCTGGGACCTCCGATGCGGCTGTCCACAATTTTACTCTGTTCCAACAAACGAGCCCACATGACCATGGGACTCGTAACTCTGTGGTTACGGTCAGGACAATGTCAAGCACAAATCCTGGTAGAGCTTACCTTTGATGTTCTTTTCTTCATCCATAAGGCTGGAGGCAAACAAGAGACCCTGGGGAATTGCGATGCTACAGCCGGAATAGCGAGGAATTGAGCTTGGGGAAAAGGGCCATTTGCACCATGGCTTGTAATCTGGATGGATGCAAAGATGGCACTTCTGGTTTGGAGACTGTGGAGGAGAAATTCACATCAGACGTTGAGAAAATTCGGGCGACGTTAGCCATGAAGCAGGTGTCACGTGGATATCCCCGTTGGGTACTTTGATGGCTGTACCCACAAAATCGCTGGCTCCCAACAAACGAGCCCACAAGTGGGCCTTGTAATTGCTGTGAGGCCACTGGACATCTGAAGCGAGGCCAGTTTGCCAGAGTGGCTGTGTGTCACGTGCCAAGAGCCCGGCTGAATCATTACCGCTTTGGGGACTCTGATGCGGCTGTCCTGAATTTCACTCCATCCCAACAAATGAACCTACAAATAGGTTTCATAATGTTTGTTCTTGAGCATCCATCCTTTGGAGACCGATACAGACCGATTTGAGGTAGTCCCCTGTGGAAATGATTTTGAGATTACGGATTGGGTTGAAGATGAAGTCCCATACCTTGTTCGACGAGTTGACCTTGCAGACTTGAATTTTGATATTGCTACAACAATTGCACTTGCAAAAGCGGCATACTCGGCACATCTCGATGATGGTGAATATTTGTCTGGATGGATTGGGACTGAACCAGACTGGAGGTATCCCGCTTGAGCTTGGCTTGCACACAAGGTTTATGTCTATGTTGGAGATATGGACTCCTCTATACCAACTGAGGATATCATAAACCGATTCACCGTAGATTGTGCTCAGGGAGGATACGTGTCATATGACAATGATTCTGCAGCTGAATTCTTTATCACTCACGACGATGTATGAAGCACCACATTCTCGGTAGCAGACATATTTGAAGCCGGTCCAGCAAAAAACCCTCCTAGACTGGTGTCATTGAGAAGCCGGATGCGTCGACGTCGTCAAATGTTGGGTCTTTGTACGACAACCATAGAATCTTAGGGCATTTCTTCTACATATCGCAAAGGAAAAGGAAAGAAGAATAAGGTCCCGACTGAAGAGCATTACGCAGAAGCGGTAGAACGTACTTCAATGCATACCAAGTCATCCGAGCGTCAAGTCCCTAGTCCTATTCTGGTTGATGTTCTCTTGAACAACAAACAGGTTCGTCCATTGATTGACACAGGTTCAATGACAGAGTTCTTGTCAACTACCATTGTCGATCAGTTGCGAATCCAGAAGGATAGATTGAAGACTCCCTTACCTGTTCATATGGTGGTCTCGGGCTCCATTGCTCGAGTAAACTATATGGTAACAGTGAACTTCAAGTTTATGGGCATCAGTGATAACAGAACATTTGACGTTGCAAACCTGGACAATTATGACCTTGTTCTCGGTACTCCTTTCCTATTCCAGCACAAGGTCATTGTCGCATTCAACCCATCACTCATTGTGGTCGGATCAGTAAATCCTCTCCCTCTGCAAGGTGAAGATGTATTAGAAGTCTTTTCGGCATCAGCAGAGCTTCTTGTAGAGCGTCTGGCAGATATTCATCAGCGTACAATTGACGGAATTGAAGATTTATGCAAAACAGCAGACAAAACTCCTTTGCCACCGCTCCGAGCTATAAACCATCGAATCAAGCTCGTGGACGAGAGTAAGGTATACAAGTGGAGACCGTCTTGATGTCCTGAACCTCTATGTACAAAATGGACAGAAAAGAAGAATTCTTACCTGAAAACCGGACGCTGGGAGATCAAGCCAGCACTGAATGCTTCGCCAATGATCATAGTCCCTAAGGCCAAGTCGAAACCAGGTGATGAGGTTCGCATACGGATTCTGCATGACTGACGTCAGATTAATGACAACACAAAGAAGGTTGGATCTCCTTTACCTGACACAGGAGGCATCTTGATCAGAGTTGTGAAACATCCTATATGGAGTGTTGTCAACGGGGCCGATTTCTACGAACAGCTGCGGGTGGAACCGGATTCTGTCACATATACCGCAATGAACACCCCTGATGGAACAATGGTTAGCCATGTAATGCAGCAAGGATATTGTAACGCAGGAGCGACTTGCCAAGCCTTGATGACGCATATATTTGCACCATATATCGGAGTCTTCATGGATGTTTACCTGGATGATATTATCGTTTACTCCAATTCAATCGAAGAGCATTTGTGCCACTTACAGATTGTTTTCAACATTTTGCGGAGAGAGAAGCTATATCTGAATAAGAAGAAGCTCCAACTATTCACCGAAGAGCTGCACCTCCTAGGACATGTCATAGACAAAGAGGGTATCCGAATGGACCCTCACAAAGTCGACGTGATCGTCAATTGGAAGCTACTGACTAATCTGGGTCTTGTGAGTACCTTATTAGGAGCTGCAAATTTCCTTGCCCCTGATTGCAGGAGTTTGAGAATGCCTATGGGTGTCCTGTCAGCATTAATGGGTAGTAAAAAAGGTCTGGAAATGGACTGCAACTCACCAGCGTGCTTCGAGGAAGTCAAACAACTGGTCTATGAGCACCGAGACTGCCATCGTGTGGCACTGGACTATAGTTCGGCTGCCGAAATGATCAATCTGGTCAGCGATGCATCTCTGACTGGAGCAAGCGGTTATATCAGTCAAGGGAATGACTTGAAGACTGCGAAGGTGATCACCTTCTGGTCTGGGAAGTTTACCGATACCTAGCTTCGTAACCAGGCCCTCTGAAATCTCGGAGAGATTCCTCGTCAGAGGGCCTGGCAAATGACACCATCAATTTGCCGGGTTCAGGTTTCGCTTAAATTGCTTAGTAATAATTTCTCAATACAGTAATAATTTTGAGCGCCCATCACGTCATTATTACGCGCTTATCATCGGACGCATCTGCGACCAATTCACGTCCTTCCACTGGTCGTTACGGACCATTCGAGCACATCAAACAATAGAGTATATATATATTTGGTCACTTAATCATCTGAGTCCCCAGTATCATCTGCAATGATCCTCATGAACTCCGCTGGTGGCATTTCATCTTCATCTGCTTCGAAGGCTCCTCCCTGTTTGAATGCCTGCATCCTCTGGTTGAACTTCTTGAGTGCTGGAGAGATGAGCTGATGATGACCTTTGGACATAAGATCAATGAACGGCTTCACAAGTAGGTTAGCCTCGCGTGTCGGAGATTCTGTCTGAACCTTGGTAGTGGCGGCATCTTCAAAGACTCGCCAGACTAGTTTTGACGTCTCAGATGGAATTGTATGACTGTTACCCCCATGAGCAATTTCCAACTCGTTTTTTGAGGCCCATCAAGGCCTTGATACATGCTGAAATGTTAGCTAGATGTTCGGAGGAAGAATTGGGAAGAATGGATGCCCTTTGAAAGATGCAGTTTCTGAAAGCAGACTTAGAGTCCTGGCCAGTGAGACGGGCTTCAGGTACGGTATTGAACAGAGTGGGTTGTGGGCTCCATGATGGAGCACTCAGTTGGCCTGAAATGCTGTGCTGTCCTGAAATCAGGCCAGGTAGCACAACGGGTTTTTGGTGAACAGATGACTGGGAAACTGGGGTTTCCAGTCGGAATTTAGAGCTCCCCAGAATGACTCTACGGTTTGGCGTGCTCGAATGGTCCATAACGACCAGTGGAAGGATGCGAATTGGTCGCAGATGCGTCCGATGATAAGCGCGTAATAATGACGTGATGGGCGCTCAAAATTATTTCTGTATTGAGAAATTATTACTAAGCAATTTAAGCGAAACCTGAACCCGGCAAATTGATGGTGTCATTTGCCAGGCCCTCTGACGAGGAATCTCTCCGAGATTTCAGAGGGCCTGGTTACAAGGCTAACCGATACCCAGCAGAATTATCCAGTACACGATTGTGAACTCCTGGCAATTATTGAATCCTTGAAGCGGTTCCGGAACCTGCTACAAGATGTCCGTTTTCGTATCTGTACAGACCATAAGGCTATCCACTATGTCCCAGGTGAAGAAAACGAATTTGCAGATGCTCTTTCAAGAATCTACAGTCGTGCCGCTTCAGAATACGTCCTGGATGATCATAGTCAGCCATTGGAAGCTTCTAGTATGCCAATATACACGGATGTAGCTGTGCTCACCTTGTTGGAAGGATCAGAGGAGTGTCGTCGCTCTTCTAGAAGAGCCGGTACCAAAAGGATCCATTGAAACTTCAACGATCATTCAGGCACCGTCAGATGAAGTACCAAGGGGTATGCATCGGTCATCTCGGGGACATGGGTAGGGGGGGAGGGGGGGGTCCAAGGCCCTTAACAAGATTTTTGCAACATAGGATTTTCCAATGATATCAGGCTGGAAATGGTCAGAAATGAGTTGTAGCACATCCAATACCTTCCTGCCAGGATTTTGGGAGGCATAAGGTGATATATTTCCTGTTTTAGACAGGTGCAACCCAATACAGATGCTGAGTCATCATGACAGTCATCATCATGATGTCATGAAGTTGATAGACTAAGGTATGATAACTCCCAAAAATATTCCTTTTGAGCTCCAGGATAGCCTGAATAATGTGAGATTGCATTGCAGACTGTTACAGTACAAAAGACATTGGAAGACTTGACAAAAGATTCCTAAAGCGGCTGAACATGTGATATTTCGTGGGAATATCCTTCCCAATATAGTAGGCGGTGGGGTGGGGGGGTCCCAGACGGCCTTAACAGCAAAAATGTACGTCATGTCTGTGAGATAAAATTTGCGTACCCCTTGTGAAGTACCATCGGAAACGGTGGATGTCTTATCGCAACTGGTCCCCGTTGCGCCTGAAGCTTCATCTAGCGATGATGAGCCAAGTGTCCCAGATCTGACCGAGATAATCATGGAAGGGAATCCGGGCATCGCTTTCCCTCAATGTCTGGTTGGGAAGTACAATCGGGGTAAGTTTTTTCGGGATCTAGTTGCCAAACCCACCGAATTCAAAGACTTCGTGTTTGAGAATGACCTCTGGTTCCATATCAAGGGTGACTGTAAGCTCTTGTGCATACCTAATGTGCTAATAGGCGAACGAAATGCACGTGAGCTGGCTATTGACCAAGCACACTCTATGCTGGCTCACCTGGCGGGTCGAAAGACATTTCATTACCTTCAGATGCAAGTCTGGTGGCCAGAGATGGTCTCGGATATCAACGAGGCTTTTTGCGAAACCTGCGGTATTTGCTCAGGTAGCAAGGCTTCATCGCAGAAACCAATGGGATTGTTACGGACATTGGAGGTACCTTGTCAGCCGTGGCAGTCCATTGGAATGGACTTTGTTGGTCCACTCCCTGAGTCTACGAATCGGAATGGGTCATTTGATATGATTTGTGTGATAATAGATCACGTTACTTCGATGGTTCATTTGGTCCCGAGTCAGCAGACCTATGGGGCCAAGCAGATTGCAGAAGTCGTGTTTGACTCGGTCTACAAGTTACAAGGTTTACCTGACATCATAGTTAGCGATCATGACTCGCTGTTTACGAGCACATTTTGGAAAACCCCACATGGACTAATGCGTACCGAGTTGAGATTGTCGTCGGCCTATCACCCTCAGACTGATGGCGCGACTGAAAGGGCAAACCGTACTATGGTTCAAATGCTCTGACAATGTGTCAAGTCTGAACAGAAGGACTGGGCGATGAAGCTACCCGCTATTGAGTTCGCCATGAATTCTTCTAAGTACCTCAGAGACAACAGGATTCTCACCTTTCTTTTTGAACTATGCGAGAGCCCCACGTCCGATGATCTGGGACTCGCAATGTGATTACCCCGGGTTCGAACCTTCGCCCAAAAGATGAAGGATGCGATAATGACAGAGCATGACTCAATTATTGAAGCACGGGTGAAACAAACTAGGCAAGCTAATAAGCGTCGTCGGAAGGCACCTTTCAACGAAGGAGATTTGGTTGACCTTTCGACAAAGAATTTGTCCCTTCCGAAAGGTCGAGCTCGGAAGCTGGTCCAGAAGTATATTGGACCATTCCGTATATTGAAAGAGCTTGAAAGTGGCTCAAGCTTCAAGCTCAACTTATCAGCAGAGCTAAGACAAAGAGGCATCAACCCAACATTCTATGCTTCCTTGTTGAAAATTCACATACCGAATGATGATAGAAGATTTCCGGGTCGTCAATTTCATCAGGTACCCGGATTTGGTATTCCCAACTCTGAATGGGCGGTGGATCGCATCATTTCCCATTCAGGAAAGGGTCGTGATGCTTTGTTTGAGATTCAATGGACCGCTGGGGACATAACTTGGTTGCCCATTAGTGAAGTAAAACAACTGCAGGCATTTACGGCTTACTGCGAGGCTACTCTAAGTTCACCCATTATTACGCGTTACGGCTGAACTTGGCCTAAAGTCAGTTCAGCCGTCAAAAATTGGTGTTACGGCTTGAAGTGCAGTTCGTTTTTTGGCGGCCGCTCCGGCAGCCCTGAAACGTTACGGAGCTCGAAAAATGTCAGTTCAGCCGGCCTTGTTACGCATTACGAACACCAATAGGAAGTGAGTTCATGGGCATAGTATGGAAAGCCGGAGAGTCCTGCCCTCGCTAAACAGCTTGCTGAGTACGTGATACCCCTTTTGGATGTGTCAGACCCCGGAGATCGTCTTTCCATCAAATTGTGTAAAGAATACAGTTGATGAAGTAATATTTCCCCTGTCATCAGTCAAGAGGGTCTGGACCTGTGAGATCAAAGAATTCTTGCTCGTCCGTCAACACTGTTTCGCCGGGTGAGAGTGCAATGATGGACTACTTGTGGCTTAGGTATTGTAACATTATATCTGTATGGCCATAAGGAAAGCAGAGTCAGAGTGATCCGATGCTGTCATGGCCATGGGGAGCGTGAAAAAGCTGAACAATCAATGAATGCATGCCTCTTACCAGGCACCATCAAAGATCCCAAACCGTTTTTACCTTTGCACTGCTGAAGCAGTACAATCTGCAGCATCTAGAAACTAAATCTTCAGCCTATGACTTCTTTGATGCTTTGGTTCCTTCAGTGCATTGACAGTTTCAACATGATGAGCAGGAATTGGAATTTGATTGCGGAACATAGCGAGCGCAGTGCTCATGCATATGCTCGTCAGAAGTCGGCCATGTATTCCCGGATGGAGCGACAATGTCGTGACCAGTTTGGGGCTGCAGGATACGGAGTCTTATTGGAGGATGATGCACCTGGAATTCTGGAATATATCAATCAGCAGCGGGCTGCAGAGCGAGAATTACTGTCCAGAGAATTGCTTCTATGACATACACAGTCCTAATATAATTTCTACTCCCACAAAATAAATGGCTCAGCAGTCATCATTGACATGAAGGTGACGAACTTGAAGCTGAGAGTGTCTTCAGTGGCATAGACTGGGAAATCATGTAGACAGCAGAGAGTGATGCAACAATTGGTAGCTGAGGTATAAGTTGACTGACATGCGTAAGTCGCTCCAATGACCAGGCTTCCCCGATGGGTTGCCTAGCCCCAACCAATTTCACAGGCTTTACTTCGAGAACGTCTGTTATATCCAGTAGATTGCTTTCCATATTAGCTTCTCCTGTCGCAGGGTCTCCCCCATAAGTCAAGCAGTGCATCGATCTCATCTTCTCTTCCATCATTCTGGCTTCCTTCTCTCGACTTCTGCTTCTCTGTTTCAGGTGCTGCCTGTGCCCTGCTTCCCTCACCTGCCTCTGGTTCCTTCCCTCTGCATCCAGCCATGAGTCTCCCCTGGTCATCCCGAGCCTGCGCTGGCCACCGTTGCGAGTCGAAGAGAGAGAGAGACACTTCAAGTGAATTAGAAAATAAGCAGACAAGTAGTCTTTGTTGGTCTTGATTACGGAGTTCAATTTTGTTGGAAATGGACCTCGTACGCATCTTGCGGAATTGGAACGAACAACCAATGTATCCATCAGTGCCATGTACCGCTAGATTAGTACTTCATGTTGAGTATTAATTCTTATCTATCCGCAAGAAATGGATCTTCGAGCTCTTTCGAAAAACCTCCTGAGGTTTCTCTGCTGATTCTCGGCACTGTTGGTGTTCCTTGGCTCCAAAAGAGTAAGCTTACAGTCGCGCTGGAGGTAAGGTTGAAAGAAGATGATATTTCTGGTAAAAAGGTAGGATTGTTACAATCGTGCAATGGAACTACATTTAAAGTACCTAGACGAGTCATGGAAGTGATGAGAAAAGAAACGATGGAAGAAAATGATAGCGGACTGAAAGGACAAAAATTGTACATAATAGTGAGATGCTCTCTCAAAATTGGGTTATGAGCCACAGCCTAATTATTTGCCATAACTATAATTCCCAGTGATGTAGATCCCGCAATCCGCATTCGTGCCGCAATTGTTGCAGTTGAATGAGTGGTCACCTGTGTTTATGATATACCCATGCTTGCCGGATAGGACATCAACCAGGAACTGTTTGCTGTGAGCTGTGTCTAGCCCCGTCGCCGCGATGTCGAGGAAGCTGAAAACACGGCTGCACTGTCCGCAGACTCCCCCATCCGGAAAACCTACAAAGGTTTCGCCTAGTGTTTCTGGCGACACACCGAGCAAATTCGCCAAGATCTGGACATCTTCGACTGGGGTCGCGACGCATGTAACTGAGTTCTTCAATGCAGCCACATGGGCGTCGAACTCGTCCTTACTGACAGCCTTTTTTACGTCGCTATATGCATGCTGGTCAGGAACAGGACGAAGGAGGTGAATATCAGACGATGCACTTACATAGGCATATGGTACCGGATATGTATGTAGTGCAGAAGGCGATGATACACAATGTGAAGGGTGATAGTTATGTATGTGAACTGGGACGGTTGTCTGTCGATGGTTATCGAGAGGTGAGAGTTGCGGTCATATATATACCGTCCGAGAAGTGGTGAGAAAAACGAAATCTCTTGAGTACTGGACCTAATTGCGTACAGTGAACTCAGAACTAGTTCGGAACTGGGATGTAAAGATACACCGACTGACATAGATGCTGCGCTGTCGAATGGACGACAGCTTCAATGCTATTAGATATGGCACCAGGGAAGGAACAACTCAATATGGAGTAGTCTATATCGTCCGTTATTTGGTAGCTGGCGGGTTCCCGGACACCGGACCTATTGGTTGAGTGGAACGTGGGAGACGTCAAACGAAAAGAAACTCAAACTCGGTAACCCTAAACCCCTGCAAACAAAAGGAACTAAGTAGACTCAGATTCCGTCAGGGAATCATTGGTGGTTCCCAATTATCTCCGTTGCTTACGTATCACCTCTTTTCTCCCTCGGAGAGTTCGGAGAAGAAACAAAAATTTCAAGGAACATATCTAGATCTTGAAAGATCTTCTATACAATGGAATGATGTTTAGTACCATTTACAGCTAATTCCGGAACATGAGGCGCGGCTCACTTTTTGATCAAAGATTTTGATGAAATGAAAGAATAGATCATAGCAGGCTCAATTCAGCTCGGATTGGGCTCAAAATGGGCTGCTATTTTTTTTGTTTCTGATGCTTTAAATCGTAGGATACATTCTGGAATATATTAGGATAATCATGGCATAGTATATTGAGAAGGCATGATTTCATACAGTTTGAGCCCTAGAACATGTAGGAGGCTATTGGGAGTGCTTGGATGGGCATAATGTATGTACTAAATATCATGTAAAATAGTAACAATAGGTAGAACAATCTGATTCCACTAGTCAGGCCTGGTAGGAGTATCTGGGGTTGTGCTTGAGTATCTCAGCCTCTACGGGTCCTAGTCTCTTCGGAGAACTTTATTAGAGCTGGGAAATGTATCCAAAGATATCATATGGTTTTGGAAGCAAGAGATACCACTATTCTTTCATTTCATCAAAATCTTTGATCAAAAAGTGAGCCGCGCCTCATGTTCCGGAATTAGCTGTAAATGGTACTAAACATCATTCTGTTGTATAGAAGATCTTTCAGCTAGATATGTTCCTTGAAATTTTTGTTTCTTCTCCGAACTCTCTGAAGGAGAAAAGAGGTGATACGTAGGCAACGGAGATAATTGGGAACCACCAATGATTTCCTGACAGAATCTGAGTCTACTTAGTTCCTTTTGGTTGCAGGCGTTTAGGGTTACCGGGTTTGAGTTTCTTTTTGTTTGACGTCTCCCACGTTTCACTCAACCAATAGGTTAGGACCCGTAGAGGCTGAGATAGTCAAGCACAACCCCAGATACTCCTACCAGGCCTGACTGGTGGAATCAGATTGTTCTAACTATTGTTACTATTTTACATGATATCTAGTACATACATTATGCCCATCCAAGCACTCCCAATAGCCTCCGACATGTTCTAGGGCTCAAACTCCATGAAATCATGCCCTCTCAATGTACCATGCCATTATTATCCTAATATATTCTAGAATGTATCCTACGATTTAAAGCATCAGAAACGAAAAAATACCAGCCTATTTTGAGCCCAATCCGAGATGAATTGAGCCTGCTATGATCTATTCGTTCATTTCATCAAATCTTTGATCAAGCAGTGAGCCGCGCCTCATGTTCCGGAATTAGGTGTACACATTTTCGCGCTGGCATGTCCCGCGCACTTGTGAGTGGTGCTTGAGCGCCAAATTGAATGGATCGCGGCCGATTGGTCAGAAATCTTAGGGCTGGTTGGTCGGGTGACACCGAGGGCACACCCACGCTGTCTTTTCCAGCACACCTGTGGTCGGCGCTTGAATGATAACTTGATGTATCTTAGCTCCAAGCGTCCTATGACATGGCTCCATCCAGGGTACATTCATGCTATCGTGGCCAGCACACCTGCGGTCGGCGCTTGAATGATAGCCCCAAACGTCCCATGACATGGCTCCATCCAGGTACATTCATGCTGTCATGTCCAGCACACCTGCGGTCGGCGCTTGAATGATAACCTTCGATGTATCTTAGCCGCCCAAGTGTCACTTGAAGTGGTTCCTTTCTGAGTGCATTCATGCTGTTGTGTCCAGTGCTCTTCTGGTCTGTTCTTGAATGCCAACTGAATGGATCTCAGCCGATTGGTCACAAATGTCGCTGTTTAACATGGTTCATAACTTGAATCGTCGTGTACCTTCGGTGCACTCCTCACAACTTCATCTGCTATTCACGTCAGTAACTGGAGATCCTGCCAAAATCCAGCTCAGAGTTAATGAACACTCGTCGGCTCACAGAACAAACGGATAAAACATTAAGCGGCGACATAAACTAAAGCGACGAAGCTATAGCCGATTTCCTGGATATCCCCTCTAGGTAGCAGTGGTACTCTCGGTTTCATTGCCGCACGGTGAAACACCAAGCTCTGGAACTGCAAAAAATGAAATTTAGCATCGCTAATCCGCAGCAACATCAATCACACCGAGATATTTTCATCCAAAATTATCCCTCAGACAGCAAGCATTCAAGCATAGCTCGATTGAAGTGGCTTATGTAAGAAGATTGGAAAAATCGATGCTCTGGAGACCATCAGTAAGCTTCGGCACAAGCCTAGTGAGATCTACTCAAGTTATGATTCAAGCGTTACTATTACAACACCCAAAATGAAGATATCCCTGAAGGAACCAATGTACAATAGTAACATCGGGTCCCAATTGAATCAGCTGAGACATATTCAAGTCTTGAAGTTAAGGAACCATGTCAAACGACATTTGGGACCAATAAGCTAAGTTCCATTCAAGTTCCATTCACCTCGGTGAAGAAGAGTTTGGCCTGTATGACTAACAGACCGAGTGACCGAGTCGGGGACCAGAGAGTAGAGTGACGCTGAATGACACAATAGTGTGGGATGGATAAAAGACCTAAATGTCCATAGCGGAGGACAGTGGATTCTAGAACAGAATAATCAGCTTGGAATGGAAATAGAGAGCTCACTAGGCTCGGGACTTGCTCAGGCTCAGGCTCATGCAAATAGGAAACAGGAAGGAAGATCCTTGATCAAATACAAATTTACGATATAAATATGGATCGGAACGTAAATAATGATCCGAAACACAAGATAAATATAAAGATGAGGTGATGGAAAGACCGAATCAATGACAACCATAATGCGGGAACAGCGCAAGACGAGTAAAACAAGTGCTACCATGCTCTGGATACCACCAGTGGGATAGAGGCCAACCATTCTGGTGGCAGATACGAGTCCCCTATTTTTATTCCAGTTTCAATAAAGTAGCATAAAACTTTCAAATATCACATTTCACTTGGAAAACAATAAAATAAGCTGACAGCACAAAAGAGTATGGAACATCAGACATGACAGTATGCAAGAAAATAGGCAGCAACAAAGAAAAGAGTGAAAACACAATAAGGGGATCCTCTGGGGAGCTTAGGAGGGTTTGTAAATGAGCTTGAAGAAACTTTAGTACTAGGTCCAACACATTGAATGCAAGGCCTACAGAAACTTCCATGTTAAAGAGCTGGCAGAAAATAGACTCCTTACAATGCACAGATCAATGATCAGTTGGAGTTAGCTGGTGACAATTCACTGTCAAGTGTGTATCAGCAAATGAGATAGATAGATAGATTTACACAGCCAGGGCCTGGAAAGGACCAACTGGCGTAGTACTAGTGACATAATGGAATCAGTAATTGACTGAATCCTTGTCATATAAACTTGTATCACTCAGACATGCAACTCAAATGGCCCACTCAAAAATGGGTGAAAGTGTAGTCTCATATTGTGTCCTTGGGGCCAGTCCCTTGAATCTAAAATCCATGATAATTCTGTGCAACATCGTGGCGAGATGTGCAAAGTCCAGTTCGGCTCTCATCGGGATCGGCAAGTCAGAAGGATCCGGAGGAGTCGAAGCGCCCATGGGATCAATTTGTGGAGCGCTTGAGCACTTGCTAGGTAGAGATAACTTTTTTTTTCCGTGCCCTTTTCCTCCAGGACTGGGCAGGACCTGCAGTTGGAATGAAACAAGGATAAAAATGTCTCACGAGAGATCTTTATACTCATGACAGTGTATTTATAGGCCAGCGTGTGCGACCACGAGGCTATCCCCTTTGGGCTCTTTGATGATCGTTGGCCGAATTTGCTCTTGCCCAACAAACGAGCCCCATATATGGGGACTCGTAACTGCCACCTCAGTGGGACAAATAGTTGACCAGGCTATTGTTGAGACACGGTGAGCTCAAGGGCACAGTCCGACATCAGCTGTTAATCGAGGTCCATCACCAAGACGCCAAATGATGAGATATAGGAGCAACAGAATGAAAAAGAAAGCAAGAAACAATAAGTAGATGGTATGATTGTGAATGAAAGAGGATGTTGAATATGAATGCACAGGATTGCCAATTTTCCATGTAATGCAGCCGAAGGAGTGGTCGAAGAAATGTGAAGATTGCCGGAATGTGGCCGCGATTGAATAACAATGATCCGAGTGGCTGTGCCAAGCTCGACGCGACATGTTTAATACTCTGAGCCATAATTTGAGTGAAACAGCGAAGAAAGAGAGTCTGTATGGGAGCGCCATGAATCCCTATGACATCAGAGTTTTACTGTGAACAGAATCCTCAATGAAGATCACGTACATGCAGCACCCCGTAATCCGTCATCCCACCATTTGAAAAAGCCATGATAAAATAGCCTTGAACAGTGAGCTTACTGCCAAATTTCATTCACAATTGTCCAATGTTTCTTAGTGGATATTTTGCACGACAGCAATATTTGGGCCGGAGACCCGAGACGATGCTGGGTGTGTTCGAAAGAACTCTTATTAGTTCACTTGATATTGTTGTGTTATGGGACCAATCCGCTGAGGTTTGTTCATTGGTAATGAGTGTCAGACTCCAAAGGGTTCAGCACAAGCTCGAGGCAAATTAGCTCCGATGGCAACTCTGTACCATCAAAGCTAATTTGGTATCTATGGTGGGATTATCAGGTGTTCATATCAAGAAAACATTCTTAGAAATCCCAAACAGGGGGGGAGTCGCTGGGGTCCTGGACTGCGCCAAAAATTAGAGTGCATCAGAGAGAAGGCAGCTGACAGCCCATGGCTATCATGTACTCGTAGTTCCAGACTTTTGTCCAACATGTCCAACATGCTCTCGAATGGATGAGAGCTTGAATGTTATTAGATTGCATCCGAGGGAGAGAAGGCAGCTGACGCCTAGTGAAAAATCAAAAAGCTAAATCCGACTACGGCAGATTTTCCAGCCTGATTTTGGGTTTTTGAGGTTATGCACTACAGGTCCTAAAAATTAAAAATTCATTTTTTAGTTCACTTGTTTTTTGTTACCACTACACTGGTTGGTACTGAATATAAAAGGAAATTGGCATTCCCTATGAAAAATCCGACATTTCTCCAGTCGGGTGTTTGATTCAGTCCTTGATCCTTTTTTATTTAGTCGTTCCTCTTTCTTTCTCCCTT
Source organism: Mycena floridula (assembly GCA_029320655.1). Classification (NCBI taxonomy): domain Eukaryota; kingdom Fungi; phylum Basidiomycota; class Agaricomycetes; order Agaricales; family Mycenaceae; genus Mycena; species Mycena floridula. Next base: position 99,177 of record JARIHS010000027.1, read on the forward strand.
CGCGGGTTCGGTACCAGGCTGTTCAATCGGAGCTAGAAACATGCACATGTGATCAACATGTGTCAAGCCTCAAATAATTATAATGAATTGAACTTCTCGCTAGCATTGCCAGAAGAAACCAAAGTATCAAAACTTCAATTTCTGTGGCAAGAATTGTGCTGCTCTCACAGGAAGCAAGACTTCCCCTGCTATTGCTGTACAATCTAAACCCATGTCACCTCCAGCTAGCAATGGGTCTGCTGCACCACAGAAGTCAGCCGCTTTAGATGCAGTTCAAATTGCTAGTAGGTTTGAACCTCTTGACACTTTACCAAGTCTTACAATGATTCAGAATTGATTGTTCAGCAAATTCCGCAATTCCAGGCTGCTCTTCAGCCAGATAATATGGTTTCCAATGTTCCATCAGTGCCAGTGCCACTGTCCAACAACCCTTTTGCGGTTTACTTGCCCAAATCTGGCAATACAGACTCGCATTCTGGCGGACATGATATGAATTGGGACTGTGATGTCACACTGTGTGACCAACACATCTCTTTCTTCATTCATGGTACAGGAACTTGATCATCAACAAAGAGTGTGGTGGCTCCAATTTCCGATACAGATACTCATCCTCCATTCAGTTCTCCACTGGCATTCCCATCCTCACCATCCAAAAGCAGCAGTCTTGAGAATTTTTAAAGGTCATATTTGAGCTCTACACCTTTGAAAACCCCCCTTAATAATGTCAAATGAGCCTTGAGAGTTCCGGAATATGTCACTATTTGCAAAAGACCTTTGATGGCAAATTTGTACTATATTGCTATTTATAGAACATCTGGCATAGATACCTCCATGTTTCTGGATCTCATATTGTAGTTTGAGATATACTCTTCAAGTCTACACTTTACTTCATGTTTATAACTTTAGGATTGCCCGCAATATTCCTTGAACAAATATCAAAATTGTGTGATTATCATTACTTAAGGTGACAACGAGTATCAGCTTCTCCTGTCGCTGGGTCTCCCCCATAAGTCAAGCAGTGCCTCGATCTCATCTTCTCTTCCATCATTCTGACTCCCTTCTCTCGACTTCTTCTTCTCTGTTTCAGGTGCTGCTTGTGCCCTGCTTCCTTCACCTGCCTCTGGTTCCTTCCCCTTGCATCCAGCCATGAATCTCCCCTGGTCATCCCGAGCCTGCGCTGCTTATTTCTTCTTTGCGTCCTTGGCCACCATTGCGAGTCGAAGAGAGGGAGAGACATTTCAAGTGAATTAGAAAATAAGCAGACAAGTAAGTAGTCTTTGTTGGTCTTGATTACGGAGTTCAATGTTGTGGGAAATGGACCTCGTACGCATCTTGCGGAATTGGAACGAACAACCAATGTATCCATCAGTACCATGTACCGCTAGATTAGTACTTCATGTTGAGTATTAATTCTTATCTATCCGCAAGAAATGGATCTTCGAGCGCTTTTGAAAAACCTCCTGAGGTTTCTCTGCTGATTCTCGGCACTGTTGGTGTTCCTTGGCTCCAAAAGAGTAAGCTTACAGTCGCGCTGGAGGTAAGGTTGAAAGAAGATGATATTTCTGGTAAAAAGGTAAGATTGTTACAATCGTGCAATGGAACTACATTTAAAGTACCTAGACGAGTCATGGAAGTGATGAGAAAAGAAATGATGGAAGAAAATGATAGCGAACTGAAAGGACAAAAATTGTACATAATAGTGAGATGCTCTCTCAAAATTGGGTTATGAGCCACAGCCTCATTATCTGCCATAAGCATAATTGCCAGTGATGTAGACCCCGCAATCCGCATCCGTGCCGCAATTGTTGCAATTGAATGAGTGGTCACCTGTGTTTATGATATACCCATGCTTGCCGGATAGGACATCAACCAGGAACTGTTTGCTGTGAGCTGTGTCTAGCCCCGTCGCCGCGATGTCGAGGAAGCTGAAAACACGGCTGCACTGTCCGCAGACTCCTCCCCCATCCGGAAAACCTACAAAGGTTTCGCCCAGTGTTTCTGGCGACACACCGAGCAAATTCGCCAAGATCTGGACATCTTCGACTGGGGTCGCGACGCATGTAACTGAGTTCTTCAATGCAGCCACATGGGCGTCGAACTCGTCCTTACTGACAGCCTTTTTTACGTCGCTATATGCATGCTGGTCAGGAACAGGACGAAGGAGGTGAATATCAGATGATGCACTTACATAGGCATATGGTACCGGATATGTATGTAGTGCAGAAGGCGATGATACACAGAATGTGAAGGGCGATAGTTATGTATGTGAACTGGGACGGTTGTCTGTCGATGGTTATCGAGAGGTGAGGGCTCCTTGCGGTGACATATATACCGTACGAGAAGTGGTGAGAAAAACGAAATCTCTTGAGTACTGGACCTAATTGCGTACAGTGCTCAGAACTAGTTCGGAACTGGGATGTAAAGATACACCGACTGACATAGATGCTGCGCTGTTGAATGAACGACAGCTTCAATGCTATTGGATATGGCACCAGGGAAGGAACAACTCAACATGGAGTGGTCTATATTGTCCGTTATTTGGTAGCTGGCAGGTTCCCGGACACCGGACCTATTGGTTGAGTGGAACATGGGAGACGTCAAACGAAAAGAAACTCAAACCCGGTAACCCTAAACCCCTGTAACCAAAAGGAACTAAGTAGACTCAGATTCTGTCAGGGAATCATTGGTGGCTCCCAATTGTCTCCGTTGCCTACGTATCACCTCTTTTCTCCTTTGGAGAGTTCGGAGAAGAAACAAAAATTTCAAGGAACATATCCACCACGTTTCAGGCCGAAATATTTGCAGGGTGGAGCAGATTGGGGTGAATCTGAATATATCTAGAGAGGTACCTATTCTGGGGCCGGACACATCATCTATTCCCAGGGTTGGAGTAGATGAGTTCAGATTTGCTAGAAATGGGGCACATGTCAAGAGGTCAACCTGCTCCCTCCGACCCTGTAATAAACATAAAATTACTAAACCAGGCCTGGGATCTGTTCCAACCCTTGGAGCACATGCTCTTTTCCCACTGCTCCCCAGTCTGCTACCACATCTGATTAGACTTTGCAAAGAAACCCCTGCAAGGATATTGTAGTGAAACGTGGTGATCTAGATCTTGAAAGATAAGATCACAGACATTCAGGTGGGACTCAATAATGCCATCTGTGATTACAATACTGCTCGCCAAGCTATGATATCACTGGGTCGATTTCATGATGGTAATCAAGAGTCACCATTTCCATTGTTGACGGTGAAAGATACTTACTGAAAATCATCATATGTCATACAGTCGGAGATACAAACGCAACGGATGGTTTTTTCTGGCGGATGGGAAACATACGGGTTGCTCCCAAGACTGTCCCGACTTCAATTTTGACTTCCGAGAGCACTGTGGACAATACATCAAGTTATCACTCAAGCACCGACCACAGGTGTGCTGGACACGACAGCATAAGAACCCAAAGGGGCTATCATTCTCGTCATTCTCTCATAATGGTCTGCCGACAAGCCGAGGCATGATCCCGTGTCTTGGTTTCGCTTCTGGGTTCCCACGCCAGATAACTCGCTCCCACACAGCCAGATAACTAGTTATCGTCTGGTGCTAATTCAGCTGTTATCCCAGTACAGGAAAAATCCCGAAAAATCCAGAGAGCACTATCATAGGGTGTATGATGTCTTGAGCAATATCCAGGGCCTTTTAACTCTTTTTGACTGCAGAGGTCCCAAGCAACCCTTGGCAGATGGACTGTCAGGTCACACCTTGTAATCCGCGTCGACTTCCGTCACCCATTGGCCACAAATTGGACAAACAGCAAATGGAACCAGCTGTCCAAAGAGCCTGCATTTCCGGTTCTCGAGACGCTTCACAGGCAGTACCGCTGGCGTCAAGTGACATGCCGGTATCAGACTTCCAGTGGAACTATACCTGATTTTCGGCATTTATATTACTACTAACCAGTCAAAATAGCAGCAATACAGTGAATCCTTCATCTGACAAGCGATTTGGGAACAGAGTTGATGGGAGAGTCGCCAAATGCACCTGAATCCCGTACTCAGCAAACCGTAAGGAAATATTTATCATCGATGCAAACAGGAAACTTGCCCAGGCAACACAAATATTGACTTGTGCTCAGTTCCCTGCAGAAAGCCTTATCAGGTCTGTGACAGAAGCAAGGAAAGTGACCCAGTAGTACCATCAATAAACCCTTCTGCCCGGACCTGCTTCCGAATTTCGCGTCTCACGATGTCACCTCTCCATGTAGGATGGTAAGCGACATTGCCCTGATGAATTCAATTGGCTGGACTGATAGTCAAAGTTGACTGCTATAGTGTTAATGGAACTTGTAGTAGTTTTTAAACAACAGACTGCGGTCTGACCAGTGTTTTTAGAGGCCGTCCTCTGGCGGCAAATATGAATCCCGTTCATTAAGTTCATTAGAGCAAACCAAATAATAAGCAGACTATCTACTGAATACTAGCTACAGTACAAAGGCCGCAACAGGGAGACATTAAAGCCTGACTGGCTTCAACCTGCATCTGATTGATTCCCATCACGTGACATGTTGAATCTCAAGCGGCCAGCAGAGCTCAGCCTCAACATTATGAGTGAATTTGAAGGTAAATTGTGCCAGGAGATTAGTTGTAAGGCATATTACAGGAGAGATTTGGAGTTGCAGAAAAACATTAGTCGGGGAGAGTGGGGCTCGAACCTGTGAGCAGCCCTTAGTGGAACGGATCTGCGCGAGCAATGAGTGGCCGAAGTTCGGCGCCGAACTTGCCCTATTAGGTTCCTCGTATCGGCTTTCCACAAATCTGCTCACACCCAACGAACGAACCCTAAAGGGGATTCGTAACAGCTACTGGGGTTTCCTGGGGTCTCGTATATGCCGCCGCAGGACGGCTTCTACCCCACTGGTTGTATTAGTATAGAAGATCTTTCAAGATCTAGATATGTTCCTTGAAATTTTTGTTTCTTCTCCGAACTCTCCGAAGGAGAAAAGAAGTGATACGTAGGCAACGGAGACAATTGGGAGCCACCAATGATTCCCTGACAGAATCTGAGTCTACTTAGTTCCTTTTGGTTACAGGGGTTTAGGGTTACCGGGTTTGAGTTTCTTTTCGTTTGACGTCTCCCACGTTCCACTCAACCAATAGGTCCGGTGTCCTGGAACCTGCCAGCTACCAAATAACGGACGATATAGACTACTCCATGTTGAGTTGTTCCTTCTCTGGTGCCATATCTAATAGCATTGAAGCTGTCGTTCATTCAACAGCGCAGCATCTATGTCAGTCGGTGTATCTTTACATCCCAGTTCCGAACTAGTTCTGAGCACTGTACGCAATTAGGTCCAGTACTCAAGAGATTTCGTTTTTCTCACCACTTCTCGTACGGTATATATGTCACCGCAAGGAGCCCTCACCTCTCGATAACCATCGACAGACAACCGTCCCAGTTCACATACATAACTATCGCCCTTCACATTCTGTGTATCATCGCCTTCTGCACTACATACATATCCGGTACCATATGCCTATGTAAGTGTATCATCTGATATTCACCTCCTTGGTCCTATTCCTGACCAGCATGCACATAGCGACGTGAAAAAGGTGGTCAGTAAGGACCAGTTCGACGCCCATGTTGCTGTATCTAAAAACTCAGCCACACGCGTCGAGACCCCAGCCGACGATGTCTGGATCTTGGCGAATTTGCTAGGTGTGTCGCCAGAAACACTGGGCGAAACCTCTGTAGATTTTCCGGATGGGGGAGGAGTCTGCGGACAGTGCAGTCGTGTTTTCAGCTTCCTCGACATCGCGGCGACGGGGCTAGACAGTGTTCACAGCAAACAGTTCCTGGTTGATGTCCTATCCGGCAAGCATGGGTATATCACAAACTCCGGTGACCACTCATTCAACTGCTACAATTGCAGCACAGCTCAGAATTCTAGTGGCAGCTGGTGTTATGCCACTGTGTATTATTCTTATGCCTCATGTACCTGTGGCGGATAACCCAATTTTGAGAGACGATCTCACTATTATGTACAATTTTTGTCCTTGCGGTCCGCTATCATTTTCTTTATCATTTCTTGGCTTGGGGCCTATGCCTGTGGGCCAAATTAAAAATAGTCAATAAAAATATTGATAGAAGAAAGAGGAGAAAAGGAAAGGGGAAACTAACCCTATATATCATTTACCAGTTCTAGTAGGCTGGATGGCAATTCTTACTGAAATGGCAGATTTGAGCCAGTTAACGAAGCCCGGGCGATGCTGACAAAGTTGCGGATGTTTGGCTCTGCACTGCCACCCAATGTAGTCATAGAATATTCAGCAAAGATTAATATATCGGTCCGCTGATGCCCAGCCCGCCCGAAAATATTATGGAATATTCAGACACATATCTAGGCTTACTGGTTATGTCCGTGTGGAATCAAGTTTTTCAAGATTGGTTAACACTGGGTGAACTCAAAGCTTGAAGGACTTACCAGGGAAAATTAGGAGATACTTGAGTGAATATTTCCGAGCTTATTTGAGAGCTCGGTGATCCTTTTATCCCGATAGGGCCATTTGAACAGATTTTCATCAATAAAACAGAACCCACAGTCTACAGGTAAGGCAAAGGGTGAGCATTGCTTGGGATATGCATTAAATATGTTCAGAGATAAGACAGCAAGCATATGGTGCCTGATATCATTATTCCAGTGCACTATTTGTAGAAGTTTTTGGGGCCTGCGGCGCACATTCATTGACAAGTCATTGGGGTGAACCAAATGTCCCACACAGACTTGTTGAAGGAGAATCAGGCAAGTCTATACCTTTGCCATGTAGGCCTGCTGGGTGAATTGTGCACATTACAACCTGTAGTGACTCCACATTTCATTATTCACAGTCCAATCTGGCCATTAAACTGCGAGAGATTGAACTATTGTGACACTGATCAGCTATATGCTATTCATGTTTCATCTGTTCTGCAGATTTAAAGGTGCTGAGCCCTAAATTCAGCGCTGGGGCAATAAATTAAGAATATGGATAGAATCATGCTAAAACCATGAGAAATCAGGTCAAGGAACATTCAGCAAGACCTGAGAGCTGACCATGTGTACCCAAGCCATCATCACATCGTCAACGGTCAGGACGAGCCGACAGACAGAAAATATAGCGCGACAAGCCCGTGGGAAGAAGTCCCGCAAAAGGGAAGATATCACATAATGTTGGTAACCCTGGTAAGTGGGGTTACCACCCCACAGGCATGACCAATGAGCCCATATCTACTGTATTGTGACAGGTATTTACATATATATAAGCGATTTCATTAAAACCAGAGCCAAATTCACTACATTTCACTACGATTCTAAAACAGGCAAGGCCATCATTCACGTGAAATTGAAATTATGTCACAGTCTGTCTGGAATCGGAATCCGGAATTCGGCTTAAGTTCACTCGTTCTCTTGGGCGATGGCCGCAGAAATTTTATATTGGAGTATAAATAACATAATACAGTGCTATATATCCATTACCGTGGGCTCCGGATCATCATCATCTGGATCAGGGCCAATGCGAGATAGTTCTCGCAGATGCTATATAAAATAACAATTTAGCTAATAGTGTCCATATGAGGATGTAAATGGCCACACGGTGAGAGACAAGACGTAACCTACGGATCATCAATGCCACATGGAGGTTCAACGGGACCAAATGGAGTAATCACGTGCCCGAACAACCGTAGTTACGAAACCTATTTATAGGTTTCATTTGTTGGGTATCAGCAAAGGCTTACAGTGTACTAGGCCTCCTTTGGCCAGCAGAATCCAGGATCTTAATTTGAATCTTATTTGAGTGGCTACTAAAAAATTATTTTGGGGCTGTTAGAATGGACATAAAATCCATCTCTTGACAAGTTTATAAGAGTGCTAGAGTGAAGTGCAAAAGCAAGAAAAAAGAAATGGCAGTGGTCACGGTTGTCTCACATTTTCAATTTTCAAGCCTGCATTGAGGTCCGTATCAGCAATCTTTGGGCCGAAATTGCTAAACTAGGTACTGAGGCTCAAGATAAGCCAGAGCAATTACGCCATGGGTTAGGTTATGGGCCAGATTTCTGTTCCAAAAAGTGTCATTTCCCCAAATAGGTCCTTCAGACAATACATTTTCTTTACTGTTGGCATATCATTGCACTATTTGCCTCGAAAAATTTTGAACAGCTCCATATGATATGCTAGACTATTCATGTAAGAATCTAGAGCCCAGAAAGCACAGGAAAATAATCAGGAAAGCTTTGTCCGAAGGACCCCAGCTGTACGAAGGAGCCCTAGTACACTGTACCGCTTACTCCTGTGGATTATCAAGATTTTTCAGGATTGGTTAGGTGGAGACTGCAAGGAGAAAGAGAAGCATTCACTGTGTGAATTCTCAGAACCATAGGCTGACAGATGACCATAGCAAAGTCTGATGACTGTTTGATGCATTTTGTTCTTTAGCTTGACCTGGAATGGACCTGACATGCCAATTCCTAGCTGCAATGTCCATATGTATGCAAAGAACAATCTAGAGCACAAACTTTGTTATACTGTGCCTATTTTATTGAAATTTTCCAGTGCCTGTGGTGCATTCTGTTGGAAACCAAGTTTCTCCTGCTGCAGTGAAGCCATAATGGCATATTACTGTATATATATCCATTAATTAAAACCAGAGATTTAGGCACTACGGCATAGATGTACATCCCCAGGTAAAACTTGATGGTGAGTGCCACACTGCAAGCAATGAGAGATTGCCATATTTGAAGGGTTAAAATGAAACTCACTCAAAGTTCCAACCAACCAATGTCTCTGTACACAGTTACTGAAAGTTTTCGGAGCCTGTGGCGCCTGAACATTGTCTTGAGACTCCGAGACAAGTAGCTACTGAATCTTGATACATAGGGAAGAAAGGAGATATACTATTTGAACTTACCAACTATGGTATTCACCATGCATGGCACTGTCCATGCTGGGTGCAGTGCCAATCTTTCAGTCTCACAACTCCATTGTATGCTCGGGGCTTGAAGACATTCTAGCTGGACTAGAGCTCAGATTGATTGTTATTTGTGCTCCTACACTCCAGGATCAAGCCTTTTGAAGATGCCGGAACTGAAAAATGTTGAAACAGTGTGGTTGAACAAAGGTCGGGGTGAAAGCAAAGGCCGTGGGAGCCTGTTCTGAAAAGGGCAATTTGTCACATGATGTCGGTAAGCTGCTAGGTAGATGGGAGTTTTTCGCCCTCTGTTTTCCAATAAGGAAATGCCTTACATGGTCATTTGCTAAGCTCAGCCCGGTCAGCTTCCGAATAATAATAAAATAATGTTGATTATTTTTACATATGTAACAAAGTGTGACACCACCTATTTGGGTACAAAATCAAAATGTCGAAGAGAAAAATGAGTCATAGCTTGACGGTGGGAAGACAAATGGTGGTGCTGGGCCCGCTGGTTGCCTCCGAGACCTCTGTGGCTTTTGTGGCGGTTTGATTTGTGAACTCGAACAGGACAGGGAAGAAAGCTGAGCTGGCGTGGCAGTCAGATATGGATTTAACTGACAAGCTGGTCAAAATGGGTGCGCCGGAACAGTGCCTGGTATTGCCAAAAGCATGGGATCAATAACAGGTTGGTAAGAGCTTGGGGGAGCAATCAGCGGATAAGATATGAGAGGCTGGTACGAGATTGAGGGAATAATTGGCAGGCATGGAGAGGATATCAGAGTTGATGTAGATTCCTGAGGCCTAGACAGCATTCTGATATCAGCCTTGAGATAAGAAAGTGAGAAATAAGACACACATATTGATTTTCCTCTGTTTGGGCTCACGAGCATCCGGCGCTGCTTTCCTGCCACTGGCTTCGCGCCCAGAATATGGATCTGCATGTCGTCTTATCTTCTTCAACTTTCTCTTTGTGCCCATCACTTCCTTTGCCTGCTCCCAGCCACTGCCCTGATGTGACGGTACATTCTTGCGCTGCGGCAGAATTTTCTCATCCGGAAGAATACCGAGGTCGTCAAAGACATTGTCGAGTGCTTGGTCGAGGATTTTTAAATTATCAGTGATGCCAGATGGTGGCTGAAGATGTGTGCGAAGCGAGAGGCTGTGAAGTTTGTCGACAAGGGAACTGATTGAGATCTCGATCTCAATATCGTCTTCTTCATCAGCATTTGATTTGTCATCTAGCTCTGTTCCTGGCTCGGCAACAAATTCCGTGGCTGTCTCTGATGCATCACAGACAAATGTGTCTCCTCCGCTGCCTTCATGTACTGGATAATGTGTCTGTACAGCACATATATGCTTGCAGAAGTTGATTAACAGAAAAGACAGACACAAGCAATGGTATGCGTCAATATCTACATCATATTGATGAGATCCCGATTGTGATTTGACCTGATAAGTTTTCCCAGACGTCTCAACGACTTGGATCGTGTCTTTGCCAATTGTTTCAGTGTGTTCGGTGACCTCTCGACGTTTCTTGACCTCGAGATTTGGCCCTTCAAAGCCACAATCTTGTCGATGTCTCCGGGCAATATAATAAGGGACAACTCTGTCAAGCAAGACGTGAAGAAGATGATCAACACGACGGTTCCTCTTCCCTTCAAGGAACTTGCCCTTCAAGACGTGATGCCATCTGAAACAAAGATTCAACAATTCAGTAAGTTTTATCGATGAAAATTGAAGGAAGACTTACGCTTCAACCAGCATATTTGTATCGGAAATTTGCCAGATCATCCGACCAACACGAAACACGGCCAACCACATGTGCTTGACTGGGAACCATGCATCTGTCAAGTAATCGATAACACTGTCCGGCGCCAAGACTTTGATTTCGAGCCACTTTTGCTCGAACTTATCTGGATCTGCAATCCGCAACCATCCCTTGAGCAGCTCCCAAAGCTCTGGATAATGAAAGACAATGAAATGTTGCTGCCATGCATGCAAGACATGCCACCAGCAGAGAGAGATATCTTTTGATTCAGGATATTTTTTGCCAATGGAGTTAAGTTGCCCTTTATCAAAATCAGACATCCATCTATCGGGGATGATATCAGGGTTTCACTCCCGGAGTTTCACAAGAAAAAAGTCAGTAGTGACCTCCTTCACATTGGAGCTCAGCATCCATGCTGCAGGAATGCCATGACCCCAAGGATCACAAACCAGAACTGTGAAAAGACTCATGTTCTCGTAGTATGTCATATTATGGGTGGCGTCGAGTCCGGCAAATGAACTGCCGTATTGTTTCCAGCATTCCTGTTGATATCGGGTCTGAATGCAAAGAGCAAATACCTTGTCATCCAGTTGTGAGTTGGCTGGCGCTGGATCGGAGCTGGCTTTGAAAGCAAGGAGAGAACCATCTTCTCAGCAACGGTTGACCCATTCCAGAGTTTAAAGACTGTCTTTCGCATGCATGCGAATATCTTCAGCCTCGATCCCCTTCTGAATTCGGCAAATGTCTGCCATCATGATAAATTCCGACCGCATGGACTTTCATTTGCTATCTCACAGGTTGTCAAGGTTAGATTCCTTGTGAATACCGCCCTGAATCTCTTCAAGCTGATAGTTCCATTTAGCTTCCTCGTGTTACGAGTCCCACCCATGGGAATCGTTTGTTGGATCAGAGCGAAATTCAGAGCTCCGGCATCACCTTGCTTTAGCTAGGTCTCCCTACCCTCAAAATTAGTCATAAAAAACTGTGATAAGATTAGGCTTTATCTCTGCATCATGTGTATCGTGAGAGTTATCTTCCCTCGTGACTCTTGGCTAGCTTAATTCTTGTACTACTAAATCCCATCAAAAACTGTGATAAGATTATTCTCTTATCTTTCCCGTGACTCTCGGCTAGCTTAATTCTTGTACTACTAAATCCCATCAAAACTGTGATAAGATTATTCTCTTATCTTTTCCGTGATGCTCGGCTGCCTTAATTCCTGTACCACTAAATCCCATCAAAAACTGTGATAAGATCACTCTCTTATCTTTTGCATGACTCTCAGCTAGCTTCGTTCCTGTACGACCTTTTGCCATCGAATGCTGTGATAAGATTACACTCTTATATTCTCTATGGTACATCAAGTATTTTCTTCTGGACAAACTTGCTGAGGCCAATTACTGTGTTTCAACAGTGTCAAACTGATTGTAGCTGTAAGTCCTTGGCTTCATCGTACAAAATTGGAACTGATTGTCTGTTTAGGTCCTAGCTCTTTTCCATTGCAAGCTGAGGGTTGTACAAGTGAATCTCAAAGTTGTATTGTGACTGATGCCCATTCCTAGTCATTAGATCAGTTCTCAGCAATCTGTGTGAGCAGTTGGAATTCAGATTATGTTGTCACTGGTGGTTGTCACATTTGTCTATGGCATTACTCATTGGTCATGTTTTGTCATCACAAGGCATTACACCGCATCTTCCCTCCACTGACATGCTCAAAATCTGCCATGTGGTATGTTTCTTTTGTCTGGAGTTGGATACACAAAGCTCACTGACCTTGCAGATCACTGTGATCCTGATCTTTAGTATGAGACCTTCCCATGATTTCTCTAATTTTCTCTGATGTTCCTTCAGTCAATGCTGCATTGCTTTGCTTCCAACCGCTCACACATAAGAACTACAGTGTCCCTTTGAAATTGACACGATACAAGGCCAAGTCCCAGCCACTACCAGATATTTCATCACTTTCTGTCGACAAGCAAGCTTTCAAATTTGTTCCTACACGGTGGATGAAATATTCCACAACCTTCTGGGGTCAGAGCTGTGTAATCTTTCTTTCTTTCTTTCCAAATGTCCATCAATGTCATCATTTTGATCAATATTTGTGCATTGGTCCAGTACAATGGTCTACCGAAAATTGGAAGACATTCTCTGGTATAACGAAAGCTCACCTCAGGCAATATCCATTGTCAACAGCTCGCTTTTCATCTGCCGCTTCGCATGCTGTGTCCCGGGTAAGGCTCAGGTAGCCTAACGAACCGGTGTCAGCTGATTTTGTTGAGCTTGTCTGGACCAGAGGATTAGGCTAGAGAACCTATGGCTTGTTTATTTCAGCATTCGAGATAATGATGAAGAAATACCTGGAAAATTAGCTGTTCAAGGCAACTTGAATTCAAACAAGGTTTTCGGTCTGCACCAGCAGCCGGACTGTCTGAGCTAGGTCCTTTCAAGCAAGAAATCGATGGCACTGACTATGAATAGACCATTGAAAGGACCAGAGCACCTTGAGAATCAAATTTAGCAAGACCCAACTGAAGGAAACGGAAAGATACCTCAACCTCGGGCATAGTCGAGCTATAACATTGAGGATTCAGGAGATTTGCGAGGAGCAGGTGGCTGGAATAGAAGGGTTGACAAGAATATTCGAGGCTGCACACAGCAATGAGCTATCGCAAGAATATTGAACAAGAACGGACCTGAGGCTACACTGGCGGCACGGACATCCCCAGAATATTCCTTACCCCATGATTCAATAAGCTTCCTGGCCACAGCACACATTATTGTTGTGCGCGCTCTTCCGAAAGCGAGCTGAGCAATGATCGCAAAATAATTGTCAGAGCGACAAACAAGGGCAAATTATTTGGGAAGCAAACACCAGCATGAGGAATAGCTACCACTGGGTATAATGAAAAAATGGCCTCTTCAAGCCTGGCCCAGGACTGAGCGGAGGGAAAGGCGAGCGTCAGTGGCTCGAGGCCACATCAGCGAAAGCCATGGTAATCATGTGACTGACTAAGTAACTCCTTTGGGCGCTTTGATGCGGCGATCCCCAAATTTCCTCATTGCCCAACCAACGAGCCACAAGTGGACTCATAATCTCTGCCAGCAGTGACATCCGCCCATGCACTTGTGGGGAAATTTGTCGAATACCTCGAGTGTTTTTCGGGATGTTAAGGTAGTTCCAGCGCTTAATGCCCCAGACTTTACTCATGATATTGAGGCAATATGATGATGGCCCACCGAGGCTCCATCACAAACTTTCTCACCATTGTCACCAACCACGTTCTACCGTGAGTATTGACCGCTCCCCGCCAGGCTTGCTCATATCCACATTTGGGACAGTATCGAAGGCCATACAATGGAAGTCAAGTATAACCTAAAGCATTGGTACGTTGAAAATAGCAAGACCCAGAAAGACAGCTTCTCTGCAGAAATTGTGAGCCTCAAGATTTTGCAGGGTGAGGTACCTAGCTCCAAAATGACTTGAGCTCAGGCTCGACAATCTCCAAGCAAAAATGGTACGTTCCTTGGTCGAGCCGGGCTTTTCTGATGATTGATTTTTATCCAGATGTTAGGACTAGCCAAGGAAAAATGGGTATCAATCAAAAAAGGTGCCGAAAACATGGAGGAGGAGCTTGGTACGTAACCTTGAATTTCAGCTGTCTGTTCTCACATTTGGGATCACAGGCTTGGTCTACAAGTAAGGTTAGGCGCGGGTCAACCCATGTATCACTGCGGGCAAATGGGCTGCAGTCTGTGCACTGCAGTCAGGTTGCAGTCAACTGGCAGTCAAGTTGCAGTCAAGTTGCATGTCAAATTTGGGTCACCAGGCTAATCACCAGACCTCATCTTTGACAGTTTGATTCCGAAATAACCAAGAGACAGCAGGTGTGATGCCGAGATGCCGATGACAGATTATGGGAATATTGTGGTTGGTCATCTATGGTTTACAAGTTAACTTTGTGTATATTCAAGATATTCAAGTTGCCGCAAGGCCACAAAGCTAAGGACTCATCGCAGGATACTCAGGGATAAGTCAAGCTGACTAAAGCAATAGATCAAGGTTGCATTTACCAATCAGGCCTGGCACTGGTTAAATGGTGCCAAGGTCTCATTTGAAAATCCCAAGCAGTCCAAGCTGCTATAGAGCTTGAGAAGTACATTATAACAAAGGATTCATTATATGCATTATTGCTACAGTCTTTCATAGCTTGACTTTCAGAATTTCTTAGTACAATTACTGGGACTGTTTCTATGTGCTGACTTGCCGATCCCTTGATTATAATTGTAGTGCTGTTCCTACTTCTTCCCTTATATTGAATGAATGTTAGCAGTTAGAGTAGAAGATTATGAGTAATTCTGGATGAAATTCTCATCATAATTCTGTAATGATTCTACATGATGGAATGGTGTGAATTTCAAAAATCCTCAGAATTGCAGAATTGCTTCGGGAACTGATTCTGCAGGTCAATTCTGGAGCATGATTGTGGTGTCCCTGCCAGTGATAAGTCATGTCGATTGTGTAATCATATGAGATACAGATTGTTGATATCCAGAATCAGAAATCCAAGAGAGCCAAAAGAGAGAAAATGGAAGAGAGTAAGTGAGCTATGTATACCAGTCGAGTCCAGCATGGAAGCTGTCCATAATTTACATAGCAGTCACTATTTCCTGGCCTCAGAGGATGTCCTGTGCTGGTAGTAGACTCCCAAGCTTGAATAAGCTTCTGGACCAGATCCTGACATCTGACTACTGGGTGCCATGGCCATGAGACATGAACTGAAGGAACAATCAGAGATGGAACTTCCTCAAGGCCACAAAAAGCGGAATTGTTTGAATAGTCGAGGGCACAATTGAGCTTTAGAGTAGGCAAAAATTCTAGCTGATTCTGAGACAATTCTCACATCAGTATCATGATGATGAGTATCTTATCCAGAATTAGCCAGAATCTGTTACTATGACTGCTACTATTACTCAATGCAAGGACCATCATGAATTGTCACTTTCATGGTGATCATGGTGTTTCTTTCATTTGCTATGATTGGAATTATGCCATAGTTCAAACAAGTTCAGCAGTGAAATTTTGAAATTAACCAGAGCTACTAGAATTTCCCTCATCACATCAGAATCAGACACTAAAGGCAGAGATATTAAATGCAATATGCTTTTACTTTGACATCTTGGATAGCAGTTTAGTCAAAGGGAAGAAAATATATAATAAAAAATGACTAGTTCTCACAAGATAGTGATCATACAAGCAGCTGAATATATGAAGACAGTCTGGCAAGAAATCTAGATACCAGACCAAGATGGGCAAATGGTAAGTTTGGCAAGATTTAGTGCAATTTTATCAATCTTTAACATGAGAGCAAAGATTGCATCCTGCAGTGACCTTGACAATTCTTGCATAGTCTTAAAGGTTCAAATACTAGGGCTGAGTTCAACAACATGGCATACATGATAAGCAGTAAGTAGGGAGTACCTACAGGCTACAGTTCAGAAATTCGATGATTTATCCATAAAGTTTCCCATGCACAGCCCCAATCAGACCACATGTACAGGGTCATGTGGCAACCGGACCGGTATGAGATCAGGTACGAGTTGACTGCAAGTTGACTGCAGATTGACTGCCAGCTGACTGCAGTGCACTCGACTGCAGCTGATTTGCCCCCGGTGTATGTTACAACCCTAACCCAGACCCGAACCCGCAAAAACCCGACCCCATACCCGTCCCGGAGATCCCAAACCCATAAACCCATGAGGGTCTCGAAAACCCGCAGACCCGCAGACCCATCCCTCAATCCCATGGGTTTCAGTTCTCAGATAAGCCAATAATCATGCAAAAAGACAAGTAGTAGAGTATAATGTCATAAATTGTCCATTCGATCAAGTCCACAAGCTATCTAAGTGTCATTATCTACCGCCTTAGCCTTTCCCTTAATTGATTTCCTTACTTTCTCAGCATCTTCCCGCTCCTTTTTCTCTAAGCCCATAGATGCCTGGACAGCTGCCAGCACCTGTTCATCACCTATGGGATTGGAGCGGCTCCAAGCTCCCAAGCACATGAAGATCTGGACAGATTTTGCAGTGAGTCGGTTGCGAGTAAAGTGTAACAGTTGACAGCCCTTTGAAAAGATCCGTTCAACTGCGGTTGATGTTGCTAATGGAAGAAATTTAGCGATAGAGATATAATAGTTGATTAAAGACTTACCCGGAATACTCAAGTAATCAAAAGCCATCTGCAAAAGAGTGGGATAGATGAAGCGATTATCCCACCACCATTTCAGAGGCTCCTTGGTCTTGATTGGATCAGTGCTGAGAAATTTGCTGAGTTCGGCGTCCATTTCTGATGTCGACTGTGCAGTACCACCAATGTTGAAGGAATCAAAGTCATCGTCAACATCAACTTCCATGGCGCTTCCAGAAGAGCCCTAAAGCACAGTTTAGCTCAAAAGGATCAAATCAAGCAACCAAGTATCTTACCGGAGTCGGAGGAGCAGAGTCAGTTTCACCAAGGGTTGCTGCTGTACGGCGGATTACATATGTTTGATAGACATCTTCGGTTATCTGTCGGGCAGTGTCAATCCATTCTGAGCGCCAGCTGTGATCTCGGAAGTACTGAAGCTTCAAGTTTGGATGAAGAACTGTAAAACAATAAGAAAGCTGAAGATATACAAAGCAACAAATACTCACCCATAGCGATGCGATAGACATCAGATGTGTCAGTTAAAGAATAGTACCGGTTGAGAGTCTTTTTCGCCAAAAGTACCGCAATCTTGACAGAAGGATGTATCTCTTTCTCGCCAAGAGATGTGACAAGTTGACGAGGATCAGAGGGCCATTCACATTCAGTAATAGCTTCGACAGTTGGCAATGGGTTGTCGGGGGTAACCGATTTCGATGCTTGGCCGGTGAGAAGTGCATCAATGCGATCCATCATCGGAATCACACTGGAGATAGTACAGACAGTGTCCTGGGAGAAAAAGACTGTAGCCTTCTGAACTACCTAGCATAGAATCAGGGTCGGAATAAATATTAATTTGCAAGGACATACCGCCAGGACCGTGACCAAATCCTTCACAATGCGCCACTCAGCAATATCTAGCTCATATTTGCACAGGTTGAAGTCCTTGTTCCCTGCTATATCATCAATGACAGCAGCATACTTCAGAACGAACACCAAAAGATAATATGTCGAGTTCCAGCGGGTTGAAACATAATGAGGAATAATACGGACAGGCATCTTGTGCTTCTTGCATGTTGCACGCCATTGAGGAAGAAGGATTGTTGTTGAATGAATGATATCGAAAGAAAGTCCCCGGATCTAGATGAAAGATAAGCTGAACAATACATGCTATAAGTTGCGAAACAGATACATACCTTGGCAATCATGTCTTTAACATATGATAGCTGGTCTATTGCTGCAGCTTTCTCATCTTCGGACATTGTATCTAGTTCATCTGTATCCTCTTCATCATCATCATCCTCATCATCGTCAAGTTCAGTCGCTTCCTCAAGATCATTAGCACCATCAAGATCCGTGAATAGATTCTCGGCTGGCTTTTCTGTGCCATCACGAGCCTTGACTGCCTGGAAAGGTCGAAGCAATGATTTACAGGCAAGGTTGAGTGTATGGTTGAAGCATTGGACATGGTTGACCGCTGAAAAAGAGTTGTCCGGATTGTTGTCAAGATCAGCGACCATGGTGTTGTTGTTTGATGCATTGTCTGCGACGACAGCGAGTAACTATCAGGATGTTAGTTGATATTATCAAATAATGAATTGAATTATTGCTCACCTTGTTTGTAATTCCATAGCGCTCTAGCATGTCCTGAAACTCGTGAGCCAGTCGGGCACCCCCATGAGACTAAAGCACGGTTAGAATAAACTTAATAGAAAGACAACACCAAATGTACAGCTGGTACCTCAAAGATATCAATCAAAAATGTCAACAATCTGCCTTCAAAATGCAAATGAAGCGACCAGGCAACGAAAGGGCGGTGATTTGGAGATGTCTAGGCATCAGTGCCGGAATGAACAAAGCCTGGATATTCCTATTGAACAGTCATTTCCATCATCAACGTTGTATAATAAAAGAAAAACTCACAGCAAGCGGAGCCTTGACATGATCTATGCTGCGCTCAAAGGCAGCTTTGATATCTCGTGCAACAGTGCACTGGGAGGGTATAGAAAGGCCTGGATGACCCAACAAGACAATATCAGCAAACTTTCGGTCCTGTACAATATGCATTGGGTGATTGTTTTCGGTGATCCAGCGAACAAGGTCTGATCTGTCCGAATCTATTAGAATCCTGTTTCTCAAAAAGAATAGATTACACACTGAAGCTGAGCAACAGTCATTGGACGATGGGCTGAAGCTGGTTGATGTTTCATTCCCCTCCCAAAAGCTGCATGAATTGATTGGTCGTTGACATCAATTGCGGCACCGGCCTTGGCGGCTTTGACAACTTCCTCCCCAAAGCAAGTACTGGCATGTCGGCCAAGGCCCCCAGTAGAACTATGGTCAGTTGTATCCTGGTATCATTTGACGCCATGAGGCGGGTTGCCCTTGCAGGTGGGAGAGTTGCATTTAAAGAAATGATATTTCCAGGGTGGAGTGCGAGAGTCGTCATAACGAAGGGATGGTGTAAAGAAGCCATAGATTGGTTGAGTCCACTTCTTTTTGAGCCGTTCTGTTAGAAATGAGTTTCAGATAGTGAATGAATAAATGAAACACACCAAATTCCTCCTTATCCTCTTGAAGTCGTTTAGCTTCAGCCTCTTCTTCGTCTTCTGTCTCTCCTGCAAGGTCAATGGGTTCTGTGAATAGCAGTGAGTCCATATCCTGGTCGCTAAAAGATTGAACATACCTTGAGCAGAACTAGCGACTGATGTTGAACTTTTCTTGCAACAAAAGACACCTGCCGTGGCCTTGGCAAGCTTCTTGCTGGCGCCCCTTATACTAGAAACAAACTGAGAGCCAGTAGAATCTTTCGAGCCATTGGAATCGTTGGAGGGAGCGAAACTGCTGTTGGACTTTTTGCGCTTGGGATTCATCCTTATCTACAAGTGCCCCTGGAAAACACAGGGGTGCCGTAGAAAGAACTGAGAAACCACCAAGAGGACTAGGGAACATGTCTAGGGTGCTGAGTCGCACTTCTGTTATACTAGAGCCATGAGGCTGAAAAATTGGCACTGCACACAGGATGCCTGGTGCCATGCATGGTGAACACCATAGTTGGTAAGTGCAAATACTATATCTCCTTCCTTTCCAACTTTGAACTATGTATCTATAAAGATTCAGTAGTGAATTGTCTCAGAGTCTCAAGACAATACTCAGGCGCCACAGGCTCTGAGAATTTTCAGTAACTGTACAGAGACATTGATTGGACACCTGACATGTATCCATCTTATTGGAACTTTGTTGGGTCAGTTTCATTTTAACCTTGAAATAAAGTAATATTTTATTGCTTGCAGTGTGGTGCCCATGATCAAATTTCATCTGGAGATGTACATCTATGCCATAGTGCCTGGATTTATGGCTGTATTCAATGGATTCATTGCTGATATACACTGGAATCTGCAATCATGGCTTCACTGTAGCAGGAGAAATTTTGTTTCCAACAGAATGTGCTGCAGGCACTGGAAAATTTCAACAAAATAGGCACAGTATAATGATGTATCATCTGTTCAGGGCCAGGTTATGGAGATTAATTGCAATGAGAAGCCTGCTGTTGGGTCCAATATCCAAGTAGAAGTGAAGATACTGTGATGCTGCAGGCCCAGAAAATGAGGCAAGCTTAGGAGTTGAACCTCTCAATAGCAAAATAGAAGTTGACAGGCAGCCGAGTCAACATGTATACTAAGCAGCTCTGTTGAACCACTCCACCTTACCCGACTTGAATTGAGCCTGTAGCCACAGTGTGTTGTAGTAACCACAATGGAATGATGCCTGCTTTACAATACCGGACCAAGTACAGTGAGAACAGGGAGAGGGGGACTCGTATCTGCCACTGGAACGGTTGGCCTTTATCTCATTGGTCTTCTTCTGGATCCGGTCATTCTCAGCCTAGGTCGAAGTATCCTGCCTCCTCTCCGAATTAGGTATTCCCGCCCACCTTGCCCACCTCCTGCGCCAAATTAGGCATTCCCGCCGCCGACGCCGACGTCTCCAGAACTCAACAACGTCGAGAATGATGGCAACGCCAATGATGCACTAGGACCGAGGAATTGAACGGAGTGAGGCGCTGGCGTCATGGGATGTGAACGGAGGGATGAAGCACCTGAGGCAAACGAGTCCATCATCGACGAGCGAGACCCTGACGGCGACTCCGACCTTAAAGGCAACTTTGAGCGTATAGAGTATGATGGGACTGGCGAAGATATCCACAGTGGTTATGGGTGACGGTAAGGCTGCCGTGTCTCTGTAAACCGTGTTAGCAAACATGAAAGAATGCATAAAAATAGTCAATGCACCAATACAATAGGTTGACCTCTTGTTCCTTGTTTTTCTCTCCTTGAGCTTTGTCTTGTCTATCCAATCTACTCCAGTCGACTACAATTCCAACCAAATCACAAAATCCAAAGATGGGTTGAGGTCAAAGAATGACAAGACCAGTGTCCCAGGAAAGCGTCGAGGCCATCGAATACGGCGAGTCACAAAGTCGAGTCACAAAGTCGACCAATGTCGAAGAAGGTGGAGCAACCGCGATAGCGAAAAGACCGACATCATCGAATACGTCGGTGAGTCAGTTGACAAAAGGGAGACCAACGGCAAGAGCAAGGGCCACGTAAACAACGGCAAATACCAGCGAAAAAGGGAATTAATGGTAGCATTGAGGGGATTGGTGCAAGAGTCGAGATGATGAGATAATGTTCGGTCGCATCATTGTCCAAAGGCTGTATAGAGTCACGTGTCGATCTCCATCGGGGACTACGTTCCCAGGCTACCTGAATTTCGCTCACACCGAACAACCCCATAAATGGGGCTCGTAAGTCATGGCAGTTCAGTTCGAAAGCAAGACCAGGCTGAAGCTGTTCATGTGCTCAGCCCTGGAAACCCAAGCTCTCCTTCTCAGAGCTGATGGCCCTCTAAACATTACCCCCCAGCAATCTGCTGAGCCCTTATTGAGCAAGGTCTTCGGATTGAATATACCATTGCACCCATGGCTCCCTTTGACAGCGGACCAGACCAGTGTTACCGCTATCACCAGTGGGGGCACAAATCATTATCGAATGAATGTCGGGCAACCAAAGCCATTTGTGCTCGCTGTGCCGACGAACATCCAACATAGCTCTGCCCCTGCCCTCATTCTCCACGATGCTCATCGAGACAGGATTGTTGAATCACTCTCAAGTGTACTCTCTGCAAAGGAGGACACCTTGCTTCCAACAAACGATGCCCTGAATGCAGAAAAGCCTTCGAGAAATGGAGATTGGAAGGTGGTGATTCAAGACTGGTCTTGTTGCCTCTATCAAACCTATGAATCCGATTGCGTTCAAAGTGCTTCCCAAGCTTGACTCATGTTTTTGTATCAGATTCTTGAACATCCGCAAATCTATTACTACCCTACACTCTTTACTTCAACAATATACACCTCTAAATACTGATGTTCTCTGCATTCAGGAATGCCCTCTAAACATTACCCCCTCCCTTTCCCCAGCTCATTGGACTATGCTTCTTCCCACCAAATCACTGAATGACAAGCAGTTGGGTTGCGCGATATACGTCAGCAATCTGCTGAGCTCTGCATGCTGGTGACAGGTCAAAGTTGACAGCACTCCCATCACCTCAGCTCATTTCACCACCAACGGCATTACTTTCGAGCTCATTAACGTCTACAACATTCCACATTCCAATGCGACCATCATTGATCTTGAAAATCACCTTTGAAACCGAGACTGAAGTCACCAAGTCATTCTCATTGGAGACTTCAACAAACATCACACCCTATGGGCCGGTCCTGGTTACAAAGAACGCTGCAAGAGGAGCAATACAGAAGACTTCATCTGTCTTTTGACTCGCATGGGTCTCGAGCTGGTTACAAAGCCCGGGACCATAACTCACACCTCTTGCATCCACAAAACAACCTTGACAATCAATTTAGTCTTTGCTTCAAGGGACAAACTTCATGACTGTGCCACCAAATGCATTGCTACTTATGGACACATGTCCTGGCACAATGACATTGCAGTCGACTTTGACCTTTCTCTTGCTCACACAACACAATCTCCTAGTGTAACACCAGACCCCTAAGCCGCTATTCAGGGAGACTGGGATGAATTTACCAAGAAGGTCGAAGCCAACAAAGTCCTCAGCTCACTCTGTGCTTAGGCGGAAGCAGCTGATTTGCTGGAGAAGCTAGATGAAGTCACTGAGGTCTTGATTCAGGAGATTCAATGGATTCTGGGATTGATGGTAAAAATGTCTAAACCATCAAGTTACTTGAGGAGATGGTGGACAAAGGAGCTTACAGGGAAGATGGCAGTGAGAGACTATAGATGGGCAATTAGATGACAGAAGAGATGACATTGGAAGGAGTGGTTGACGGAGATCCTTGACGAGGAGATCTGGAGAGCTGCAAAGTAGGCGGATGATCTGGGAGCAAAATCTGGTCCTATCAGGATTCCTGTGTTATCGACACCTGGGGGCCAGGCTATCACAGACCCTCGGGGAAAAGCTAAGCTTTTCATGTCAACTTTCTTCCCTGATGCACCTGACCTTCTCCCGAGACAAGTGATGAACCCGGACTCTGAACTGACTAGACCGGCGACCCCAGTCACAATCAAGAACATAATAAGGGCCATTCACAAGGCAAAACCTTACTCAGGACCAAGGAGGTGAATATCAGACGATACACTTACATAGGCATATGGTACCCGATATGTACCAGTGAAATAGAGGCCGACAAGCGGCAAATACGAGTCCCGAGGTTTTTGAGTGCACCCAGTGTTTTGAGCCGCTTCTTTGGAGCTCGCCAAAACATTGCTGGGTGCTGGAGAGGGTTTTCCGATGTTGCACTAGTTTGGCCGTAATAATGTTGCAAAATTTTGGCCGTAATAGTGTTGCAAAATTGTTTTTACAGGCAACTTGAGAGAAATTCATCTAATTTACGGTCAACTTGGCCATAATCACACACTTGACACCCAACTTCAAGAAATAAGACAAATGAAGCTAACTTCAGAATTGGCCAACTTCGGAGTTAATAATCAGGCAAGTTCAGATTAGATCAACTTGAAACTGGTCAACTTCCCGAGAGGGTCAATCAGGCAACTTTCAGATTCATTAACTTCAGATTCTGGCAACTCCTTGGATTGTTTCAACTTCGGATCAGGACAACCTCAGACTCGGTCAACTAAATTTGGAGTGAACTTGGGCAGGGGGGAAGTTCGGATCAATACTGGCCGAAATTGCTGGCAGGTCACCCGACATGATGACACATCATTCTTCCTTCCTCCTTCTTGCCTCCTTCGATGGTTGTCAGCAAGTTCTCATTCAATACCATCAGGTCAACCCATAATATTCGAATAGAACGTACATGGCGTGACATTCGGAAAGACTGGCTGGAGGTTTTTCACCAGATATTCACTCATCTGGATGATCTCGGGCTTCTCACATGCAGAACGACGTTCATCCAGTTGCTCTGTATATTGTATTTCAACCTCAAATCCAAGCTTTGCTTGAACGGACTCGACAATCATAGAATCTCCATGATATTCGTACAGAGCACTACAAGACACCAGTATCCTTGTATGAGCTTAGCAAGGCCGCTGCTATCAACCATGGCTATTGGGACAGTGATCCAGGTGATGATCTTCAGACTGCATCACAACCTGGATATGGTAGAGACGCAGAGACCGAGCCTCTTCCGCCTCAGGACGAACTTCGTGACGACGCTAGTCACATTGATTATACTGAGTTTGCTTCTGCCATAGAGGAACATCAAGCAGGGGTTTTCATCAATAATAACAATGAGATCATGGCAGGACATGAGTTGCTGGAAGGGATGGATGTTGATGAAGATGATGGTAATTAGGGCATTGATGTTTTTTGCCATGCCATATTACTTATGGAGAGACGGATGGGAATTATTCCTGATGAACCTGTTTAGCATTGAAAAATTGATTATATACACAATTTTCCTCTACAAAGTGATTAGTACAATGCGACATCGAGAACAGGAGGCGTTTGAAACAAGCAAAATAAGATACATTGAAAAAAACGGGTGTTGTTCGGACACGAATGGTCATGTGAGTGACACATCAAAATTAATCAACGTTAGTCGCAGCCCTTCGCGGTCACAGCGCTATGATTGAATGGGGGAAAGATACCTGAGATCATTCTTTGAGGGAAATGCAAGGAGATGTGAATCATGTGATGGTCAACGTCTTAACGGGGAAGGCCTGGTCAATGTCTTAAAGGGGAAGGCCACATGCCAATGCCGCGCCGCCGAAGTTACCTGAATCTCGACTCCGAAAGTTGACTGCAAACTCAGCCCCGAAGTTGTCCGTAAAATGTAATCTCCAAGTTGACTGCAAATTCCAGGGAAATTGAAGTTATCCGCTACTCTTTATGATCACCTCCCAAGGTACCCGCAAATGAAGTGTCCGAGTTGGCCCCCATATTGAGGTATGCAAACCTCGGGCAATTCCAAGTTGACCATCTTTCAGCTCGTATTTGACCGAAGTTGGGTGTCAAAAGCACTTAAAATGGATGAAGTTGACCTAAAAAACACTGGGATTTTGCGACGCTATTACAGCCATACAAAATTGTTTTTATGGGCAACTTGGGAAAAATTCATCTAATTTACAGTCAACTTGGCCATAATCACACATTTGACACCCAACTTCAAGGAATAAGGGAAATGAAGGTAATTTCAAAATCGGGCTACTTGGAACCTTCAGAATCGGGCAACTTCGGAGTTGATGATCAGGCAAGTTCAGATTAGGCCAACTTGAAATTAGTCAACTTCCCGATAGGTGAGCTTGAAATCAGGCAACTTTAGATTCAGACAACTTGAACCAACTCAGATTTGGTAAAATTCAGCAGGGGAAAGTTCAGATCAATACTGTCCGGGATGGCTGGCAGGTCACCTGACTTACCATATTAGCAAAGGTTTAATGATCAAGTACCCGTAGAAACACTTCTGACCACTGTAGTATTTCAATCAATTTGGCAGGCTATCTGACCTGTGAACGAGTAGCTGAAGTAAATTTTCAGCAGTTTGGGTCGGTGACCTGTGATCAGGAGCAATTTTCGCCAAAAATTGGATTCGGCAGGCCAAAAAAGGCAATTTTGGACCCCTACACACGGGACAAAGGGCCGGAGATTTCGGCAGCCCCCTGTGACCAGTGACTTACATTTAGGCGAAATTTGGACCTCTGTGACCCATGACTGCTGAATTGAATGAAAGGGTACAGTATCTTCTTGAGGGTTTTTTATCTGTATTGCATCTCCAATTCTTTGGAGCATGCAGAAGAGGTGGACGCAGACACCAGAGATCGAACTGTGATGATTTTCTCTGTGTATCATATAGGAAACATGAGGGAAGCTGAAGCCGCCAGGGTGTCCAGGATTGATGGCCCAGTAGCCCCTTACATGAACCTGTTTAGCATTGATAAATTGATTACATACACAATTTGTCTCTGCACAGTGATCAGCACAAAGAGACAAGAGGCATTGAAACAAGCAAAACAAGATACATGAAAAAACAAGTGTTGTTCGGACTTGAACGGTCATGCGAGCCTCATGTCAGAATTGACCAAAGAATGCAAAGAGATCTGATGGTCAAGACTCAATGTCTTGAAGCCAAGGGGTACGCATCGGTCATCTCGGGGACACGGCGTAGGGGGCGAGGGGGGGGGTCCAAGGCCCTTAACAAAATTTTTGCAACATAGGATTTTCCAATGATATCAGGCTGGGAATGGTCAGAAATGAATTGTAGCACATCAAATACCTTCTTGCCAGGATTCTGGGAGGCATGAAGTGATATATTTCCTGTTTTAGACAGGTGCGACCGAATACAGATGCTGAGTCATTGCAACAGTCATCATCATGATGTCATGAAGTTGATAGACTAAGGTATGATAACTCCCAAAAATATCCCTTTTGAGCTCCAGGATAGCCTGAATACATGTGAGATTGCATTGCAGACTCTTACAGAACAAAAGACATCAGAAGACTGGACAAATGATTCCTGAAGCGGCTGAACACATGATATTTCGTGGGAATACACTTCCCAATATAGTAGGCAATGGGGGGGGGGGGGGGGTCCCAGATGGCCTTAACAGCAAAAATGTATGTCATGTCTGTGAGATAAAATTTGCGTACCCCTTGCTTGAAGCAGAAGGTCACATGTCATTGCCAAGCCCCCGAAGTTGGCCGAATCTCGATTCCGAAAGTTGTCTGCAAATTTAGCCCTGAAGTTGTCTGTAATGTAGGACCCAAGTTGCCCATCAGATGAAATCTCCAAGTTGACTGCAAATTTCAGTAGAATTTACAGCTATTTGCGGAACTTAGGGCGCGGCTTCCTTTTTGATCAAAGATTTTGATCAAATGAAAGAATAAATCATAGCAGGCTCAATTCATATCAGATTGGGCTCGGAATAGGCTCGATATTTTTCTTTTTCAATTCTCTAAATCTTAGGATACACAGCGTAACAAATGAGGATCCCTCCATGTGGAGTTAGTCAATCCCTACCATTTGATGAAGGTTTTAGCTTCAAAATCCTGGGACACCTCAGGGGATGCTCTGAATGGCCTATAATGTCTTATACATGTGTCCTATACCTGTAGAAATTCTCAGGACACATGGAAATAATTTTCCACCTAAAATAGAATAGGTACAGGCTCATTGTCTCATTGTCTTATGGGTTTCAAGACTCTGGAGGGTTTGAAACAGCTGGGAGAGTGTATTGACATTCTTCCCAATGTAATCTGACATACAGAGATATTGAAGTGTCATGCTCACAGACTTGAGACGGATTAAGACTGTGATGTCACACAGTGTGACAAACACCTCGCCTTTCTTCATCCATGGCAGCACGGACTCGTTCATCATCAAAGCAGGTGGTAGCTCCAATTTCCAATACAGATACTCTTTCTCCATCTGGTTCTCCACTGGTATTCCCATCATCTCCAGCCCAAGCCACTGAACCAGACACCATTGAGAGCAATGACCAGGATAGAGATATCATGGCCAATTCACCCAATGCTATCAGACCGTCAACAGTGAAAAGACCTCGTGGTCGACCACCCAACCCAGTTCCCAAAACAGCTGCGAAGAAAGCTGAAGAGAATCAAAAGAAAAAAGCCGCACAAGTGCAGAGAAAGAAGAGGAAAAAAGCAGACTCAGGTTCAGAGACCGATGAACCTGTCAAAAAGCTCTCCAGTGCGTCTATCCATTGCCTTTTCTGACCAATTTTGGGCTGATGTGGATGTAGAGATAGTCCTTTTCATTCCAACCTCGGTTTCTGATGCAGATCAGCGTCTCACAGTACCTAGAACCATTTCATTCTTGGATCTTTTGGACCTCTTGCATACCACCATTGGCTGTGATGCTGTCCAGCGAAAGCCCAGCTTGCAATACAAACTTTTGACCTCCGTAGCTAAAGGTCGAACCATATCTCTTCAATCAGAGGACGATTGGGAAGGCTGCCTTGACGAAATTGACGGTGTCGACAAGAAGAAGACTGTTACTGTACAGATTACAGTACCAGAACAGGTCAGCTTATGTCTATCTTGTTACTGGCACAGGCACTGACACCAGCTTTTGCCAGTATATGATCTCCCTTCGTCACAATGTCAAAGGTAGCAAGAAGTCATCGGTTACTACGAAAGGGCGGGCAAAAGCTATGCCACTTCTGGACCTTGATAACGATGACGAAGATGATGATGACGGTGGCGACGTCAGTGCCTTTATTGAACGTGAAAAGGAGAAGATGGTGGAATTGGATAGGAAGCTCAGTCAATGTGTCTCCTGTGGTCCGAGCAAGTTCTGTAAAATCGACAAGGCAGGACGACACCATCATCTGTCATTCCTTTTGCGGAAAATCTGGTCAGCAGCACTGGTGCGCTTTCATTTTATTGTCTCTGATATACCGGACTAATATCATCAACTAGGCTGCTGAGAAGCAAGGTGTTACTTTGGACCGCCCACCGAAAGATGACTTGTTCGGTATGTTCTTCAGTGCAAAAGCAACCACTGAGCCCGAAATCCCTGGTCCAATTGCTGCACCAGGAATGACAGCTCCACCGTACATGTATCCACCATATTATCCACCGCCACACCCCAGTATGTATGCTGGATATCATACACCTGGAAGCCAGTTGAGTTCCAGCAGCCACAAAAGACGCCAGCCTAGTAGCTCCCCTGTTCGAGAGGTTATGGCTTCCAGTGACCCATTTGAACAAGCGAGTCAGTACCCTTCCATTCAGGACTTCCTCAAAGACTTGGATCTCATGGATACACGTTGCCGGTATCAGCGATACAAGGCCGCCTTTGAAGATAAAGATTACTTTCACATTGACAAAATTGCTCAAATGTCTGCAGGTACACTCACCGGACCTGACTTTGAGATGTCCGCCGGGAATGCGGACTTTTTTTTGAAGATGTTAGGGAAGAAGATGCAGAAGACACAAGAGCAGATTCAGAAGGCAAAGAAAGCACGATTATATTGACATCGTATCAATGGTAACCCGAATGATGAAACCAAGTGCTTGCTAATTCACCTGTGACACGTGCTAGAGCACCATAAAGAAACATGTAAACCTCTGCTTCCTTCTTCTCCTCCACATATTGACAGAACTGGTGGCCATTGCGTCCAATGAAATGCTTCACGTAAGAGAAGCACTCTTCGATAGGGTTGTAATCAGGCGAATAAGGAGGTAGATAGACCAGTTTAATCCCTTTGGCATCACACATTTCCTGAACGCCTTCAACGTGGTGAATACAACAGTTGTCGAGTATCAGAACAGAATTGGGAGCAGGAAATGGATTCATGATTTCCAAGAGGCCCTCAAGCCAGTCCATGAATTCGTCGCCATTGTAGCCACCGGCTTTGACTTGGCAATAGATGACACCATCCAAGGTCAATGCGGGGAGCAGTGAATACCTGAAACGTATCAAAAGCATGCTTAGAGAGATATTTCAAGCACTGACCTTGGTCCACGAACAAAGTTTGTCTGCTTGCGAGCTCTGGTACCTCTATATGACCATCCATTCAAGCGGTAGGTTGTCAGAATGTTGACAGCAGATTCATCCGCACAAACCAGATACGAAGGTGGGTATTCAGCAATGGCAAGCGAGAAGTCACGTCTAGCTTCAGCAGAACACTCAGCAGCTTCTCGAGATAACTGTGAGTAGAAACACGGTCAGCGTTGAAGCATGATTCAATCTCTGGCTTACCTTTTTGTTTGTGATTCCAAGCCGTTTGAGCGTACGGTATATGGCTGATAAGGATAGCTCTAAACCATGCTGTTCCTCAAGCTGGACCTGTATTTCATCGAGGAATATGTCAGGTGAATGCTCAAGCAGAGCTAGCATCATCTGTATCGACCAAGACCAATAAGAATACCACTGCGATTGCAAAAGATCTTTACTGACCGTCGCTGCTGTTTCGGTCATCAATGAACTCCTTCCGATATGACTTCTGTCCCTGCAGACATCTCCTATCTCGTTGTAGACCTGGATTACTCGTTGAACAACGCGAAGAGGCATATCCAGATTCTGAGAGATTTTGGTGGTGCTGAAGCCAAGGATATTGTGTTGATAGATGACCCTTCGCTTTAGATCATGGGAATAATGAATCCGCAGAGGTGTAGCCCGCTTGCGACGAGGCATGGAAAGAACAGAAGATGAGCGGCAGCTCCAACGTGGTGAGTCACACATTGTGACATCACAGTCCCGATTCGTATCCACCCTGCCAGAATGAAAACCCCAGGCTCTGGAGTATCTCTTGGTTCCAGAAGCCACTGTAATATCTTCGAATACATTTCCTAAGCTGTCACCCAGTGCACCGAGGACATTGGGGCCCATGGAGGCTGAGATAATCAAGCACAGGCCGCAGATACTCCTACCAGGCCTATTTGGCAGAGTGAGATTGTTCTACCTATTGTGACTATTTTATATGATATTTAGTATGTACATTCTGGGTTTTACGCCCATCTGAATACTCACAGGAGCCTCCTACACGTTCTAGGGTTCAAACTCTATGAAATGATGCCTCCTCAATATACCATGCTGCGATCATCCTAATATATTCAATGATGTATCCTAGGATTTAGAGAACTGGAAAAGAAAAATATCGAGCCTATTCCGAGCCCAATCTGATATGAATTGAGCCTGCTATGATTTATTCTTTCATTTGATCAAAATCTTTGATCAAAAAGGAAGCCGCGCCCTAAGTTCCGCAAATAGCTGTAAGTTATTCGCTACTTGTCATGATCATCTCCCAAGGTACTCGCAAATGAAATGTCTCAAGTTGGCCCAAAAATTGAGATATGCAGATCTCAGGCAATTCAAGTCACCTGCTGAATCCTGCTAAGTTGACCACCTTTCAGCTCATATTTGACTGAAGTTGGGTGTCAAAAGCACTCAAGATGGACAAATTTGACCTAAAAAACAGTGGGATTTTGCGACGCTATTACGGCCATACACTAGGTATCAGAGCTCAAATTTTTCCACAAAAGAGGGAAAAAGAAAGAAGGAAGGAATCATATAAGGGCCAGGATTGCAAGGCCAGACAAATTATGATACTGATTACTTTTCTCAATAGTCGCCTCAAGTTGCTATACAGCTGTGTTTCCTTTGGCCATTCATCTACAGCCCACAGTTGAATTCAAGATCTTTGAGCTCTGTTGCATTCTCAGTTGTCCAAAAGTATCTAGAAGACTGAATCACCCTCGATTCAGGCCTTGCGGAGATTGACGTGCAGTCACCAGTGATAATTTGGTGATGCTTTTGGAATAGCTTCTGGGGAGCAAAACATGCGCTATTGAACTGCTGAGACTTGAAGGCGGTCGTCTGTCCAAGTCAGAGCCAAATGTGGCACAGGACAATCACTCTTATTCGGAAGGGTTTGTTGATCTGATTGACAGGGAAGTTGAAGCCCGGAAAGTTCCAGTACATCAGCAAAATTGCAAATAACTTGTCATCTTTTTGCGCATTTCAGCTTGTAAAAAGCGCAAGATAATCAAAGCAGCCCATGAAGGGCGGGAAGCTTAATTCAGGGCCATGTATCGTCTCAGCAAGTGACGTGAGAGCTCTATGACGCTGATCGGCATCTGTGGGATGCCGGAAAGGGTCCTGATCGTCGTCGCTGTGGTCACACTCTCACGGTTGTCATCTCCTCGACCCGTGGCAACGAGCAGACCTGTTGCACAGAATTCACTCGAAACTAGCTGGACAAGTACTATGGAACTAAGCTACAGGCTACCTGACAAGCTGTGGGCAATATTCTTGCCATAGCCCAACTTTCTGCATTGTCTGCGGTAGTCCGCTTGTAGGATTTTGGACATAAAAAGTGGCGTGTTTCGGCTTTTCTAGGGTAGGCGGGACGACCGCGGTTCGATTTGAAACTGATTCGACTAGTATCGGTTGCCGGCCCGACGTCAGCAGAACAACACTATTATAAGGGCTTGGCTGGCACGGTTATGATATGTCGCAGTGGCTAGGTCGTTGAGCGTGAGCTGCTTGATGGATGCTTATGCGTGGGTCGTATGTTCGAGCCTGATGAATTTATCCTTTCCATTTTTGCTTAATGCTCATTTAAGGATTGCTTTTTTATTCTCGTGGCGAATACCAGTAAGGAATTCCGAGTAAGACAGCTCATGAGAAAGAGGTTGGACACCTTTAAAAGGTTGAAATGTTCACCACTGACGGAGTCGAAGTCCGTTTGAGCACCAATTGATCAAGCTCAACAAAATTCAACCAGTGATTCTAAGTGGCATCATTCTGGGTATTTGGAGCACAGTAGTATGAATATGAATTGAGAATCAGCGACTACTGTATTATACTGGCTATTTTATTGAAGATACCATATCAAGTCTCTGGCTCGGCTTCATCACGACCACCCGGACTCGGAGGAGAATTGACAGGTGGCGCAAGGTTGGCAGCATATACTACAGCATCTGGCAGAGTCTGAAGACCCATGTCCTTGCATACAATATTGCACTCATGGGTACGCAAGAAACTAGTGATGCCTTCGACTCCAAAATCACCGATACCGGAGAGCCTAATGATACGTTAGCAAATGAATAAGAAACCGGAAATGACTTCTCACCCTGTGATAGTGTGTGTCATAGGATCAAACAGGATGATTCCATCCTTCCCTCGGACGAAAGCTGGTGAACCTAGAAAGGCATTTAGCAAATGGTTCCCGGAAAACAAAACTGAATGTCACCTTGAAGGTCAGCGAAGACCAAGCTTTCATGACTATGCTCAAAGGTGAAATGAGCGAATGCATGAATTGTCAGAGTCTTCAAGTCGTTGCGTTGGGAATGGTGCTGCAGAGTGTACGTGTAGTGTTCCACGGTGGTTGAGCGTTTTGTTTCGATAAGCCAATAGTAGCCTGCTTCCTTTTGTCCAGAGGCAGTGCTGCCTCGTTCCAACTCCTGCCCGAGATATGCACTAGCAAAAGTGATAGCTGGAAGTAAGAAATTAGTGACTATCGGGACATATAGATAGCTCGACTCACCACTGAAGATTGTGACACGTTCCTTGTTTGCGGCCTTGATAAATTGAGTAAGGAACCATTGTCCCATTGAAAGGCGGGCAAGTTCGCGCTCTAGATGACATTGATTATCAGAAGAGCTCACAGTCACCCGTGCTTCCGGAAGTAGGTCATCCTCAGCCGGAGTATTATCGTCTATCCGAAAGAAGCATTTGGCGACCAATCTAGAGCCATTTTCAACGACAAACTAAAGACGCAAATATTAGCAGATTCCCACAATCTCGGACAGAGAGGCTTACGTCGAAGGCCAGTTTCATTCCCCCTTTTGCAAAATGCTGGTTTCGAATAGCACCGACGATGATCTCGCCTTGATCCTCGAATTCCGGAGTCCCTTCGATAGTGTCGACTCTGCAGATAATCTGTTTCAAAGCCACCTTGGATGATGAAACCACCGGAGCTGGACCACTGATACTGCTAAGTCGAAATTCTGAACGGCTTGAAGATCTCGGAAGCACTGCAACATTGATATTGAAATCAAAATGACGCATCCCGCACTAAAAAAATAAACTCACGACTAGATTCCTGAAGCTGTCCCAAGCGAGTCCGTTTGTTTCCGATGGGTGGCTCCGCATATGTCCCTGTTCGTTTCGTACCGATGGATGATCCAGGACCAGGACCCGGACCCGGACCGGGAGTGTCTTCATCGTAGCCAGTCCGTGTGCGCCACTGATTTGAAGTGTCAGTTGTATTACATTATTGAGAAGCCAGAAACTCACCGCTCTCTCATCAACATAAAGCTCAAGACAGATCAATGGAGTTTTGCCCACTTTGAGAGTCTTCCAGATTGTCGGTACTACCAGATATATTGGGGCACTCTCCGATTGAGAATGCATATGATAGAATTCGTGCAAGGTACGTGTCGTTGTGCCCGGAATAGGGAGTCGATTCCCGGTGAATCTAAAGGTAACCTCGGCACTGTACAGATATCAGATTGATCCTGGGTCAAATTTTCAAGATAGACATACGGAAGCAATGGTTGAGGGAACTGACGACCGCGCTCTAAATTGATATGGTCAACCAGGTTACTGAGGATATCTGCAGGACACTGTGTCAGAAGAGGCTATAAGTCTCAAGTATTGGTACTCACCGGTCATAAATAATTCTGTCGACCATTTCTTGGCGCCAGTTCCCAAGTCCTGGTCAAGGGTTTTAGGTCTGCCACTGAGTCGTACTTGCCAGGCGATGAATATCTTTGGATCTCCTGCTAAGCCAACCCCATTGGCATGACTGACAAGGCCGGCAGTCGTCAAGGCGGTACCTGGCGACCAGGTCGCGGCGGCCGGTGCCAGTCCAAGCCGTTTCCGGGTCAGACCTGCACGTTCAGCATGGGTCTGCGCAATGTCCTGTCCAAATGTGCCTTGAGACGGATTTGCCACTGGAAACGAACAAGATGGGGCGCCACAACTAGTCTGTGTGCCATCTGAAGATATTTTCATGTTGTTTCAACGGGTAGCAGCACAAAAAGAGCATTGCGGCCATTTCTGTATAGATGGTCAGTTTTCAAGCAAAGAGAGAGGCAGACACATACACTGATATTTTTGTATTCCTCAGAGTCGAGGTCCAAACTTTTTAACTTGTCGCATTTTGGGCAAAGGCCAGTTCCTTCACGGAGTGGGAATTTTAACTGACAGTCTTCGCAGGCCTGGTCAGCCATAGGAAGGGAGGTGAGATTTTATCGAGTAAAGTTTTGTATTTATGTTTCTCACGAGACCAGCCCTCAAGTCGATATGGTCCGTGCGCGCGCAGCGGCACAGCATTCTACCTGTTTAACACATGCTTGTGTCACTTGTCGTCATTCATCTTCATGCCAAATCCTACCGGAAAGAATGCGTCAGGTAGCCCTCAGACAGGCGAGTCAATCTCCCGGTGATTCAGCGCATTCTTATACTAATCAATATCCAGCTCCGCCCGACGAGATCCTAAGAGAGAGCCTTCTCAAGTATGCTAAGATGAATCTCAACCGAGCTCAAAGGCTTCAAGCTCTCAAAGATGATCATAATTATAAAGTGGGGTATGTATCTGAGGTTCAGAAGCACAGCTCTCATAAATCTGACTCCCAGTATAGACGGACGACTCTCAATAGCCACGAACGACGGCTCGGCATCCCTTCAGTCCGGAAATCTATTCCTATTGAAGAGACGCGACAGGGTGTCATTGATGAAGTCGCAAGCGATCTGAGGGAAGGAAATGGCCCGAACTATGTGAAGAGCAAGCTAAAGGACAAGGGTCTCATGGTCCCACGGTGCGTAGATTTGTTCCTCTCTGCGTTGACTGACTTGAGCATCTGAACAGTGACACTGTCCGAAAGGTCATGCATGACTACTTCCCCCTTGGCTTCGAAAAAAGATTTCCTGGCCAGAAAAAGTCCACCATCCCTCGTGTTGGATTAACTGCCATTGGTCCATTCCATGAGATTTCTGCAGATGGCCACGAAAAGCTTGGTGCTCTAGCATTGAAGATGGGTGATATTGGTCTACCTATCTATGGATACAAAGATAAGTGGAGCGATGTTTTGGTAAAACTCATTGTGGTTCCCGATTGTCGAACGGCAGCCGCTGTAGGACATATTTACCTCGACTTTGTTGAGGAAGTTGGCGGTAGGTGGTGATTACAGTCCAGGGCATTCAGTTTTACTGATTCTCCTCAGCTGTTCCCATTCAATTGACGACGGATAAAGGATCTGAAATCGGCTGGGAGTATGCCTTTCAATGTGCTTTCCGGTAATCATTTTTGCGGGAACCTTGGCTTGAAATAGACTGCTAAGCCTCTGAATAGAGATTTATTTGCTCCTGATATTGACCCGGAGGTTTTTGCTGCTTTTATGGCGCTGAAAAGTGTCCATAATACTATAATTGAAGCTCTATGGCATTGGCTGCGGGAGAAGAGTGGCAAGAACCTTCGGGAGTATATTCTTATCGGCAAGGACAAGCATTTTTTCGACCCGAATGTCCAGTTTCATATGTTTGTCTCTCCCTCATTTCTGGAGAGCTAAAAGCTGATGATTTTCAGTCCTCTATTCTATTGGATATTTGTTCCTCTGGTTCAAGCCAGCCTGGATGAATTCAAAGAATACTGGAACTTCCACCGTGTCCGACCCCAGCATGATAAGGACATGCCTTCTGGTCATGTTCCGACACATGCATTTGAGAACCCAAGTCTCTATGGTGGATTGGATTGTCGTGTACGTGTTCCTCAAGCTGCCGTTGATGAGATGAGAGAGTATTTGACAGAGGAAGTCGGCTCTCGCAAGGAGCATTTATCCTGGATGAGTGCTGAGGAACAGAAGATGGCTGAGATGCTCTATGCTCAGATCGGAAGTCCACCAATTACCCTGGAAAATGCCTGGGATGTATTTAGTCGTATGTGGGCTAGTTCTGTGGTGTAGAATGACAAGAATAAGTTGCAGAAAAGCTTGTAATTGCTCTGACTAGCAAAACATTGACCGTAGAGTGAGTAGAACCATGGACTTGAGAGGTACAAAATTACAATAAACAAATATTACTAGAAGGAAGACTTAACCACTGGGCTATTACGCCTCACAGATAGTTGGACAGCCAGTAATCCATGTATCATGTGTCAGTATATGTCATGACTGCTCGGTCATGATAGCCGAATCAGTTTCAAATCGAACCGCGGTCGTCCCGCCTACCCTACTTTTTACGTATTTTACGTATTTCAGCGTGTTTTTTGCGTGTTTTTGCGCTTTTTTGCGTGTTTATAAGCCCAAAAAAGCGCAAAAAGTTATTTGTCATCTTGCTGATGTAGGACATGTACTGACTTGCTCTGGCGCACTTACTGTGCTTCTAAAAGAAGGGAGATACAGCTTTCAGTAACCCAGCTAGAATACTGGATAGTAGCTTATCATTCATCTTGTCAGGATAAATCTTAATTGATTATTGATGAGCCCTGGTCTCCAACGAGTAATGCATGTTTGGCGCCTTTGACAAGTAATATCAAGACCACTAGTTCTGTAAATTTTCAGATGCTTCATCAATGAGAGTGATAGGATGTCAATGGCTTGAAGTCCTGGAGTCAGAGTTTTATGTGAGCACTGAGAGACATACAGTGCCATTATGATTTAATGCTTCTTCACCAGACAGTTGTCTTTCAAGGTCCTGCCTTTGGAACCTAGTCACGTTATTGTGTATCTACAAATGATGTCTGGAAATCACCAGGGGTCTTTGAGTCCAGGAGCTTGGCTCCAGAGCCTTGAAGTTTGGACAAAAGAGACCAGTCAGAATATTTGCGGGTAAGCTCAAGCATGGACTTGCCATAGTCCGTATGTGGTCTCAATCGCCAATTCTCACTAGATAATTGCCTGAACTAGCTGAGAGAGATCAATCCTAACATTAATGGATTTCAACAGGATTACCAGCTGTACCGTGATACTTCATGATTTGAATATACTCCAGAGCTTGGATGTGAATCATTTTGATGTTACCTATGCACCAAAGGGTCCAGGAGACTTTTCAGTCCCTAGTCAGTCTCATAGTCGGATATCTCGCTGCATTTGTAGCGGCGTTTCCGAATATGCTGGACTCCAAAAATATATTCCTGGCTCCGAACATGCAAAGATTTACCTTGAAGTATGGCTTATGCATCTGACCTTGAACGGTGATCAGTATATGTCTCGCACCTGGCTAACGTCTGAGGACCCCAGATTCTCGGGTGATGTGAGTCAGTTGTTCGGTCCTGCACCACATGATTATAAAATTTATTGCTGGTCAACATGCATGACAATACAGGATGGTCAAGGTGAAAAACATTTTTCAATACTCTGCTCTGGACCCAAGAAGTGAATTCAAAGGGACCGCAGTCAAACTCGAGATAAGCCACTGGGGTTCCTTGAGGTTCAATTGACTAATTGACTATAGAAAGATTGTTACATCTGAGATTTTTCCAGGTCAAAAATGCCATTTTTTCCTCCGTTAAAAGGCGCAGGACTTCGGAATGAAGACCGGCCGACCGGTAACGGGTAACATCTGCCGGTGAAGATAAAAAATAATGAAGATGTCATGTAACGTGATTCCCCCACAAGTGCATGGGCGGATGTCACCGCTGGCAGAGATTATGAGTCCACTTGTGGCTCGTTGGTTGGGCAATGAGGAAATTTGGGGATCGCCGCATCAAAGCGCCCAAAGGAGTTACTTAGTCAGTCACATGATTACCATGGCTTTCGCTGATGTGGCCTCGAGCCACTGACGCTCGCCTTTCCCTCTGCTCAGTCCTGGGCCAGGCTTGAAGAGGCCATTTTTTCATTATACCCAGTGGTAGCTATTCCTCACATCAGCAAGATGACAAATAACTTTTTGCGCTTTTTTGGGCTTATAAACACGCAAAAAAGCGCAAAAACATGCAAAAAACACGCTGAAATACGTAAAATACGTAAAAAGCCAAAACACGCCACTTTTTATGTCCAAAATCCTACAAGCGGACTACCGCAGACAATGCAGAAAGTTGGGCTATGGCAAGAATATTGCCCACAGCTTGTCAGGTAGCCTGTAGCTTAGTTCCATAGTACTTGTCCAGCTAGTTTCGAGTGAATTCTGTGCAACAGGTCTGCTCGTTGCCACGGGTCGAGGAGATGACAGCCGTGAGAGTGTGACCACAGCGACGATGATCAGGACCCCTTTCCGGCATCCCACAGATGCCGATCAGCGTCATAGAGCTCTCACGTCACTTGCTGAGACGATACATGGCCTTGAATTAAGCTTCCCGCCCTTCATGGGCTGCTTTGATTATCTTACGCTTTTCACAAGCTGAAATGCGCAAAAAGATGACAAGTTATTTGCAATTTTGCTGATGCATGCTGGTGTTTGCTTCCCAAATAATTTGCCCTTGTTTGTCGCTCTGACAATTATTTTGCGATCATTGCTCAGCTCGCTTTCGGAAGAGCGCGCACAACAATAATGTGTGCCGTGGCCAGGAAGATTATTGAATCATGGGGTAAGGAATATTCTGGGGATGTCCGTGCCGCCAGTGTAGCCTCAGGTCCGTTCTTGTTCAATATTCTTGCGATAGCTCATTGCTGTGTGCAGCCTCGAATATTCTTGTCAACCCTTCTATTCCAGCCACCTGCTCCTCGCAAATCTCCTGAATCCTCAATGTTATAGCTCGACTATGCCCGAGGTTGAGGTATCTTTCCGTTTCCTTCAGTTGGGTCTTGCTAAATTTGATTCTCAAGGTGCTCTGGTCCTTTCAATGGTCTATTCATAGTCAGTGCCATCGATTTCTTGCTTGAAAGGACCTAGCTCAGACAGTCCGGCTGCTGGTGCAGACCGAAAACCTCGTTTGAATTCAAGTTGCCTCGAACAGCTAATTTTCCAGGTATTTCTTCATCATTATCTCGAATGCTGAAATAGACAAGCCATAGGTTTTCTAGCCTAATCCTCTGGTCCAGACAAGCTCAACAAAATCAGCTGACACCAGTCCGTTAGGCTACCTGAGCCTTACCCGGGACATAGCATGCGAAGCGGCGGATGAAAAGCGAGCTGTTGACGATGGATATTGCCTGCGGTGAGCTTTCGTTATCCTTTGCAATTGGTAATTACTGGCTGAATCTTGAGCAGAGCTTTGATTGTTCGTGAGAGTCATGACCCTGGTTAAGCTTGGGCGATGGGCACTGCATTTGAGGGTTTACACCCCTTTCTTATCTGTTTAAGGCTGTTGTTCGTGGTGGGATACGTTCGTTGGGATAGATCAAAGTTGTTGAGTCCGCCATCAAAGTCCCCAAAGGGGACTTGTGGTTTGTGCATGTTAGACTCGGGACTGGTTGCAAAACTTGGATCTCCGCCCCTGCCGAGGCAGCTGCAGCTTAGTAATAATTGTAACACCTACACTTCGTTAAGCAAGGTGATGTAGGTCACAGTCTGTGAGATGATCGCGGTGCATTTTAAATGCTGCTGACACATCCTGGCACCGGATTCTGCAGATAAAAATGTTTCTTTGTGCGGTTGCTGTGAATTGTTCAGAGAGAATCTTACTTCAGCCGAAAGTAAGTCGCGCGCGGCAAATTCAACAGCATGAGTCAGCATGCGAACTTACTGTAACATCACATGTCATCGGATGTCGGCCGAGAATCACTGGCGCCGAAACCCGAAGAGGCTGTGCACACATGTATTATCCCCGATGGGTTCTTTGATGGGCGTTTCAACAAAATTGCTTTCTCCCAACAATAAATGGGGACTCGTAAAGACGAATACTGGGAACGGAGAGCTTTTACTGCGAGTGTTGTGCTGGGATTGATGAGGTGCCGGGTGAGGCCCGGCTTAGGAGGGTGTTTTTGAGGATGGGGGGCGAGACGAGGGCATCAGGTATGTCGATTTATTTTGCATTTGTGTTTGGTTTCGTATCAATGTTGGGACAGGTTCACAACACAGATCAGTCTCCTCTATCTCCTCTATCACATCACGACAAAAAGTCATGACCGGCCTCCGGACCCTCGACCTCTCCGATGTCCAGCTCACCCCCACCTCCGCGCAGGTTCTCGTGGATGTGCTGTATATTAATTGAGGACTGAGGAGATTGGTTTGCAAGGAGTGTGATCTTGAGGAGGGGACCTTGAAGGTTTCATTGACTGAAGCAAGCCGTAGTGAGTGGATTAGAGCCCATTGACTGAAGCAAGCCGTAGTGAGTAGATTAGAGTCCATGTTCAATCTTCTGAGGCATTCGGGAGAAAGTTGGTAAACGAGCGACGGGAATTATAAGAGACGATTTAACATGGAATTACAAGGGTCTACGCTACTACAAGGTAGTGCCGCTGAACCAGCTCTACCCAGCGTGATGGCCTCGGAAGACCAGCGACCTGTCGCTTGAATCAGATGGGGAAGGACACCATCTTCAGCAAGTGCTGTTGCACCACCAGCTCGCATTGAGTAGTCGGCAAGACGAGTGTC
This sequence comes from Mycena floridula, assembly GCA_029320655.1. NCBI lineage: Eukaryota > Fungi > Basidiomycota > Agaricomycetes > Agaricales > Mycenaceae > Mycena > Mycena floridula. The sequence goes on from JARIHS010000027.1 coordinate 140,511, forward strand.
TGGGAAGATATGTCGCAACCGCTTGATGAACCAGGTCCGAGTCGGAACAGTGCCTTTGTCCGTCACCCAGAGTGTCGGCTGTAAGGGAAAACGGCGGTCTCGGTGGTCCAAATAGTGCCGCAAAGCAACCACAGATTGTTGTTCGCAACAATGACCTTGTTTCCTTCGAAAAAGGCATCAGCCTTGTGAGCAAGAAGAAGAAAGGCAAAGTTATCCCTGGAAAGTTCCACAGACAGCCTGCGAGCTCAGCGAGACAAAGAAGTCCGTGAAACCCTGTCAAAAGCATGCTCAGGAATAGAGTGTCATCGTAGGATGTGGAAGGGGTTAGAGTATTGATGGCATGCTTCAAGTTCTCGAGAGAGAGAGCGGAAGCTTCCGATGTGTTGCCTTTTTGTAACGTCATTTGCATCCTTTGAGCATTTGTGAGACCAGAAATGATTTCCAACAGTCTCGAACATGAGGGAAGAAGGGCTCGAGTTGGTTACAAATCCCAGAACGATAGGAATCAACACTCTTGGGGTTGATATGGGCGGACATGAAGGTGACGAACTTGAAGCTGAGAGTGTCTTCAGTGGGATAGACTGGGAAATCATGTAGACGGCAGAAAGTGATGTAACAATTGGTAGCTGAGTATAAGTTGACTGACATGCTTAAGTCGCTCCAATGACCAGGCTTCCCCGATGGGTTGCCTAGCCCCAACCAATTTCACAGGCTTTACTTCGAGAACCTCTGTTATATCTTGGCTCCAAGAGAGTAAGCTTACAGTCGTGCTAGAGGTAAGGTTGAAAGAAGATGATATTTCTGGTAAAAAGGTAAGATTGTTACAATCGTGCAATGGAACTACATTTAAAGTACCTAGACGAGTCATGGAAGTGATGAGAAAAGAAATGATGGAAGAAGATGATAGCGGACTGAAAGGACTAGTGAGATGCTCTCTCAAAATTGGGTTATGAGCCACAGCCTCATTATCTGCCATAACTATAATTCCCAGTGATGTAGATCCCGCAATCCGCATTCGTGCCGCAATTGTGGCAGTTGAGTGAGTGGTCACCTGTGTTTATGATATACCCATGCTTGCCGGATAGGACATCAACCAGGAACTGTTTGCTGTGAGCTGTGTCTAGCCCCGTCGCCGCGATGTCGAGGAAGCTGAAAACACGGCTGCACTGTCCGCAGACTCCTCCCCCATCCGGAAAACCTACAAAGGTTTCGCCCAGTGTTTCTGGCGACACACCGAGCAAATTCGCCAAGATCTGGACATCTTCGACTGGAGTCGCGACGCATGTGACTGAGTTCTTCAATGCAGCCACATGGGCGTCGAACTCGTCCTTACTGACAGCCTTTTTCACGTCGCTATATGCATGCTGGTCAGGAACAAGATGAAGGAGGTGAATATCAGACGATACACTTACATAGGCATATGGTACCGGATATGTATGTAGTGCAGAAGGCGATGATACACAGAATGTGAAGGGTGATAGTTATGTATGTGAACTGGGACGGTTGTCTGTCGATGGTTATCGAGAGGTGAGGTTTCCTTGCGGTCACATATATACCGTCCGAGAAGTGGTGAGAAAAATGGAATCTCTTGAGTACTGGACCTAATCGCGTACAGTGCTCGGAACTAGTTCGGAACTGGGATGTAAAGATACACCGACTGACATAGATGCTGCGCTGTTGAATGAAAGACAGCTTCAATGGTATTAGATATGGCACCAGGCAAGGAACAACTCAATATGCAGTAGTCTGTATTGTCCGTTATTTGGTAGCTGGGTTCCCGGACACCGGACCTATTGGTTAAGTGGAACGTGGGAGACGTCAAACGAAAAGAAACTCACACCCGGTAACCCTAAACCCCTGCAACCAAAAGGAACTAAGTAGACTCAGATTCTGTTAGGGAATCATCGGTGGTTCCCAATTGTCTCCGTTGCCTACGTATCACCTCTTTTCTCCCTCGGAGAGTTCGGAGAAGAAACAAAAATTTCAGGGAACATATCTAGATCTTGAAAGATCTTCTATACAACGGAATGATGTTTAGTACCAATTTAAACATTTTCATGCTGGCATGTCCGGCGCACTTGTGAGTGGTGCTTGAGCGCCAAATTGAATGGATCGTGGCTGATTGGTCAGAAATTCCAAGGCTGGTTGGTCGAGTGACATCGAGGGTATATTCATGCTGTCGTGTCCAGCACACCTGTGGTCGGCGCTTGAATGATAACTTGATGTATCTTAGCGACAGTCTTGGGAGCAACCTGTACGTTTCCCATCCGCCAGATAGAACCATCCGTTGCATTTGTATCACCGACTGTACGTTTGACATATGGTTATTTTCAGTAAGTATCTTTCACCGTCAACAATGGAAATGGTGACTGTGGATTACCATCATGAAATCGACCCAGTGATATCATAGCTTGGTGAGCAGCATTGTAATCAGAGATGGCATTATTGAGTCCCACCCGAATGTCTCTGATCTTGTCTTTCAAGATCTACATCCTCATGTTTCACTCCAATATCCTCGCAGGGGTTTCTTTGTGAAGTCTAATCAGACATGGGAGCAGACTGGGAAGCGGTGGGAAAAGATCATGTGCTCTAAGGGTTGGAATAGATCCTAGGCCTGGTTTAGTAATTTTACGTTTATTCCAGGGTTGGAGCAGGTGACCTCTTGACATGTGCCCCATTTCTAGCAAATTTGGACTCATCTACTCCAACCCTGGGAATAGATGATGTGTCCGGCCCCAGAATGGGTACCAGTGGGATAGAGGCCAACCGTTCCGGTGGCAGATACGAGTCCCCTATTTTTTTCGGTCCCAATAAAATGACATGAATCTTACATTATCATTATCTATCAAGTATTCATTATATTTGAGCCACAAAAAAATCTCGAGTTGAGCTTGTGGCAAAAAGGTGGTAATACAAGGACACCCAACAAAGAAATCAAAGGTCTGAGTCAGGGAGGTGAGACTTACCTAGGCAATGAGTTGAGCAGTGCATGACAATCAGAGCTGGCAAGGCTCACGGTGTTCGCCGACAGGAATGCGCCAACATGCGAAGCATCGTTGGGCCAGCTGCGAGCCACAATAGAGGTCCCGAGATTGGTAACATGATGCACTGAGATAATAGAGGAAAGGCTGAAAAGAAACAGCCAGAATAAGGCGACTACAAGGAGCATAATGGTGGTAAGGACGAGGCGATGCTGCGGTTGAAACGATTCGGATTTACACAGCAAGTCCGACATCATGCCAAGAAAATTTCCAGTTGACCTGCTCAGCGAACTTCAAGAAATACGGGTACAAATCTTCCTCGACGAGTACTTGGATGTAACGGCAGTGAAAATAAAATCTAAGAGCAAGTGAAAGTGAAAGTCGCCTATCTGACAAAAGCGCTGCAGACTATACCAAATGAGGCTTGACGCTTGATGGCTGTGACCCGAAAGTAGGTATTGGCGGTCTGCAATAAACAAGCAACCAAAGCGACGACTGATTACGGTCAGCCAGCGCGCCCGATGTGCTTGGAATACATCAGCAAGACTCGGATTATGAGGAAAAAAGCCAATGAACCTGGCTCGGCGGCTGCCATTCAACCGCTGTTCTCAAATCCTTCTCGAGCAAAACCACAGTCGTCACTGAAGAATTGGCTCCGTTATCAGGCTAATCCACAATGCGTTTCAGGAGCAAGTGCAGCGCGCTGGCAATACTGCTGTTGAATCTGGAAAAAGGAATTGAGCTTGGATGGGGAGAAAGGGCATTGTGCCTCACATTTCAGACAATCCCAATTCTTCCTTCGTCTCTCGTTTCTTTCCCAGGTCCCAGAATCAGCAGCCAGATCATTGTGCTGTCACCTATATGCTCATAGCGGTAGAAACAACACTGTGAAATCCTTTTAGCAAGGTCCAAGGGAGACAGAATGAGGAAGATATCTACTGTTCTCGGCCAAATCAGTACGCATAACGTCGAATTGAGGACCCATAGGCAGTTGCACGGGAGCTGAGCAAGGCAGATGAGAGATACCAAGTCACTGATCTTGTCTGGGGCTTACTAGGGAAGCAAAATTCATGGTGAAAAGCCGTGACCAAGTTTGACCGCAAGAAGGTCGGGGTCATCGTTGGGTTGTCCGACGTGATCCACAGCACCTAAAGAAAAAGGTCAGAAAAATACAGCAGCATCACAGGATGCATACCTCATACATGCAGCAAAACATGATACGACAGCCAAGGAGACGAGGATTGTGACAAGCGAACGATGAGAATGAAAGAAAGAAATTGCCAGCACAGCAGCGTGGCTGTGCAACACGTGTATATCCCCTTTGGGGACTTTGATGGCAGTGGCCAGAATTTTGCTCCGCCCCAACAAACGAGCCCAAGTGGACTCGTAACCTCTCGAGATATATTCAGATTCACCCCAATCTGCTCCACCCTGCAAATATTTCGGCCTGAAACGTGGTGGATATGTTCCTTGAAATTTCTGTTTCTTCTCCGAACTCTCCGAAGGAGACAAGAGGTGATACGCAGGCAACAGAGACAATTGGGAGCCACCAATGATTCCCTGACAGAATCTGAGTCTACTTAGTTCCTTTTGGTTACAGGGGTTTAAGGTTACCGGGTTTGAGTTTCTTTTCGTTTGACGTCTCCCACGTTCCACTCAACTAATAGGTCCGGTGTCCGGGGACCCAGATACCGAATAACGGACGATGTAGACTACTGCATATTGAGTTGTTCCTTCCCTGGTGCCATATCTAATAGCATTGGAGCTGTCGTTCATTCAACAGCGTAGTAGTAGGCTGGATGGCAATTCTTACTGAAATGGCAGATTTGAGCCAGTTAACGAAGCCCGGGCGGTGCTGACAAAGTTGCGGATGCCTGGCTCTACACTGCCACCCAATGTAGTCATAAAATATTCAGCAAATATTAATATATCGGTCCGCTGATGCCCAGCCCGCCCGAAAATATTATGGAATATTCAGACACATATCTAGGCTTACTGGTTATGTCCGTGTGGAATCAATTTTTTCGAGATTGGTTAACACTGGGTGAACTCAAAGCTTGCGGGACTTATCAGGGGAAATTAGGAGATATTTGAGTGAATATGGAAGGTTTTCCGAGCTTATTTGAGAGCTCGGTGATCCTTTTATCCTGATAGAGCCATTTGAACAGATTTTCATCAATAAAACAGAACTAACAGTCTACAGGCAAGGCAAAGGGTGAGCATTGGTTGGGATATGCATTAAATATGTTCAGAGATAAGACAGCAAACATATGGTGCTTGATATCATTATTCCAGTGCACTATTTGTAGAAGTTTTTGGGGCCTGCGGCGCACATTCATTGACAAGTCATTGGGGTGAACCAAATGTCCCACACAGTGAGACTTGTTGAAGGAGAATCAGGCAAGTCTATACCTTTGCCATGTAGGCCTGCTGGGTGAATTGTGCACATTACAACCTGTAGTGACGCTACATTTCATTATTCACAGTCCAATCTGGCCATTGAACTGCTAGAGATCGAACTATTGTGACACTGATCAGCTATATGCTATTCACATTCCATCTGTTCTGCAGATTTAAAGGTGCTGAGCCCTAAATTCAGTGCTGGGGCAATAAATTAAGAATATGGATAGAATCATGCTAAAACCATGAGAAATCAGGTCAAGGAACATTCAGCAAGTCCTGAGAGCTGACCATGTGTACCCCAAGCCATCATCGCATCGTCAACCATCAGGATGAGCCGACAGACACAAAATGTAGCGCGACAAGCCCGTGGGAAGAAGTCCCGCAAAGGGAAGATATCACATGATGTTGGTAACCCTGGCTTACAGTGTACTAGGGCTCCTTTGGCCAGCAGAATCCGGGATCTTAATTTGAATCTTATTTGAGTGGCTACTACAAACTTATTTTGGGGCTGTTAGAATGGACATAAAACCCATCTCTTGACGAGTTTATAAGAGTGCTAGAGTGAAGTGCAAAAGCGGATGAATAAAACGATAGTTTCCCATGGCTGAAATAATGATAATATGGGACGATGGAGATGGGAGCAGTGATATGTCAGCTATCCTAATTGAGTTACTGGTCACGCCTCCCGAAATGCCGAACATCATGTCATTACTTTGGAGGGGCCTACAATTTTGCAGATAGCTGCCAGTATTGACATCCCATGTTTGACATGGATCAGCAAACTTCAAAAAGTCTGATATGAACTCTCAGACTGATTCCGTGAACTTCAGAAATCCTCCATGTTCAAAAATTGTTCATGTTCAGTAATGACATCTATGTTTGACATAGATCAGTGAACTTCAAAAAATCTGATGCAAACTTTTGGACAGTATCCTGCATCACACTATGAACTTGAAGAACTTGGATCTATTAAAGGGTCACCTCCAGCGCTTCCTCACCTTGCCCTGCTGATTTCCTCAGCCTTGCAGTCTCTGAAGATGACCACAAGGGCGTATATTGCTACAGGGGCGTGATTGGACACCAGGGCATAGGGCTACTACCAGGGTACCGTGGGGGTCTTGTGTCTTTGTTACCCAACTCTGATTCTGATTCCAACATTCTTGAAGATAGATATCATCCCCGATGGGTTTATATTTGTTCCCAATATATATCCCATCAGAATGATTGACTGACAAAGTGCTCTGGAAGGTCCAGAGGATGAGCAATCATACATCTCTTACTCTCCCAGAGTCTGAGCAATGGCACATACTACAGTCATCTGGAGAAACTGTTAATGTTGTCCAAGCGGTTCCATTCAATAACTAGTTCCTACACAACAACAGGGCAGTAGTGGGCATCTGAACTGCCTCTCCACTTTGGATCGCCAACCCAAGTCCATTAAATCAATGTGACATGCCATGTGTAACATGCCACAGAGGCAGAAAAACTTAGCTTATGGATTCAGTAGGTAGTTTTCACAAATTTCTCTGTGGGCTTTCTCTTGTAACTTTCAAACCCGCTCTACAGTGGCAACTTTTCCCTGCATCTTGGTTTTTTCCCAAGTGGTTTACCAGTCAGGTTTTGATGTCTCCCTGTGCGGCCCTTCAATTCATTTCTTAGTTTATGTCTTGTGGATTATATAGCATATCTAGTTGCTAGTTGTAAATAACATTTCTCTTATCTGGGCCTGTGGGTTCAAACAGGAAAGGTGCGGTCCTGATGATGTTTGTTAGTTTGCTTAGGGTTTCAAAAAAAATTAAGAGAATGGTTCTTTCATTATATCTCAAATATAATGAATGTAAAATTCATGCCATTCCATCATTCTGTCAGGACTCATAAAAAAAGTGGGGGACTCATATCTGCCACCAGAATGGTTGGCCTCTATCCCACTCATTCCTGATGAGCGCAACGAATGTCGGGTATGATTAGAGGAGCACTAGAAGAAGGTAGACATTGTGTGATAAGATGAATGCAGTCAAGTTTTGTATGGATGATATCAAGCAAAGAGAGTTCATAACGGAAATTGAGCTCCGACAATTCCCAAAGAACTTCACGTATGATGGTGTCATTGGGATCAACACTCGCTTGAAGGACACTTCCATTCCAATGCAAATCTCTGTTTGCAGGAAGAGGATTGAAATGTAAATCCTCCAGAACATTATGAAGTAGATCCTCAACCAAATAATCTGCTATGACCCGGCGTCATCGCTCCTAGTCCGATTCGCCCTTTTTGATTTACAAAATACAGTTGATTTCATGGCTGAAACCAACTATGGCAGGTCAGGATAGTTTTCTTTTGTGGTTTTGCTAATTTAAACTACTGTAGTCGGTTACAGCCTTTTGAGTTCTCACTGGGGCTGAGGGCCCGTGGTTGTTGCATGTCGTTTCTGACTTTTTGTCCTACAGCCTGTCAAGTGTGTGCTCTTGAATGGATGACATCCAAACTTCGCCAACGTCACATGTATTGTCCTGATTTGGATAATAATGATGAATAAATGGTTATTGTATTACTTTGGTCACTTTTGGGAAATCTACTCCAAACATCTTGTGAATACATCTTGAGCCCTCAAATATAAAGCCAATTGAGGGATGAGTCAGGACTGACCATGTTTTTAGAGCAACAAGGTCAGGCATAAATTTTGATGGTAGGCTGATCACGCGGTATTTGGACCTGACACCTCCCCAGCATTTGGCCAAAAACTTGGCGAAAACTGATTTTGGCCTCAAACCGCGTGGAGGTCACAATTGTGACCCATATGCCGCTAAAATGTTGGGAGCAGATAATGAGCACGACAACGTTCGTTTCGAGGTTCTCAAGATCTGATTTCTGTAGATTTCCTTTCGTATAAATCATATATTGTTGCGATTACAACAAATGTAAACAGTGAAAAAGCCCAGTGGCCTCCAAGCCCACTCTGAAATCTCTCTGACTGATCAGTTATATTGTTTAGGGTTACAAGTAACAAGGTCACAAATCCCACGTCTCAGATCACATGAGTTACTTACTAAGGCAAGTGATCGGGAGGATTATTTAGCAAGTCTGCCGAAGTGAGCGCTACGTCATCGGTGCACGTGCCTGGCCGGATATCCCCACTAGGTTCTCCAATGCGGCTCTCCTGAATTTTGCTCACTCCCACCAAACAAGCCACTCACATGGTCTTGTAACTTTTGGGTCAATTGAGGATCTGTGCTGCATGCACACCAGTTGTGCTGATATGTCACAGCAGTGCATTTTTCTTTCTCTTCTGATTCGCTCGTTGATCAAACATGCTCCAGGATAGCATCGGTGTACAGGGAATGCCAAGGAAATGCATATCCCAAGGACCGTACCGTGATGTCTCGATGACGCTCTGCCAATGTGACCAATATGGAAACCATTCAGCGTCGCTGCAGCACCGAATCTTGGTATGTCTCAATTATCTCTGCTACCTCCACCGTTGCCTGACGCTGATGATTTTGGAACAGCTCTTCTATTTGCTTCGAAGCTCTGACATATCCCTAAAGACACCGGTATGTCTTTTATGCGCACCCATGATCCGTTGACCGAAAGTTTCTGCAGCGCCATTGGCAGATCTCCTTCCTTTCCATCAAATATTCAGCCGTCTCAGATATCTCTCGATGCAAAAAATCACAGAAGGCAGGAAGCGCTGTCACCAAAAAGAGATATATCAAGGTTCCAATGTCGTGGTAGGATATCTCCTTGGTTCTCTGGGACTCAGAATGTCGCTGAAAACATTGTAGAATAAATGGGACATTCACTTTTGCAGGGCAGGGTACACAGGAAGACAGGCTTCCACTCTTGACGTCTCATGTATGTTTTTCTTTGTTCCTTTCGAGCGAATGGTTTTGCTGATATGAATCCAGCGTGTTGTACGTCTCATTTAACACATGTATGGCTCTCATTGACTGGTTTCACATCTGATATCTTGACATTCCTGCAGGCTGCAGTCTGCTCTCATTGAGGGAATCTGGTCATGGATTGTCCGTTGCTGGCTCAACTACGTTGTTCCATGCTCATGTGTTATGTAGATCATCATGTCTTCGTTGATTGAACACAAAAAAGTAGCGGAATCAGACTTGTACATTGATATACTGTCTGTACGTTGACCTAGCTGTTTACAGACGGAGGTAAATATCATTTTGTAAACATTGTAAACAGATATCCTGATCCATGTTCTCCTGAGGATATACAGGCTATTCGGAATATCTGGTCTCAATTTGCACTCTGCATATCCAAATCAAGTTCTCCTCCCCCATTATGAGTCCCCGGGAGTGAGCAATTTTGTTGAAACACCCATCAAAGAACCCAATGGGCCACATGACCTGTTCTCACACAGGCTCAGGAACAGCCGAAAACATCTTCCACTCTTCTTTCAATTTGGCATCTCTCAGAGCCTAGTTGTACTGTTACCTTCCACATTGTGTAGGAGGATTCAGACAGCAGAATATTCGCAATGGCATGTAGGTAATTGGCCTGGGACAAGGTCGAACAGCTCAGCCACAGAAACAATAGTGTTGGATCGAGATCCATTTGAACTGTAGGCCAGCCATTTGGGGAACCGCGGGTGCTAGAGTGTCGCACGATTACATCTGTGGACCACCCGTGAGTCATGGATAGACTCACGAGTAATCCCATTGTGCAAGTACTTGTAAATAATCCACAGATAACCCATGATTACTTGCAGTAGATAACTAATTAATTGGACATAAAACATTAATCAACTATGTCTACATCATCTTCAGTAGCTGATGGAACTTCCTTGTCTTTCGCTTGTCCATTGTTGGGCTGCTTATGCTTCTCATTGACCCTTGATCAATGCCTTTCCATCAACAAGTCCTGGAATCTTGGACGATGATGAAATCAAAGTCCCAGCTCAAATCAATTCATCTGCCAGGCCAAAGCGGTGTTTCGAGACCATGGGACTACTACGACTGAAGCCGTGTTCAGTATCACATGAGTTAGCTGTATGTAATTTAGTGAACGAGCTCGTAAGTAACTGTGTGAGTACCTGTACAGTTACTTGCATGGGTACTTGTACCAAGTACCTGTGATAACATAAAAGCTGAGATCCTGAACTTGTACTCACAGTGATCCGTGGGAAACAAGTATTTGCACCCAAGGGTCTGAAGAACCCGTGAGTTTCTGATGGATTGGACCTGTGACTACCCATGGATTGATGTAAAACGAGCAGTGCATTCAGTTTGTTCAGCCTTCCAAGAAAATTCAATTCCACCTATCTTGGTGTAACATACCTTTATGACTTTTAAGTAGCATTTCTTGCCTTTCGGGCTTTAGCCTGGATATCCTCGCAGATTCCTTATCTATGCCATCCTGTAGACATGTGACACAATCTTATCTTAACCTTTACCACAACAATCTAACTCCCAAGTTACTTCTTCGGTGTTTTCTGTTGCATCTCGCGCTGCATGCAGCATGCTGGCTGTTGAGTACTTGTTCTTGGATTCTGTCATATTGGCTAGGGTTTGTTCACCATGAAACCTTGCTCTTTCTCAAGGCAATCCCTGTCAGACTAGCTAGCCTCTGCGGAATCTATTGACACAAAAGGCTGTTATTTAGAAACGGGCCTTTACAGTTGGACCACCAATATTAAATAAAAATAATCTTTCACAACTCAGCACAGGTGACATAGCGGGCTCTGCCACTTGCTGGTCTTGTCTCTTATAACCATTTTAGTAGCAGCACTGTATGTTCACTGTTCCTTTGCATTTGAAAAATTTGGGGGATTCGTATCTGCCACTTGATGGCCTCTATTACACTGGTCAGAGAAAAGAGAAGAATCAGACTGTGAAGATACACCAGGGGCAAATGATTTTAGCCTGAGTTACTTTCCCCTTGGCTGACCCCAAGTTAGCCCTAACACCGCGGGCAAACTGGCTGCAGTATGTGCGCTGCAGTCAGCTGGCAGTCAGTTGGCAGTCAAGTGGCAGTCAAATGACAAGATATCTGTGGGACCCAGAGATCTTGACATTTGATCGGAAGTTGTTACTATTTTGAGGAACAATGGGCGGAGTTGTAACGGGATTTGAAACACGTACACGTGTAATGCATGGGGTAGGTCATGATCAGTGACGCTGACAGCGTGTGATATCTTTCTCTTTGTTCTTTGTTCTCAAGATTTTTCTTCCCCATTCTCAATACATCATTTCCAGAGCTCATTTCTTTTGCAATCTCAATCTTGGTCACATGTCCAGTTGATTGAGAGCATTTGAGCTAGGATCTGGCTGCTCTGAGTCATCAGAGTCTGGGACTGCCTGCTTGGGCTGCTGCTGATGATCTGCTATCTCATGGCGACTGCAGGTTGTATGTGACACCCTCCTTCCTGAATAGATATGAACATTGTCTGAGTATGTTAGCTTTTTACAGATAGAGCAGACACAAACCACTGTCATGGTGGGAGGAGGCAAGAAACAATTTGACAGCTTTCATGTTGATAACAGCGACCAGAAACAAAACTCACAGGACAGTCAGATATTGTGGCATATCATTAATGCTGTAGCATGGGAAAGATCAAGGAAATATTCACCTCAATAAATAATCATCTCTAATTGTCTTGAGGAAGTTTTCGTGCCAGGAAACCGAAGGTTTTAGCAGAACAGCCCTTAGAAAGGGCCCGGAAGTCTATTGGAGACTGAGGCAATGTGTCGAGATGGGGTAATACACGAGTACTAGTACAAGAGTAAAAAAGTAGAAAAGGAAGTGGGAAAGAGATATGAAATAGCTATGGGTGGGAGACCGAAAAATAAAATCCGTGAACTGACAAGACAGAGTGAGATAAGGTAGGATCTAACGAGAACTTTCTGACGTACCTGACAAGACAGAGTGAGAGGCGGTTTGAGAATCCCCTTGTCTGTCTTGCCAGGTTAAATAGTTGTGAGGACAAAGCAGGGGCCAAGGGCCATTGATGCGCTTTAACCTTGCTTTCGGCCTAAGAGGTGAAGGTTATTGTCATTCCCGTGAAGACAAAGCGAGGACTTACCCGAAAAGGACAGAGCTACTTGCGACCGTATTCGGTGAGCGCTGTCTCACATTTCCTTGCGACCTGGGAGGTGGAAATGTTCGGGTAAGAAGGCTGTGCGACGATTCGCACACGGTGAGCTTACCTCGACAATTAGACTTGAGTAAATTCCCTTTAAACACGATTTTTGACAGTTTATACAATGGTATTCTACTGACATGTACAAGTATTATCCATGTCTATAAGGCAGCAGATATATCAGAAGTGAAAGCAGTGCCTGCAGAAAGTCAGCCGCAAATTCCATCAAGTCTTCACATGGTCAGATCGGAACTTATCTAGATCTCATCCAAAAATATCTGGGATCACAAGGTGCAATCACAGGTGCATTTCAACTGCCGATCGACTGCCAACTGACTGCCAACTGACTGCAGCGCACTCGACTGCAGCCAGTTTGCCCGCGGTGTAATTCACCGCTGACAGCAAATCACTGGCACAATGACAACATGAGAGAGAATTTACTTGATATGGGGATATGATTAGCTGTGGGAATAGAATCATATGTACATCACATAATGATAAATAAAATGATTTCGCAGTGAATCATCTTCATCTTCATGATATTTTGACCTACTGGTGGGCAATAGTTTTTATTTCTGACTTTCTTGTTTTTGATGAGGCTTTGACAGTCCATTTTTCTGCAAACAATGTGACAGCAAGTACAATACCTACAGAGAACTTCAATGTCATGTATGCCCATGCCATGCTGTACAATCTGCTCCTTTAAGTCCTATCAAAGGTAGTTGATTTCTGCTATTCCTTTCATTCTTTTTCTGACTTTGGCTATCCAGAATCATTTTCTTGAGTCCTTTCTGGGTTCTCCACTCACACTTGATGCACCCTTACTGTATTTCATTATCTTTGTAGCTTACAAGTCCATCAGTCACCACATATATCTTAATACAATCTGTTTCTTGTATCCAAAAAATCTATATCTGATTCAAGCTCAAGACCATCAAACAACAATAGTACTATCAAGTAGGCAGCAAATTCTGCTTATTCAATGCGTCTTGCCTGCATTCACATCCACAAAAGTAGTCTGTCTCACACTGATGAAGCATGACACACATAATACAGGGAGAGGCCAAGCCAGGTGTGACTGCTTCTCTGCAGAGCCCATGAACACGTGATCATGTGGTAAAGGAAATGAAACTCACTCTTGGTGCCTCATCAAACAGTATTTGCTGATCTTCAAGCCAGCCCCATTGACATAAACAGGTTGTCCACAGCCTGGAATCACACAATCGACATGATCAACTGATACCAGCAAATTGGGAGCAGCAGATACTGATGAGACTGATGTTGAAATGTTAAATGTATTGCCAAATTTGGGCAAGTAAACCGAAAGGGTTCTTGGATGGTGGCGCTGGCACTGATGGAACATTGGAAACCATATTATTTGGCTGAAGAGCAGCCTGGAATTGCGGAATTTGCTGAACAATCAACTCTGAATGACTGTAAGACTTGGTAAAGTGTCAAGAGGTTCAAACCTACTAGCGATTTGAACTGCATCTAAAGCGGCCAACTTCTGTGGTGCAGCGGACCCATTGCTAGGTGGAGGCGACATGGGTTTGATTGTACAGCAATAGCAGGGGAAGTCTTGCTTCCTGTGAGAGCAGGACAATTCTTGCCACAGAAATTGAAGTTTTGATACTTTGGTTTCTTCTGGCAATGCTAGCGCGAAGTTCAATTCATTATAATTATTTGAGGCTTGACACATGTTGATCGCATGCATGTGCATGTTTCTACAGTTATTTATCAGTCAATGACCCAAGATTGATGGCTGTCCCTAGGCTTTGGTCCTTGGATTTTGGGCAAATGAGCATTTTTTGGGATATGCCCAGTATCATATTAATAGTATTGAACACCCAAATGAGTGATACTGCTGCAGGAACTCAAGTTATGGTGGAAAGAAATGGTGGGAAGGAAGGAAGGAAGTTTAAATTTGTCAGTGGCTGTGTCATCACTCAATGTCCCGACATAATATCACAGTTTCTGTACCAAAAGTGGCCACAATCTGGGTCAAATGGATTTCTAGCATGATATTGACTTCATTTGGAAACTTTTGGCCAATTTAATTTTTCCCGCATGGCTCACAAAATAGCATAATTTCCTAATTAAGATTGGTCGGGTCAATGACCGATGAATGACTGTAGCTCTGATTGAACAGCCACCCATTGTTCACTCAAAATGGTAACCATCAATCATTGATTGATGAATTTATTAAGAACATGTGAAAATTAGGGCCAGACAAGGGCTAGACAAGGGGAACTTAACAGGGGGAACCGCTTTTGCCCCTGGTGATACATATGTATCTTACAAGCATTAGTTTGGCAGAACATGCATCAGCTTATCACAAGATGGAATCCAAATATTCAAAGCATCCAAGAAGTAAGGACTAGGCTGTCTTGTGACTTGCTCAGCAGCTTTGCTGCTACACACCAGGACAGCAATTTGGGAGAGCACATGACAAAAGATGGTAGACAAACACAATATTGAGGTCTTTACTTTTCAACTTGTCACATTACACATTTCTATTGCTTCTCTACATGGAAAAAAGACCAACTCAAGCAAAATAATGCGAAGCTCGGGCATCTGCTATCAGAACAGTCATCATCTCTCTACCAGACAACATATCATTATGTCAAGCTAAATAAATAAAAAGGATGCAGAAAGTCTGTAAAACAGTGACGGAAAAAAAAGTTCAATCATGGTACTAAACCCGCGAAGGGAGAAAGAAAGAGGAACGACTAAATAAAAAAGGATCAAGGGCTGAATTGAACACCCAACCGGAGAAATGTCGGATTTTTCATAGGGAATGCCAATTTTCTTTTATATTCGGTACAAGCCAGTGTAGTGGTAACAAAAAACAAGTGAACTAAAAAATTAATTTTTAATTTTTAGGACTCGTAGTGCATAACTCATCGAGGATTCTGTTCACAGTAAAACTCCGAGGTGAATGGAACTTGAATAGAACTTAGCTTATTGGTCCCAAATGTCGTTTGACATGGTTCCCTAACTTCAAGACTTGAATAGGTCTCAGCTGATTCAATTGGGACCCGATGTTACTATTGTACATTGGTTCCTTCAGGGATATCTTCATTTTGGGTGTTGTAATAGTAACGCTTGAATTATAACTTGAGTAGTTCTCAGTAGGCTTGTGCCGAAGCTTGCTGATGGTCTTTAGAGCATCGATTTTTCCAATCTTCGTACATAAGTCACTTCAAGAATGCTTGCTGTCTGAGGGATAATTTTGGATGAAAATATCTCGGTGTGATTGATGTTGCTGCGGATTAGCGATGCTAAATTTCATTTTTTGCAGTTCCAGAGTTTGGTGTCTCACCATGCGGCAATGAAACCGGGAATACTACTGCTACCTAGCGGGGATATCCAGGAAATCGGCTGTAGCTTCGTCGCTTTAGTTTATGTCGCCGCTTAATGTTTTATCCGTTTGTTCCGTGAGCCGACGAGTGTTCATTAACTCTGAGCTAGATTTTGGCAGGACCT
The DNA here is from genome assembly GCA_029320655.1 of Mycena floridula. NCBI lineage: Eukaryota > Fungi > Basidiomycota > Agaricomycetes > Agaricales > Mycenaceae > Mycena > Mycena floridula. The sequence goes on from JARIHS010000027.1 coordinate 156,475, forward strand.
CCAGTTACTGATGTGAATAGCAGATGACGTTGTGAGGAGTGCACCGAAGGTACACAACGATTCAAGTTATGAACAAGTTGGATGGATAGCCACTCAGCGATGGCAGGTACGAGTCCCCTCAAGGGGATTCTTACTAGACACATTGAAACCAGAAAGTTGTATATATTCATGAGAACATCTACATCAAATGTATCTACCATGTTCACAACCTCAATAGGAGGTTGCATCTCCATTAGAACATCAGTGCTAGAGGCGTGAATAGACAGCCAGAGATGCCCGTCCAACTTCACAAGAGGCCAGGTTCTCTACATTGAACTCGGAAAGTTTACCTTCAAATCTCAATTGACCACCATTCACCATACCATCATTATACCAGACCTCATTGTCCTTTGTGATCACCCGTGATGAGAAATGATTTCCATTGACAAAGTAAGTGATGTTACATAAAGCCATCATAGCGGTGTTATTATTACCATATAATACTTTGATTGACTTCGCTGCATGATAATAATTCATCCCCCCCGAAGCTAATTCCATAGTCATAACTTTGGGTGGCGTGTCACAGGTCTCCGTAACAGAGCAGTTCTGACGACACCTAATCACGAAAAAATAGAGGGGTATCTTACCGAGATTTCAGTGACCCGGGCGCCGAGATAGTCAGAAGATTCGAAAAAAACAGAGCGGAAACTGAACAGGACAGATATGGACAGACAGTAAGGGCTTAGTCGGGGATATTTGATTCGGCATATAGATCAAAGCAAATGAAGTAATGGGAAGATCCAGAAGAGAGTATGCAAAAGACAAAGGAGAGCGAAACCGATCATGGGTTTGGTCGCTAACGATGTTGACCGAATACCCGGGTGGTTGTGTCCCGATCAGCGACGTCACTTGATTGAGGAGAATCAATACCGCACATGTAGAAATACACCACGCGTGATACTTTGAGAGTTCCAGCAAGCTCCTTCCAACTGTCCTCTTATTTCATCAGATATCCTCAAGATTCCCTCGATACCCGCTGCCTGCAGGAAGCGGGAAGCAGACGGGCTTTGTTGCTATCTCTATATACCTTTTAGCTACCAAATAAATATCAGATTTCATTGCTTTTCCTGTTTTACAGCGTCGAAATAGGGGCCCAATGATAATCCTGCAGTGTAAGCTTGCTAACACAAATGACACGTGCCCTTGGCGGCTTCGGTCTCAATATCAAGTCCTGACTGAATTCAGACTGAAATGGGTGTCTTTGATCAAGCTAAATTCAAGCCCAGCACATGCATAGTATATACAGCGGATATCATGGCTTGATTTCCAACATGTGTCTCCTCTCAGCGTCAGAAAGAATGGTATTATTTTCAGTCAAGAATTGTGCGGAAACTAAGAGTTACAACAGGAAACAGTAATTGTTGTGAAATAAGCAGAGCACAGAGTACCAATACCAAAACCAATAGGCAGAGGGAGCATGAGTGAAGATGTTGATTGAGCCCAAAAGAATAGTACAATACTTGGGGGAATCGAACTCGTGGCCGGAGAAACGTCGGAGAAAACGTGAGGTTTCGCATTTCCTTTTATATTCGGTTCCAGTCAAATTGTTGCTACCAAAAAGCGAGTGAACTAGAAATAAATTTTTAGGACTCGTAACCATGTTAAACAGTGGCATGTGACCAATCGGCTGAGATCCATTCAGTTGGCATTCAAGAACAGACCAGAAGAGCACTGGACACAACAGCATGAATGTACTCAGAAAGGAACCACTTCAGGTGACACTTGGGCGACTAAGATACATCGAAGGTTATCATTCAAGCGCCGACCGCAGGTGTGCTGGACATGACAGCATGAATGTACCATGGATGGAGCCATATCATGGGAGGCTTGGGGCTATCGTTCATGTGCTGGACACGACAGCATGAATGTACCCTGGATGGAGCCATGTCATAGGACGCTTGGGGCTAAGATACATCAAGTTATCATTCAAGCGCCGACCACAGGTGTGCTGGACACGACAGCATGAATATACCCTCGATGTCACTCGACCAACCAGCCTTGGAATTTCTGACCAATCAGCCACGATCCATTCAATTTGGCGCTCAAGCACCACTCACAAGTGCGCCGGACATGCCAGCATGAAAATGTTTAAATTGGTACTAAACATCATTCCGTTGTATAGAAGATCTTTCAAGATCTAGATATGTTCCCTGAAATTTTTGTTTCTTCTCCGAACTCTCCGAGGGAGAAAAGAGGTGATACGTAGGCAATGGAGACAATTGGGAACCACCGATGATTCCCTAACAGAATCTGAGTCTACTTAGTTCCTTTTGGTTGCAGGGGTTTAGGGTTACCGGGTGTGAGTTTCTTTTCGTTTGACGTCTCCCACGTTCCACTTAACCAATAGGTCCGGTGTCCGGGAACCCAGCTACCAAATAACGGACAATACAGACTACTGCATATTGAGTTGTTCCTTGCCTGGTGCCATATCTAATACCATTGAAGCTGTCTTTCATTCAACAGCGCAGCATCTATGTCAGTCGGTGTATCTTTACATCCCAGTTCCGAACTAGTTCCGAGCACTGTACGCGATTAGGTCCAGTACTCAAGAGATTCCATTTTTCTCACCACTTCTCGGACGGTATATATGTGACCGCAAGGAAACCTCACCTCTCGATAACCATCGACAGACAACCGTCCCAGTTCACATACATAACTATCACCCTTCACATTCTGTGTATCATCGCCTTCTGCACTACATACATATCCGGTACCATATGCCTATGTAAGTGTATCGTCTGATATTCACCTCCTTCATCTTGTTCCTGACCAGCATGCATATAGCGACGTGAAAAAGGCTGTCAGTAAGGACGAGTTCGACGCCCATGTGGCTGCATTGAAGAACTCAGTCACATGCGTCGCGACTCCAGTCGAAGATGTCCAGATCTTGGCGAATTTGCTCGGTGTGTCGCCAGAAACACTGGGCGAAACCTTTGTAGGTTTTCCGGATGGGGGAGGAGTCTGCGGACAGTGCAGCCGTGTTTTCAGCTTCCTCGACATCGCGGCGACGGGGCTAGACACAGCTCACAGCAAACAGTTCCTGGTTGATGTCCTATCCGGCAAGCATGGGTATATCATAAACACAGGTGACCACTCACTCAACTGCCACAATTGCGGCACGAATGCGGATTGCGGGATCTACATCACTGGGAATTATAGTTATGGCAGATAATGAGGCTGTGGCTCATAACCCAATTTTGAGAGAGCATCTCACTAGTCCTTTCAGTCCGCTATCATCTTCTTCCATCATTTCTTTTCTCATCACTTCCATGACTCGTCTAGGTACTTTAAATGTAGTTCCATTGCACGATTGTAACAATCTTACCTTTTTACCAGAAATATCATCTTCTTTCAACCTTACCTCTAGCACGACTGTAAGCTTACTCTCTTGGAGCCAAGATATAACAGAGGTTCTCGAAGTAAAGCCTGTGAAATTGGTTGGGGCTAGGCAACCCATCGGGGAAGCCTGGTCATTGGAGCGACTTAAGCATGTCAGTCAACTTATACTCAGCTACCAATTGTTACATCACTTTCTGCCGTCTACATGATTTCCCAGTCTATCCCACTGAAGACACTCTCAGCTTCAAGTTCGTCACCTTCATGTCCGCCCATATCAACCCCAAGAGTGTTGATTCCTATCGTTCTGGGATTTGTAACCAACTCGAGCCCTTCTTCCCTCATGTTCGAGACTGTTGGAAATCATTTCTGGTCTCACAAATGCTCAAAGGATGCAAACGACGTTACAAAAAGGCAACACATCGGAAGCTTCCGCTCTCTCTCTCGAGAACTTGAAGCATGCCATCAATACTCTAACCCCTTCCACATCCTACGATGACACTCTATTCCTGAGCATGCTTTTGACAGGGTTTCACGGACTTCTTTGTCTCGCTGAGCTCGCAGGCTGTCTGTGGAACTTTCCAGGGATAACTTTGCCTTTCTTCTTCTTGCTCACAAGGCTGATGCCTTTTTCGAAGGAAACAAGGTCATTGTTGCGAACAACAATCTGTGGTTACTTTGCGGCACTATTTGGACCACCGAGACCGCCGTTTTCCCTTACAGCCGACACTCTGGGTGACGGACAAAGGCACTGTTCCGACTCGGACCTGGTTCATCAAGCGGTTGCGACATATCTTCCCAGACACTCGTCTTGCCGACTACTCAATGCGAGCTGGTGGTGCAACAGCACTTGCTGAAGATGGTGTCCTTCCCCATCTGATTCAAGCGACAGGTCGCTGGTCTTCCGAGGCCATCACGCTGGGTAGAGCTGGTTCAGCGGCACTACCTTGTAGTAGCGTAGACCCTTGTAATTCCATGTAATTTCGGTCCCTCCCAACAAACGAACCGATAAATGGGTCTCGTAACTGATCTGTGTTGTGAACCTGTCCCAACATTATCGCGTTTACCGACTTTCTCCCTCAAATACAACACGATAATGCTGAAGAAAACGAAAAAAGTGCACCACCGACCCGACCTCTTCAGCTCGTCGAAAAGCAGCGATTACAGAACATCAGGTAAACCGGGATCAAATAATGTATCATAATTTATCTCCGGCCGGGTCCGCCTTCATAAATTATCATAAATTGTTGTAAATTGTGATATTTTATGACATCTTGTTCACCATGAGGTCAGCCTGGATAATTTATGTATTTTTTATTCCTAGGACTTAATTTTGACGTGTTATTACAACAGCTCTTCCTGTAACCTCAGGTCTTTCTTGAGCATTGCTTCAACGTCACCGACATCCCCGAGTCCCTCGCGTAGTCCAAGCTAGACTCAAGCAGAGTATTTTAGCTAGCTTAAAGCTTGATGAAGGATCATAAACTCAGATTAATACAAGATATGGTACAAATGGCGGTCACTGGTATGTGGACATTTCTCAAGCACATTGCTGCTAGTCCAACTCCAAATTTTGGCAGGAGGTGTACACTGCAACGGATATTGGCTATCGGGATACTTAATGCTGGACAGAAGACCACCTCCCAAAGCTGGTGACCGAGAGATTTTGTACATTAGATGGTCGGCAACCGGCCCTTGGCTGAATGACGTGAACCATTCAATATAAGCAAGGTGTTTGGCCGGGACTTTCCCAGTGGGAAACAAAGTTGGAAGAGCAACAGTGGGGATTGAGAAAACAACCCGGATCTGACCAAAAAGTAAATATTTCAGATTCCTCCAGAAATTTTCAGAGGGATGTAGAATTGGGACAGCCAGCAATATAACAATATGAGGCCAGGTTGAGAAGTTTGGGTATGACTGATGGACTTGGAAGGAATTCAAATCAAGATTCAAGATGGACCATGATCACGTGAATGGATGGCGTGATGTTGGATTATGAGTCCCCATTTACGGGGCTCGTTTGTTGGGCAAGAGCAAAATTCGGCCAACGATCATCAAAGAGCCCAAAGGAGATAGCCTCGTGGTCCCACAGCCACCGTTTCGCTGGTAACGACAGCTTGTGTTCGTCGACCATCATCTTATCAAACATTCAATCCACGTCCACCTATCCAGCCCATCAATCACGTCAAGTTAGATGGGACATGTGGCCCGTATGCAGCGTCTAATTAGAGGGCTTTGATGCCATCCCTCTAGGTATCATTAAATATTGTTACAGCGGATTCGGAAAAGTATGTCTGGCGCTGTTTTTTTTTGATGAATCAAATAAATAAATAAAGAAATTCCTAAAACGGTAAGCGAGGCTAAGCGAGGCTTGTGTAAGCATCGGCATCGTTCGGCATAGTTTCGGCATTCAAAGCCACCAAGGTCAGATGTTTTGCTTCAATGTAAATTAGAGCACCGATGTGGACCAGTGACCTTGGAGACCCACAAAACATATCCTAGAGTATCACAGGGTTGGATGGGGTCACTCCTTGGCTCTCAAACCTGGTATCCAACTTGCTGCTGATTCAGCTACCGCTTTGAGAATTTGTTTATTTATTTATTTGATTTCATCAAAAAAAACAGCGCCCAGACATACTTTTCCGAATCCGCTGTAATTATGAGGGATTTTGCCACAGAGTTCTGCTGAGTCGGGTTTCAGCTATACAGTACCTGGTTACCGTGATTGAGTCAGACGGGCCGCCATCTCCACTGGTTGTTCCAGGTATGGGATCAGCCCAAAATGGAAGGCGGTCGTTACATGTCCGCTCGCTGTCCCGCCTCCCGCCTCATGTCCCAAAAGGGTAGTGACTTTGAGATACGGTTAGAATATGGACACTATTAGCTTGGGAGCTCATGAAATCATATTTCATGTATTGAATACACTGTTGAGAGGTATTTCACTGCTGTATTTGTAGCACAGGACATGTTGTGGTTGGCCAGACAGTTTGCTGATTTCGCTCTCAGCATCCGCACTTTGGAGGGTAAGTATAGATGCAAATTACTCTCTATTATATGTGCTATTCATTGAACATTGACCGCCAACCTGAAGAGCACTTGCATGCCTGCAGGATTCCGAACGGAACCAATACTGTACCTATTGGCCTGGGGTGAATGGGCCTGTATACTCCATACTAGTCATAGTTTTGATGTTTATTAACCATGTCATGGTGAAATGGACAGAACACTGGGCCAGTGACACCATGAGGCGAGGTTTGCGTCAAATTGTGGCGTAAAGCAAACAACACCAAATACCATTAAACCGCCCCCGGAACCTCCACAGAGGTCGATCCATGGACCAAAGCTGCATTATTATTGTCAGAGTATTTACATAGATTATTCCCTTACTCGAATATGAGGTTTTGCATGTAGTGTATGGTCATAATCATAACAGATAATGATATCTCTCTTATTCATGTCCTTGGAACATGAATGGCAAGTGCTATTGTTCTCCAAACTCCATAAAACCGCTCTGAATAATGATCTATCATCTGTCTCCACCATATGTATTACCCTCACATTTGCAGAGCCTTTCTATATCTTCGGGTTTTTGTCTAACCTGACCTTGAAGTCAGACAACAATCAGTAAGTTTATTGTCACACTGAGGCTTTGATAAATGAAAGACCAAATGGAAAGTATTTTATCACCATATAAGCTCAATGTCCCCAAAGGGGATAGTTGCACGTGCGCACAGCCTTCGCCACGCCAATTGTTTCTCGGCCGACATCCGATGACGTAAGTTCACGTGCCGTTGAATTTGCTGCGCGTCACTTGCTCAATGCTTTCAGCTGAAGTAAGGTCCTCGTGGCCGTTATGTTATGTATGGTTCTCAATTGGGAAATTCAAGCTTCTCTCTCACGATCACTGACTTGTCATCTCTTGTCATCCAAATTTTCATTCTGTGCATGCTGGTGATGGCAACTAGAAGGTGTTCAACTGGCTCTTTTTCTTTCCATCTTTGGCTCTCTCTGGACATCTTAGGCCTAGGAATTGATATAGACATTGAGCAAGCTTAATTCCTGGGGTGGCACTTGAGCTAGTGCAGGACAGCCAAGAAAGAGACAACAGACCGAATCTGATCCACTGTGCAATAGCTGTTCACAATCTTGGAGCAAAGATCTGGACTCTGAAAGAAAGCCCTGGACCCTGGTGCATCATCATTAGTATTTCCGCAGGGTTCAGGTATGCAAAAAAATTCTTCTGTTGCATGAATCAATGCTTCCTTTTTAATTTAACAGGTTCCATCTTCTCAAACTCTCAGGCTAGTCCTTTCAATGATTGCTGACAGCTAGTTAGCCTAAGAATGGCTGCATTTTTGGAGATGTGATGGTCAATCTTTGTCATTGCAGGCTTGAGACAGCTGAGAATCGTCGGTACAAACATTGCACTGCTCATAGCTCCACAGAACAGTTTGAAAATTGGTGTGTCTGTTATTCTTGTGTATGTATTGCCTAGCAATTTTGTAAGGTTTTTCTCTGTCTCTCGGCACATTGAGGATTGGACACTACTTAAGTATGTATCATCTATTCAGGGTAAGGTTATGGAGGTTAATTGGACTGGGAATCCCTCTGTTCAGTCCAATATCCAAATGGAAGTGAAGATACTGTGACACCACAGGCCCAGAAAAATGAGGCAAGCTTGGGAGTTGAACCTTTGACTCAGTAGCAAAATAGAAGTTGAAAGGCAACCGAGTTAACATGTGCTTATACTAAGCAGCTCTGTTAAACTACTCCACCTTACCCAGCTTGACTCAATCCGACTTGCCATGGACATAACACTTGAGACTGTAGCCACAGTGTCTTGTAGTAACCACAATGGAATGGTACCTGCTTTACAATGCAGTACTAAATACAGTGAGAACAGGGAGAGGGGGACTTGTATCTGCCACCGGAACGGCTGGCCTCTATCCCACTGGTTCTTTCAAACTCCGATGTTTATCCCTTTTCTTCCTTAACCACCATTCCTTCATGACCTCGTAACCTCTCCAATCTTGTATATGATAAGCGGCTTGCTGTGTGTTGCTTTCTCTTCCTGTTCTTTCTCTTCCTGATGCCTGGCAGCCTTTTGTTGGTTCCCGCCATTGGTGGTCTCAGCAGGTATATATTGCTCACTCTTTCTCTCTATTGCCTCAACTGATAGATTTTCCTGCTCCAGTCTGCAAGCTGCTATTTGCTACTAGTATTTTTTTACCTGCCCTCTTCAATGCATGAGCTGATTTTGCTATCCAGGATTCTCATTCATGGATCGGTCTTTCTTCCATCACTATCTTGGTATGAACATTAATAGAGCCAGAAGAAAGGTAAAGCCTCATTTGGTACATTCTCCCACCTTCTCCCATGTTTTTTGCTGCTTACTCTCTGCCAGCTAGCTCGTTTACCTGCATTGTCAGCCATCCCTTTACTCTTGAATTCATGGCCCTAATTCTCTGACTAGTGCAGTCTCCCCCATCACGGCTTCTCTCTTCTAACGCTCCCAATGAATGTCCAAAACTGCAGTGTATGTATGTCCTTTCTTCAATGTCGCCGCTTGACTCTTTCTGATGCTTTGTTTCCTAGCATTGTTGTTCCTCCCTGGCGACCACAATCTATCCGTGATGACTGAAGCATGCCAGTGCAACTGGTTTTTTACTGGTAACCTCATTGCCTTTGTTCATGTACTGTACTGAACACCACTCTTCACAGAGTGTTGCGCATAGGCAGCTTTTCAGGCTTGGTATGTCCACCTGTTGATTCTCCTTGACCCTAACTTTGTGTTGCATTCTGTGGCTCATGTATACCGGTATCTGTGCGTTATGAAGAGTGACTGTTTGCTTTAATACTGACATTCCCTCCAGGTTAAAACCTGAAAACCCCCGCATAACCTTGTTGGCTTATGGAACAATTGGTATGTGGTCCTCAAAATGCCGACTTCCTTCATTGACCTTTCTCATTCCAGTTATATTGTTGTCCGCCATAGGCTTCCCATCAATGTCCAACGACCCAGGGAATGAGTCGAAACCACCTGGTAGCCGGTTGATTATGGCCAAGTAATAGCTTCATTACATGTCTTCCTGTGATTGCCTCTTCCTGAATTCAATGATCTTTCTGCTCTTATCCATGCTTTTCGTGAACATTTTGCCATATTTTGCGAATATTCTACCATAAAATAGTGTTCAAAATGTTGATTTTCTGGTCGGAGCGCTTTAAATATATCAGCAATTTATCAAAAATATCAAAAATGTGGAAAATATCAGGAATATCGGGATATTATCAGTAATTTATGATATTTTGTGATAATTTGTAGAATCCCAACTTCCCTGATGAACTCAATTCCCCGTAGGGTCACCAGAACCATGAAGAGGGCTATCCTGAGCAGTACTGGAAAGTGAGGGGAGGTAGACCCTTCAGGGGACCCTCCGTCAACGGCTAATCGGGAAGTCAATGTTTCTCTCAAATTCCAAGCTGACGCTGGCAGATTATCCCCAGTTAATTTTCCCAGCACGACTACAAGGCCAACCAGGTCCTCCAGTGTCCCCAACATCGCCCAAGACATGTCACCTCGCCAGCCAAGCAGCTTTTCCTCCATTCCTCACCTTAACATTTCTTCCCCGCATGTCACCCTAGGAGCACTGAAGAAACTGATACATTCTTGGTCTGTCGAGACAGCTCAACTCATAACCTAGCCCCAAAGGACCTTCATAATCACGTCCAACTTGCAGTCCAGAGCTCAGACAAACTAGACCTCGATAATGTCAGAGTTGTGGCAGTTCAATTTGAAAGCAAGACCAGGCTGAAGCTGTTCACACGCTTGTCACGTGCTCAGCCCTGGAGACCCAACCTTGCTCGTGGTGCTGTCCTCATCACCAGGTGTCCCACTAAAACATTGTTTTAGCAGAAATAGTGTTGTTGGCTGGAGCTTAATCGTTTAGTGAAAATGGGACTTAGCGCTAGAGACAAGCAGAGCACGCGCCTATAATAACTGTCAAACCGTGGGAACTTATAGCGCTAAGGCAACCAGCATCTATAATAAACCAGCACAGCACAGGAATTAATAATCATGACAGGCAGTGCCTCCAGGAACATATAGGCTGTGTGCTACTACCATGATGACAGAGGACCCGAGATGACATCATGGTGCATCAGAGGAAGTCATAATGATACAACAGCGCATCAAGAGGATCCAAGATCAGACTCAGATCCAGCGGATCACCCCTGAAAGCTGTCACAGGCTCCCATGTTGACTGGCATGGGTATAGGTCAGGAACTGGACCCTGGAAAGGTCAAGACAACCAGGCATCAGTAACAAAGCACTGCATTACCTCCCAAGTCAAGCCAGAACAACTGCGGTACCTGCCAAGTCAATATAGTACCTTCCGAGTCAAGCCAGAACCACTGCGGTACCTGCCAAGTCAATCCACAACTACCAAACGACATTTGCGGAACCATAATGACATGGCAGAGCATCATTTGGTGCACCATAAAGATCAATGATTGGACTATGATTATTGATCAAGACCTTTGCAACCCAATGGCACCCCAGAAACAAGGTCTGAGTGCAACAATGAAGAGGCTCAGTTTAACATCAGGTGATCACATGGTTCACTGCAATTAACAAACCAACTCACCCTTTTCTAGCTAGTTTGACTTGTTATAAAAAGTTCACAAGAGGGGATGAACTGGTTTGGCTCATTATAAAATCTGCAACAGGACCAAACATGTCACACTGGTTGTTAGTACATGTCACTACCAGGCCCGCCCACCACAGTTCCTCTGCCAAATCCTAGAGCATGCTAACACACCTTATAATGTTATCTGATCAAGGGAAATGACAGATAATGTCAATACAAGATCATTCAAGTCCATCAGACAGGCCAAGATCGCTGATGGGCAATGTAATTTGATATGGGAGTTTGGCAGAGGGGGGAAAAAGGCAGCAAGAGAGGCAAGAAAAAGCACTGCTAGACCCCACCTGATTACTAATGCTTTTCCACAGTCAGGTGCAGTACAGATTGAATCTGAGACCCAGATTCAGATAGACAATTGGATCTGAGTAGCTAAGTATAGGCATGGGAGGTCACAAGTGACTGTGACATAAATTCAGTATAAAAGGAACCCAGTCGTAGAGTGAAATAATCAATCCCCAGTTTTCCCCCAAGAGAGAGGAAAGTGGCAAGGTTCACCCACAGTAAAGTAAGTGCAGTAGGGACCACAGTGGTTGTCTACACCAGGGGCAAACAAGTTTCCCCCGAGTTACTTTCCCCTTGGCTGGCCCCAAGTTAGCCCTAATTCACAGCTGACAGCGGATCACCGGCACAATGACAATGTGAGAGAAAGAATTTTTGATATGGGGATATGAATCATATGATTAGCTGTGGAAATAGATTCACATGTACATTACATAATGATAAATAAAATGATTTCACAGTGAATCATCTCCATCTTCATGATATTTTGACCGACTGGTGGTCAATAGTTCTATTTCCAACTTTCTTGTTTTTGATGATGCTTTGATAGTCCATTCTTCTGTGAACAATACAACAGCGAGTACGATACCTACAGAGAACTTCAACATCACGTATGCCCATGCCATACTGTACAATCCACTCCTTCGAGTCTTATCAAAGGTAGTTGATTTCTGCTATTCCTTTCATTCTTGTTCTGGGTTTGGCTATCCAGAATCATTTTCCCAAGTCCTTTCTAGGTTCTCCACTCACACTTGATGCACCCTTACTGTATCCATGCTCGATTTACTGTATTTTATTATCTTTGTGGCTTGCAAGTCCATCGGTCACCACATATATCTTAATATGATCTGTTTCTTGTATCCAAAAAATCTATATCTGACTCAAGCTTGAGACCATCACACAACAATAGTAATATCAAGTAGGCAGTGAATTCTGCTTATTCAACACGTCTTGCCTGCATTCACATCCACAAAAGTAGTCTGTCTCGCACTGAGGAAGCACAAGACACATAATACAGGGAGACACCAAACCAAACATGACTGCTTCTCTGCAGAGCCCATGAATTCGTGATCATGCGGTAAAAAAAATAAAACTCACTCTCAGTGCCTCATCAAACAGTATTTGCTGATCTTCAAGCCAGCCCCATCAACATGAACAGGTTGTCCACAGCCTGGAATTACACAATCGACAGGATCAACTGATACTGGCAAATTGGGAGCTGCAGGTACAGATGAGACTGATGTTGAAATGTTAAATGTATTGCCAGATTTGGGCAACTTAACCGCAAAAGGGTTGTTGGACAGTGGTGCTGGCACCAATGGAACATTGGAAACCATATTATTTGACTGAAGAGCAGCCTGAAATTACAGAATTTGCTGAACAATCAACTCTGAATCATCATAAGACTTGGTAAAGTGTCAAGAGGTTCAAACCTACTAGCAATTTGAACTGTGTCTAAAGCGGCTGACTTCTGTGGTGCAGCAGACCCATTGCTAGCCAGAGGTAACATGGGTTTAGATTGTACAGTGATAGCAGGGGAAGTCTATAATTATTTGAGGCTTGACACATGTTGATCGCATGCATGAGTTTCTAGCTCTGATTGAACAGCCACCCATTGTTTGCTCAAAATGGTAACTGTCAATCATTGATTGATGAATTTATTTATAACATGTGAAAATTAGGGCCAGACAAGGGCCAGACAAGGGGAACTTGACAGGGGGAACTGCTTTTGCCCCTGGTGCTATTCTCTTACCTTATTGTTCAGCAGACAGTAGCAGGCTTAAGGTAAGTCTGTTTTCTGTTTTCTGTCTGGTCATTGCCACTCACAGTGAGCAGCGTTGATTATCAGCAAGTTCTGCAGCCAGCAAGTTCAGTTTCTTTTCAAGGTCCAGCATAGTATACTATAGGTTGACACCTGTAGTAGACTATTTTAGCATCAGCATTGTCAACTAGAGCAACGAGACCTAGGAATCTCTCATCTCTTGTTTTGTCTTTAAGACTCTAAGTAACATCAGATGTCATTCACTGGGTCCTGGTCGCCCTATAGTGAATCAAACAAAAGCAGATTGAGTCTTGGTAGAATCATTGGGACCTCTTATCTCTAAGAGACAACCTCAACATAGTCTGACATATCCGACATATCCCAAGGTGATTATCCAACTGCTCGATATTGTTCTATGTCATCTGTAAAAAGGTCACTACAAGTATACCCTGCTCAACAAACACACCACAGGCTAGTCAATCGTGAGACCAGCTGTGGGAAGTGTTGTATCTTTCAGCTAACAACCAAAGTACACTACACAGAGTTTTCCAGATCATCTCTCATTCTGTACCAACCACATTCAATCTAGCCAACAAAGCAGATATTGATGATGTTATCATGTCTAATGAGCACTGAGGTCTCAACCGCTTCAACCTTCACCAAATTCACTGGCTTGATTCGGAAGCAGCAGCTTTGGGGAAACACTGGTCTTCAGTAGTCCTCAGCATTTTGGATGAGACCATTGCTCAAGGCCTTATTGAGCAAGGCCTTCAGATTGAATATATCATTGCACCCATGGCTCCCTTTGACAGCGGACCAGACCAGTGTTACCGCTATCACCAGTGGGGGCACAAATCATTATCAAATGAATGTCAGGCAACCAAAGCCATTTGCACTCGCTGTGCCAATGAACATCCAACACAGCTCTGCCCCTGCCCTCATTCTCCACGATGCTCATTGAGACAGGATTGTCGAATCACTCTCAAGTGTACTCTCTGCAAAGGAGCACACCTTGCTTCCAACAAACTATGCACTGAATGCAGAAAAGCCTTTGAGAAATGGAGATTGGAAGGTGGTGATTCGAGACTGGTCTCATTGCCTCTATCAAACCTATGAATCCGATTGCATTCAACGTGCTTCCCAAGCTTGACTCATGTTTTTGTATCAGATTCTTGAACATCCACAAATCTATTACTACCCTGCACTCTTTACTTCAACAATATACACCTCTAAATACTGATGTTCTCTGCATTCAGGAATGCCCTCTAAACATTACCCCCTCCCTTTCCCCAGCTCATTGGACTATGCTTCTTCCCACCAAATCACTGAATGACAAGCAGTTGGGTTGCGCAATATATGTCAGCAATCTGCTGAGCTCTGCATGCTGGTGACAGGTCAAAGTTGACAGCACTCACATCACCTCAGCTCATTTCACCACCAATGGCATTACTTTTGAGCTCATTAACATCCACAACATTCCACATTCCAATGCGACCATCATTGATCTTGAAAATCACCTTTGAAACCGAGACTGAAGTCACCAAGTCATTCTCATTGGAGACTTCAACAAACATCACACCCTATGGGCCGGTCCTGGTTACAAAGAACGCTGCAAGAGGAGCAATACAGAAGACTTCATCCATCTTTTGACTCGCATGGGTCTCGAGCTGGTTACAAAGCCCGGGACCATAACTCACACCTCTTGCATCCACAAAACAACCTTGAAAATCAATTTAGTCTTTGCTTCAAGGGACAAACTTCATGACTGTGCCACCAAATGCATTGCTACTTATGGACACATGTCCTGGCACAATGACATTGCAGTTGACTTTGACCTTTCTCTTGCTCGCACAACACAATCTCCTAGGCCACTATTCAGGGAGACAGACTGGGATGAATTTACCAACAAAGTTGAAGCCAACAAAGTCCTCAGCTCACTCTGTGCTTAGGCAGAAGCAGCTGATTTGCTGGAGAAGCTAGATGAAGTCACTGAGGTCTTGATTCAGGAGATTCAATGGATTCTGGGATTGATGGTAAAAATGTCTAAACCATCAAGTTACTTGAGGAGATGGTGGACAAAGGAGCTTACAGGGAAGATGGCAGTGAGAGACTATAGACAGACAATTAGACAACAGAAGAGATGGCATTGGAAGGAGTGGTTGACGGAGATCCTTGACGAGGAGATCTGGAGAGCTGCAAAGTATGCGGATGATCTGGGAGCAAAATCTGGTCCTATCAGGATTCCTGTGTTATCGACACCTGGGGGCCAGGCTATCACAGACCCTCAGGGAAAAGCTAAGCTTTTCATGTCAACTTTCTTCCCTGATGCACCTGACCTTCTCCTGAGACAAGTGATGAACCCAGACTCTGAACCAACTAGACCGGTGACCCCAATCACAATCAAGAACATAATAAGGGCCATTCACTAGGCAAAACCTTACTCAGCTGCTGGTCCTTCTGGCATTCCAAATATCACGTTACAGAAAGGGATCTCAGTTCTTGTGCCCATTATTCTGGCCATTCTCACTAACTCCATTTCACTCATGTACTACCCTAAAGCACTGAAAAATTTCAAGACCATTGTCCTTCGTAAGCCTGGAAAAGATGTCTAGAGGAGAACCAGTAACAGTATTGAACATAGTTCAAACACCATGAAGGCTCTAGCAATGGTCGATAACGTGGTCTTGCCAGAGTACTTGATGGACAAGGACACAATGGCACAGCAGTGTTACTAGTAAACTGTCTGTAAGTGAACTGCACTACTTGGTCAACATAGGAAATAGTCTTGAGTACTCGAGACTGGGGGACGATATCGTGAAGTGTAACATGCCGATACACAATGCCTTAAAGTACCAAACAAAGAATCACGACGTGTCTACATGTGATGAAGTTACTCAGGGGAAACCATGCAGTAAAAGCACTGTAACAGTGGGCATCTCATGTCTAATACAGAGTTGTAACGGTATTCTATTGCCAGTGTGAGGAAGTATGATGCGGTAAAAGGACAAGTGTGGAGAAATTATACCAAGTTCTGCCAAGTAAGCTGTGACCAATCAGTCTTACTCAGGGTGACAATGGATAAGAAAGTGCTGATGAAACATGACCTAAACAGCAATTGTCCTAAACAAGAATCATGCTTCAAATCACAAAGCACAGCATGATGCCCATAAAAGGAAGACGAAGTACTTGGCAGATTATTGAGGCATAGCAAATAAGGAAACCAAGACCAGTGGCCATCCTTATTGAGCAAACCTTGGTAAGAGAGCAGACTCTGAATAATATGTAAAATTACTGTAAAGCTAGCACATTTGTATCGATAGTACTCAATGAATTGTATCCCACAAAGCTCAGCCCACAAGCCGAGTCCGAGTGGAACAGTTTATCTCATTTTATTGTGGTAGGCGAGGACGTGGTGATCTGAGGTACAAACCCAGTGATAGTGCTAGTGTGCACGCAAGGATGTGGTGCTCTGAGGTGCAATAAAATTGTGTTTGTCTGAAAAGACATATTGAAGTCGTAGCCTGACACCCATTGAAGCAGTAGCCCTGCACCCATCAGAGTCATAGCCTGACACCGAGTGAAGTTGTAACCAGACAACACATTGAAGCAGTAGGCCTGCACCTATCCTATTTATATTCCTTGTGAATTAAAACCATTACAAAAAACCGTGTAAGGTTCACCGTCAAAGTGAACTATGGTGCAGGGTGCTTAGTCACCACCAATTTTGGACAACCAAAATGACTTCTTCAGAAATGCCTATTTTTCTTATTCCTCTTGTAGAATGGCTCTATTTAATAAGAAGAATAAAACTACAAGACAGAATTTTCATAGCATCAAAATTGACTGAGATAAATATTCTCGACACTGGCAAATTCCATCATGATTATATAACCATTCTCCAAAAGGAAATTACGTGTCCATCCGCTGTGCCAACTCCTCCCTGACTCGTCGATGAGAGGTATAACATCTAGAACTAAACTCCTGAAACTTCTTCTGAGCATCTTTTGCTCCCAGGCCAGTATCATAGGCCTCCAACCATCTCCACACCTGATGTTCCCACTTCCGAATTGTGCTAATGGAGACAGAAGCCAATGCCAGAGGCATGGTTTCCTGTAAGGTCTTGAATGTGTAATCACAATGATCACGCAAATACCACTTGACAGCACCCCCAAAAAAACTCAATGAAGTTGAGTTCACAGTGGAATTTTGGCAGGAATATGCATAAATGACCGGCAGCTTTGATGACCTCCTGGACAAGCAATTTCTGACTCTGGAAGTCAGGTTGCAAGTCCAGGATATGCTTGGCACAGCAGTCAATTGCTTCCACTGGACATTTCTCACCTGTGCCATTCTTTCCTTTCTTGCACTGCATCTTGAGCCTGTCTCGCCAAAGACCACATTCAATCAGGACGGCCTTCATACCTTTCAGAAGCCCAGGGAATTCTGGATGATCAGCTGGGAAGTTCATCGGCTGTGTAACTCTTTCACCATCCTTCATATACCATCCATCCCGTAATGAGGCTTGCTTTCCTCCAGGACCCATATTCATCTGAGTTGTGAGGAGAGCATCCTCTGAATAAGCAGCATGACCTTATGAGTTATCCACCATAATCAAGGCCTGAAATGCTGGTCCATGTGCTTCCTCAAAAGCAGGGATGACCTTTTCTTGCAGCTGAATATATAGTCTCAGAAATAACACCAAAAATGGGCATGAGAACATACCTGCTTGACAAATAATTCATGGGTCCAATATCCTTCATAGTTTTTCCCATATTCAAGTGACTGGCCTGCATCCAAAAGATGACTGAATGTTGAGCAAATCACATCTGAACAATACAATCCACGATCAACTCCCTTTTTCTTCAGTGACTGTTCACCTTGAAAAACCTGTGACTTTGTGTTGGAATCATTGGCCTGCACTGTCATTTCATCATGCGCAATGAGCACAAGCCACCGTAATGGGAATGGAAGCTCCTGTGCCTGTTCCTTCTCAATATCTCCCACCACATAACCCACCAATCAGTGATGATGTTCCTTCATTGCCGGAATAAACACCTGCATTCATGCCCATCATAATATAGTGCCTTTTTGTGAGATGTGTATCGGAAACCTTCTTTGTGAAGCCAACGGTGTGCAGTTCAAAGAGAGATTCCTTTCCCCACTCTAAGATGAATATGTGGAAAAATTCAAGCTCGAGATATTTCTTGAGACCATTCAGCATTTCTTGATCAACAACATGGTGAAGATATTTCTTGGCTTCATCAGGCAAGAGCTTGTTTTTGGTGGACTCCGCAAGCTTTCCTGGATTCATTGACCATTTATTGGTGCGAAGATAAGCATGAAGCTCTGTGCAAATGGCTGGGTCATCAAGAAGCGAGAAGTACTTCTTGTGGGACCCTCTGTCATTGGTGGGAAGATCTCGCGATGTCAACCACGTTGCAACCCCATTTGTGAACCATACGACCCCCCAGGCTGCTGCAATGACTGAAGCATCCATCTTGCCACATCCGTTACAGACAATCATATGGAGACAGCTCTGAATGGACCTTGCCCTGTATGCCTGAAGACTGTTTCTCCCAGCAGCAAATAAGTCCTTCTTGGAGGCAATGAGTCGCTCAATATCAAGAAGACCTTTCTCCATTGCCTTTTTCTTCTCTTCTTTCTTCCTCTTCCTTGATTCACAGGCAGGAACATCCAGTTTGCGCCTCTTTCATGCAAGTGGTACCCCAGATTCGCTGACTCCACTGCTGCTGGATGCCACATTCAGCTCATTCATCCATTCCTCTTCCTCATCCCAATCCTCATCAGGTTCATCAGAGAGATAACCCTGAAATATAAAGGGGTCACCTTCAGCCAAAGGTGACTCTGGACTTTCATCATCAGAAGCTGGCTCTGGACTTGGAGGTGAATTTTGGTCCATACAGTTGAAGAAGGACACAAATTGGGCAGCCTGCGTAATGTGAATGGTCAGTCATTGTCCTAGTTGAAAATTCAATTTGTCCTGGAGATTACTGACCTGTCTCTCATCTTTGCAGTCACCTTGTTTGCCGCGTTCGCTTTCCTGGCTTTCTCGTGCTTCCCAGAGTCAGATTGGCCATTATATCCAAGTCCACACTTCTGCCCTGCCCTTTTCCAGTCCTTGCTTGATCTGGTCACCATTATCTTCTCATAAAGTGACGGCCCTTTGCTGAGCTGCTCCAGATCCAAATCCATTTCCAATTCACATTGCTGCTGGATGCTGTTGACCAGAGCATCCCCTTCAAGCTCCTCGACATCATTCTCATCATCAGGCTCCCTATCTGTCTGCTGGTCCTCCCATTCATCATCTGAATCCTCTCAATTTGAAGGAACATGGTTCACCCTACCAGTCCATCCCGTACACTTGATATCCTCATCTCCAAAATTCTCTCCATTGACTTCTATGCTGGCTATTGCTGGGTCTGGAGCTTCATTGTCAGAAATGGTGACCGGTTCTGCTGCTGCTGCTGCTGCCACACGTTGCCTTTGGCGGCCTGCTTGAGCTCTTGCAGCACTGGCTTTGTTGGCCTTTTTCGTTCATCCCATAGCATGTATAATGGGGCCAACAACCCAATTTTTTTTGAGTAGTGCAAACATGTTTATTTGACAAATGAAAAAAAAATTCTGATCCGATTCTATCGCTGTGGCCGTGCTGTACCAAATTGGTGGTGACTAAGCACCCTGCACCATAGGCATGAGTTTCCCTGCTCCCAGCAGTCCTGCGATTGTTGCCATGGCGGCCTCGGGATTCATGGTTCCGGTTTCCATCAGAGATGCCACGGTTATGGTTGTCGTTGTCCTGAACAGCCAATGCAGCTCGCTGGGCATCGAGGGAGAGTGGCATCAGGCCATTCTAGTGATCAAGAACACAAAGGCCGGTCAGGTGATCAATGCCAAAGCAGATGCCGCATTTGAAGAGATTCCTCAAGAACCGCCCCTCCTCATTGTATTCTGTGACAACCGAAAATTCATGTTTGGTGATTACTGAACGAAGCTTGGCCATGTAGTCAGGGTGGTTGGAAGGATGGTGGCAATAAACATTGTAAGCAGCTTCGACCTCACCGCCAGTGACTCCGATATCGATGGGCTCAACCCATAGGTAGTGTTATATCGGGCAGGGCATCTGCCCTGATGCCCGCCCTTGCCCTGCCCTGCCCTGCCCTCAAATGCATGGCTCCAAAGTGACACCCAGACCAAGGATGCAGTATATTTCAAGTTCCATTGCATGTCCTTGAAGGGCTGAGAATGATTTCTGTTTCCCACAGAGATTATATGGCTACGGTAGATCCATGGAGAATTTAATTGACTCATCATGCAGCTCAGACTCTGTTGCGAATACATCGCGGTAGCATATCAGGTGTGTGACATGCATGTGACCATGATCGATGTAAGTACATCTACAAAAAAGATCCCACACAATGTGTATGGATTGGGGTCTTGACTCAGTGTACTAGTTCAATCTTAGGTATTTAGAGCCAGATAACTGAGTGACTCCAAATCCATAGTACTTCAATGGACAAACATGGCTTGAGATAATGGACTTGAGCCTCTATATCGAATTTTGTCACCTTCTCACGCTCTTTTGATGGTTTTTATTTAAAGTTTTCCTGAGATTTGGGTGTCGGTTGGAGGCGCTGTTTCTTTTACTCTTTTGGGTGGAACGTTTGGCGGCGCTTGGGCTTCATTGTTTTCTTTCGCTACATGTTTGTGCTTCGATTCCGTTTGCTCATCTGTCCATTTCAGGGAGATATCATCGCTCAAGCGCGCTTGACGATCCAGGCCATACTATTCTAACTTTGTCACCTTCTCACACTCTTTTGACACGACCGCCGGAGAAAGTTGTAGAAAAAAGACATCCCTACGGCGGCAGATGCAATCTCTTTGACCGGGGTATTTTTGTGCCTAATTAAGCAGCATACTGTAGTATTTCATTCAATTCGGCAGGCCCTGTGACCTGTGACCAGGCCGCCGAAAGAAAATTTCGGCAGTTTGGCAGTGTGACCTGTGACCAGGCATAGTTTTTCGGCAGGGTCCCAAAAAGGTCCAATTTAGTCCCGTATTGAAGTCTAGGCACTACCCAGTTTGTCAGAATATCCAAATAAGCATCATGGTTCAATCAGAGATGGATAGCTACATAGTTGGTGCTGCCGGCCCATCAATTGCGTGATTGGATGACCAAGCATCTCGAAAAAATTCCAGAAAATTTTTGAAAAATTCCTACAATAATCCTATAGCCTTGATGGACGAAATTCCAGCAGCATTGAAGGGTGAAATACTGCCTCATCCAGAACTGCCTATTCCGCTATTCCTTGTTGTTCAACTTCCACCGCCTCCGACCACCATTGTTGGTTTTAAACCCAATGACCTTCTATCCCACGAAAAACCGACGACAGAAGACCCAGCTGATATTCGAGCTGTGGCTTGTCCACCCAAGCATGTCATCGACATCCTTCGCAAGGCGCTTGCGCAAGATCCCACGATACAGTCCATCTGCTGTCCCTATTCGGTCGCATCAGCAGGGAAGCGCTATCCCCGCTACATTGTCACGATTTGGACCCAGTTATTCCACATCTATCAGCTCTGTCAGAAATGGAATGGTGCTATTGGGAACCTGGAGAAGAGAAAGAGAGACGCACATTTATCCAGTGAATCGGGTCGTCTCATTGACCAAGTCCTTGACATGATTCATCGCCTACCATGGTCAGGGTCAATTCATGGTTTCCCGCTCAAGGTCGATATCACCTACCTGGCCGAATTCTTGATGACAGACTGGCTGTCAAGCGAACACGTTGACCTCATGATGGATCTTCTTCGACGTGAGATCTTTACTGCGGGCCAAGCATCAGAGGTTGAGGTTGCGAGTGAAGCTGCAATGTTCATGAGCAAGGTTAAATCAGCATATGAGAGCCAAGATAGCTACTGTGACTCTCAGTCCTAGGAGTTTCGCTGGGTCAGAAAAGTTGGGACGGCATTGGGAAACAGAGAGCGGAAGAAGCTAGCAATAGAGGTCAATGTCAGGGACAGTCATTGGGTCGCCATCATAATTGACTGTGAGAAGAGAGTCATCTGGCATGGCGATTCGTTTCATGCGGCAGCTGATCCAGAGCTGAGGGTCCCATTGAAGTGGTGGATCCACTTTCACACAGGAAACGAATACCGCTTTCATGATATGCCGATAACCACACAACATGATGGACATTCCTGTGGGTTGCTGGCATGGCTTGCGATGCGATTGTTTCTGCTGAAGCAAGGGAAGCCAATCATTGAGCTGCTGCTTGGTCATGTCACCGACGAAAGACTGAAGGTCTTTGTGAAGATTCTGGAAAGACATGAGGATCAGGTTAGCTGGTTTGATTCTCACCGAACTGTTGCTTACCCTTTTATAGTCATTTGATGCTGTTTCCCAAAGCTACGAGTTCACCTTCGAAGCCGATGCTGCTGCCACTGCCCCGGAAACCACCAGATCCACCAGATCCAGTTCGCCTATATCGACAGACGCCCAATCTGATGCAGGATCTCAGGACGAATCACCACAGCACTTCTCTGACAGTGAATCTGATTCTGATGGTGATGCCTATTTCTATTGATGACCGTTGTCGCGTCTCAGCATTGGCTGAGCGCGAAATGAACAAACATGGACCTACAAGGATACATGATTCAAGCAGCGACTCCGAGCTAAAGATAAAGACCATCAGATCTTACCTTGGAAGTGACTCTGGGAACCTTCAACATCCTTTAGGACGTGACACTGTGACTAGGACCTGGCGGCAGTGCCAGTATATGAGCGCTGTAAAAGGAAGGCTTCTCAGTATATTGGTTACTGGGAAAGCTGTAAAAGAAGGCTTCTTGCTATATTGGTTGCTGGGAAAACAGGTCAAGTTGCATGGCCGAGGGCAAGCCGTTCAGGGACTTAGCAACCAGAGGACGCGCGTTCATCTATTTATACATCTAGGCACAGGGTTATGGGGTATAAAAGGACCAGGGAACAGAAGAGAAAAGTATCTTGCGATCCCCCTTCTTGCGTCTGCACTGTTCCCGGCAACGACGAGCTCTACGCTGAGCATCGTCGTGAGCAGTGACCTCGATCATTGCAAATTGTCCCGTACCTATTACCAAATAAAGACTCAGTTTCACTTTGCACCGACATCCTTTGCTTCAGCTAGTCATCACAGTGGAGTCAGGTTAGAATAGTAGTCAGAGCCATTATCCAAATCCAACCCTCGTGAACACTTGACGAAAGTGGTGTCGATCCGCCGTAGTCAACGCCGCACAAAGCAGCACACCGTCTTGCTGTCCATCGTAACCGCAGCGTAGGATGGCTCTGGAAAGCATTCAAAGCTGTCAATAAGGTGGTTCTTGTCAAAAAGGTATTCAGCTCACCTCAGTCTTTGGCACCGCTGACAGCATATCCAGGCTTTCGAACATTGCAGGGTAAAGGAGCTAAACCTCTTGTTTGACTGCTTAACCAGCTACCCTGTCCGAGAACTCCTTCGAAACCTTGAGCGAGATGACCCTGAATTCCATCGGGAGCTTGTCCATGGAAAACATGAGCCTCCGAGCGTCGACGTGGCAATGCAGGAGGATGTCATACCTGAGCCGGATGATGATGACTCATTCAACGACGACAGCAATGTATCGATGGGCGAGGCTATTCGCTGCATGATTTCTGGTTCCTTCAATGATCCCAATTATGCTGTTGCTGATGGTGGTGCTTTTAGAACCAAAGCGAGGGCAGAGAGCTTGGCAGACGAGGAATTTGTTGAAGCGCCAGCGGAGCCGGAAACTGGGCGCGGGAAAAGGGTCCGCACAGCCAACAAGCTCTATGAGGAAGGCTTTTCACGGCATTATGACGAGGATGGCTCGGATGAAGAAGAGGGTCCTGTTGGAAAGCCGTCGAAGGAGAAGAAGGGAAAGCAGTGATGGACACGTGTAGCATGACATGTGATTTGCTCTGAAAATGTGTCGAAGTCTGAATTCATGCTTTATTGTCTCTATAATGGATTTATATTGGTCCAGATATATATTTAAGGAGTGTTGGAGGTGAAAAATACTTTATTTGACCAAAAATAGGCCAAAAAAAGCTCTGTGACCTCTGCTTTTGAGTTTTCGGCAGCCGAGGACTGTGACCAGTGACCTCTGTGACATTTCGGCGAAATTTGGATCTCTGTGACCCGTGACTGCCGAATTGAATGAAATAGTACAGTAGTTGCGGAATCTCTTGGATGGAGAGGTGCCGAAGACGCCGACGGAGGCAGGTAGGCGCTCGTCGGAGACAAGTGGGCTCTCGTCGGCCGATGAGAGCGAAGAGACGGGGGTCAAGGAGAATGGCGACGTCACAAAGTCACCTGGGAGGAAGCCGAATCTCACACTCGACTTGCCTGCTGCGAATCCGGCGTTTTCGGGGGCGAATCCGTTCAAGGCGCGAGAGACGGATTCGGCGTCGTCGGATTCTGATTCGTTCACGTCGATGCAGGCTTCGGACGGATTGCACCGGGACGAATCTTTGTCATCGCAGGATTCGTTGATCCATTCGCCGCGGGATTCGCTGCTTCACTCGCAGTCGCAGGATTCGTACTCTGAAGGAGAGGAGGAGATTACGACGCCGCGGCTTGATAAGGGCAAGGCGAGGGCGCCGACGCCGCCGATTGAGCATGAGAGCGTGTTGAGTCCGGTTTTGGGGGGTCAGTTTTTTTTTTTTTGGTTTCGTTGATTTCGTTCTGGCGAGAGAGATTGGTTTGATTTGTTTCGTGCATATCGCGTTTGGCGCTTATTTCGCCCAAAGTCGCTCTTGGTCGCTTGATGCTGATTATCCTTATACAGGCGCTTCATTTACCGATACGAGCGAATCGGAGGGGGAATATGATAGTGCCGAAGGTGGGTCTTCTTCTCATTTTTCCCTTCCTTGTCCGCTTATTCTTTCGTGTCCGCTTATGCTTTCGTCGTCGCTCACCCCTCCCCTTAGATTCAGAACCAGTTCCGGGCGCAGACCCCCAATCGCGCTCAAAATCCTGGGTCGCCGAAGAAGGCGAGGTTTTCCGCAAGGGCACCGTGCTATTGGGGCCGGAAGAGATGGAGGGGGAGTATGCGGGGGAAGAGCTGAGGAGGGAGGTATGTCTTTTTTTTGATTTCCTTATTCATGTCTCTTTTATTTCCTTATTCATATCTCTTTTATTTCCCGATTCTTTTCTTCCCGATTCTTTTTACCGAACAAGTACTGATAATCTTCGCAGCTCCTAGACGCGATGGTCGAGCGCCCGCCGCCGAGGAATGCGGACGAGGAGGGGATGAATATAGATGAGGATATTATGAGTCCTGGTTAGTATTATCTTTCTTTCTCGCACTCCTTTTGTCATTCTATCTTCCTCCTTGTCTATCTGCGTTTTCTCCGCTCGTTCGTTCTGGGCCTTTGCTTGTCTTCTGCCTTGATCTCTTAAGCGAGGTGCCTTTTCATCTCATAAGCGAGCTGTCACCGGTTCACGTCTCTTTCTCTTGTCTTATTCTGCTATCGTCCTCGCTTCTGCTTTGCTTGATCTTTCGCTGGTGTATGGTTGGATAGCTTGTTCTTTTGCTGTTTCGTCTTTTGCTGCGATTTCTCTGGTCTTTTCTCGTAATGTCTTGGTCTCTCCTTACTCTCTTCTATGCCCCTTATCTCGCTAACATCCTTATCTCGCTGACATCTCGATAGCAAACCTCCGCGTCCAATTATCTCAAAGCTCGACCCAGACGACGCCAACACCCGCCGCCCCGCCGCCAAGACCGTATATCTCGCGCGCGAGGTCGTCGAGTGCGGGTATTATGAGTATTGTTGGGAATAAGGCTTCGTAGGGAAGTGAGAATGAGGCTTCGTAGGGAAGTGAGAATGAAGCTTCGTAGGGAAGTGAGAATGAAGCTTCATAGGGAAGTGAGAATGAAGGCTTCGTAGGCGTCTGGCAGGGAGAGGGAGGGGACTGTGGCGCATAAATAAATTTCTTTTTTTGTTTTCATACATACATATTTGTTTAGATCCGTACGCTGCTCATTACATACAGTATCTGAGATTCGTACTCACATATTCATTGTTTCACTTTACATATCCATTGTTTCACTTTACATATTCATTGTTTTGCCTCACATATTCATTTTTTCGCCTTACATATCCATTGTTTCGCTCGTACTCATTACATATCCATTTCGACATTGTTACTTGTGTAGCGTTTTTGTTCATTGATTGATGTGGAGTGGATTATTTTTTGCGAGTTGGGTAGTTGAAAGAGGATTGGGGCGGGATTGAGATCAGACAGGGAGGCTTGATTTGAACGCCAGTCCAAAAAGTATTCATATCCGGAGTAAATGATTTGGAGCACGACATTCTGGGGATCATGTTTCATATGGGGTTTGGAGCATTATGGGACATGGTCATGGATATGTCATACATATTCATTGTTTCATTCACAGTGGATTTATCATGGACAGGTTTGGGGATTCAAGTAGGAATGAATGCTGAAAGTGCGATGAGGGTTTGGATAAGGAGAGATTCCATACAATGCGTATGTGACAAGGAGAGACAATATCTGGCTTGATTCGAACACAAGTCCAAAAAGTATTGAAAACTATACAAGAAATACAGTCAGTGCACGACATTCTGAGGACCATGCTCCATATAGGCTTTGCAGCATTATGGTACATGAATAGGTTTTCAAGGGTCATGATTGGACCGACTGATATGATTTAGGATTTGATTCAAGTAGTGCTCTCATGACTTTGTGGGATTTTTATCGAGATTTGCAGGGAGTCTTGCTGTGTTTACATGCTATGAGTGGGGAGAGTGATATGACCCTTATTGTACAAAAGCCAAATAAAATGTTGAGAAGGATACACAAGACTAGATGGTGAATCGAACACACAAGTCTAAAGTTGCAGTAGCTCAACACATGCCAGACCACGACATGGCGAGTAGCATGAGTACTGAGAGGATCTGTGTGTGACAGGATATTTGAAGTCATGCAGAGTGATTATTTAAGCTCGGACTCTCAGTTTGCCAAGTTGCTTAAAGAGAGGATCGGGTCTTTGCTACTTGGAGAGAGAATCAAGAGGTTGGACTTTCAATAGAGAAAAGGAGGGTGAACTTCCAGGGGGAGAATAGATGAGATGTGAACTCTCAGGAGAGACAATGGTCTTCTGTACATGATGGGAAGATGTGAGAGTCGAGCATTGCTCGAACGAGTCCAAAAATGTCACAATCGCACAGGACTATGAACACTCAAACATGACAAGTCTATGAAAGACAAGAAGAGATCTTGTCAATGACGCGCCCGTGCAATGACGACTGCGTCATCTTCGAGATTCCCATGGGCAAAAGATGACTCCCCATCATTACACCAAAGCTCACCTGCGGCCGTGACACCGGACCCTCTATCAAGGTTCCTCATAGAGGGTCGGCCACCGGATTCAATAGATCCCGCATACTGAGGATTGGTCCGGCCCTAACATTCCCGCTTAGTTGGAAAGAAAGAACAATGACAAAATGGCGCACAACACAACAGCAATATTGTACGATGTCACAGGATCCAGAATGAGTCGAAACTTGAAAGGCAGTCCCATCAGCTATGCCAATGAACAATGTATTGTCACCTTTACAGCAAGCGAAAATCATCTGGTCAAATGGTAGGATGTCCAAGGGTAGGATGGCTGCCAGCATCGAGCAGAGTCAAAGTATGAGCTGGTGCTGAAGTTTGATTCGGAACTGTATCTTATTTTCCACATGCCAGCATTTTCTACTAGGGACCTCGCTGTGTATTTATCTATCTATCTTGACGATACATAGGAGCCACTGTGATTTTTGTGTCAAGGACTTGGGCGGTACTGGGATCACTTTATTGGCAACCTGAGGGAGATGAGTACTGCGGAATATTCTCTAAATCGGTGATGCTGCTCAGACTCTCCGGCTTTCATAAAAACTAAACAGAAGTTCTTCGGCATCGGAGGGTCCAGCGTAAACTATCTCTGGGTTGTCCTTGGTACCCTGGACAAGCGAGAGCTAGATTGAACGATGAGGACTCAATAGAATATCAGACTACAAATCATTGAGAATATTGCACACAAGCATCTTGAGGAGGTCTAAGGGGGCAACGAGCATCTTCACCTGACTCTCTGGTCACCGTCTGACTCACCTCTTGGGATCATTTCGCTGGATAGAAATTGTTGAAGATTCATGCAATAATTGTTTGCAGACTCTGAAATGGTATATGAATCAATTGGAGCGTTTTAAGAAAATATGAATTTTTTTGGCAGTTCATCAATTCTGTTTCCTGGTTGCCCTTGGTCCTGCATAGGATGAACTAGGTCCGTGTAGGTCCTCAGAAATGAACATTTTCCATAATTTCCCATGATAAAATTGACTTGTGCACCGTGGCTGATGTTCCTTCCGTAATATTTGTTAGGAGCGTGCCACGGTCACCTGCGCCTGCCGAATTACACAAGTTGGACACGTTTAGGGTAATTGTCGGCCTGATCCCTGAGATTGTTGTGGAAGAGGGTCCAAGGATCTGGAATGGTGCTATCTCACACTGGGTGACATTCCGAGTTCTGGTATGTTGTTCCTTGTCAGTCTTGACATCTGGTATTATCATGTTTATAACGCCGATTTGGTTACCTAGCTGTCAAAATGTCCAGGTCTTTGTCCGATTAGGTTCATTGACAGGTCGGACTCATGTTCATACCGACTTCTGTTTGGTTGTCCAAACGTCTCCTGGTATTCCATTGTATAAAAGTGCTGCCTTTTAGCGCATTGTCAGGGGTCCGTCGGATTCATGTTCATACCGACTTCTGTTTGGCTCTTCAATCGGTTCCTGGTACTCCATTGTATAAAAATGCTTATGTTGCTGTCTACATCTCCCCGACCCTGAAGACTTTTCAAATTCTTCACATACTCAATCACTCTCAACATGTCCATCAGAAATGTATGTTCCTATGTTCTTGTCCCTCTTTAATGAGGCATTCGTTGATGATATCCACAGGTTCGCCAGATTACAGTCTCCAACTACACCGCGTTTGACGTGAGCATTTATGTTGTTACAGGCGCCGGGCCTGCCTACGCTTTGAGCCCTCAGCTCCAAGCTCGAAATACAGATATTGTTTTTGACCTCAGTAAGGTCCAGGGCCTGCAGAACGGTGATACAGTCAGTTCTTTACTTTTTTCATGTCGTCATATGCTGACTCTATGTGAAGATTCAAGTCAGAGTTGTCTCATGGTCGAAGTGTATTGATGACACGCTGCTCACATACACCAAGAACTCTAAGAATCAGGCAATCTACGCCATCGCAGGCACCGCAAATGTACCTACCATCACTTACCAGCGTCTCGAAACCATCATCCACTATGATTCACCGCCACCTCCACAAGTTCCCCAGATTATAGTCTCCGACGACACAGCCGGAATCACAGAAATCACAGAGCCGGCTGGAGGAGTCTATGCAGCGGAATATCCCAGAAACGCGATTGAACTCGTCAAAAGGAACATTGCTGCATTGATCTCCACTGGCATGATTGTGGCGGGATCAGCAATGCTTCTACCGACTCTCGCAATCCTTGCATTGAATGCTGTTGGGTTTACGCTTTCGGGCGTCGCTGCTGGTGCGTAATTTCCTGTCCAAAGTTGTTGTTGGCTCATCGTTTATCAGGATCTCTCGCTGCAGCGATTCAGTCTGCCTTTTACGGTGGTGCAACAACTGGACTGTTCTCAATATTACAGTCTTTGGGTGCTACTGCGGCCATTGGATCACCAGTTCTTCCTATCATAGGTGGGGTCCTTGCTGGTGTTGGAACTGGCTGGAAGATTTATGAGAAGCATCGAGATGCAGCTGGCAAGGATTCCAGTGATGGAAGGAAATAACGACGATGACAAGGACCCGGATCATGCGAAGAAGATGTGATAATAAGCTACATTTGATGTTTCTATAATTGTATGAGTACCTGATCTCAATTTCTCTCAGATGAGATTGAATATTTCCTTTGAACACCACAATTATATGTCAACTCCAATTCATTGGTCAAACATCTGAAGTTCATCGCCTTAATCATGTAAGTACTTCTCATTCCTGGCTTCCTTGAGAGCAGGGCGTCTTTTGCTGGTTGTTCACTCTATCTAAGCGCTAAAGCGTTTATTTTAGTCTGAAGGCCCTGGCATCGGTCCACCTGACCTCAGCCTCGTGTTCTCGTGTTCGACGGTGGCCATCCAGTAGCTGTTCAGCGCCCTTCTCTTGCTGACCTGCTTATTGGCTAGGCTCGTGACCAGCCTCTCTACAAGAGAAATCTTTGGTGAGGGGAGGAATCTCTCGGTAGTCATAGAGGGTCGATAACCGGATTAAGTACTTCTTGACGCCATCGCATCTTCCTCGTTGAGAGATTTCAGTGCCATCCAACATCACTCGACTAGTACTGTCACAAAAACAACCTCTCCACAGCTCAAGCAATTGAGGCATGCAGTTCATTCTCAGACTATAGGCAGAATTAGTCCTGGTGTACATGCGGTTGGTCAAGTCATCCAATGGCGGTATATGGGATTGCCTCCACCCACCAGAGTCATCATTGAGTGTCTTGTGATTACTCGGCTGATAGCGATTCCTCCGTTCATTATCCTGACACTCTTTTCTGCTCTCTTGGCTCATCATGATATTTACGGTCCCTTGCTGCAATGCTTCGGGCCTGGGGGGCTGGCGGTGTTCCTGTCGGGCCACAGGTAGCTGGGTCGGCATCGGCGTTCTTGGAAGGTTGGGATCAGTGGCACAAGGAAACTGAAGCGGGTAAAAGAGGAGATTCCTTCGTTTTGGCTGAGGCCGGAACACGACTACAACATCAATCAGTAGTCAGATAGACACCATGAAACTCCCTTTCATAGTCTGAATTGTTACCTTGCTAGGTTCAGGTCTGTTGGAACAATCCTTCGAAGCTGATGGCTTTGAGGGATTTAGTCAGAATTATCATATATGGAATTTTTTCAACATCATAATTGAGATGAAGATCTCTCATATTTCATGTTGACGACTTGTTTGAAGCAATTCCATCC
Organism: Mycena floridula; assembly: GCA_029320655.1. Classification (NCBI taxonomy): domain Eukaryota; kingdom Fungi; phylum Basidiomycota; class Agaricomycetes; order Agaricales; family Mycenaceae; genus Mycena; species Mycena floridula. The sequence continues at coordinate 187,656 of JARIHS010000027.1, forward strand.
ATATTTCAGGGAGAAACAGTCAAAATAGTGATGTGACAAAATTTTTGGCGCCACTCTACCTTTCACATTTTACTACATACCTAGACTTTCCGACCTAGTCAGACTTGGTCAAAATCCGTATACTGTGTATCGGTTGGACTAGCTGGCGGTGAACCTAGGGCTCCACACCGTAACCGTAAGGGTACGGTCTTACGGGTCCGTAATACGGTTACGGACCCGTACCGTAACTGGATTTTCGGCCAAAAATTATGGCGTAATTTATACGGGTAAATACGGGGACTCTGTGTAGCCATTTTGGGTGAGTTTTTCGGCGATCTATCGACCGTATCGGAGGGGACTTACTGATTCCTGATGATTCCTGTCATCAATGAGGCCATGCGGTGGAAAAAGGCACCGTAATTACGGGCATACGGTACGGTACGGTACGGTTACGGGTAATATTTACCCGTACCGTAATCCGGTCATTTTTATACGGTTACGACCGTATTTTCTACGACCGTAACCGTATACGGTACGGTGCGGAGCCTTACGGTGAACCGCAGCGGATGATGGTGACCCGCTCGAATGCAATGGTAGGTGCCTTTGGGCTGCCTGCAATGGCGTACTAGATAGCCTCATTCTTGGACCTCTTGGTGTATCTGAGCTGTGTATTGTCAGTGTGCTCCCCCCTGTGACCGGAGCTCCGACTTTAAACTTCCACTAGAGTCAGCATATGATGAAAAGAGAAAAGTAAAGAACTGACTGTATCACTGTTTTCAGGACCACCTTATGAGGTCAAAAACAACATTCGTATGCCAAGCTTCGAGCTGAGGCTCCCAGGGAAGACAGCCTTGGGATCTGGAGCAACATAGATGCTCACATCAAATGCTGCCTCATTTGAGATTGTAATGTGGCGAACATCTGGAGATGGCGGTAAATTGTTGTGGATGATGGTTTTGAGACTTTGGAAAGCGACGGTAGGTGCATCTACGCTGCCTGAGATGGCGTAGATAGCTTCATTCCTACCGTTCTTGGCGTATATGAGCAGGGTGTGCTTCCCCCTGTGACCAGAGACAACTCTGGCTTTAACCTTTCCGTACTGTAGAGTCAGCATATGACGACATGAGAAACGTGAAGAACTGACCATACCACCATTGTTCAGGTCCTGGACCTGCCATCATCGTAAGCCAGATTGGAAGGGATTTTCGCTGACTTTAGATTGTAGGGTCAGTAAACCCAAGAGAGATGTATTCAGTGATAGATACAAGATCCAGGTGTGTCCCTGATGAATGCAGCTCTGACCTGGTGAATACGAGCCCCAATGCCATCGGTGTGACAGAACGCTCCTCTGTAACCCAGTATGACAAAACACATCGAAAGCGTGGAATAAGAAGCTGCCGGGTCTTGGCACCGAAAATACACCGGAATAGTTTGTATAATACCTTAATTGATACCTCCTGATTCTCCTGGGAATCTCTGGTCAGATCCTTTCTTGCAAAATACAAATTGTCCAAAGTCCCACTCATTTGATGACCGGCTATTCAAGCTCAGCACCTTCCTCTGTACCAATCTCTTAGAGATTTCAGGCAGGGATAAATTATACTGACTACTGACTATTACATCGGCAGGTCCAAGTACAGTCAACTTGCTCATATGGAATGACTTTTTCCAAGAACCAAGCTTGTCCCAGCTTAATTTTTCTGGTATGGAATATGGAATATGGAATACACTTTTTGAGGGCTCTGCCAGCCATTTATTCCATATCAGATGCAGGTATTTTCACTCTCCATATCATTTCTTGAATAGAATGACTGATTTTTATCCACTTTGACTTCAAAGATGTGTATGGCATTTTCAGAATATTCAACACCTAAAAGCTCTAGAAAAGTTCAAGTTCACTTTGGTTTACATCTTATTTGAAGCTGTCACATAGAACCCTAACCCTAACCCTAACCAACTACATTCCATATGAGAAAGTCAACTGTAACCAATCAATCAGTCATGGAATTCATGATGAGGGAAGATGTGCAAATGGACTTACATGTGAAAGAATACCTGAATTCCAGAAGGACCCTGGACAATAGGCTACAGCTCATCAGAGGCCTGATCCAGTTTGGAAAATCTTCCTGAACCTTGTCCAGACGCTAGAGCATTGGGTGATTGGCACTTGTGACTCATGAGTTTCAAGGTTCTAGAAGTCATATTCATACTCATAAGTTTGAAACCCATGAGTAGCGAGTACATTTGTAAGTATTACAGACTTGTGAATAACCATAAGTAGTTGTACAAATATTTGCAAGTAGTCACAAGTGGATTCTTCCTGGTCAACTATTTCTGGACTGGTTGACGAGGCAGCTCGCACCAAGTTCTTCAATGACAAGCACAAGCATCCCAACAATGGTGGGAAAGGAAAAGGTTGAGCTGCTGACTCAATAACACCTCCAGCGAGTCAGGAGGAAGATTCTAACTAGTCTTCGTATTTTTTGAAGTAGCAATCAAACTTGGTTCAGTGCTAACTCGTGTGACATTTTTGTTACTAATTGTACAAGTATTTAACGTATTCATATGAGTAATCTGGTAAGTATTTTAGGTTTTTCCTTTTTTCAAAAATCCAAGCTCATACTCGTGCAAGTTTGGACTTGGTCCAGACTTGCACTCGCAAATATACAAAACTCACGATTTTTCCCATGAGTTTATTCAGTGTGACTCGTGAATAATGTCCAATCATCCGATGCTCTACCAGATGCCAAAATTGGTCTTTTTGATGATGTTTGGCTCAAGCCTCCAGCGAAAATTCAAATTTGTCCAAATCAGGCATTTGGGCTGTCCAAACTGAAAATTTGCCTTTTTGGCCCGAATGTCCGGATCACCCTGTTTGGCACATTGTCGAGAGTCCTATTTCAGATCCCTGGAGTGTTGGAAATGTGAATGAAGTCAATGGAAAAGTCCCCAGGTCCAAAGTTAGACAGCCATAGAGAAGTCGCTATGAACATGAGTCCGACCTGTCAATGGCGATCAGCAAGATGACAAATCTCTTTTCCGCTTGCACACACACGCAAACACGACCCACACAAAAACGCGTAAAAACACGTAAAACACGTAATTCTTGACAAGCGCAACTTCTCATGTCCGACAAGCGGAACCGCAGATCGCGCGAAAAGCTAGGCTGTCAGCAAGAATATTGCCCACAACTTTCAAGTGACATCTACAGTGCCTTATATCATAACACATACAGTCCAGACCCTCCAAAATCCTATGCATTAACAAATAATGCACATCTGACTCATTGTCAAGTTCTTGGTACAGGACCCCTGAATAACCGGGTCTAGGTTGTATCCAAAAAATGGCTTTTCCGAAAAATTTGCCCGGACACTGGCTCCTACCTCAGATCGGTCGAGAATTTGCCTGGACTCATCTACTCCAACCCTGGGATTAGATGACATGTCCGGCCCCAGAATAGATACCTCTCTAAATATATTCAGATTCACCCCAATCTGCTCCACCCTGCGAATATTTTGGCCTGAAACGTGGTGATTGTGTCTCAAAACCCTATATGTTTCACTGCAATATCCTCGCAGGGGTTCCTTTGCAAAGTCTAATCAGACGTGGGAGCAGACTGGGGAGCGGTGGGAAAAGATCATGTGCTCCAAGGGTTGGAATAGATCCCAGGCCTGATTTAGTAATTTTATGTTTATTCTAGGGTTGGAGCAGGTGACCTCTTGACATGTGCCCCATTTCTAGCAAATCTAGACTCATCTACTCCACCCCTGGGAATAGATGATGTGTCCGGCCCCAGAATAGCTACCTCCCTAAATATATCCAGATTCAGCCTAATCTGCTCCACCCTGCACCAGTAAAATGTCCATTTACTTGTGTGCTTTTTGCATATTTTGACATGTGAAATCTGGAATGAGAAACTTCCAGCAAGGTATGGGATGGATATCCTTTGGTACCATCCCCAGAGTCTCTACAAACACTCTGAAGCCAGTGGGAGCAATGGTGTGGTCACCGGAAGCGACCCTGCCTGTCATCACTTGAAAGTTCTCATGGCTGTCAATCAACAACGACGACCAGCATGAAACCAGCCGTTAGGGACTACAATAACCTAGTGTGCAACAATCAATTGCAAAGAGGATGTGCAAGTGGATTATGTGTGAAAGGGTGCCTGAAGGACTGTACTTCCTTGGTTCACCTGCACACAGATAATCCTTGATCTCCCATTCCATCCATCTCAATCATGTTTTCTCAATAGAATTATTTACTGTAACTCAGCTGACACAATTCCTTTCTTTTCTACATCATTATTTTGGGTAAATCATTAGTGGGATAGAAGCCAACCATTCCAGTGGCAGATATGAGTCCCCCCATTCTTTTCAGTCTTGATAGAATGACATGAATCTTATAACATTATCATTATTGAATACTTCATTATACTTGAGATGTAATGAAAGAACCAAGTATTCTACTCATTTTTTAAAATCCTGAGTCAGTAAACCAACAAACATCACCAAGACCACATCTTTCCTGTTTCATCCACAGGAAAAGGCTGCAAAGAAACAGCCAGCAGAAGGCGACTACAAGGAACATAATGGGGGTGAAAAGGAAGAGGCGATCAATGCTGCAGTCTGAACCGCATGTGCGATAATGAATGGTTAAAATCTACTATCAGGCTGGCTACTGCATGTAGAATTGTCGTTATTCGCCGAGTGAAGTGCTCAAGAGGAATACTGCTGTTGAATCTGGAAAGAGACATCAAGCTTCAATGGGGAGAAAGGGCATTGTGCCCCACCTTCCAGACAATCCCAATTCTTCCATTGTCTCTTGTTTCTTTCCCTGGTGCTGGGATCAGCAGTCAGATCATTCTGCTGTCATCTATTTTCTCATAGCGCCAGCAACACTGTTGTGAAATTCTTTCAGTGAGGTCTAAGGGAGACAGCTTAATGAGGAATATACCTGGCTTTGAGCACTGTTCTCTGCCGAATCAGTATGCAAATCTAGAATTGAGAACTGATGACCTGTATTTTATGATGGCCATCTGTATGGGAGCTGAGCAATGAACGCGGTGCTATTGCGAAGGACTACCGCCTCTACTTGTTTACGTTGTTCTGTCGATAAGTCCGGTGAAATATGGATTTCCTTAAGTAGCTGCAAGCTAGCGACCTCGTCAAGTTCAGCTTTTGCTGTTTTGGGGCCTCCCTCGAGAAGTTCTTCAGCTAATGGGTCATCAACTTCAGAGATGTTCCGATGCGCCCTTGATGTGACATCGCTTACATAAGCTGTGAACCGCATTGACCGCTGATCCTGATCGCATCGGGGTCTCGGAGATTAATTGTCGGATCAGAGAAGCAGGAGCTTGAGCACGTTGATATCTCGTTGGCTGTCCAGTCACCGCCGTCTTGCGGTCTAACCAAGTCTTCGGATTTCGGGCCTGCGCAAGAGTTTGTCCTTTAGCTAGCAATGACTATTGGTATCTTTGAGAAGGTGGAGATATGCATAATCGATTTTGTGGAAAATTAAAGTATCCGGAGCTCCGTAAATCTTTTCCATGTTCCGGTTTGTGCTTAATACTGTGGACAAGCAGGAGACCTAGATTGAACAATGAGAATTTGATAGAATATCATACTACAAATCATTGAGAATATTAGATGCAAGCACCTCGAGGAGGTCTAAGGAGGCGCGACGAGCATCTTCACGTGACTCTCCGGTTACCGTCCGACTCGCCTCTTGGGATCATTTCCGCTGGATAGAAATTGTTGATTGTTTGCAGACTCTGAAATGGTATATGAACCAATTGGAGCTTTCTAAAAAAATATTAATTTTTTGTTTGTCAGTTCATCAATTCTGTTTCCCCGTTGAAATAAACATTTTCCATGATTTCCCATGATAAAATTGACTTGTGCACTGTGACTGATGTTCACTTCCTAATATTATTATTTGTTCAGAGTTTGCCACGGTTACCTGCCCCTGCTGAATTACATGAGTCGGACATGTTTGGGCCAAGGTTCTAGAATCATGCTATCTCACGCTGGGTGGCATACTCTGAGTTCTAGTATGTTCTTCCTTGTCAGGTCTTGACATCTGGTATTATCATGTTTATAGCGCCGATTTGATTACCTAGCTGTCAAAATGTTTCAGTGTTTGTCCCATTGGCTTCATTGACACGTCGGACTGATGTTCATACCGACTTCTGTTTGGCTGTCCAAACAGTTCCTGGTACTCCATTGTATAAAACGGTTGTGCTGCTGTCTACATCTCCCCAACCTCCAAAGACTTTTCATACGACTCATATACTCAATCACTCTCAACATGTCCATCGGAGATGTACGTTCCAATGTTCTTGTCCTCTTTGATCAGGCATTTGTTGACAGTACCCACAGCTTCGCCAGATTATAGTCTCCAACGAGACAACGTTTGACGCGAACATTTATATTGTTACAGGCAACCAGACTGTCTACCCGTTGCACCCTCAGCTCAAAGCTAGAGATACAAACATTGTTTTTGACCTCAATAAGGTCCCGGGCCTGAGCAACGGTGATACGGTCAGATCTTCACTTTTCTCACGTCGTCATATGCTGACCCTACAGGAAGATTCAAGCCAAAGTTGTCTCTAGTCACGGGGCGAGTGACAATGACACGCTGCTCACATACACCAAGAAGTCTGAGAATCAAGCTATCTACGCCATTGCAGGTACCATAAATGCACCTACCGTTACTTTCCAGAGTCTCGAAACCATCATCCCCGGACCGCCACCTCCACATGTTCGCCAGATTACAATCTCCAACAAGGCAGTGTTTGACGCAAGAGTTTATGTTATTCAAGGCGCTGGGGCTGCCTACCCTCTGAGCCCTGAGCTTGAAGCTGGAGATACAAACATTGTTTTCGACCTCACTAAGGTCCAGGGCCTGAAAAACGGTGATACGGTCCGTTCTTTACTTTTCTCGTGTTGTCATGTGCTGACTCTACAGGAAGATTAAAGCCAGAGTTGAATCCGGTCACAGTGGGAAGCACACTGACAACACACTGCTCACATACACCAAGAAGTCTGATAGTGAGGCTATCTACACCATTGCAGGCACTGTAAATACACCTGCCATCGCATTCCAGAAGACTGCCATCATCCATGAGGATTCACCTCCAGATGTTTGCCAGATTATAGTCTCCAACAAGACAACGTTTGACGCAGGCATTTATGTTGTTACAGGCGCCGGGGAGGCCTACGCTTTGAGCCCTCAGCTTCAAGCTGGAAATAAAAACATTGTTTTTGACCTCGGCAAGGTTCAGGGCCTGAGAAGCGGTGATACAGTCAGTTCTTTACTTTTCTCACATCGTCATATACTGACTCTACAGGAAGTTTCATGCCAGAGTTGTCTCCGGCCACGGGGCGCTGTTCACTGACCAGAAGTTGCTCAGATACACCAAGAAGTCTGAGACTGAGGCTATCTACGCCGTTGCAGGCAGTGCAAAGGCACCTACCATCGCATTCCAACGAGTCAGCAGTATGTTCGCCGCCGCAGAGTCCAAGTAATACAGGGTATACAGATTTTGACTATTTAGGCCATATGCTACAATCTGGTCGAATTTAAGCTAGCCGAGCTGTTAGATTTAGAAAGTCCCTTTGCGCTCAAAGTGAAGTGTTCGAGTTGAACAGCTCCTGCACCAGTCTCGAATTGTTCAAGTGTTCAAGTTGAACGGCTTATGTGCACCATTCCCCAATTACTCGAGTGTTCAAGTTGAACAACTCATGTGCCAGTCCCCATGTGAGCCCAAGTGTTCGAGTTGAACAACTTGCTCAGCAGTCCTGAACTGCTGGTCCAGGCTCCTAGACTTCCAGTAGCTACATAGGTTGTCTGTCTTTTCGGTAGACTACCTCATCTCAATTTTCACACATTCATTTTGCTTTGATCTCGTTCCTAGAGTTCGAAAGGTGGTTTCCCACAAATCAAGCAATTTTACTTGTTTCGAGAATTGTGGCGCTTGAAATACTGATTTTCATGTCACAGATGGAATATGAATTAACATATTTACTGTGTTTCTTGTCTAGTATTCCATGACTTCGAAGTCAGTATAGCAATCACACACTGATGATTGATTGAACGGACAGCTGATCCTGAAATTTTAGAATTGACGAATTTGGCACGTTCAAGAGTCGATTTTAAAATCCCATAGAAACTGACCACAAGTGCAGTTTGAAGGCTGGCTGTTGAATGGTGGGGCGGATGGTCGTCTACTGGACATGTCCATGATCAGATGACTACGCAATATCAAGGATTGTAACCATCATGCGATACATGATGCCATCTCATGATCTGACATCATGATGAAGTATAGTGGATTTGCAAGGCATGAAACATTCATGGCGGTTGTAGATCCCGAAGCCCCGGTGTGTCAACGATCTTACACAATCCAGCGGTCAGACCTCCACTCGATGACTGACAATCTTTCAAAATATTTCTGGCCCGATCACCAGTTTTGAGCCAGAACGACTGTTGTTGGAAACTTGGCTGAGCCAGCTCCTCGGCTACTAATATTAATTCATTCTGCAACCATTCCCACCCAGAAAACAACCCTCCCTCCAATCTTCGACCGTCACATATCCCGGAAACAAAAACCCTGGATGATGGCGAGAGAAGGGACTTGTTTCTTACCCTCAACTTTGGACACGATGACGAGGGATTCCTCGGCCTTCAAGTCTTTCGAAATTGCGTCCCCTCCAGTAGATTCCATCTCTTCCAACAAGTTCGTCTCAATCAAAGCAGAGTCAAAGAGTGGCATTAGATACCCTGACTCGTATTACCATCTAGTCGAGTTCCATAATGCAGCGGAGATTCTCGAAGCTTGGCGAATCTGTGCCACATGGATTCTTCCATCTTGCCACTACCGGCGCAGTACAAGACGGTTTCCTTACTCACTTCTGGACAGTTCGAGTCGCAGGCAATGTCAGGGAACAAGACCACAACTTTGAAACTCAGAAAGCCATTTTCTTGCAATTCTATTGCGCTTAGACTTCATACGCAAGCTGATACGTTGACGCAGTTGAACCTCTCCATCATTTGGCCTCGCCCACGGTGTACTGACATGTAGACAGTTGAAAGTACAGTTCACTTCACACTTTGTTTACCTTGGCTAACGATGATTCTCCAGGCGCCCTGAGTCTCTTGTTGTATGTACTGTGAAGCTATGGAAAAACTCTCATTGATGTATTTCACATCAGATGCCCCTGTCTTTCAAATTGGTCCAACACCAAATTTATCCGACGAGCTACAGCATTGCGAAATCCGACTCAATTTATCTGCAATATCTCTCGAGTCTGTGTACTCTTGTCTGATGCAGACTTTGGGCCTTGCATGGACAATCATTTGGCATCCCAGAAACCCGCATTGAAACACTTTGTTTCTCGGACATGGAATGGCTGCATGATATTCACTGTATCTGTGGCAGACTTGCAGCAGAACCTTCCATCCCATGGCCAGAAACAAATCTCGCGGCTTGAGTCGGATGTTCAGCATGTCAAACTTGAACCTTTCACGTTCTTGAAGGTGCAATGGAAGCTCGGGCGACTAATATATTAAATAGGATATGATTGTGTGTATAAAAATATAAAATGATTTGATGTTCGCCTGCAAAACAAATCCACTGATAAAAAGGAAGGAAATGTATACATCCAACCAAGTAGCTGCTAGACAGGTCCTGGGAAGGGCGATTTCCTAGTGAGGGCCAATTTGTGGCTACGACCTGTTGTATGGAGTTTCTTGAATGCTCAGAATCACGGTCTCTCTCGACTTCACTCTCGTTGACCTCATCATCGAACCTATGGCCACTGTAACAGCCAAGTATTTTTTGAGTACTGAGGTGATTACGGTGTTAAAGCAAACACAGATATGGTCATCTGGAAGGCCAATGGATACTTGATCTTCCCAAAGAGCTTTTGTGCCACCCCCGCCTGTATGTCAGGCAAATGGCTAGGCTACATTCGACTGTAGCTAGCCGATCATTTTTACGTAGCCAATGCAATTTCAGACGCCAGAGCCGGCCGTGCCAAATATCATTCTCATGGGCCCAAAAGGTGCTATATGGCCATGTTTTGATGTAACAACTCTGTCTATACTATTCAAAACACAATCGAAAAACACGATTAGCTGATTAAGCATCAGCTAAGCTGTGACAACACTAAGATTTGAACCTTTTGGACAAGATAAATTGAAGAGTAAGGGTGAGGAAGCAGTGTTCTGCAAAATTTCTTCTCGACTCATCAATTCTCGGGTTCCTTTTTGGGCCTTATGTCATCATTGTTGACATTGTTCATTGCGCCACCGCATCATCATCAACCAAGTTTCTAAGCTTCATCAGTCATTACAGATCCTTAGGATGGGTGTAGACACCTCAACAGGTCCATTTGACAGGTTGTAACCATTGTTTTGCACTGTTATCCCACTCTCAAGTATGTCATGAGTAGAGCACCACATGATTGAGTTCAACTCGTCAATGTCAGCAGTTGAACTCATGGGAAAATTCACAAGTTTCAGATATTTGTGAATGTGAATTTTGACTGAATTCAAAGTCATAGGAGTGCGAGTTTGGCTTTTGCGAAAACCCCAGGTCATGAATAATTGCATGAATACTTACACATATACTCATATGAATACTTGACCAAGTAGTCACAGAAATGTCACACAAGTTACTAAAAGAGTTATCAAGTCAACATAGGAATAAAAGTACAAAATTCAACTGCCACTAATCCAAACCTTCTGTTAGAACTTAATACTTAAATCCTACTTCTCAGTGTCGCATAAAACGACGAGCATGGTAAGAAGTGCACTGAGCGATAATTCGGACAAGTATGTGGGTAGAGAAACGAGATTGAAAGACTAAGGAATACAATATTCTAACTACAGTTTAAATACTAGTAAACATGCGACTACTGTTCGTTTTCCACAATGCAAAACATCCTACAACCATGCTTTTTAGCAACCTGTTCCCATGCCTTCTTTACTAAGTGCCTTTGGGTTTCCACGCCTGTTTCCTGTTTCACTACAATGCACTAGTTGTCTGTTCGCCATGTGTTGTCGTGTCCAAATGCCTTGAGGCTTTAATCTCCGCGCCTCATGTTGTCCTATGACCTTTGTGCTGGATCAAGCATGTTGTGCTTCTATCTCTTATCTTATCAACACAAAGTTCGTAAGAACTCTATATCAAAAACACTCAACACACTGACTCTCTTTTATACCCTGAATTCGCGGGGGCAAAAGCAAGAGAATAGACCTTCGTTGAAGCTCTTAAAACAGTATATGAAAGCGAACAAGTTTATTGGATGCAATCTAATAAACCACAAGTCTTTGCGTACAAGGCTAGCTTGAACACTTGACAGCAACCTCACTAAGGATGCTTCGGAAAAAGGATGTTTTACTTCGACGTGGAAGGAAAAGAGAGTTTATAGGGTTTCGAAGAAAGACTATGACTTGTCTGAACTTCAAAAGTATCGCTCTGTTCACAAAATGCACCTCTTGTACACTTGATATGAATGCTCGACTCGTAATTCGTCTGAGAACTTGGATTTCACTTGGCTTCTTCTTGAAGCTTCGCTATTTCCTATTCCACACTTCTGATCTAACCAAGACTTGTCCGGGCACTTGTTCCGTTTGAGTCTTATGACTAACCAAAGCTTGTCCGGGCACTATTCCGTTTGAGCTTTATGAAACGCAGAGTTTGTCCGGGCACTATTCCGTTTGAACTCTATGACTAACCACAACTTGTCCGGGCACTATTCCGTTTGAGTTGTATGAAACGCAAGGCTTTCACCCTATGACTAACCGATTGAGAACAACTTGTAATATTGGCACTAAGCTTCTGCTTGTTATGCGTACTAGTAATTGTCTGGTATTATAAGTAAGATACGGGCTCCTTATATACTATATGAGAAATAATTGAAAGTCCGCTCTAAACCCCTTTGGAATCTCAGCATAGGTCTTCGAGTCATTCAGGCACTGCTTCCCGCAGCACCTGAGCTATTATTAGAAATGACCGCATGGTTGCTGAGTGAGCTCTTGGCATTTGCTGAGAAATCTACCGGATTGCCGGACCGCATGACTCGTTCCAGGCACACTATTCGGGGGCCGTCTCTTCGGATTGTTCCGCTATCGTATGTCCATATCGGGCTGGATCGCTGCGAAGTGAATTACTACTGCACGAAGCCAGTTCCCTCGTAGTCCTAAGTCCTTGTCCTGCTGTGTCCCTTTTATAACATCTCTTCTTATCCTTCTATTGAATCTCCTTTGAACGACTTGTTTGTGCTTCAACCAATGTTGCAGATATCCTTAATTACTGAGAATGAAGCACACTTATGGCAGGTTTACTAGTGAACCTCCATGTTGGTTTAGTTCGACTCTGTCGAGTATCGTAGCAGAGCCTGGCCACAGGCTGCTGCTACGTCCTTCTTAGAGTCGTTCCTGGTTTCGATGCTTCCTTCTAGTATCTTCTAGACAAGTCGGATCTTCTTTCTAGGCTGTAATATCCCATGTTCGTAATCAGGAAAGACTGGTCTAATCGCTAGAAAAGCCAAAAAGAGAGGGTGGAACGTTTCCAGCCCTATCACCGTGATCCTATCAATCTAAGTCCTCGTTATCTTGACATACGTCACTTGTTGCTGCTTTATGAACTAAGTCCAACAACGTTGGTAGTTTTGCTGATGTTTGAACGATGACAGAAACCTCGGGTTCTGACACCTTCACCCTGAGTTGATGGAGGTATAATTGGATCAGCACCACAGACTTTACCACCATTGTTGGGGCACTTCTGCTTCTTGTTGAAGGTTTTGATGCAAGTTGACTCATCGAGAAGCCCAGGAATTGTTGACCGAGATGAAATCAAAGTCCATGAATGAACAGACTCATCAGAGAGTGCATATCGGAGTTTGAAAACCATGAGTCCACTGTGACTGAAGCCATGTTCAGTGTCACATGAAGTCGCTAAGACAGAGGAATCAGTAACCTCCAATGAAATATGACTAACCAGGACAATAAGACCATGGCCATGCGAGCCAATGGATCTTCATTGCCATAGTTTTTATACCACCATTGGATAGGGTCTGAAGTGTTGCCAGTTGAGAGGACCAATATTAAGGTAGTTGGTGAGCACATCACCCATAACAGCTGGTGTAATGTTCACCAAAGCAAAAATGTCATCCTAGAACATCATATTAGCAGTCAGATTCACGATACAATAGCAAAAGACATACATCGTCAACAGACATTGGTCCCAGTGCTATTCTATCAACAGGTGCAGGCTTATGGAACTGCTCTCAGTGCCCACGGAGGGCATCAAGCGCAGCATTGACCCAATTGATAGGCCAACCCCTTGTCAGTGAAATATGTCATCCTATAACAGGGACACATTACTGGAGACTGATTAGCAAGAAGAAAAGCAGAAAGGAATAGAACTTACTCATTGAAGCACAATAGATAATAGATGAATCACTCTTGCTGTAATATTTGTCCATGAGCATAAAAGCCTCAGCTGGGGCCTGGCGAAAAATGAGGTCGAGGCTTAGATCAGTGACTTTGGCCTTGAGTTGATCTTCTATGATGTCAAACAAAGGAAGAACTTCGTGGATTAAAGGTCGGTTTGTATGTTCAAATTGCTTGGTAGCAGCAAGGAATATCTATTTTTGAAAAAAAAAAAAAAAAATCAGATCGTTTGAATAAGAATTATTGATGACATACTTTGAGCACCAAATGCAAATTCTTCAAGACAGCCCAGTCTCATGGTGTCAGGGCAAGCTTTTTCAAGATCTGCTTGCAATCGCTGTGGGAAACCAGTCTGTCAATGGCTCTCTGCATTGCAAGCATGAATTCGATGGTATTGATGTCAGTAATGCCTTCCCATCCATGGACCACGCTACTCTCTGGCTGAAACTAGATCGAATGGGAATGAGAGGGCCATTGGTTGATTGGCTCTGTATGATCTACAACAAAATGGTTTATGTTGTCTGTCATGAAAATGAAACCTCTACCTCTGAGCCATTTACCTCATCCATCGGCATTCTGATTGGTGACACAGCTTCCCCTGCACTCTGGCTCCTGTACCTTTCTGACTTCTTTGTCAAAGTCACTGGAGATGACATCTTCCTTGGAGGTATCCCGATATCACATCTAGAACAAGCCGATGACATTCTCCTTCTAGTGTTGTCACTGTTTGGACTACAGAAAAAGATGTACGCTTTCTACATCTGGTGCTGCAAGAATTTCCTTGTCATCAATGCTATCAAGTCACTGGTGACATATCACGGCCACAAACCGAGAAACTTCCCAGATCTCACTTTGGGCCAATCTGTCGTTGAGCTCGCAGTACAATATATGTACTCCGGATTTTTACTTAAGTCCTGCTTGACATCTACCGGTTTCTCAAGTATTGCACAATCAGACTATGAGTCAAAGGCCAAAAAAGCGAGGCAAACTGCTCATGCTGTCCTTCATGTTGAGTCCATGATCAGATCTCTATCCCCTTTCCAAGGCAAGATCTTATATATGGGCTGTATTGACCCCCATCTCACCTTTGGATGTGAGGTCGCCATTGATACAAGCAGTACTCACCTTAAGGCACTTGGAAATGTGCAACACAGCTTCCTGCGAAGACTCATCAGAGTGCAGAGCCGCTCCAGTCACATCATTCTTTCACCGAGACCGGTTTAGTCCCTCTGAGATACCGAAGATATGAATTGGTAATCAGGTTCCTGTGCTACCTGCTCTCATGACCAAATGACTCATATGTAAGAGGAGCTTTGAACGAAAGCATCCTTCTTGACAGAGCCAGTCATCAGTCCTGGGTCTCTGACGTGAGATCAGTTCTCGCCATCTTGCATCCAACTCTCTCACTACCTCCACTGGATTTGCCTGATTCAGAGGAGAGAGTACTGCAATTTTGGGATGAGCTTTACTGTTCAATGAGACTCAATATTGAAGAACAGATTGGTACAAACTACCGCCGGACTTACCTGATACAAGGAAGACTGGAACCGATGGACAATGGCTCTCCCAAGTAACAAGACCTTATGGCTGCGATACTACTTGCTTGACGTTCGAAATGCACGTCACAGAAAAGCCCTCACCAGGTTGATAGTGGGAGAACATTTCCTTGCTGTTGCGCGGTTAACTTGGGCCGACAATCACAGACATGTCGTACCTTATGCTGAACGCCTCTGCCGCTTCTGCAAAAGCGACGTCGAGACTCCCGAACATGCAATGCTAGAGTGCCAAAAGTCTGAGCTAGTAGCCCTGCGCTCCCAGTTCCTTACTCTCTTCTACCGACTTAACAATAATCCAGCTAGATTTGGTCCTGGAAACAATGGTGCTGGGTACCTGCGATACATTATATCGAAGCAGGCAAGCAATATACTCACAGCAAAATATGCATTCCTAAAGCTCCTGAACTACAACTTTGAGTCGCTGATCAAATTAAGTAATACATCCCCAAAAGGAGAAGTCCTTGCGAATCTCTGGTGCTTCAAATGATTTCAGCCACACCCTAGTCATTAAACAACGCTCATTAATAATGCAATGACCATGTGAATCATTTCTGAGCTTCAGAACTTCAATCTGAAAAAATAACTGAACTTGGTGGCTGTGCAACTGAACTTTAATTGAACTGTAAGTGAATGTAACTGATCAGTTATAACTGAATCTGCTTTTTACCCAAGCCTGCCTCTCTGCCACCAAAGCCCTATATCTCACACACAAGGTTGGGGAGTGCAGGGATTATCTTTGTTTCATTCTACTGGGTAAGCTCAAAGCCCAGTGGCCGTTTGTTTTGTTTTGTTTTGTTTGTTCATTCATGGAAAATCAAAAAACCATGTCATGCAAGCTACAGAAAACATACAGCAATACAGCAGAATGCAAGGTCTGGTGTTGTTCAGATGGTTATATCTCAGCAAAAACAAACAGGGACTTCAAATCAATGAGCCAGAGGATGATTCAGAGTAAAGCAGATGTCGTTGCACAGATCAGGGAGGAGTCAGGACCCATAACATGTTGAATGGTACGAGCTCAGATTGACAGGGAGCCATGAAGGCGGGACAATGTCATTGTAAAGGACAAGAATGCTTAATCATATGGTATGCTACTTCGATCTAATATACCGTTAATAGGGTTGGAAACGTTCCACCCTGTATTTTCGGCATATCTAGTAAATATGACCGTCTTTCCTGAGACACAATCTTGCTGGAATACTCGACAGACAAGGACACAACGGCACAGCAGTGTTACTAGTGAACTGTCTGTAAGCAAGCTGCACTACTCGGTCAACATAGGAAATAAGTCTTGAGTGCTCGAGACCAGGGGACAATATTGTCAAGCGTAATATGCCAATATGTGATGCTTTAAAGAACCAAACAAAGAACCATGATGTGTCTACACATGACAGAGTTACTTGGGGAACCACACTGTAAAAACACTGTAACAGTGGGCATCTCACAGCTAAGTATGGAGTCGTAACGGTGATGAGGCATAACAAAATTCAGCCTTGTTTTCTATCAAACTAGGGCAGTTTGACATCTCCTTGGACTGCTGGGACAATGTAGGAGCATTGGAACAAAGCTTCACGTTGCCAATAAGACCGATGCGCAGGGACCTTGGTCGTACCGCTTTGCACTTATCAGCCCCGAAAGTGTATAAGAAACCAATAAGGCAATGTCGCCGTCTATCAGAAGAACAAACTAGCATTGTCCACATAATGGCCTAGGCTGAATACATGACGAAGAATTATGAATGAAGATGTCTATTCGGGACTTGACGAGTTGCACAAAGGAAAGGATGTACACTCAGTGTGAGCGCATAAGCGGCACAGTGCTCTGGACCTGTGTCATGGAAATTACATGACTGGAACTCTATCCGAACCCTATCTGTTGTTAATGAACAACGAAACGATCATACAAAGACAACTCCTAAAGAACGATGAGCCTATAGGAAGGATGATTGACGTTCCTTAAAGGCGGTTTTTGACCGCAAAGACAACAAGATAAACATCTATTAGAAGATACTATGAGGACAGAATGTTCTGACCAAGTAGGATTCTTCATCTATACCAGATCGGCTTGGACTCCACATAGGAGGTCTCAGGTTGACAAGTTCTATTTTTGTACACTTAATGCTGATTGATATGCCTTGGCAAAACACCTCAGCGGTGCTTGGACATTGACTCATATCTTATTTATCATCTGTTTTGTAAAGTATATAAGGCCTGCGGTTTGTAGTAAAATAGCTAGAGCATTGTACCCCAGTCTAGGTCTAGTGCAGGAGCAATCCTGTTTGCTGGAAGCGGACAAAGGAACGAATATAATTGTCTCTCGGTCTAGAACTCTAGTTTGAGCTTAAGAAACCAGATATCAGAACAAAGTCTAGTCTTGAAAGAATTGGCATTACAAGTGCTTCTAGTCTAGCAAAGATCTCTAGTTGAACATGGAACCTCTAGTTTCGAACTCTAGTGTTAAGAGACCACCCTTAGTGTTAATCGCACTTAAACTTCTAGAAACAAAAACCCGCTCTTTCAAAAGAGACAAGTCCAAGACAACTTTCACAACGAAGTGAGTTGTTCCGAGAACTGAAGTTATTCGACACCCGAACTACTTAAGAGGATATAAAGCGTGTATTGAAGTGTTAGTGGTGTTGTGTGTGCTTGTTCATTCAGACGCGACATTTCTGACTTGTTTTCCACACCGTCCGCAAGGATCCCTCACAACAGTACTCTATTACCAGTGCGAGGAAGTACGACGCAGAAGGAGGGTGAATGCGGGAAAGCTGTATCCAGTTCTGCCGAGTAAGCTGTGACCAATCAGTCTTACTCAGGGTGACAATGTATAAGAAAGCGCTGATGAAGCATGTCCTAATCAGGAATCGTCCTGAACAGGAATCAGACTGAATAGGAATTGCTTTAAATCACAAGCACAGCACAGCGACCATAACAGGAAGAGAGTTACTTGGCGGATGACTGAGGCATAGCAAATCAGGAAGCCAAGACAATTGGTATTCCTGATTGAGCAAACCTTGGTAAAAGGTGCGGACTCTGAATAATGTGTAGAATTACTATAAAGCTAGCATGTTTGTATCGATAGTACTCAGTGAATTGTACCCCACAGAGCTCAGCCTACAAGCAGAGTCCAAGTGGAACATTTTATCTCATTTTATTGTGGTACACGAGGACATGGTGATCCGAGGTACAAACCCAGTGATAGTGCTAGTGTGTACAGGAGGATGTGGTGCTCCGAGGTGCAATAAAATTGTGTTCGTCTGAAAAGACATATTGAAGTCGTAGCCTGACACCCATTGAAGCAGTAGCCCTGCACCCATTGAAGTCGTAGCCTGACACCCAGTGAAGTCGTGGCCTGACAACACATTGAAGCAGTAGCCCTGCACCTATCCCCCTTTATATTCCTTGTGAATTAAAACCATTACAAAAACCGTGTAAGGTTCACCATCAAAGTGAACTAAGCTAAGTTTCTGTCTGCGAGAGACCAGTAGTGCATGATTGAAACCTTACAACTTTGTTGAAAGGCTTTCTCTTTCTTAATAGCTGCCCGAATTACTTAGGGTGTTAAAAGAGAGTTAGTGTGTATTTGGATTATTAGTTATAGATCTTTATAGATCTGTTTCAAAGACTCCATTTGCATCAACAGCCCCACTGAAAGGTGCCCTATTACCGTTGTCAATGACCCCTATGTCACATTCTTGGGAATGATCCATATCGTCCAACAGTGGTGTGTGCAGAATACAGTCGAGGCCAAATGATTACAAGAAGAGTGCAAGGCAGAATCGCTTCCCTCACCTATGATGCCTAGCTCATTACATATGCTGACGGTGGAGTCTGAGATGGCGTCATTGACGTCACCTGCGGTGGAATCCACTGGAGCAGGGTTCAACAGATCGGTATTCAATGGAGTATCTTCAGCATTTAATGGAATGCGGACGCTGATTGGATTACCCTCGGACCACAAATCCAAAGTCTGGAACATGCTCCATGGATCAGAGTTGGCAAAGTCAGTGAGGGAGATGGAGGAGATATGAGGCTACTTTTCACCAAATATTATTAGTTTGTACTTGCTGTCACAAAAAGTAACTGGATTCAGTTCTTGGTGTGATAGCTCAGCAACCACTCCATATTTTTCTATGATGTCAGCTGTGAATATGTAGTGTTATCAGAATACTTTTGGACTACATACTTGGAATTTTATGAAAACTTCGAAAGCTGGAGCAAGAAGGCTTCATATGCCAAAAATAGAAATGTGCAAAATCTGGTGCCAACAGCTGTAGGCCAAAATTTGACCATATTAAAACTACTGCCTTTCCTGAGACCAGAACAGCACTTTGGTTTGAGTCAATCAGATAAGAATACTCATTCACGTCAAAGGATCTCAATCCACGAACCAATCAATCAATCAATGAGCAGACACTATGTAATGAGCAAAGGAAATATGTATGAATCAGCACGAGAAAATGTATATCCAAGAAAAGAAAAGAAACTCTCATTCGGTTTTATGCACCACTCTTCTGCCTCCTGCTTCTCCCCCCTCCCTCCTGGCCACATTCCCCTACTCAGCCTTCCCTACAACTCTTCTCTTATTCCTGCTTCCTTCTCTTCCACATAATCATGCAGTTCACTGAAAGCACAGCATTTGATGCCAAATTACTTTCCAAAACGCACTTTTGGCATTTTCTACGTGGTCAGACTGCCATATGCGGATGACATCTCCTACTCTCCGCCTCCGGCGCTGATGCTATTCTTGGACAGTGAACAACATCTCTTTCATTTGAAAGGGCATTGCCACCAGGCTGGCACAGATGCATGATAGGACTGAATCAAAAGAGTATTTATGAATATTGATTCATCTGGAGAGATCCTGTCTGCCTAAAGGCTCTGGATCTTAATCCTCCACCTCAACCTACATATCCTCACCGGTCAAAAACAGGAAGCCCCAGGATTATGCCTCAGATATTCAATTCTTGTTGGCCTCATGTGATTATCATCTCTCATTATCCTCTACAGTATTATCTTGCAGAATAGTCAATTATAACTATGTGTTTCCCGGCTGCCCTCGGTTCCGCATGGGTTGGACTAGGTCCAAGTAGGTCCCCTATACTAAAGTTTGTGTAGGTCCTCAGAAATAAACATTTTCCATAATCTCCCATGATAAAATTGACTTGTGCACCGTGGCTGATGTTCCCTTTGGGATATTTGTTAGGAGCGTGCCACGGTCACCTGCGCCTGCCGAATTATACAAGTCGGACATGTTTAGGGTAATTCTCGGCCTGATCCCTGAGATTGTTGTGGAACAGGCTCCAAGGATCTGGAATGGTGCTATCTCACACTGGGTGACATACTCTGAGTTCTGGTATATTGTTCCTTGTCAGTCTTGACATTTGATATTATCATGTTTATAACGCCGATTTGGTTACCTATCTGTCAAAATGTCCAGGTCTGTCCCATTAGGTTCATTGACAGGTCGGACTCATGTTCATACCGACTTCTGTTTGGTTGTCCAAACGTCTCCTGGTATTCCATTGTATAAAAGTGCTTGTGCTGCTGTCTACATCTCCCCGACCCTCTGAAGACTTTTCAAATTCTTCACATACTCAATCACTCTCAAGATGTCCATTGGAAATGTACGTTCCCATATTCTTGTCCCTCCTTAATGAGGCATTTTTTGACGATATCCACAGGTTCGCCAGATTACAGTCTCCAACGAGACAACGTTTGATGCGAGCATTTATGTTGTTACAGGCACAGGGGCTGTCTACTCTTTGAGCCCTCAGTTCGAAGCTGGAAATGCAAACATTTTTGACCTCAATAAGATCCAGGGCCTGAAGGACGGCGGTACAGTAAGTTCTTCACTTTTCTCACATTGTCATATGCCGACTCTACAGGAAGTTTCATGTCAGAGTTGTCTCCGGTCAGGAGGAAATTTACAATGACGACACGCTGTTTACATACACCAAGAACTCCAAGGATGAGGCTATCTACGTCATTGAAGGCACCGCAAATGCACCTACCGTCGCTTTCCAGATTCTCCAAACCATCATCAACGGTGGTTCACCGCCACCTCCATATGTTCGCCAGATTACATTCTCCAATGTCACAGGGTTTGATGCGAGCATTTATGTTGTTACAGGCGCCGGGGCTGCCTACTCTTTGAAACCTCAGCTCAAAGCTGGAAATACAAACATTGTTTTTGACCTCAATACGGTCCAGGGCCTAAAAAACGGTGATACTGTCAGTTCTTTACTTTCCTCACATCGTCATATGCTGACTCAACAGGAAGTTTCATGTCAGAGTTGTCTCCGGTCAAGGGGCGATCAAAAATGACGACAAGCTGCTCACATACATTAAGAACTCACAGAGTGAGGCTATCTACAACATTGAAGGCACCGCAAATGCACCTAGCGTCGCTTTCCAGATTCTTGAATCCATCATCCACAGCGGTTCACCGCCACCGCCACATGTTCGCCAGATTACAGTGTCCAACGGCGCAGCCTTTGATGCGAGCATTTATGTTATTACAGCCACCGGGGCTGCCTACTTTTTGAGTCCTCAGCTCAAAGCTGGAAACACAAACATTCCGTTTGACCTCATTATGGTCAAGGGCCTGAAAAACGGTGATACTGTCAGTTCTTTACTTTCCTCACATCGTCATATGCTGACTCAACAGAAAGTTTCATGTCAGAGTTGTCGCCTATCAAGGGGCGGTTTACGATGACGACACGCGGCTCACATACACCAAGAACTCCAAGAATGAGGCTATCTACGCCATTGCAGGCATCGCAAATGCACCTACTATCACTTTGATTAGGTCGGAACCCCTAAATCCAGGTAGTAGAATGTGAAAGGTATATTGCAGGTTTTTGTACCTACAGTCGAGTCCATTGCAAACTGGCAGACATTTCCGATTTCTGCCGATAACTTCGCAGGTTGTAAAAAAGATTAATATATTTGTCTACCATTCTCGAAAGACATACGTGAGGCGGGGCAAAATTCAAAGTGTCCCTTGGGACACCACCCTAGATGAGTCGTCCCTGTCCTGGAGGCCACCTTGAGATTTACTCTGGATCGTCAGGCACCGGTACTGGGTCACCCCTTCGCCCTCTGTATCTCTATATGAAGCTCAGTCAATGGAAGAGAGAGGAAGATAGATTACTTCACCAGCCTGCGCAAGTATGCGTTTCGCGACCGATAGCTGATGAAGGGAGAACCTGTCAGATCACCTTGATATGAAAGCCAATGGCAAACTGATGAAAGTGAATAGAATCAAATTATATATATTATCTGTCGGTCCAATCGCAGGTCTGCATGCACCACATGTTCAAAAGCTGCTACACACGATGATCCTCAAATTTTTATATGCACCATTGATCCACTGCAGATCCAGTCTCCCAGATGCTCATTTTTTCAATGCAAAGACCCAGATAAAATAAATGGTCAGTTCTGTTAATCAGCAGAAGTTCATGCACACCTCATCCTCCGGAAGTGTAGTCCTCTTTAGGCTCTATACACTCATCCTCCAAAGCCTGTGTGGACCATGATCTTCATGATATCATGCTCCAGTGGACAGACCAACATTGCCAACCTTTTGGACCTGATTTGTGGTCAAGTACACATATCCTCTCATCTACAAAGGATAATCAATGTTCAAGTCTGATGAGATGAGTCTTTATAGAGCTTTATGGAACCAGAATTTTTGGACTTGTTTGAGTCTTGCCTGTACAGAAGATCATTCTTTCCCCTTGAGCTCACCTTCTTGTCCCCTTCCCAAGTGGCCAGGTCCCAGTCCTCTCTTTAAGCACCTTCTCAGAGCGAAAAAAATCCACGTCACTTGATAAATCAACCAGTGGGATAGAGGCCAACCATTCTGGTGGCAGATACGAGTCCCCATTTCTTAGTTCATTGTGGCACAGAAGTCCAATCTGGGGAATGTTATGGGTACTCGCTGTGACAAAAAGTAACCAGATTTGCTTCTCGGTGTGATAGCTCAGGAACCACTCCATATTTTTCTATGATGTAAGCTGTGAATATCTAGTATTATCAGGGTACTTTTAGACTACATACTTGGAATTTTATGAAAACTCTGAAAGCTGGAGCAAGAAGGCTTTATATGCCAAAAATAGGAATGTGCAAAATCTCAGTCTGGTGACAACAGCTGTGGGACAAAATCTGACCATACCATGTGGAACTAATACTGCTTTTCCTGACCAGAACAGCACTTTGGTTGGAGTCAATTGGATAAGAATTGAGCAAGGAATTGACCTTGGAAAGTGCAAGATTCAGGTAAAATGTCCTAAAATTGCCAGATTCCGCCAAAAAGGCCACTTTCCTAGGTCAATTTCTTGCTCAATTTTTACCCAATTGACTCAAAATAAAGTGCTGTTCTGGTCAGGAAAGGCAGTAGTTTCACATGGTATGGTCAGATTTTGGCCCACAGCTGTTGGCACCAGACTGAGATTTTGCACATTCCTATTTTTGGCATATAAAGCCTTCTTGCTCCAGCTTTCAAAGTTTTCATAAAATTCCAAGTATGTAGTCTAAAAGTATCCTAATAACACTAGATATTCACAGCTTACATAATAGAAAAATATGGAGTGGTTCCTGAGCTATCATACCAAGAAGCAAATCCGGTTACTTTTTGTCACAGCGAGTATTAAGCCTGATCCAAGTGTTTAAAATGTAGATTCTTATGTGTTTATCTACAAAGGGACACAAAAATCCGATTTTTGGAGGCCCAGGAGTCCGGTGTTAATTTCCTTTTTTGGAATTGTGGGGTTCAATTCGTTTGCTTTGCTATAGGACAGGGATGGCGCATCCGGGCTGGCGTCCTGAGGGATACACTGAAGCTTCCCCCGCCTCACATATGTCTTTTGAGAATTGTGGACAAAATGTGTTGATCTTTTTCAAAACCTGCGAAGTTGACGGCAGAAATTGCAATTGTCTGCCAGTTTGCAATGGACTCAATTGTGGATGCAAAACTTGTAATATACCTTTCACATTCTACTACTTAGACTTAGGGTTTCCGACCTAGTCGCACTTAGTCAAAATCCGAAAATCCTGTATCTCTTGGTATCTCTTGGACTAGCCGGCGGTAAACCGAGGATGTGAGCCCTCTGGAATGCGATGGTAGGTAGATTTAGGCTGCCTTCTGTGGCATAGAATTAAAGAACTGACTGTATCACTGTTTTTCAGGCCCTGGACCTTAGTGAGGTCAAAACCAATGTATT
Source organism: Mycena floridula (assembly GCA_029320655.1). NCBI lineage: Eukaryota > Fungi > Basidiomycota > Agaricomycetes > Agaricales > Mycenaceae > Mycena > Mycena floridula. The sequence continues at coordinate 211,878 of JARIHS010000027.1, forward strand.
TATCTCCAGCTTGGAGCTGAGGGCTCAAAGGGTAGGCAGTCCTGGCGCCTGTAACAACATGAATGCTCGTGTTAAATGCTGTCTCGTTGGAGACTGTAGTCTTGCGAACCTCTAGATATTGTCAACAACTGCCTCATTAAAGAGGGTCAAGAACATGGGAACATACATCTCCAATGGACATGTTCAGAGGCACAAGCATTTTTATACAATGGAGTACCAGGAACCGATTGAAGAGCCAAACAGAAGTCGGTATGAACATGAATCCGACGGACCCCTGACAATGCGCTAAAAGGCCTGATCCATTCCCCCATTTTTTCTCGATTTTGTCCTTACCCAAAATGGGCATTTTTAAAAAGATTTGTCCGGACAAAAATCAGACCTGCAGCGTGTGAGGACCGTAATTTCCCTTTTTGGATAAGCTCAAAACTTGTCTCATGCCGCCGTAAGGTCTTAATTGCGGCTTTTCTGCCAACATTTGTCCAGATTTGGATCAGAGCGCCGCTGTTTGAGACATGATTTTTTCCGAATTTACATTGGGGCCATCAAGTCAGAATCTCAAATTTTGCCCTGATCCAAGATCCGACTTGAACCGTATTGTCATGGGCCTTAGTCCGACCTGTCAATGAAGCCAATGGGATAAAGACTTGGACGTTTTGACAACAGGGTAGCCAAATCGGCCTTTTAAACATGAAAATACTAGATGTCAAGGCTGACAAGGAAGAACATACCAGAACGGCTGCATACTATATGAATCATCATTGATTAGATGAGATGAAAGCGAAGGCTAATCGTGCTTCATACTGTGACACAGGTGACCGCCAGGAGACTCCCAGAGTCCGAGTGAATATTTCATTCACCACGTTTCACTGCAATATCCTTGCAGGGGTTTCTTCGCAAGGTCTAATCAGGTGTGGGAGCAGACTGGGAAGCAGTGGGAAAAGATCATGTGCTCCAAGGGTTAGAATAGATCCCAGGCCTGATTTAGTAATTTCACATTTATTCCAGGGTTGGAGCAGGTGACCTCTTGACATGTGCCCCATTTCTAGCAATTCTAGACTCATCTACTCCAACCCTGGGAATAGATTACGTGTCTGGCCTCGCAATGGCTACCTCTCTAAATATATTCAGATTCACTCCAATCTGCTCCACCCTGCAAATATTTCAGCCTGAAACGTGGTGTATTCGTAAGAACTTCTTGCTTGCTCAAGTTTCAGAGCTCATGGACCCAGAAATTATTATGGAGGTAATGGATGGAGCTCCTGCCAATTGGACAACCATTTCAACAACTCAGGCTCATGGTGATGTCGTTGAATTTCAGGCAGCTATGTGTTATCATGATCACTACTTAGCTTGGAGTCTCCCAGACCTTATTATGGATATCGCCCTTCAGACCGAGATTACGGTCAGCCCTCAGTCCAGGCTGTAGCCATCTCATTGGAGCAACAAATGGATTTCCTCCACCACAAGAGGTGGAATTTGGCTTGGATAGTGAATTCTATGTGACTTTTGACTGAATATGCTTCCGAATTGAGGAAAAATCACAATATCGGGCCAGATTAGGTCTTGATTGGCCTCTTTCAAGGTCAAATATTAGTCCAGTTACTGGGTCTCTAGGAAAGGGAGCCTCTCGATAGAGAAGAAAGACCTCCGCCTTTTAACTCTTTCTCCTGTAGAGAGGCTGATTACGAGCCTGCTCAAATTCATTGTGTTGAGGAGAAGGAATTTCAGCGCAAAGTTTAGCAAGTGTTGATAACAACAATTTTGCTCTCGAGCACCAAGAACTCAGCAATGAGCTAGATGTACATCATTTTTTGATGCATATCCGCGTTAATGCATAGGGCTTTGGGGAGTCCCGACCGTGTGTGTTACGATATAAGGTACTGTAGGTGTCACTTGAGATTTGTGGGCAATATTCTTCCTGCCAGCCTAGTTTTTCGCGCTATCTGCGGTTCCGCTTGTCGGACATGAAAAGTTGCGGTTGTCAAGACTTACGTGTCTTTCGTGCTTTTACGTGTTTTTGCGTGTCGTGTTTGCGTGTAAAAAGAGATTTGTCATCTTGCTGATGGCCATTGACCGGTCGGACTCATGTTCATAGCGAGCCTTCTCTGCGGCTGTCCAACTTTGGATCTGCGGACTCTGAAAATAGCCGTCTTTGTCCATTGGCTTCATTGACACTTCCAACACTCCAGGGATTCTTTCACACGTAACTCCATTTGTACATCTTCCTTCATCATGAATTTTTACTGATTAAGTTATATAAGTATATTATTGTTCCCCTCAGAGATAACAATTCCCTGGGAAGGGAACAACCATTTTCAGATTTCATTAAATGCCAATGGCTCTCCAGAGACCACCGGATCTTCAAGGTGCAAGGTCTTTCCTTCTCTGACCTCAAGCCTTTCAGAAAGTATTCTCAAGTTTGGATTACAGAAGAATACTGTGTGCCTCTGCAGGTTCCATCTGATGTCGCACTTCAGACTCAGCTGAGCAGGTACAGGATCATTGCATAGCATCCAGGATCCCCAAAGATCACCTCAACATTAGCCACAGCAAGTGTGAAGTATATAGGGCCATATTTGTAAGATTACTGGCAACGAGGCAAGAGCGAGTCAATCGCGGTACCGTAGGTGCCCGGTGCCGGAGTTCTTATAGCTTTCTACCTCTTTCGGAGTCATTTGTAAGTCAATACTAGTCATGTTTTATGTTTTCTAGGTATAGAAGTCTGTGGTAGTTTAGTGGGACCCTTGTCGTTTGAACGCGAGAAGGGTTCCCTGACAATTGGAGCACTTTGACCTATTTATCCAACATTATTCTATGTGACTTCCTAAGTTTCTACTGGTACACTTTACTGCTTCTTTTCCTGCTTCTGGGTGGGGGTTTAGGCCTCAGTCAATCTTCACTAACATCAATACCACAATATAGGACTCAACATTCATCTTTACAGTCTTTTCCTAGCTGCCAACCAGACCTCATTCAAGTTGTTAGGTCAAGGCATCCTGATTTGGTCTACAGCAGCGTCACCGCCGTGACACCGACTGTCTTGTTCAAAGTGTGAGAGTCATGTATTTCACGAAGCTGAGAAACTGATCTTTCAATATTGTTCACCATAGTGTCTTACAGAGAGGCATTGAGCCATCAAGTTAAAGTGCCAGGTTATTTACGGCAAGTATATCAGAGTACATGAGTGATACTTGGGTGAGCTGGAATGATCTCTCACTCAGCAAGCACTTCTCGGTTCATTGGTATGTAGTACCCCCCATTCTCATCCTCAGAAACATCTGACACCACTGGCTTCACCCATCCACTTGCAATAGAGCAGCCGGAGTGAAGTCAACAGAAGGAAGGAAGGAAGGAAGGAAGGAAGTACATTTCAGCATGGTCCACGTCCTGAACGCCATGTCCCGAGATAACTAGTACGCAAGCCAATCTAAAATAAAGTACAACTACTTAGGGGCTTCTATTTCATAAGGAGACAGAAGGAATAACAAGAAAAATAGATGAAACTCGCCGCTTGGTATGGGTCGTACACACTGTTGGGATGCCATCAATGCTGCTGTACTCTTCAGCAGGGGTCGGGTTGCAGTTATGCGGCTTATGCTCACCGCAGCAGCAGCTTCCACATTGACACATACCATATTGCCAAAGACACAAAGTCCATCTCTTTTTGTACATAGCCAAATCCACTCACCTTGATCACAAACTCACGTATCTCCCTTCATTCAAAGTCTTAGCCTAGACAGATTCTGTAAGCTTCTAAATTGCCAAAATCAGGTAAATAACAGTACTGACCGCTAAGCAGACTAGATCCGAATACATAAACTACAGCAGCAGCTACTGAAGAGGTCTGAAATAAGGAATAATCACTCCGTTGGCTTGCTTGTTCAAGCTGGGGGTGTTATTGGTGACCTGTTTGACTGTCTTTTTGTGCCGTGCGGCACTGTATCCGCTACTATGAGGAGGTATTGATGTCTTCCTACTAAAATCACACTTGATGATCAGATACACTTCATACCTGTGCTACAGAGTTTCTGGCTGACCAACCCCGTAGTTTTGCCGATCAACAAGCGAGTACTTTTGCCTATCGACAGGGTGTACTTTTGTGTGTCAACAGGTGAATATAATATGCACTCCCATCATACACTCAATTCAGTGAACGTATACCAGACCTGAATTCAAGAATAATCACACAAGAGCTTGTTCGTTCGAACTGTGTGTGTACATTTGTGGAGAATCCACGATTTTTAAGTGTTTCACTGGACTTGAATCCTAGCTCAAAAATGTCCTTTCTTACCTGGCTCTTTCAATCCACCTATGCTCTTTCCTCCCCCTTGACTTACACCGAATTGCCCGCGTGCCAAAGCCCAATATCCACCTCTTCAACAACTTTTCATGTACTCCTTCACTACTTGAAATATTACTCTTCATCATTCGCAACATCCCTCCTTATTTAATCACAATATCTCTCTTCATTGTATCACTGCACGAATATTCACTCACATCATATGCCCTTCATCTCTTGCCAATTTACCACCTACCGATCCAGTGTCTCATGGGTATACTGCGCCTCCATTGTCCCCACGTGCTGCGACTCAAGCCCAACACGCCGCGTCGCCGCTGACAGTGACAGTCTGACACGAACAGTAAATCGAGACGCGCATGACACGTGCTGTGAAACCCCCTCGTGATGCGAATATCGGGATTCAGCCCTCGGCAGGCCGCGTACCCAAATGATGGAAAGGGACAGGACCTTTTTCTGAGCTCTCATCATCCGTCGTGCTAACGAAGACTGCTCTTGGCGCTCCTGCTCGTTTATCTCGACTTGGGAATTCCGTAGACGTGAAGAGCTACCGCTGACGCAAAAGGAGACATTGGCGAGACAAGTGGATAGAAATCACGGATTTTGGAAGCGAGGAGACAGGATACGGTACGTCGAATCCGTTACATGATGAGGATTCCGCTGACGGTTTCTCTGTTATTCTCTACTTGAAGTAAATTGCGAGCGGAGCATGAGTCAGGTGACTGCAACCGAGCTCGAGCGGAAACATGGAATTCCGCTCGAGCTCTGTTGCACTCGGCCCGTTCAGTCCGATGCGGTGATGATTTCCGAGGTCCGAGCATGAGTCAGGTGACTGCAACAGAGCTCGAGTGGAAACATGGAATTCCGCTTGAGCTCTGTTGCACTCGGCACGTTCAGACCGATGCGGTGATGATTTCCGAGGTCCAAGGGGGCGCTTAAATTTAACCTGTGCATGTCTGATGTACTCTGCATTAGAACTAGGTAACATAGCATTGCTGCAAGAAATAAAGAACAGTAGAACTGAGCTGGTCAAATGTATCAATGCCCAATATACCGGGCTTTTTCTGTGAAAGAAAGCTGCATCAAAACCAATCAAGTGACCAGTTTTGATGCAAGAAAAGAGATTCATGCGACAATGGGTTTTGATATTCAACAAGCCCTAGTCAAATCAAAAAGCACCCCTGCCTTTAAGGAGGCCCCTTCTACATTAAAACATCCAGCATCACCCTGAACATTGAAATGTAGGTTCAAGGTGATCGCCCTATACATTTCAATGTATGTGCATCTACTGTTGGCAGCGTACGCGAGCTATCCAGCGCTATATAGCTTATGTTTATTTTCCAGATGTGTTATTCTCTTGGATTTACGCCAAGTCCTGGCAATTTGACAGAGCATGTTATGCCATGGACCTAACTACAAGTAGCTAATGCGTAACATCTAGCTTTTTTGTTTGAGGTATGAGTGCAAGGAGCCGTAACCTTCATGTCCTAGTAGGTGGGAACTGAAGGCTGCAGAAAACAGATCCACGTATCCTCTTCCTCCACCAATTGCAAAATCCATTCTGTACCTTGCCACATATAGCACCAACGTCTAGGCTTTTGGTTCGCTCGAGTTACACTCGGTGCAGGCTTGCAACGGGAAGGGATGGATCGGCACAAGAATGGTGCATACAAATTTCAGCTATCACCCAAGCGTAAATTCACATGGAAAATGGCCATATCTCTGCTCTGATGCGTCACTGGAAACAGGTTCATGTATGTTGCTCCTTGTACCACTGCAATTTGTTTGTTGATTGATTCCTTAGACCTGGAAGAAGGAATTCACTGCTCTGCCCTCTCCCTGAAAGCAAAGACATAAAGAAACGAATGACCAAGGCAAGGGGTACACAAATTTTATCTCAAAGACATGACGTACATTTTTGCTGTTAAAGCCATCTGGGACCCCCCCCCCCCCCCATTGCCTACTATATTGGGAAGAGTATTCCCACAAAATATCACGTGTTCAGCTGCTTCAGGAATCATTTGTCAAGTCTTCCGATGTCTTTTGTGCTGTAACCGGTCTGAAATGCAATCTCACATGTATTCAGGCTATTCTGGAGCTCAAAAGGGATATTTTTGGGAGTTATCATACCTTAGTCTATCAACTTCATGACATCATGATGATGACTGTTGCAATGACTCAGCATCTGTATTTAGTTGCACCTGTCTAAAATTGGAAATATATCACCTTATGCCTCCCAAATTCCTGGCAAGAAGGTATTGGATGTGCTACAACTCATTTCTGATCATTCCCAGCCTGATATCATTGAAAAATCCTATGTTGCAAAAATTTTGTTAAGGGCCTTGGAGCCCCCCCCCCCCCCCCCTCCCCCCCCTACCCCGTGCATCTCGGCGCTGTCCTGAAGGCCCAGCTTGGCGAGACGATCACAATAGGGGACCTGCAAAGTCGCTAAAATTAGCGGAATTGTTAGGTATGGGGAAACAAAAATGTACCAAAGCCTCATGAATGTTCTCGATGAAGGAGAGAATGTCCGATGACTGAAGAAAGCCTCTGTCGTACAGAAAGAGGTGGTCTATGAGGAACAAGGCGATGTTGTACCCAGTGTCACATATCAGGTCGAAATCGTCATGTAAAAAGACATGGGAGCGCAGGGCATTGTAATTGTTAGGGAAACGAACACAAACATATTTGGTTCGGTTAGCCGATGTAGAATCATCGGTCGACACGGATTGTGAAGGAATGGAGGTTGACTGTGACATGGCGATTAGCAGTGGCAAGTCAGAAAATGCGATGTATGTGCACATGACATGGCCACAAATAAAGAATTACGGTCGGATCTCAGAACGAGCTCCAACTCATAATTCTCAGTGGTTGAATTCATAGATGGCATTATTCGGTGTCTAGAAAACGAGGAAAAATACGGGAAAAATGCCTAAAAATGCGAGAAATCGATATTCGACGAAATTGATAACCGTGCGGAGTAGTAGTTTGTCCCGAAAAGGCAAAACTCCGATTGATCCGACAAACCAGGACCGGTTATCAATTACCGCAGGTTGTGGGCTAAAAATATGAAGTACGAGGCATGAAGTGAGGCAGTTGATACGAGGACTCGAGCATAATCACATGATAGGAATGACCAGGGGGTCATTATTATTGTGTGGGGGAGATAATAGGGTTGGAAACGATCCACCCTGTATTTTCAGCATATCTAGTAAATATGACCGTCTTTCCTGATTACAAATGGGACACTATTTGCCTAGAGAGGAGTTCCGAGTTGTCTAGAAGAGTACCAGTAACAGTGCCGATCATGAAACAAGCACCTAGAAGGATCCAGCAACAGAGTTTGAACGGCGCTTTGCTTGAATACTCGATGGGAAACGTGACAACGAACGCAGCAGCTCTACTAGTAAACCGACTGTATGCGGGCTGCACTACTCTGTCGAAGCATAGGATAAATACTCGATGCTCGAGAAACTTGGTAACTTACGCTGTGACGTGAACCTCAATGGGATGCGCAGGGCTAAGTAGCCAAACAACAAACAATAACACACCCACATGTGATCGAGTAACTTGGTGAAAGCCAGACAGTACAAAGACACTGTTTCATACGAAGGCTCAGCACAGATAAAACAAAGAACAATTGTTATAATACATGTTCGAGCCAGTGCTATGCGAGTAAAGTCGAGTACGAGGAAAGCCTGCGCTACCACGAGTAAAGCCTAGAATCAGCAATGAATCAGCTTTACTCAAGGTAGCCGGTTTAGGACAAGGATGACTAGGGATTGGCCTAATCGGGAAGAGCTACAAAGCAGCGAGCCTGATAGGGACAACCTAGCCTTGGCAGATGACTGAGTCGAGCCCGAACAGGAAGACTTGCATAGGGCGAGGTCCCAAACGGGACTTGTATTATCAACAGAGTGGACTCTGGAATAATGTAGAAGTACTATAAAACTAGAACGTTTGTATCTTTAGTAGCCAGTGAATTGTACCCCACAAAGCTCAGCCCACAAGCAGAGTCTGAGTGGAACATTTTATCTCATTTTATTGTGGTACACGAGGACGTGGTGATCCGAGGTACAAACTCAGTGATAGTGCTAGTGTGTACGCGAGGACGTGGTGCTCCGAGGTGCAATAAAGTTGTGTTCATCTGAAAAGACATATCAAAGTCATAGCCCGACACCCATTGAAGCAGTAGCCCTGCAACTATCCCCTTTATATTCCTTGCGAATTAAAACCATTACAAAAACCGTGCAAGGTTCACTGTCAAAGTGAACTGAGTTAAGTTTCTGTCTGCGAAAGACCAGTAGTGCGTGATCGAAACCTTACAACTTTGTTGAAAGGCTTTCTCTTTCTTAATAGCTGCCCGAATTACTTAGGGTGTTAAAAGAGAGTTAGTGTGTATTTGGGTTATTAGTTATAGATCTTTATAAGATCTGTTTCGAAGAGTCCATTTGCATCGACAGCCCCACTGAAAGGTGCCCTATTAGTGGGATTATGAGAATTTCGTGGGGAGCAGTGGAGGATGTTTTTGTCGGTTACGAGGGGAAACATTTGGACAATCATGTGTTCCACAGTCGTTGCTGGCAGCAGTTCTTTGACATGTGTCGCTCATCCAATGATACTGTCATCTTGATGCTCCATATCCTCCATGGCACGAGACCAAGTCATGCCGTCAAGGTCACACAATCCTGAGAGGGAGGATGGAAGGAAGAAGGGAGGTAACAAAGGGAATCAATGTGGCAAAGAGAAAAGTCATGTTTGAGATCGTCAACCAGACCGGGATGAACCAAAGTTCTACTGCGACCCACCCCACAACGTTCATCCCATCAAGCGCTATGATGAAACAGAATGGTCACCTGGGAAGCAAAGGTCATCGAGATGAATGATAGAAGGATGTAGGGCTTGGAGACCGAACCCTGGTATGTCTATGAGTCCATATCCCTGCTGCCTGGCTTATCGTCCTCTTGCAGGAATTTCACTGATCCAAAGCGATGTCCGATGCCTTATCACTGAACGTACAGCTGTGTCCAACCTTCATGTCACTGACAATTCGCCTTCTCCTTGCTTCTACCACTTTCACCAACAATTCCCTCTCTGCTGATGCTGGGGCGATCTCATCATGAGCTGCATATATTGTTGTTCTGGAAGGCCCGACAAGCTCTGAAAAGGCGATACATCATTCTTCATCCCATAGGCAATTCCAAGGCAATTCATTGGAAGTGGTTCCCCAGTGGCCACAGCATTCTTTCTCAGCAGAGATGGAGACTTGGATGTCAAGCCTGATGGAATGCAGCAAACTTGATGTCGAAAGAGAAGACGTTGAAGGTGAAGGAAGCGAAGGAGAAGGAGAATAAGGACAAGTGGTGGACTATTGGCAGAGGACGGAAGGATTCAAAAGATAAGAAGGAGAAATTGAAAGGTGTGTTTTTTTGTTTTCTGTTTTTTTGGTTTTGTTCATTTGTGGTGTCGGTTGGTTTTGTTCGTGGTGTCAGTTTGTTCCGTTTGTCATGTCGTTTTGTTTTCTTGTTGTGTTGTGTTGGTTTGTTCTCTCGTTGTGTTGTGTTGTGTCATTTTGCATTTTGTTTCATACCTCATTTGGTGTTCAAATGCTCACGAATACCCTTTTTTTTGCAGTTGACTTTTTTTTCTCATTTTGTAGCCCTGGACCCATTCAAGCCATCTACCTTCTCGTGCTCGTGCTTCAATTCACTGGATTCAGGGATATTGCAAGGTCTTCGAGTCAGCCCACAATGCCAGCAGTCTTGACAATGCTGTTTTCGACCAGTCAGTCAGCCTGGCATTTTCACCAAGTCAGTCAGTGACAGCATATTCGAGCCAATGAGCAATGTCAGCTTCCATGTTGGGACCCATGTCAACAGGTCTCGTCGCTCCTCCGAACACATTTTCGAATTTCATGCTCCATCCAACGACGAATCATACCCTCCAGAGCGAGATGTATTCTCATTTGGGGACTCCGACATTTGGGAATTTCCTCACTCCTCCTATAAATCCTGATGCTCCCAATCATTATCAAATCAGAACCCAAACCAGGGATCCCAGGACCAGAACCAAGGCAAGAAGAAGAAGACGAAAGAGGGAAAGGAGATGAAATCGACGAAGGAGGGCAAGAAAGCAAAAGACCAAGACAAGGAGAGAGACACACAACCTGAACCGTCAAAGGCTCCTCCTCGTCCTTTGAAGCAGGCTTCCTCACATCCAGTCTGTTTGTCTATAGGCAAGGGCTCCGGTTTTGGGGGTTTGGGACTGGGATGTCTGTCAAGATGAGGGTGCCGACAGGGAGTACAGCATCAAGTATTGTTGTGGCTCCAGGTTCGTCTTTCTCTTTATTTATCTGGTTTAACGGAGATGCTTATATGTAGCAGCTCCAGGTTCAGCACATCTCACCAGGGGTTCGTCTGCGCTTCTTGCCAGTGCTCAATCCAACAATCATCTTTCTGCAGAATCTGTTATGCAAGACAATAATCGGCTCTCATTTGAATCTGTGATCACTATTGGGGAGAGGATGAGATCCAGCTCAGGGGTGTCATCGCTCAGACCTGCGTCGACAGTGTCGAGGTATTCTGCTGGGTCTTCCATTGGATCTTCCATACAGCGAGACAGTGTCGGTTCTTCCATACAGAGAGATGGTGAAGTGGATGACACATCCAGTGATTTTAGACTTGTTCTTCAATAGTTGCCTGCGCAACCTGAACAAAACAATTACCTTAGCAGGCCGACCTGATTTCTTCTGAGTAAGGTGATGTCTTTTATCGGGATGATGTCTTGGTTGGCTCAAAGTAACTTCTATTATGTTCTAACTACCTAACTACTGACTACCTATTGAGTGACACAAATAAACTAATAGCTACATGAAAAAATTGGATACAATGAAGCATTCTATACATACAGAAAGTAGAGAGCGAAATGATAAGAGAAAAGAGAGCAAAGAAAAAGTGATAACGAGGTCCAAGAAAGAGGTATAAAGGAAGGAGAGCAGAGATGATGATGAAATCCAAGAAAGAGGTATAAGATGAAAGAGGACTCCACCTAGCCGGAAAGATCTGATAAGTCAATAACATCCCCTTTGACTTTGGCTTTGGCTTTTCCTTTCTTTGAAGGGCACTGGTGATTGTAAGCAACACACTTCCACATAACATTGTTGCAGCAGTGACATTGTTCGAAAAGATCCTTAAAATCAGAGTCTGATAAACCAGAGACGATTTTCTGGTCACCAAGTTGAATGATCTTGTCGAAAAAGCTCTGGTCAGCATCGGTGTCACAGATACCCGGAACAGTTGTGGGCTCATGGAGGAAGGATAGATTAGGCAAAGAGTGACTTCTTTTCATGATGCGGGGCTGGGTTAAAGGGGGAGCAACTGGCTCGCTTTCCACTAAATATGGATTAGAAAACAATTCAAAGCAAAGGAGCATGGATCACTCACAAACGCCAAACAACTGAGCCATGAACTCATCTCCAACAGGACCATTCCGTAGCTCTGATGGCAATAACTCAAGTGACGCCTCCACAGAAGGTGGCAAGACACCAAGTGATGTCTCCACAGAGTCGTCAACTCTGGGAAAGGCATGGTATCTATTGAGATATCTGTCGATGGCAAGGGAGTCTTCTGCACTGGAGCCTGAGGAAGTATCCATGATCGAGTCCCATGTTTGATTGCCTGAATTCATGGACTCATCAACTTCCATGATTGTCGACAAGGGATCTGGTGAGAAGGACTGACGAGGAGGAGTGGAAGTAGCCTGAGCACTGAAGTTGGCAGCAGTGAAAGGCAACAATATTTGTCCAGAGCCTCTAGTTGACGTTGCCCGTCTAAAATGAGGCTTTGAAGGCGACCCTGAGAACCTGGACGGTGACCCTGAGGACTTGGACGGTGATGGGGCAGATTTTGACAATGACTGGGATGGAGAGCCTGTGGTGGCAAGGCTACCAACGAAATGGGAACCACCAGCAATGGGTCCAACAAACTGAGTTTCTGAGAGTGAGTTCTGCACAGCAAGGTCAAGATGGAGAAGCTCCTCTGCCTTATTGGATGCATAAGGAAGGGATCACTGAGCCCTGGCAACAGGTTGTATTGCATACAGAGGTGTGTCGGTGAACATGTTGGGTGAGTCATATCCTTCACTATATCTTTATTATTTGCTCATTACGGTATTATAGTCATCATCGATGGTATAGGACCAACTCCTGGTCATGATCCATATTGGAAAGCAGTATATCCCCTCAAAAATCTGCATGGTAAGCTTATTTTAATCGTCTATCCTCTTACTCATTATACATCAGGCAATGTAAAAGCAAAGTTGAACCAAGCTCTCCACAGACCGCATTGATCATGGACCGGACTAGGACATGCAAATGCCCACTTGTCTTGCAATGGCCCTCCTACCGGATGCACCAGATTCATGGTAACCGGAAGCTGGTGCATCAGAGGATTAGAGCTGGAGCAAAGACAAAAAGCAAACTGCAGGTCTCGGGGAGCCCGTCTCTCTCTCCAGTAGCTGGACATTGCTTCTGGCAAGATGGGAATCATTTTACCTGCATAATTGAAGACAGAAGGACTATAGGGATGGTCAGTGACATTCTCAAGTGAGCTGAGGCAAATTTACTAGGCAAGAGCGACAAGGCACTGGTGCGTCGGGGACCAATGCACAATTTTTGGATTTGGTTCAAGGTCCATAAGCTGCTGTGCTGTCGCGCGATGTTCTGAATGAATGATTTCTCTGGCATGCCTACGTCGTGAAGCCACAGCAGAATCTGCCATACTAATGTTGTGAGACAGTGGCGGGCCATTGGAAGTAGTATAGGTGGCATCTTGTGATGAAATGTATGCTGAAACCCCTGGCGAAGAAGGATTACTCTGTGGGGGCGACGATGACATTGTTCATCAGGGTGGATTGGGAGTAAAGACAGTGGATTGAAAGTAAAGATGTGGATGGGCTGTCGCCCATTTTTATATCGTTGGTAACCACAAAATGATTTTTTGTATTCTGACATCGGCTACAGCCAAGCGAGAAATGCAAAATTGTAAAATATCATTGGCTGATGTTTATGGAGCTGCACCAGCTTCGGAACCAATTTTCAAACAGTCACACGTAGACTGACATGAATTGATTGACTCATCTACCTCGATCAGCCTGAACTGATGATTTACCGATATGTCTGCTATCTCCGTTGTACTGATCGACCAGTTACTCAAATCCCCTCGATCAAACCCGTTGACGGATCCTCAGACCGATTCCGCCTTACGAAAATCACCGTTTCGCATTACCCCACAAATCCAAGCTCTGCCTCAAATTCCTCCCCAATAAAATTGACGACATTCCTGAATCCGTCGATGCGTCGATGCGTCATCAGGTTTCGACAAACCGTCATGTCACGGTCTCGCTTATGACCTTGCGCTGTCGCCCAGCCTTCATAATATTTTGCCATTCGTGGACCTCACCATAACCTTGGTCTCGCTGATCCGTGAATCATTGCGCCAATGACCATTCGTTGTTCGCTCATCCTCCGTGACCTTTGCTTGACCAATCATCGACAATGTCTGGTCATTCGTCCGGCTCGCCGAAATCGCTGCATCGGTCCTCGTCTCTCGACCATTTCGCATCTCACCTTCGCTCACCCATTTCGCATCTCTCCTGCGCTCGCCCATTTCGTGAAATCCGTTCGCCAAACCGACACCACACGAATCCCGTTCAACTCATGCTGACCTCGTCATTTCACCAATGCTTTGCATTCAGCCATGACCCTGTTTGCCATTCCACCATGGCTATATCACCAATCCCTTCCATTCGACCTTTTCATCCGTCGCTCTAACGAATCTGAGTCCAGTGTTCGTAGCAACCTCTAGCTCATTAGCTCGACAATCAAATCGCCGTTGTCAGCCGTAATTTCGTCCGATGAGGCATATAGCGTCCGAAAAGGGTGCAGGAGAAGCTGAAACAGGCCGAGAGAAGCAGAAGAGAAGACGAAAGAGAAGCAGACGAAGAAAACAGGGCGCAGAAAGCATAATCCTAATTACAAGGCAATGTCACCATTTTCCTACGAGAGAGGTCGTTTGCTGACCGTGTTGCTTAACTCTTCTTTTCCTCGTTTCCTTCGTTTTCGCGGGTGCTCGGCGCTCTGCATTATCTCGCTATGTCGACATGGGCATCCACTTTATTCATTGACGTGAGCATCGCGTTATTCATGGACGACCGTCTTCCACCCGCTCGTCATTTCACCCCCATGTTCAATACGTTGACTTCCTCGACATGATTCTCCGACCATCCTCGATTGACTTTGACATGATTTCGCGATGCTTTTCGCTGACATTGGTATCGCCATAACCTTATCCTCTTCACCGTCGATATAGTCCCTAGTCCCTTCATATCTCTGCCACCAAACCTCTCAAATCTTCCTTAATTCCCGCAAATCGCCGAGCTCGCCATCAACCCAACCGTCTCTCCATTCCCTCCGCTCACCAAGCCCACAGAGCTCCTTCGTAACAGTCATAACCCCCACAAAATCGATCATCAAAACTTGGGCGCCGCAACGAGAGCGATAGTGATTCCATACGGTCCGAGTCACCGAGTCGGAGCGAATCGCCATTGCCCGACGGACGTTCGGGGTCCCGCTCGTCGACGATGGACTCATTCGCATCGGGCGCTTCGGCTTCTCTGCGCTCTACGGCGTCGGGCGCATCCTCCGTTCACGCCTCAAACGCGCACACCTCATCTTCCCTCTATATCCGTCATATACCCGATATTGTCCACGAACCCGCCGAGTTATCCGGGTGTAAGGGAAGAGAAGAGTGGGTGGGACGCGAGTTTTGACGTCTATGACTCCGGGATCGCATATGCCGACGTCGGCGTCGGGGGCGGCATCGGCGGGAATGCCCAGTTCGGCATAGGAGGCGCGCGCTGAGGGGGCGGGAGTGCGATAACCTCCTCTAGATTCCTCCTCAGACCTATATGTGCTTTCTCTTCCATTAAGCAGACAATACAGACGACGAACCCCCCTCCCTAACCCTCGGCCTCCCTGCGCCTCGACAACTGCCAGCTTCACCATCCCGCGCTCGAGGCGCTGTGTTGCGGGATTCGGGGGAGCGGGGTGAGGAATGTGAGTTTAAGGTGGAATAAGATGAGATTTTTCCTTGGTTGGATATCTGCCATTCCGTGAGATTCGAGATTTCGGCTTCTGGGTTTTGCGAGTGGAGCGGTTGGCTGTGGCTTTCGACGGCGGTTATGCTCTTTCGGTAGAGAGAGACAGGATGGATTTTGGTTGTTTTGCGCTCGACGGTGGTCTTTTCCCTTTTTTCGGTTTGGTGCGTGCTTGGATTGCATTGTCGTCGTATTTCGTCGCTTGTCGTCTTTCGTGCTTGGGTTTGGGTTCCATCTCGCTTGCAGTTTGCTTTGATTGCTCTCATTGTTTGCGTGCTGCTTGCGTTACATTCTCGTTCACAGGGTTACATTTTCGAGAAGACTGAAGAAGCATTGAAGAACCTCAAGAAGATTTTTCAGAGACATCAAAGAGCGGTCAGGAGGGTACATACTGATGTTTTAACACAGTACAGAGCATGTTCCCACCCTCTAATGCGGCCAGGCGAGCGTTGAAGCAATCAGAGACCATTTGATGTCTGTGACGATCTGTGACCAATCGATCTGATTCAGGTCTGCTCGTACTTGATTAATGGTGCTCTATACCTTGAGTCTGATCTCATTCAGGAACGTATTTGACTATTAGAGGGTGTAGTGGTAATAAGTCATCTGTTTCAAGTACATAGATCAAACATCAGGATGCTGGCCTGAACAAGGGAACCCAACACAAGGCTTCATAATCATTCAGATGCACTGAGAGCAACGCAGAATTGGAGGGATAACACTAGTATAGTGCAAGAAGCGCCCAACTGTGGCATGAAAATCTGATCACAAAGATATCTCAATAAGGAGAAATCCCTCATGCTTCAAATGACAAGACTGAAGAAATTTTTCAAAAACAGACTTGAGAAAGGTTAAGAACACTGAAGAGTGCTCAAGAAGAGGTGCAGAAGGTTGAAGAAGAGGTGAAGGAGAGTTGAGAAAATTCAAGAAAAATTCAAGAAGACTGAAGAAGCAGTGCAGAAAATTGGAGAAAATGTGATGGAGAGTTGAAGAGTCATTCAGAGACTCGAGATTCAAGATCAGTAACTGAATTGTGCTCTCACCTGGGACCAGTAGACTCAGAGACGTCATCGTTGATGTCGCCTACGGTGGAATCCAACGGAGTAGCGTTCAACAGATCCGCCTTATCTTCGGCATTCAACGGAGCAGCTAACGCGATAGCGAAGCCGATTGGACTCGGAGCGCAAGCCGAGGGTGTGGAACCTGCTGCATGGGTCGGAATTGACAAACTCGGTGAGGGAAACGGAGGAGAAGGAGAAGGAAGGGGGAAAGGTGAGTTGACTGATTTTCTTGGAATCGTCGCTCAAGCGCGTTTGACTATTCAGGTACTGGCTCAGGCATCATCCACTCCAATTCCCTCATCTCTCTCATTATCATCTTCCACTCTTCCTTCGCTATCGACATTGAGCTTTCCGAGGACTTTGAGGCGTTTTGAGGAATCTTTTAGAGTGACGGGTGCCGGGGACGCCAACGGAGACGAATCAGCTCTCGTCGGCCGATGAGAGCTCCATCGTGGAAGAGACGGTGGTGAAAGAGAATGGCGATGCGACCAAGTCACCTGCGAGGAAGCCGAATATGAAGCTGGATTGGCCTGCCGTGAATCCAGTGTTTTCGAAGGCCAATGTATCAAAGAGGGCAGAGACGTATTCGGTGTTCTCGGACTCGGATTTTTTTACGTCGATGCAGGCTTCCTCGCTGTTGAATTCCAACTCGCTTCACCGGGACGATTCGCCTCAATCTCCGTCAGACTCGTCACATCTAGACGAAGCAGGAAGAGCAGCATCTCACGATTCGGACGACCAACCGTCACCACAGGATTCGTCGTTACACTCGGACTCTGAAGAAGAAATCACGACCCCGCGGCTCGACACCGGCAAGGCGAGGGCGCCGACGCCGCCGATTGAGCATGAGAAGGTGTCGGTCCGGTTTCGGGGGGTGAGTTTTCTCTATTCATTGATTTCATTTGGCATTCTTGGTTTTGGTTTGTTTCGGGAATCTTTGGGAGAGCAGCGGGGCGAGCTGGCGCTTGCTGTTTGTGCTACGAGTCAGCGCTTATTTCACGATGGTCTGGCGCTTGTTTCCTTTCCTCTCTTTTCTCGCTTGTCTCACCTGGCTTTTTCTTTTGCTATGTTTAGAAGCTGGCGCTTCCCTCAACAGGTGCCTCATTCACCGGCACGAGCAAATCGGAGGGGCAGTATGATAGTGCGGAAGATTAAGTTCTCCCTAGTAAGTATGTCTTTATTCTTCCTCTTACCACTCTTCTCCTTCTCGTTACCTCTCGCTCACGCCAAACAGACCCCAATCCCGCTCGTATACGGGAGAGGAGTTGAGGAGGGAGGTATGTAATATTTTCCCCTTAGTTCTTCTTCATTGTTGCTGCGTTGGACTTGGAGAGCGATTTTGTCATCATCGACGGCGAGGAGCATCGGCCTTTGTGGATAACAAAGAGATCATCCCTCAACTGTTCCTGGAAGCAATGGTCGAGCACGCGCCGCCCCGGAATGTGGACGAGGAGGGGTTGAATCTGAACAAGGATGTTATAAGTCCTGGTTAGTCTCCAATTCTCATAGTTGAAGCTCACTTTGTTCACTAGCTAACCTCCTCACCTAATACTCTCAAACCTCTTCAAAACAAACCACCCCAACACTCGCCTCTCTGCCGCCAAAGCCCATATCTCGCACACAAGGTCGGGGAGTGCGGGGATTATCAGTGTTGTTGGGAAGACGTTGTAATTATGAGGAAAAGAAGGAAGCAGGAACAAGAGAAGAGTCTAAAGATGAGGTGTGGATCTGGGGTTGATGGGTATGTTGGCTCCGGAGGATGATGTATAGAGAATCGATCATTTTGATGCATGTAGACTCGTGAGCGTCCGGATTGCATGGACTGATCACATTAAGAGTACTTGCTGAAGACTCATCAGATTTGATTGAACACAAGTCTAAAAAGCTATGAAAATGACCTACAATATCATACTTGTATCTGTACTGGAGCGATGATGTATATAGGACTTCAATGCATCGTAATCCCTACAATAATTTCATCCCACTCGATCACAATATATGACGGTCAGTAATAGGTTATTCAGGATGATGGCTATAGAGACTCTTCGACGCATGATTGGACAGACTGATCCAAGAGTGAGAAAGAGTGCATGCTGATGACTCATCAGACTCGAACACAAGGCCAAAAAGGTTGAACAATGGACTACCAAGGAGATGGAGATGTTGAATACTCAAACATGAGTATCTATGGGGTTTCGTTTATGATTTCTACATAGAGTTTCAGTGATAATCTGTACATAGAATTTGAATGATGACTCCTACTGCATAGTCCCTTAATGATGGATTTCCGCTGCAGCCATAGGTCAGCTCATGCATCCACCTTGTTCAGTTCCCCATTGACAATGACCTGAACCTCAAATACTTTTAGATATATTTAAGGGAACCGCTTCCGGCATCATAACCAAGCAGACAAGGTATCCAGAGCACACTAAACATCATCTTGTCTTTGCATTACATTCCCAACATCAAAGTCCCAGTCATGTAGTTTCCTCTCGAAACATCATGAGTTCCTTCTCAAACTAACTGTAATCATTCTAGACATCCTTCTATGTCAACATGGATATCTTCGAGTGGTATACCCAAGTTTTGCTCTGGCGAGGTTGATTTTTTTTTTGTGAATTTATTGTAAGAGAGGCTGGAGCATTTTCTAAAACAGTTCAGCAACTGACTGACAAGCTTTCTAGAGAGAAAAAAACAAGTGGAAATGTCGTTTTTGAGAGCACGACTACAAAATAATGACTTCAGAAAAATGAGCATGTGCCATACGCATGATATCCCGAACGGCAGTGACCCCGAGTGAGGGACCGCCACTCGAGGATGTGGAACAAAATGCAGACGTCTGATACATGAGCTGGTGAATGAATGTTAGATGGCTGCAAGGGAGACCACTTCTAACCAGAGGGAGAAACTAAAGGCTTGTCCCATGTCCGATACAACTGTGGGGCTAGGATTATCCTATCTCCTTCGGTAATTAGTAGTGCTGAGGTAGATTCAATAGGGGTTCGGACAGACCACCAATGTTGAGAAGAAGAAGAAGGGAGAAGCAGAACCAGCAATCAGCATGATGTTTGGCATACGTCACACTATTTGCTCCTAGTCACACATTTTTTTATTTCTTTTATTTTGTGACAGTGGGAAAACACAGGATCATGTGCACTGCAAACATAAAGCAATTGATCGGCGGTGCTCAAACAATGCAATCTGTCACCATGCCACTGCCTTGATGGGCACCCAATTATAGCGGTGGAAATGATCAATGGAACCCTGTTCATAGCGTATTCATTCTCACGGTACGTTGTATCTTTCCAGCACAATCATGCTGCCCAAAACCAAGAAACCGTCCTTTTTCAAGAGTATTCAAAGAAAGCTGAAGCCTAGCTCTGGTGCTACTGCCCCTACTGTTCCAGCGAGCACCATTGGACCTATAAGTGGTCCAGCACCTCAATCCTCATCATCCAGTACCATTGGCGCCGGGAGCCTGGCCTCATCCACAAACCATTCCTCAATGCCTGTTTCAACAGGCGCTGTCAGTCCAAATTCGACTCAAATTCCCCAACCAGTGGTTCAAGGCCAAGGTTCTGCTGCTGCACCTGCTGCATCCAGTCTGCAGCCATCAGGGACAGCGGTGGCAGCTGCTGTTCCGTCACCCTCGGGTCTTGTGACCATTTCCTCATCATCAGCTGATGATCTGATTCGCACCTCCAATACTCAACAAGCCCTGGAGACGGTAAAAGATGAACTGAATTCAATCTCTGCCCCAGCCCATTTCATTAGCATTCTGGAGAAGGTGGAGAAATTCACGAATATTTTTGGTGGCTTTGCAGAGGTTTGGATAACAACTCGGACATGGATTCAATTTTGATGATTTGTGGGCTGTAGATACATCCTATTGTAAAGGCAGTGGTCACAGTGATGTCAAGCACCATCAAAGTGAGCATGCCCAATTATTTGTAGAATATTTCTCATGACACCACTGGAAGATTTTCACACAACATGAAAAAGATATCAGAAATCTTCATGATCTCTTGAAAACCATGGAAGACATCTTTAAATTTGTTGAAGATGCACAGCCACTCAAAGTTATTGAGTCACACAGGAAGACCCTCTGCCTCATGCTTGAGCAGACTCTGGAATGTGTCACAGTTATCCGAGAATACTTGAAGCAATCGCAGAACTTCAGTGCGTTGGAAAGTTCTGCTCCTGTGTTGAGGATAATGTTAACTTTCATGATCAACAGTGATTCAGGCTGTCAGGAGTGTAATTTCTGATATCAGCAGTCAATTTCAGCTCTATAGTGTAACTTTTTCCAGGTTGAAAAGGGATTTCATGGATAATACCAATCTTGTCACTAGTATCACTGTGCTGCATATGTCAGCTCAGCTTGAAGCTCTTGGTAAGATTGTATTCTTTATTATACATGCAAGTTCTTGACACATCATAGGCACTGAGAATGTCCTGGATGATATGCCTTATGCAAAAGGAGCATCTTATCGACCAGAAAAAGGCTGCCTTCCGGGAACTCGGCATGATATCATTCAAGAGATCATTGATTGGATATTCAGTCCTGATGGTGATGGTGATACTACAGCCAGAGTATTCTGGTTGAATGGAGTGGCAGGATCAGGAAAATCCTCCATTTCACATACCATTGCAGGAAAAATGAAGGATTTGGATCGTTTGGGGTCTTCATTCTATTTTGACAGAGCAGATCAGGCCAGGAGGACACCAGGCAATATGTTCAGCACTATTGCCCGCGACCTGGCTGATTTTGATCCCCTGTGGAAGCAGGCATTATACCAGGTGGTCAAAGATGACAAATCACTGCGTACAACAGAATCAATTCAGCAACAATTCAAACAGTTTATACTTGCACCAGCCAAGCTGTGCACTCCAATTGGTCCAGTTGTGATCATCATTGATGCTCTGGATGAGAGTGGTGATCCATTATCTCGTGAGGGATTACTCCAGATCTTTGTGACTCAGGCCCACAATCTTCCTTCCAATTTTCGCATTCTCATAACATCCCGCACTGAGGATGATATTCACACATCTCTTTCCAACTCAAATTTCATTTGCTCCAAACCAATGCATAAAATTGATATTGCAAGCACCAACAATGATATCAAAGCTTTTGTTGAGCACAAGCTATGTAAAATGACTCCGAAATTCAACCAAAAATGGAATGGAAATGCATGGCTCTCCCAAATTGTTGAAAAAGCTGATGGTTCATTCCAATGGGCCTATGCAGCATGCCAGACCATTTTGACAGACCGTAGCAGTGGTCTCATTCCCACAAAGCGCTTGGAACGACTATTGGTCAGTGGTGCAGGACTTGATGGGCTATACAAAGAAATTCTAGATCAGGCATACAAAAATGCCTCAGATGATCTCATTGATGCCTTTGTCTCAGTATTTGGGTGCATTCTGGCTGCCAAAGAGCCATTGACATCTGCCACTCTGTGTGAGATGCATAAAGCAGATGACCTGGAGTTTGAGGATGTGGTTGCATTGATTATCAATCCACTTGGGCCACTACTCAGCGGTGCAACAGATCCAACCATCCCTTTGCAACCATTGCACACCTCATTCCGTGAATTCTTGGAGGATCATGAGCGTGCTGGAAAGTTTTTCATCTTTACCAGCAGCTATGAAGCTGTCATGGCACACAGTTGTTTCCGGATTATGAAGGAGCCTGGTACTGGCCTTCGGTTCAACATCTGGAATCTTGAAACATCCTATCTCCCGAATGACAAAGTGCCTGAGACAGATTTCCGAAAGAATGTCATTACACCACATCTTTTTTATGCTGTTCGCTTCTGGGCTGAACATACTCAGGGTGGTATTGAAATCTCTGGGATTATTTCTGAACTTCAAGACTTTATGGCGAACCGGTTTCTTCACTGGCTAGAAGTACTTAGCTTTAGAAACAACCTCTCTATTGCTGCTAATGCCATGCACCTGCTTGGTGCTGAACCTAAAGCAAGTTCCCATTACAATGAATGCACAATCTCTGACCTTCAATTTAGATTGGAGAGCAAGATCCAAGACTAAAGGACTGGATCACAGATGCCAGACAGTTTTTGGCTGCATTTATGGCACCAATTTCACAAAGCACTCCGCATATCTATATATCTGGCCTATCTTTCAGCCCATCCACAAGTTGGATAAAAACCAATTTTGGGGTCCAGTATTCTCAGATTGTCAGAGTTGAACAAGGGCAAAAGACACACTGGAATTCAGCCTTGAATGTTTTTTATGGATGCACTGGCTCAGTATACTCAGTTGCATTCTCACCAGATGGCCAGAAGATTGTGTCAGGCTCATGGGATACAACAATCCATGTTTGGAATGCAGAAACTGGTGCTGGAGTCGCAGGCCCTTTTGAGGGACACACTGGCTCAGTACTCACAGTTGCATTCTCACCAGATGGTAAGAAGATTGCTTCAGGCTCAGATGATCACACAATCTGTGTTTGGAATGCAGAAACTGGTGCTGTAGTTGCTGGCCCTTTTGAGGGACACACTGGCTCAGTATGGTCAGTTACATTCTCACCAGATGGCCAGAAGATTGCTTCAGGCTCAAAGGATCACACAATCTGTGTTTGGAATGCAGAAACTGGTGCTGTAGTTGCTGGGTCTTTTGAGGGACACGCTGGGACAGTATGGACAGTTGCATTCTCACCAGATGGCCAGAAGATTGCTTCAGGCTCATCTGATCACACAATCTGTGTTTGGAATGCAGAAACTGGTGCTCTAGTTGCTGGCCCTTTTGAGGGACACGCTGGCAAAGTACAGTCAGTTGCATTCTCACCAGATGGCCAGAAGATTGCTTCAGGCTCAGATGATCACACAATCTGTCTCTGGAATGCAGAAACTGGTGCTGCAGTTGCTGGCCCTTTTGAGGGACACGCTGGGACGGTATGGTCAGTTACATTCTCACCAGATGGCCAGAAGATTGCTTCAGGCTCATCTGATCACACAATCTGTGTTTGGAATGCAGAAACTGGTGCTGTAGTTGCTGGCCCTTTTGAGGGACACACTGGGACAGTATGGTCAGTTGCATTCTCACCAGATGGCCAGAAGATTGCTTCAGGCTCATCTGATTATACAATCGGTGTTTGGAATGCAGAAACTGGTGCTGTAGTTGCTAAACCTCTTGAGGGACACACTGGCAAAGTACAGTCAGTTTCATTCTCACCAGATGGCCAGAAGATTGCTTCAGGCTCAGATGATCACACAATCTGTCTCTGGAATGCAGAAACTGGTGCTGTAGTTGCTGGCCCTTTTGAGGGACACGCTGGGACAGTATGGTCAGTTACATTCTCACCAGATGGCCAGAAGATTGCTTCAGGCTCAGATGATCACACAATCTGTGTTTGGAATGCAGAAACTGGTGCTGTAGTTGCTGGCCCTTTTGAGGGACACACTGGGACAGTATGGTCAGTTGCATTCTCACCAGATGGCCAGAAGATTGCTTCAGGCTCATCTGATCACACAATCTGTGTTTGGAATGCAGAAACTGGTGCTGTAGTTGCTGGCCCCTTTGAGCGACACACTGGCACAGTATGGTCAGTTGCTTTCTCACCAGATGGCCAGAAGATTGCTTCAAGCTCAAATGATCACACAATCCGTGTTTGGAATGCAGAAACTGGTGCTGTAGTTGCTAAACCTCTTGAGGGACACACTGGCAAAGTACAGTCAGTTGCATTCTCACCAGATGGCCAGAAGATTGCTTCAGGCTCAAATGATCACACAATCCATGTTTGGAATGCCAAAACTGGTGTTGTAGTTGCTCGCCCTTTTGAGGGACACACTCGCTCAGTATTGTCAGTTGCATTCTCACCAGATGGCCAGAAGATTGCTTCAGGCTCGGTTGATCACACAATCCGTGTTTGGAATGCAGAAACTGGTGCTGTAGTTGCTGGCCCTTTTGAGGGACACACTGGCACAGTATGGTCAGTTGCATTTTCACCAGATGGCCAGAAGATTGCTTCAGGCTCAGATGATTCCACAATCCGTGTTTGGAATGCAGACACTGGTCCTGTAGTTGCTGGCCCTTTTCAGGGACACATTGAATTGGTACAGTCCATCTCACCAGATGGCCAGAAGATTGCTCCAAGCTCAGGGGATCACAGTATTTGGATCTGGAACCCTAAAGACACCCCACCTTCAGATTGTAAGTCTTGGCAAATTAGAGCTCTGATATACTCAACTTGCGTACATATAGCTTTATCTTGGCCATCCTCTGCCAAAGACAATTTGAAAGATGGATGGATTATAGGTCAGGATGAAGAATATCTTCTTTGGATTCCTCCAGTTCACCGTCCATGTCTTTACCGTGCTGCAAACACCCTTGTCATTGGTAAAGATGCAACAAAGCTCAACTTCAACCAATGGGCTCATGGACCTACTTGGACCCAGTGCCGCAACTCTATCACAGTTTAGCTCGTATCATCCTTCTGTACTGATCTATGGACAAACATGACACATTCTTCTATTTAGCCAAAACAAACAGCCGGAGTTTCATCAAGTTCCTGGTCTTTGCACTCTCAATCTAATCTAATCCAGTCCTGAGTCCCATTCTTAGTCCATTCAGGCTATGGACTCTGCTTCAAGATAGAAAAGCCATTCCTAGAACAACTTGCACTGTTGATACACTATTCAGTCTGACATCCCTAGTCTTGAGGCTTTTTATTGATACCTTCACACAGAACCATAACTCCCAAAGTCACTATTGTTGCTTTCAACTTGGTAATGTATGTCACTTGAGCCTGGTTCATTGAATTTCAGCCAGAAAATTTTCAATTCATTATTAATTCCTTTCAAATTCCTCTTGGATGTTGCTACATATTATATATCGGTTGTATCTCGGGCCCAGTGATCATTAGGTGATCTGATCATCCTCTATACTTATCCAGTCATTGAGATACAAGATCCGGCTACAGAAACAGAAAGCCAATACAAGACAACAGAAATGCAAGCCTAATGCAAGACAAACCCGAGCAGCTTGAGTAACGTTTCTCATCCATCAAAGTGACTCAAGTATGACTTTTTCACCACCCAGTCCAGGTATCGATGTCGCTGCTCAGTGGTCCTGTTGGCGAGGATGATAGTGCCGTGAATGTGGATTCTGGTCCCACAAGAGTTGCCAGGTTGGATGGCAAGCTCGGGGCAAAAAAAGGAATTCATGCTTCATTTCACTGTGATCAGTGCTCATTCAAGGATACACAGGAAGAACATCGCTCAAGAAAGAAGGTGAGGGTTTAGATACTCTTGGGTCTGAGTCATGTGCTTATCTATCTGAACATGTAGAATGAATCCAAGCCCCTCTCGTCCTGGAAAGACTCATGTTCCATTGTACGTGAAATCCAGCTGTTCATGGATGACTAATACTGATAGAGTCAATAGACTCCAGTGTCGGTGATGGTGCACTAGCCTTTGATGGCTCATATTGGTATCCATGTAAACAGGTCGAGCTTTGCAAAGCAGAGCGCGACGGCATCGGAAGCATTGATCTGTAAAATGGGCGCGTCAGTATACCGAATAAGAGATCACAGCAAAGACCAAAACGAAAAATGGGGTCAAGGTGTGACATAAAGCAAAGCGGAAGAGGCGGGGAAACTGATGAAAGCAGCGACGCGAAAAAGGCAGCAAAAGCAAAAGAGCGAGAACAAGCTCACAGCGGGGAAAATGAAATTATACGAGAGACAAAGAGAAGGGACTGGGAACCAATAACAGTGACGAGAAGGAGCAGAGCGAGAAGAGAGAGCAAACGCGAAAACCAAAGAGGCTCTCATGACAGCCATAACAATAAAACCGAGTCAAGGAGATCGCGAAACAAACGAAACCAGCGAAACCACCAAAACCCAACGAAAATCACAGCAAACGGCCTATCCAAATGTCTGTCTCTCTCTCTACCGAAAAAGCATAAGCGCCGACGAAAACAGATAAGCGCCGTCAAAAGCGAACATCCACCGCTCCACTGGCACAAAACAGAAAACAGAACACCACGAATCATCACAGCAAAAGCGAAACAAAGCAAGATAGATTTCATGAAAATCTCACCTTATTCCACCTTAAACTCACATTCCTCACCCCACTCCTCCGTATCCCGCGACAAAGCGCCTCGAGCGCGGGATGCCGGAGTCGGCAGTCGTCGAGGCGGAGGGAGCGTAGCGTTAGGGAGCGCGGTTGGTCGTCTAGAGGGGAATTATCAGCGTCTTTGGTACATGTCAGACCAAATACAGCGAGATCGGAAGAAGGACAACGAAAGATAAAGCGGAGAGAAAAAGCGGAGAGCAGAAAGCTGGAAAAGCGGGACAGAAGCAAGTAAACTCGCCTTCGCCACCACCCAATTCGGACACTGAATCCAATGGCAAAACCCCAACAAGCCACTCGACGCTCTTGCCAAGGGGTTTTGGTAGAGGTCCTGGTAGGGAGCGTGTTAGCGAGCGAACGAAGAAAGCGTAAAACGAGGTCAAGAAGAGGCGTACAACTAGGTTAAGAAAGACGTAAAACAGGGCTAAGATAAAGAGGGAGAGAAAAACAAAGTCAAAAGAGTCAACAAGATGCATCAAAAGAGCTCGAGAAACGCTCACGATAAGATAACACGTCAAGATAAACTCACGAAAACTCCAGCCTGGGCGCCCATGCGATAAACACGGTATTCATCTTGTAGGTGTTCGGTTCGGTTGGTTGGCCTGTGAGCGGGTGAGGGTCACATCAGTAAAACTACACATCCGTCTTTGGCGTCTTTGAGAGCTTTCGAGAAAAAAACCTGCAAAAACGTCAATCAACAAGAAAGAGCAGGTTACAAAAAGCATACCGGTTTGTTGAGGAGTGCATCGCCTGTTTGACATTGTCAGTGGGGAAACACGGTCGAATGATCAGCTCACCATTGGTAGAAAGGCAGGACATCTGGGGCGAAGAGCTGAAAATTAATTGAGAAGCTCTGCTCGGGTCGGCACTGTTCAGATGCAGCCAGGGTCTCGAGCACAGGGCTCACCCCAGGACAATCTCACAGACGGGTATACAGTGTCCACCGTTGCGAGCAGAGACTAGAAAAAAATTAGAATAATTCACCTGGTCCGGGGCAAGGGCGATGGGGATCTCGACAGCGACGGTGGTGTAAATATTAAAAGTTGAACATATGCAGGTGACGGAATTCTTGATGTACGACAGCTGCTATCTTTCAAGGGATAGGCAGCTCAAGATAGTCAGCAAGGGATGTCTGTGACACAAGCTGATATTACGAGTCCCATTTGTGGGTCTCGTTTGTTGGGCACCCCATAATGGCAGGAGGATCGATCCTGACCTACACTGTAGGTCACTATGTGATCGATCCAGACCTACACTGTAGGTGACTACAGATCGATCCTGGACCTACGGGTCACAAGGCGGTAATATACCTGTCATTAACCTAATTGAGGAGAGAGGGCGCCTTCAGCGCCAGGCACCAATCGACCGAGATAAGATTAAAATGATATTCGTGGGATTTTTGAGCCATTAGTCGTGCCAGCGGAGTTGGAACTTCAGCTGTATAGTTTGGGAAAGCGCGCAAGCCACCCGGCGACCTCGGGCAAGGGAAAAATGCTCGCAGCAGCGCGAAAAAATAGAGCCAGATTCAGCGTGGAATTCTGCTCGTTGGCTTCTCATTGCACCATTTTTCTGAGGTCTGGGAAGGAATCTTACAAAAATTTAAATTACAGGGCACGCAATAATCCAACAAAATTGAACAAATAACCATCCAGGTTGTAGACCGGCCGAAGCACAGTTTGGCAGAGGATCGGGTAGATATGGTTGTGGAGTATGGTTGGACAATTATAATGCCTGAAGGAAAAAGGGTTGAAATGGCGCTCCGATGAAACCGGCGGATGTCGCTGTTTGGTCGCTGTCACTTCTTTGGCTGAATAGAACTAGATTTGGCTCTGATATTCTGCGACACTGGATCTTGCACGTTGCAGCCTGGTGAGAGCCAGAAGAGAGGCAATCCTCGACGGCGTCAACCGCTCGAGCATACCATCAAAATGAGTGTTTGACTTTTCGCCCCCATCACGTGCTCCAAAAAAGGAAATTGTTTGGTTTTTATTTGGTTGTCGCCCGAATCGGATGACGTTTGGTTCGTGCGGTTCATCTCCGAACTTCCGCGGGCTGCTGTCACCCTATACTGAACACTGCTTCCCATAACTCAATGGCTCAGTCAGACTGCTGTCGGTACAGGTGCTTGTTGCTCTTCCGTCCTTGCTGCTCCTCAGTTCGAGACTGCTAGGTGTCTGTTTTATTTTTTTGATACCTTACTTACTTTTGAAGCTGTTGCCACTGAAAAGGCCTATCCTTGGAGAGTCTCCATATCCGTTGAAAGCGGGAACGAGTCTTTAGCGTGCCCGTCCGAGACTCCCGCGGCTCGGGGGACCCCCCGAGCTTGCGAGGGAGGGGAGCGGGAGCGAGTGACGGGTACTCTTCCCGCACCTTCGGAAAGACACGACCTGGCAAGAAAAGAGCAATAATATATTATTTTTCACAAAGATTCCTCAAAATAATGTACCGGACAACAAAAAATAATGATTTGAATGTATCATGAACCGGTTCACAATCAGTGCAAACAAAAACCAAACAAATTCCTTTTTAGGAGCACGTGATGGGGGCGAAAAACGCCCAAGTATCAAAATGGGAGCAAATATTTGCAGATATTTGGTCCTCCGACATATCCGATTTCCAGTCGGCTTGATGAACAACAGATCCTCGACCAGTCATTGTCTATCTCAGGATCCTGGAAGGCTAGACCCAATTTTCTTGGTCATTCACAGCTCTCATTATGATTTCCTAGGGCGTACAAATAGCAACCCGGTGCAACACT
This sequence comes from Mycena floridula, assembly GCA_029320655.1. Taxonomy (NCBI): domain Eukaryota; kingdom Fungi; phylum Basidiomycota; class Agaricomycetes; order Agaricales; family Mycenaceae; genus Mycena; species Mycena floridula. Next base: position 241,245 of record JARIHS010000027.1, read on the forward strand.
GCATACTTATTGTAATCTCGCAAATTGGACCCAACTTGAAATGAAGAGGAGATTGTCAATAATCATTGAGACATGTCAGTATAGACTGCAATATCTTCCCAGGTGAATTTTCTGCATTTTGCTAAAATGGTCTCTGAAAAACATGAAAGGAAAACATAGCCCGATGATTCTGGATGCCCTGATGGCCTTGGAGCATCAGAACTTGGCCTACAAGACAATCTGTGAATCTAAATTGCAAAAAGATAATAATCTAGGAATATATATCTAGCATACTTGGCATGCTGGGTGATATCTAGTACTCCCTCTTACATGCTTGTCGGCACATTTTGAGCCCTTTCGTCTGACCTTTTCCCAAATTGCTCCAAATTGGATGCCATTTGGCATACAGGGACCTCCAGATATCTACACTATTTTCAACCAGTATCTAAGGCCACGGTCAACTCCCCCGCGTTCGAGAGCGCAATGTTGCGCGCGGTTCGTGCGCAAGAATGACGGGCCGATCGTTCCGCTGATCCGACATATTCCCGAACCGCACCCAACATGAACCTCGACTGATTCTCTCAGCTCTGGTTCCACGTCGACGAACAATAACAAATTGGTGGATTGGTGATATATGGTCATGAAGGCCGGTCTGATTTCATCTCACAGCCTGAAATGTTTGCTTATCAAATTCTCGTATCATCCGCATTGTTGGAGTTTGGGTATCAGCGCAAGCAAGGGCACCTGCAGGGCATCTCACGAATACTCATAACCGCCGCTCCAGAATCTACCACCGAAAGGCGCTGGACGGATACCGAGCATTTCATTCCGGCACAGCCACAAAGCGATATCTAATCGCTATCGGAGGGAACCATTTTGGGCCGAGAGCTGGATCGAGATCCATAAAGCGTAAACGTACCATTTCGGGAAGCAAGGCGCTGCTGTGACGCATCATGGGACTGCTACCTAAGGATCGATCCTGAGCTACGACCTACAGTGTAGGTCAGGATCGATCGCGTAGCGACCTACACTGTAGACGTATGATCGATCATATCGTCATTATGGGCTCTGTTGGGAGGGAGCGATTTTTGGGAGTCCATCATCAAAGTACCCAACGGGGATACATCACATGATCGATTTCCCATCTCTCATTTGCTGACGTGGCCTTGATAGGAGCTTGCTCCGTGGATGATTCCCCATTTAGGTCAATGACATAAGGACATAAATAGCTCGATCTTGTACTCCGAGACGGTACCCTAGAGACCACCCTGAGGTTAGTCAACCAAATGCGGAATCGGGAATTTTCGGAGGTCCATTTTGACCTCAGATAGTTGATTTCTGGATACCCGCTTGTTGGAACGGCATTCTGGCCCACGTAGTTAACATCTATAAATGTGCCTTGTTAGAATTTCCATACCTTCATTGGTGGTCGAGAGAGCTCGTTGGTAGAGCTGTGCCAGGCCAAGGTCACGTCCCATCAGTCATGTGACAAACCAGGTCCGAGGCAATCCAAGTGGTCCAATATTCATCATTTCTTTCACCTTTAGTCCAATTGAATCCCAGTTTGAGCAGACAACAAATATCACAATGTACACACACTTTTTCCTGTCCTTCTACTGCCAAAATCAGCCTGGATATGGTTTCAAAGCTCCCCGAGATCACCGATAGGCTTGTTTTCATTGCAGAGAAAAGCTGTGGGGGTGGTTTCAATATTTGTATATGATTCCGAACATAGATTTGTATGCTTACTGTCACTGCTGTATGGGCAGAAGTCCTGAAATTCATATCAGCGGGACCTCTTTTGCCACCTTTTGGCTTCAGAATCAGTGAATACAGCCGCGAGCGGCGATAGCTGCCCGAAGGATTGTATGGTGTCTAGGGATCATCACAGTACTCCAAGCAATAGCAGAACCACCAAATCCTCATATAGCTCTCCTGGACAATGAGAGTAAGCTTCATAGTGGTTCCGCATTGTGGTGTCAGTTGGGAAAATATCTCCCTTTATGCTGGAACCTCTTTTGTATTAAGATTCACGATGTGGGACTAGGTAGGCCTCCAATTGAGACTGAGTTTGAGGGTTTTGAGCCAACAAATAAGTACTACAAATCCTGTGATGACATGCCTGATGCTTGAGCTCACTCTGAAACAAGGCAGGAATAAATATTTCCCCTGACATGATCCATGTCTAGGACATACACCTGAGGTTAATCAGTTGCAGAAATGTGTGATGAAGCCTGATATTGCCCTAGATATACTGCTGTGGAGGATCTGGAGGGAAGATACTGTTCTACTGTGCTATTATGAGTCCCACTTGTGGGCTCGTTTGTGGGGGTGGAGGCATTTTAAGATCTACGCCAAGACCGCCCTTAATGGGGATAGTCACGTGTCGGCATCGCCTCTGCTTCGCTGGAACCATTCATCGTCATCAATGCCATCTGACAGCAAGTCCTAGTGGGGATCATTTTATGATCCCACACAAGTGCCTTGTTCAGGACTAAAATTCGGACCACTTTGCTGATGGAGCTGAATGCGGATGTGGCACATGACCGATTTTTCATCTACCACCGGCTATTCCGGTATCGAGTTCCACTGGCTTTAAGTGCTTGCTTTACATCCTCCTGCTCTGTTGCTGGATATTCATGTCAGTTCATATCAAAGACAATTTGAATCTGACTTATATACCAGTCACTACATATCGGGGCCACATATTCGGGGTTCTACTACCTGCTAACAAGTGCGGCTAGGTCCCAACAGGCTCCAACACGTCACCTAAACAAACCTGTTAGCACGTGTTCGGAGTTATTCGGACCTGGTAGCAGTGCCTATATAGAGACCTGATACGTAGTGAGTGCTTAAATTGAATTTCTGCCGCATTGCCTAGCACTGTCATTGTACCATTGCAAGTATGTGCTGAACTCAAGAGTCATACGTTGACCAGCCGCACTTTGGCCTGGACATAAATGAAGACTGAGCATTGCACAGCAGCCCTATTGGGACTTGAAGCCTTGTCCTAAAGACTCATTGAGTCATGGCTCAGTTTTCCATGTGCTACTGTGGTCTCTCATTCTTTGGTAAGCTAATGTTGCCAAGAATTATCATTGATTATTGAACTGATGTACTTACTGTTGGACGATATGGCGCAGTGGCTAGTCAAATGACAGCTCAAGCAGAGGGAAAAAGTGGAGTTTATTGATAAATGAGCAAATGCCAGGGATACGGTAGATGAGGGGGGGATGCAAAAGCTAAAGTGAAACTACAGATCGGACAGGTATAAATAGCGTGTCTAAAACAGGAACAACGGCCGAGGACCGGACCGTACCGTTCAACACTTACTGCTTGGGGACTCATGCCTGCCGCCGCAGGACGGCCTCTATCCCACTGGTACAGGCAAAGAAATGCAAAAAATGCGAAGCCAGCTCGAAAAGATGGGTCCCAAAGATAAAGACGCCGAAGCCATCAATTTGAAAGACAAAGATGCCGAAAGATCCGCCATCAAAGACAAAGACCGGCAAGACGGACATGCTGTTTTACTGATGTAGTGAGGGTTTAGACAAATAAGAGACAAAGGAGGGAAGAAGATACGAAAGAGAGAAGATGAGCAGTGAAACAGATGCAGTCAAAACGGAAAAGAAATCAACATACCTGGCGCTCTCCCCTCGTCCCCATCCTCAAAAACGCCCTCCTAATCCCCTCATCCGGCATCTCATCAACTCCAGCACAACATTCCCTATAAGCTCTCCGCTTTACTCGGTTCTCAATATTCTTCTTCCTCCTCCTCAGGCTCTTCTTCGCGAGGTTTGCCGATATCAAAGTTGTATGAAAGTATCCCAGCGCTGAATTAGGTATCGCCGCCCCACCCGCCTCTTATCCCGAATTAGGCATCCCCGCCGATCCGGTCCCGACGCCAACGTCGGCGTTTACCCTCCTCCCGAACTCAACAAAGTATTCGGCGTCCGCGATCTCGGTGACGTAGCAGACAACGCCGTCCTCCTTCTCCTCCTCTCCCTCTCCTCCCATCCCTCTTCTCCTCCCATATACGCCCGGATAACTCGGCTGGTTCGTTGGTGAGCGGAGGGAGTGGAGAGACGATTGGGTCGATGGCGAGCTCGGCGAATTGATGGAATTTAAGGTTTGCGAGGTCTATGAAGGGACTGGGGACAATATCGACGGTGATGATGGGATTGTTATTGGTGAGGGTAAGGCTGCCATCTCGATTTCAGATCATCCCTAGAGACCTGTTAGCAAAGGCGAAAAAATGGATGGAAAAGTCGACGCACCGATGGGTTGAGCACTTTCTCATTTCTCGTTTCTCGCTACATTTTATTCTTTTCTCGTCTCGTCTATCCAATCCGCGCGATTCAACCAATATCCGACCAACTTCCAACCAAACACAGAAATTGAGATCATGACATCGCGATCAACGTCCGGACCAGTGTCCCAGGAAATCATCGAGGTATTGGAGGTCGTTGAATACAGCGGGTCATACGAATACGGCAGCGACGTGATGGTTGAGGAATGACATTGATACGAATATCGACAAAAGGTGGACCAACGTCGAGAGAGAGGATATCCTGGTGAAGCTGAGCTGCAATTCATGGATGAGCAGGAGACAAGCAGGAGACCTGCGATCGTCGAGCAATAGCGAGCGAGCGAGGGCGTAGTGCAACGAGGGAGGAGATCGTAATGCAAACGATAGGCGAATTCGCGCACGTCATGGTGAATAGCGAAAAGGTCATGGTGGAATGGCAAGGATGCAGGATTGAATGAGATGGTCGTCGAGCAATAGTGTGGCCACGGTCCGGGTCGGTGCAGATTCGGGGTCCTTTTTCATGAACCTGAACCCGAACCTACTTATAGGTTCGGTTCGGTCACATGGCTGAACCTGAACCTGAACCTACAGGTTCAGGTTCAACAGGTTCGGTGCAGGTTCGCACTGGGTTCAGGAGTCACAATATTGCCAGACAGCATATACATCAATCTATTGTCAAGTCTGGTCTACTGGAATACAAAATTTTTCTTCAAAATTGAAACCAGTGGGATAGAGGCCGTCCTGCGGCGGCAGGCACGAGTCCCCAAGCAGTAAGTACATCAGTTCAATAAGCAATGATAATTCTTGGCAACATTAGCTTACCAAAGAATGAGAGACCACAGTAGCACATGGAAAACTGAGCCATGACTCAATGAGTCTTTAGGACAAGGCTTCAAGTCCCAATAGGGCTGCTGTGCAATGTTCAAGTCTTCATTTATGTCCAGGCCAAAGCGCGGCTGGCCAACGTATTGACTCTTGAGTTCAGCACACACTTGCAACAGTACAATGACAGTGCTAGGCAACAGCTTCATTACACATTTCTGCAACTGATTAATCTCAGGTGTATGTCCTAGACATGGATCATGTCAGGAGGAATATTTATTCCTGCCTTGTTTCAGAGCGAGCTCAAGCATCGGGCATGTCATCACAGGATTCGCAGTAGTTATTTGTTGGCAGTACAAAACTTTGTTTGACATTGTTAAGTACATCAATCTCAGAGGTTCTATCCAAGAAGACCCTAGAGTCAGTGCCCTTCGAAAACCCTCAAACTCAGTCTCAATTGGAGGCTTACCTAGTCCCATATCGTGAATCTTAATACAAAAGAGCTTCCAGCATAAAGGGAGATATTTTCCCAACTGACACCACAATGCGGAACCACTATGAAGCTCACTCTCATTGTCCAGGAGAGCTATATGAGGATTTGGTGGTTCTGCTATTGCTTGGAGTACTGTGATGATCCCTAGACACCATACAATCCTTCGGGCAGCTATCGCCGCTCGCAGCTGTATTCACTGATTCTGAAGCCAAAAGGTGGCAAAAGAGGTCCCGCTGATATGAATTTCAGGACTTCTGCCCATACAGCAGTGACAGTAAGCATACAAATCTATGTTCGGAATCATATACAAATATTGAAACCACCCCCACAGCTTTTCTCTGCAATGAAAACAAGCCTATCGGTGATCTCGGGGAGCTTTGAAACCATATCCAGGCTGATTTTGGCAGTAGAAGGACAGGAAAAAGTGTGTGTACATTGTGATATTTGTTGTCTGCTCAAACCGGGATTCAATTGGACTAAAGGTGAAAGAAATGATGAATATTGGACCACTTGGATTGCCTCGGACCTGGTTTGTCACATGACTGATGGGACGTGACCTTGGCCTGGCACAGCTCTACCAACGAGCTCTCTCGACCACCAATGAAGGTATGGAAATTCTAACAAGGCATATTTATAGATGTTAACTACGTGGGCCAGAATGCCGTTCCAACAAGCGGGTATCCAGAAATCAACTATCTGAGGTCAAAATGGACCTCCGAAAATTCCCGATTCCGCATTTGGTTGACGAACCTCAGGCTAGTCTCTAGGGTACCGTCTTGGAGTACAAAATCGAGCTATTTATGTCGTTATGTCATTGACCTAAATGGGGAATCATCCACAGGGCAAGCTCCTATCGAGGCCACGTCAGCAAATGAGAGATGGGAAATCGATCATGTGATGTATCCCCGTTGGGTACTTTGATGATGGACTCCCAAAAATCTCTCCCTCCCAACAAATGAGACCCATAGATGGGACTCATAATCCATGCCTCCTCTCGTGCACTCATTCTACCATCTTGATATGCGCCCTTTAGTCGTTGGAGACCACCAAATACCATTGGGACCATTCCAGCACGCCGAGGGTCGAGGTCAGTCCGGGCTGAGCTTGAGAATGCAAGCAATGGGCATGGGACGAAGATTTGGTCAAGCGAAAGAGAAACAGCAGTTCGTCGAGGGGATGTCGCGAATTGGTCAAGCGACGAGGACTGATGCAGCGATTTCAGTGAGCCAGACGAATGACCAGACATTGACCAGTGAGTTAGAGGCCAGCCTTTGGTAATAGGGCACCTTATGGTGGGGTTGTCGATGCGTCTAAAGCTCTGATCAAGAGTTCTGAAGGAACTCTAACACAAAACCGAAAACACACACTAACTCTCTTTTGAATACCCTGATTTTGTGAGGTTTCGACTTAGAGAATAGCGGAAGGAAGAATAGAGTCTGTTTGATTCAATCGAACTGACTATCAAGTTTGTGTAAAGAAGCTAGGTCGAACACTTGGTTCTGCCTTTGCCACGAAACGGGGTTTGTGCAAGCACGGTTGTTCTGTTTTAATCCCAGAAGGATGTAAAGGTTCGTAACTAGAAAACTCGCAAGCTTCCTCGAATCTACTGCTTTGAACGAACAGACAATAAAGTCCACAAGTCTTCAACAAGTATACTCTCAATGTTCGCACTGGTTGGCTTCTTGCCCACTGGATAACACACTATTTGGCTTCTTGCCCACTGGATAACACACTATTGGCTTTTTGCCCACTGGATTCTGTTGAGTTCAAAGTTCCTTTCTAATAGCTGCTGCCAAAGGCTTAAGCTGTTCGATTGGGGTACAATTTACTGGTCTACTAATGATACAAACGAGCTCTTTATATACTGTACAAGTTATGTTCGATCTCTGCTTTAGAGTCCGATTCTGAGATGTATTTAATAGTTATGACTCAAACTGGTCACGTTTTGTGGAGCTTTTGAGCTAATTATAGCTTTGCTTTGTCAGTTCGAGTCATCAGCATCTCGGATCGAGTACCTCCACAGTGGGTATGCGTCCTTTCGAGTCATCGGCATTCTGGATCGAGCACCTCCACAGTGGTGGTCTAGAGCGTCTCGGGTCGATTCGCCCCTATACGTTCCGTAGGTGTTTCCGGGTTGCTCCTTTGGAGTCTGGGTTCGTCCTGGGTGTGTTTAGGTCTTATATTCGAATAGATATTATCCTATAAGCCTTGCTGTTTATCTAGAGTGCATTCCTTTGCCTGGACCGAACTATCTTTGTGTAGATATATCGTTCATTCTGAGCTAAAGTTCATTCGTAGTCATGTCCTGCTTCGTTCCTTTATGTGAACGATCGAGTTTCATACCAAGTTCCCTTGAGCATTTGGAAATGTATCCTTGATATGCGTTATCGATCAGTGTCCTTGCAGTCGGCTTGCTAGTGCGCCTTCTACGTATTAGACTGAACGACTCTTTGAGTATTCGAGCAAGGCATCTCTAGTACCATTGATCGATCCTTCTTGAGTGTTGAGTTCGAGCTCCTAGTCGAGTATTTGAATGAAACACTATCAAGTGCTATCGTTCGATCCTACTTAAGTTGCCCTGGTATGATCGACTCCTGATGATATACATTTCTAGACCAGTCAGATCTCCTGTCTAAAGCTCTTATCCCTTGTGTGGTTCAATCGAAAGAGTGGCATATTCGCTAGAAAAGCCAAAAAGAGAGGGTGGAACGATCCCCACCCTATCATCGGTGGCAAATACGAGCCCCCATGGGTTTATTTATTGATTACCAGCTTTCAAATCTTGTTGCACGGTTATGGGTTCAAATGAGATCCCCAACCTTGCCGCTGCATAACCAAATCAAGATGGCAGCTCAAAGAATGACTTGAGTCTCAACAGCAAGGAATGACTCATGGATTTGAGGGAAGATATATGGCCAATGCTTATCTGAATACTGTCAGAACTCGAGGTTTCTGTCATAGTTCAGATGTCAGCAAAACAGCCAACGTTGTTGGACTTAGTTCATAAAGCAGCAACGAGTGACGTATGGCAAGATAACGAGGACTTAGACTGATGGAAGGACATGTGATGATAAGATAAAGAATAGAGGCACGACATGCTTGATCCAGCACAAAGGTCATAGGACAACATGAGGCACGGAGATTAAAGCCTCAAGGCATTCAGACACGATAACACATGGCGAACAGACAACTAGCACATTGTAGTGAAACAGGAAACAGGCGTGGAAACCCGAAGGCACTTAGTAAAAGAAGGCATGGGAACAGGTTGCTTAAAGCATGGTTGTAGGATGTTTTGCATTGTGGAAAACGAACAGTAGTCGCATGTTTACTAGTATTTAATCAGTAGTTAGAATATTGTATTCTTTAGTCTTTCAATCTCGTTCTTCTACCCATATCTTTGTCTGAAACCCTCTCCCTACACTTCTTACCGTGCTCATTGTCTCTCGGCGTTGAGGATATTAGGACTTAGAATTTTAAGTTCTAACATATTGAAAGACTCCCCTTCATACCTTCGTACCTCATTACTCTTACCTTCATCGCCGACGTTGCCTATGGGAGTGTTCGTTCTGCCTTCGAGTCGGGTTCCGGGACTCCTTAAAACATACTGGAAAGAGGCGTGGCTATTGAAGCCGCCAATTTTTGGAAAAAACACTTTCGGAAAGCAGCTAAGCTTTTCTTTCCTCTTTTCTTACTCCTCCTCTCTTCTCTACCTCTTCCATTCGGACAACTCTACCGTCGCTCGGGAACGTCACACGTACCGACAATCCCTTTAAGAGACGTACCGCGCCATATCCCTCTGAGTCTATCTGGACAGACTCAAAACTTTCACCTCCCATCCTTCGCAGCGGATTGTAGCTGTTAGCACCAGTGGAGCTTCCACTATAGTGCACGCGCTTAGTACCTCTCGAGTAACATTGAGTCCGACTCGGGGTCATAGCAGCATCAAGGCCAGGTAGCTAATCTTCGGAGAGGCACCAGCAGCAGTATCGGGGGTGTCGTAGAAGACCCAGACTGTTTTCACTCGCAAGAGAAGTTCTGTATCTCCCTTCCTACCACATTTTCACCACCGCGCTTCGAGAGGCGCACCAACGAAGTAGCTGCTTCTAAAACTCAGCTCCCTATGCCGGAAGGTTATAATCCGGTAGTCACAAACCACGTTCTCCTCTTATCGGGCACCCTCGCCGGTTCCGTCTTCCAGTGGATCCAGTTCATACCCTTTATCACTGAGCAGGCAGCAGACGCCGCCTCCACTTCTTCTTACCTGAATTTCACAACACCTCCCTCGAAAAATGTCCAAAGTTGTCTACGCAAGAATTCCTTCTTGCTTCACTGGAGACAAGGACCAGTATGAGGATTTCCTTTCTCAGCTTCAGAGATATTTTGGAGCATACACCACAGAGTTTGATACCGCTCCAAAGAAAATATGGTTCACTTTGTCCTTGCTTTGCAGCGAGGACGGAAAGAGATGTCCCGCAGCGGTCTGGGCCCGCCACTGGGAAAAAGATTGGATCGATCCACTTGATGGGTCGATCAAGAAAGTTAGCCAAGGGCAAGACGCCCAAGGCAACAATGTGACCAGAGATATGATCTGGTCAGACTTCTGGCATTTGCTGGATAAGGCCTTCTATGATGATGGCCGAAAGCAAACCGCTTTATTGCGGTTAAGGAAACTCTGCCAGGGGAAGAAATCCTGGACCGAATACATCACTGACTTCGAGCTACTCGCCGAAGAGTCTGGGTTAAACCAGAGTGATCACGGGGTGGTTTTAATTGACTTCCTTGAAGAGAACGTCAACCGAGAGTTGATAGATCCCATGTACAATGGGACAGAAAGAATTCCAACAGTCTACCAAGACTATGTGGATATCATCAGCAAGGTTGCCAACAACCTTGAAAAGAAAAAGATTTGTGGGGAGCACAAGGCTCCTTTCGTACCATTCCGGACTGGGAATTCAAACATGGCAGCACAGGGTCAAAGGACCCAGGGGACTGGAACAGCCCCAAACCTTTCAAAGCCCGCTCCGGCGGCAATGGACGTCGACAAGTCGTTGACGAAGAAGACCCCCTTCTTGTGCTACAATTGTAACAAGGAGGGTCACATGGCTCGGAATTGTCCGGAGCCTCAGAAGTCCCGAAAGGGAACAGTTAATTTAAAAGCCTTGACGGGGCAACTCGACAAGGAAGAGGCAGGATCTCAGATCCTAAAAGACCTCGCAGCATACCTGCGAGAGAAGGGTTTTTAAAGGGGCCGCCTGTTCTAGCCAAACAGATGCCGGCCAAGGTTTCCAATAATTATGGACGATTTGAAGCACTCGGATCTGTAGCAGAAAAGACCCAGACCGAGGAAACCTTTTGTGTACAAGATAGTTCTCTTCGTAAAAATATACACGACTTTTTATCAGCCGAAGCTGCAAAAGCAAAAGATTGAGTTGTTATTTTAAAGAAAAAGTTTATTACTAAGGAGAAGAATCGATGCACCAATGCTCGAAATGAAGAGTGGGGTGCATTTAAGAAAGTATTTAAAAAGGCTCGGGGAGAGAAAACCTCGTCATCAAAGACCAAAAAGGGCAGCACTGCTGTGGAGGCTCAATCTGTTAAGTCAGAGGAAGCGCCTAAGAAGAGTCCCATTTCAGACGCTGCCCAGAGGTGCCGAAGTGCGGAAAAGCAAGGGAAGCCCAAGCCGGACTTACTCTCGAAAGAACTCCAAAATTTAATTAAGGAGCGAGAGAAGCATCTGCACCATCGTGAGATGCTCATCCCGATTAAGCTCACCCAGCTTGAAACAGGAAAAACCCGAGCAGTAAAGGCACTCTTAGATAGTGGTTGTTCCACTACAAGCATCAACAGAGAATACGCCCGAGCTGAGGGTTTTGAGATGAAACCGCTTCCAGCGCCTATCACAGTGTTCAATGCGGATAACACTGAAAATGCAAATGGAAAAATCACTCATTACGTCGAGTGCCTCATGAGCATGGGAGCCCACCAGGAGAAGCTCAAACTTCTGGTTACCGGATTAGGAAAAACACGTGTGTTCATTGGCTACAATTGGCTAAACAAACACAATCCGGAGATTAACTGGGGTGCCCAGAAAATTACATTCAGTCGTTGCCCCAACGAATGCAGGATGAAGGGTACGGAATTCCGGACCGGAGTGGGAGAAGACGCACCACTCGCAGAAGGAGAAACCATTCTCCTTGTAGATTTTGCAGAACATGTCAACCTAAGAGCAAAATCAACACAGGCTCAGGAGATGGCCGAAGAGGCATCCAAGAGCAAAGAGCGCATGACAGAAGATAAGATCCCTGAACAGTATCGGGAGTTTGTCAAAGTCTTTGCGAAGGAGTCATTCGATTCTTTACCAGAAAAGAGACCGTGGGACCATGCGATAGAACTTAAACCTGGTTCCAAAGCTGTAGATTGCAAGATCTACCCGTTATCTCGGATTGAACAGGAAAAGTTAAATGAATTCCTGGAGGAGAACTTACAGAGCGGAAGGATAAGACCATCCAAATCACCGATGGCCTCCACGTTCTTCTTTATCAAAAAGAAAGACGGATCTCTTTGACCGGTACAAGATTATCGGAAGTTGAATGACATGACGATTAAAAATCATTATCCTTTGCCGCTTATCTCGGAGTTAGTCAACACGCTTCGGGGAGCGAAGATTTTTACAAAACTTGACATTCGATGGGGCTACAACAATGTCTGGATCAAAGAAGGTGATGAATGGAAAGCAGCATTCAGAACCAACCGGGGATTGTTTGAACCTCTTGTCATGTTTTTCAGGCTTACGAATTCGCCCGCTACGTTCCAAAATATGATGAATGATATTTTACGAGAACTCATCAATGAGGGACATGTCATTGTGTATCTAGATGACATTTTAATCTTTACGGAAACAATGGAGGAACATCGAAAAATAGTGAAAAGTGTATTGGGGGTACTCCAACAACACAAGTTATATCTCAAACCTGAAAAGTGTGATTTTGAAAGCACTGAGATAGAATACTTGGGGGTGCTCATCTCGCACAATTCCATGAAGATGGATCCAGTAAAGATTAAGGGCGTGATGGAATGGCCCAAGGACCGTGAAACAAGTCCAGGCATTCCTGCGCTTCACAAACTTCTACCGTCAGTTTGTGCATGGGTACAGCGAGGTGGCGAAACCACTGACGCAATTGACGGGAAAAGCCGGCTTCTCTTGGGGTCATGACCAAAGTGTGGCTTTCCAGAAAATTAAAGATTGGATTAAGGAAGATGCAGTACTAGCACTTCCCGAAGATCATGGAAAGTTCTGCATTGAGGCAGACGCATCAGAAGGAGCAATAGGTGCTGTTCTTAGTCAAGAACAGGAAGGTCAATGGAGGCCTGTGGCATTTATGTCACATGGATTATCAGCTCGCAATCATGCTCGCGCTTGAAGAATGGCGCACCATCCTTATGGGGGCAGACGAGACGTTTGAGATTCTTACAGACCACAAAAATCTTGAATACTTCAAGCAGCCTCAGAAACTCAATCGCCGACAGGCACGTTGGATCAGGGAGTTGTCTCAGTACGACTTCAAGCTTACACACAGACCCGGGGCCCTAAACAAAAAGGCCGATCTATTGTCAAGGCGTGCAGACCACGACCAAGGAAGCAACGACAACGAAAACGTGGTGTTATTAAAACCGGAATATTTCAGAGCCACGGAATTTGAAGTCGAAGCCTTTGACAAGGAATTGATCGATAAGATCAAAACCACGAGAAAAATAGACACCAGTGTCAAACTCGCATTAGAAAAGTCTTTACTGGGGTGGAAGCGAGAGGGAGATCTGATCTTCTACAAGGAACTCATCTACGTTCCCAGGAGTGACGAACTGAGGGAGCGAATCATCATGCTCCACCATGACAAACTGCTATCAGGTCATCCAGGAGAGTTACGCACACAAGAACTCATTGAGAGAAACTTTTGGTGGCCCCGCATGGGAAATCAAGTCAAGAAGTTCTGCGAAACCTGTGAACCTTGCCAACGGGCAAAAGCGAAAAGGTCAAAGACGGGACAGCTTAACCTGCACAAAATAGCTGCAGGACCATGGGAGACGATATCAATGGACCTAATAGGACCCCTCCCAGAGAGCAATGGCTTCGATGCCATACAGGTGTGGGTAGACACCTTTACCAAATCTATTCACATCGAACCTACCAATATGGAGGTTACTAGCGAGGGAATCACAAGGTTAACACGAGACAGGGTGATCAGATACCACGGAGTTCCCCGAAAGATAATTTCGGACCGTGATCCCCGATACGTCTCCAAATTCATGCGAGAACTCAATCGGCTACTCGGAATTGAAATGAACCTGAGTACGGCATTCCATCCTCAGACAGATGGTCAGACCGAACGAATGAATCAGGAAATCGAAAAATACCTCCGGATTTATATCAATTGGCACCAATCAGACTGGGCTGAATGGCTTGCATTGGCAGAGTTCAGTTACAACAACAAAGTCAATGCATCCACGAGGATGTCACCATTCTTCGCCAATCATGGTTATCACCCATGGAAAGGGATCGAAGGGGCTGCAGGCTCACACAATGAGTCAGCAGAGGAGTTTGCATCTACGATGAAAAAGGTCCGAGATGAGGCGACAGCAGCGCTTGAAAAAGCGCAGAAAAATATGAAAAAATACTATGATAAGAGTCACCGGCTGGCACCGGAGTTTAATATCGGAGACAAAGTTTACATTGAGGCTAAAGATGTTAACATCGATAGACCCTCTAAAAAACTTAGTGACAAACGGTTAGGACTGTATGAAATCCTAGAGAAGCGAGGGAAAGCTTCTTACAAGTTAAAGATCCCAGGGATGGACAAACGTTATCCTGTATACCACGAGTCACTCTTGACTCCACCACACCGGAGAGAATTACGACCAGACCCTGTTATCATTGATGGAGAAGAGGAGTACGAAGTTGAAGAGATTGTCAAATCTCGGAAACGTGGTCAGGGTTATCAGTACCTGATCAAATGGAAGGACTATCCGATGTCTGAGAACACATGGGAACCGGAGCATAACACCTTACCAAACGCTGCCAAAATCCTTGCCGAATACAAACAGAAGAACAACATCAACATGACTTCTGTTTCGGTACCGGTCCCAGTTCTCCCTTTAGGACATTGGGATTATTTGGTTAAAAGATACAAGACCAAAGAAGAATCTCAGTCTTACCCAGAAAGGAAACTCTTCAACTGGACAACAGGAGAAAACGTTATAATTATGAACGAAAATTCACAAGATAACGACATAAATATCAGAAAAACAGCAGAAAACACAACTCTAGTCAACGAGGACGTTGACCTTGAGGGGGGGGTAATGTCAGAACTCGAGGTTTCTGTCATAGTTCAGATGTCAGCAAAACAGCCAACGTTGTTGGACTTAGTTCATAAAGCAGCAACAAGTGACGTATGGCAAGATAACGAGGACTTAGACTGATGGAAGGACATGTGGTGATAAGATAAAGAATAGAAGCACGACATGCTTGATCCAGCACAAAGGTCATAGGACAACATGAGGCACGGAGATTAAAGCCTCAAGGCATTCAGACACGATAACACATGGCGAACAGACAACTAGCACATTGTAGTGAAACAGGAAACAGGCGTGGAAACCCGAAGGCACTTAGTAAAAGAAGGCATGGGAACAGGTTGCTTAAAGCATGGTTGTAGGATGTTTTGCATTGTGGAAAACGAACAGTAGTCGCATGTTTACTAGTATTTAATCAGTAGTTAGAATATTGTATTCTTTAGTCTTTCAATCTCGTTCTTCTACCCATATCTTTGTCCAAAACCCTCTCCCTACACTTCTTACTGTGCTCATTGTCTCCTGATGTTGAGGATATTAGGACTTAGAAGTTTAAGTTCTAACAAATACTAGTTGACCTGAATTGAACAGCAACAGAAAGGGAACACTTGTAGTCATGGTGTTTGTGTTCAAAATTATTTTACTCACATCTGAGGTCCTACGTGGCAACTGCTTGCCCATTATGGTGGACATGTACACAGGAGATGAAATACTTGGTGGCAGAGACTACATTTTTTCTTGCTGTAGCCTCTTATCATGATTCGCTACAAACAAGGAGCCATAACCAGTTGGTGATCTGTGCCTGAAAAGGAACTGACAGCCATGCTAGGAGGTTGAAATAAAAAGTAAGGGCATTAGAAAGGATGATACTCGCAACACATGAATTGACCACGAATGACTTGGAAAGCGATGACATCGGACGGATACCGGTTCCAGAATTAGCCGGTGGCGATGGGAAAGAAGCCATGTGATCTATCCCCGATAGGTTCTTTGATGATGCTGTACTGAATTTTGCTTCGTCCCAACAAATGAGCCCATAAATGGGTCTTGTAATTGAGCTGAAAAGGCTACACTGCTCAACAGTCAGCAGCGGCGGCCGGCCTCAAACATGCTCAAAAACCCCCCGATGTGTTGCACATCTTCTTTCAGCTCAGTCTGAAATCTTAGCCAGATCCACAATGATTGCAATGGATCCTCATTTGAATGTCCATGACACAGGCAGTGTTCTGATTCCATCTGATCTAGTAGCAGCTCAGAGTCCATGGATTCCACCGACAAGTCATTCAGCATCACCAACGGTTCCTTCTATTCTATTACATCAGCAGAGAGAAGCCCCAAGAATCACCCAAGTAGCCCAAAGCTCTGGTACCAACAGTACAAATGCATCTGCAAATGTGGCATCATCTGCAAGCACTACTCCAGTCCTCAGGAAGCGAATCCGGCATTGTGATCATTGCCGGTTTCACAACTGTCCCTTGTCTGAGTCCTGCAAGGAAAGAGGTGGTGAAAAGCACTGTAAATGTATCCAGAACAGGGCACATGGGAACAACCCCAAAAATCGGAAACGTCGCCGAGTGGAGCAATAGATCATAGTTGATGCCTGTAGATTCATTTTTGTGCAATTATTATCATTTTATGGACAGTTTACAGTCACTGAAATGGTTTGCGATTGGTTTCCCGGCAGATATCGGTAATATTCAGAAGCTCCGGGTCCGATTACTAAATTTATCATGATCTGTTGCTTCAAAGTCTTGACTTAGTCCCAGCAATCCTATGGTAAGTCCCTGTCTCCTAATGGCAACTTGATTATCTTGATTATACACAGAGTTAAGTAGTAAGCCGCTAAGCCTGCGTCATCCGCTGTGGGAAATTGCGACATGTGACCTTTCCCCTTTGGGCTCTTTGATGATGGGGGGCTGAATTTCGCTCACACCCAACAAACGAGCCCAACAAGTGGGGCTCGTAATGACGATGAGCCGAGCAAAAGTCATTGGCGAAAGGTCGTTACAATGAATCCGATGCAATGACGGATTCGCGAGACCAAGGCCATGGCGAGGTCCAATTTGACGGGTAATGCGAAACGGGGAAGGTTTGTCGTGAAACAGGATGGGCACAACCGATTCCGCAACGACCATGACGATTTAGTCAACCAGAGACCAGGGATGATAACGAAGAACAAAGAGGCTGTCAGCATGATCCTAGTCCCAAAACAGATTCGACGTACCGTGTCCTGATTTCTATCCGCAAATATCCTATCGGCTCGTCTCCTCTGCTTGCTTCCGTATTCTCCTTGGCCTCGCAGAATTCCCGCCTATTTCCAACGTCGAGATAAACGATCAGGAGCGCCAAGAGCAGTAGCGTCTTCCTTTGCACGATGTCGGATGAATGACAGTCCCAGTATTTAGGCACGTGTTGCGCCGAGGGCCGAATCTCGATATTCGCATCACGAGGGATTTCTCAGCACGTGTCATGCGCGTCTCGATTTACCGTTCGTGTCAGACCGTCACTGTCAACGCCGTTGCACCATGTTTGACCTTGAGTCGCAGCACGCGGGGATGATAGAGGCGCAAGACGCCGGATCAATAGGCGGTGAATTGGTGAGAGATGAAAGGATGCTGTGAGTGAATATTCGTGCAGTGAAGAGGGATATTGGGCTTCGGCATGCGGGGAATTCGGTGTAAGTCGGGAGGGAGGAAAGAGCATAGGTGGATTGAAACAGCCAGGCAAGAGAGAAAATTTTTGAGCTAGGCTTCAAGTCCAGCAGAACAGTTCACTCAAGTACTCATTTTGAACGACACATAAAAAATTCGACCTCGACAGTTAATACACACAACTTGAACGAACAAGCTCTTGTATGATTATTCCGAAATTAAGATCTACTCCATGTTCACTAAATTGAGGGTATGGTGAGAGTAATTATTGGACTCCCATGTTGATAGGCAAAATTTGAGGCTTGAAAGTGACCTGGTCTTAGCGATTCATTGGTCGGCGCCAGGGGTGCGGTTGCCAAGTCCAGACAAGTGAACTGGTCCTTGATCTAGTCGCCAAGACTGTAGGCCGGTGGCATGAAACCATATGGTTTCAGAGATATGTGAAGATGGTGGGCTAATATGAATCGGAATGATGTCGGAGGTTGTTAAATTTGATCACACTGTAGGCCTGGTAAGGGTAATGAGGATCAGCCAGACAGTTAATGTTTTAAAAACATTTTATTCTAGGTATAGATCGGAGATCAGCGACATAAGGAAAACAACTATTTCAGATGGTGGCGGCGATATTAATATTCGGCTGTGGAAACCATAGGAGGGGGGCCTCCCAGTTACACATGAGGGACTAGCTACTAGGTTGCAGAGCCAATTACAGCGTTGCAGAATTGGCCGATGGCACCGATGAGTGGAGCGCGGGAGGCTGTGACGCCGGAACCGTAACAACTGACAGCCTCACCACGGCTGACGAGGTCTGGGGTGGTAGAGTTAGTACTAGCAGGAAGAGCAGTGGAAGTTATGGTAAAAAGACTAAGAGCAACGACAATGGCAGGGGTGATACCGAACATGACTGCTCAGCGAACGATCAGAGAACGGAAAACACAGTCTGAGCATCTGTGACTTACCTAGAGTAAGTATAATCTGATTTTGATAGTGTTGGCAGTTGTAGTTGCTGTTGGAAAATTCATAAAATGGGTCTGCTCTTTATACGCAAGAGCCACCACTATGCTTGCCAATCCCTCCAGGTTTGACGGAAAGACGGGATGGCGGAACCCCTACAGTGCCCAGAAAAGCCTCGGCCGCGTTCCATGTACATCTGAAAATATTCGCGACCGTCTGAGCTGTCCGAGTACTTGGATACGCTCAGATTGTGGCCGTATTTCAGATTTTCAAGGAGACGTCAAATTGTCGAAGGAGTATAACTCTTACCACCGACAAGAGACCGACGAGCCACTTACCTACAGCGTATACCACTCTAGATTTGAAGACGAGAATTCACCGACTAATGTCCGACTGGCACCGAAAATGTCACACTAGTTCAGAGGTCCGTGTGATGTGTGACAAGCTTGTGGTCGGAAAAAGACAGTAAGTCCTTTCATGCACGTCATGTCAGTCAAATATTCAGTCAGGCCCGACTAGCCCCGATGACCTCCGAGATTCTCAGGATTCTCCGACCAGCAGCCAGCTCAGAGCCTTTTTTCATTGGGATCTAAGTATGTGTCAAGATATTTGATGGAAGAGTCAGAGACTCCAAGACATCGAAAACGTAACATGAGTGACATGACAGTCTTTTCGGTGCGTTCAACCATGATGGTTTGAGCAAAATGATCCACTGAAAGAATCTGTTCCTCAGGATATTTAAGATCACAATGCAGCTATGTAACACCTTGCTCCTGGATCATAATAGCTATCTACATTATGTGACTACTTACGTGTGTCAGAAGACAAGGTGGAGATCAAACCCCCAAACACAAGTCCAAAAAGATTATGACAACATTATCTTATTGGACCATGATATTGCAATGATCAGAGGCGCTGAAAAGATGTGTGTGTCAGAATATTCAAAGGCAGCCCAGTTGATTAGAGCAAACCTTCACATTAGTACGGAAGGTACTCCAGGTCAATAATTGTCACAGCAGGTGTCTGATGACCCACTCCTCATGGGAGGCAAAGTTCCCAATAGAGATATCATTGGTAGCTCATAATCATGATCAGCTTCTCCGGGTCCTGTTGCCACAAATCCCCTCCTGGAAATGAGGCTATACAAGTGGTCCAGCTGGTCTCAGCATCCGGCGGCATTCCACATCTCATTGATGAATCCCGACACTCTTCAAACTTGAATGATTGTGCCATCTCATCTGTCAAATACTGCATAAACACTCCACGACAATAAAGGACTTGGTTTACTCATGCATTTTTTCTTCAAGGGAGTAGAGGCTCTTTGGAGTCTGACTCACCGGATAAGCTGTGGGAAGCTAGGGAGGATTTTATTGTGCAAGAACAAGAGACTCCCCTGTCTCAGGAACATTATCTTGATTCCACCTCTGTGAGGTTGCTCCTTAACCCGGGTTGGGCCAACAGAGAAAATAATTCCTACATATCATCCAAATATAATCTACAGATCTCTCGACGGTGCGCTACACCAGGTGTGTAGCTTCCTGTGTTTGAAAAGCTTTGGCTCATTTTGATGTTGTCTGGTGACCCACTCCTCATCGGAGGCAAAGTGCCTGATAGAGATATTCTTAGTGGATCATGATCATGAGCTTCTCTCCGGGTCCTTTTTCTGCAAAGACCTCTCCCGGAGATCAGGCTATACGAGTGATCTCAGCACCCGGGGATATTTCACGCATCATTGATGTGGTCCTGACACTCTCTCCCTTGCACATTATTCTGACTAATGACCACTTCTAGCAATAATATTTACCTGAGTATCTAAACCTGTATCAGACAAGCCAATTATGCAGTTATACTGGTAGAACGGGTAGTATAAAGAAAGGGGCTGTGATGATCTGATATCGCGCAGGACTTCTACGAGCCGGATATCTTTTATGTCACTTTTTCAAGATGGGCTAAATTTATAATGATTTGTTTCAATCCCTCATTGTGCTTAGTTTGAAGCAGGCTGGTACAACTTATGAATGAAACCAAGTTGGTACACACTCAGCCATGATCTCTTTCCAGGGAGAGAAGCAAAGTATCCCTGTATGATTATGAAAAGTCAACTGAGAACACCGGATGCACTTGTATTAGCGATTCAGGCACCTGGATCATCTGCATGCTAAGAATAGATGACCATTGACCTTAAAAGACTGAGCGTTGGTAATTTCAGCATTGTAACTCACACCCCTCTACGAAGAATCAAGATGACTCCAGATGAAGTGGCGTTGCTGAAGCACATAGGTCAAACCAATGTTGAAAACTTTGCAGCAGTGGTTAGTCCTCATCATTACAAACCTGTCTCAGTATCTTGACGTTCTGGTTAGGTTGCCATGTCCATCAGCTATGGTTGTCAATGTCTCTTAATCAGATTTTCTGTCCTAACAAACATGTACCAGGGTTCTATACACTGATGTTATCTTTGGTTTTTTATGACCTGCTTATGTGCGTATTTTTGAGTCAATAGTGATTGAATGTTTCAGTGATATTTTCGCAGAAAGCGCAACAAAACACGGGTGACATGGGTCCTCTGCACCATGTTAGCCTTCATATTCATTATGATAACTGTTTATGTTTGCTTATCGATTGCAACTCCCTTGAAACTCGAGATTGGGGTTTTTGTTGAGAACCCAGAGTTGGAACTGTCGCAAAGAGTGGAAATTGCGGATGACAATGTTGCGCAAATGAAACTTGCTGAGCTGTGGTTTGGTGGCAATGGAAATTCACTAGTGGTCAGTCGAGTCTTATTTTCTGCAATCCATACTGATAAATGGTACCCGATCTTGCAGTTCATGTTTGGTGATGCTATCGTTATTTGGCGAGCATGGGCTGTATGGGCAGAGAAACGCGGTGTTATAATTCTACCAGCAATGACTTTGCTGACAACATTTGGTATGGCCTGATCCGATGCTCCGTTCAATGTCTTACCTCAACTGTGAAGCCCTTTTCGTGACATGGTCTGTGATGCAAACTATAGCACCACTTGACTCCGGTAATGAGATTGATGGCAAAATTGCAGCCCTGCTCACTGCAGGTTCTGTCATGAGCATTGTGACAAATGGCATAGCTGTAATTCTTATTGGTATCAAGGCATAGTACAATTTCCGGTTTCCTTTCATATGGGATTGTCCTAATCTCATTTTAGCCAACATCGGACATTTATGAGAGATACAATTGGACAAGGGAAATCAGCAGCTGGAAAGGTCTTGATGTTCTTGACAGAATCCGGCATAGTGTATATCGTATTCCAGGTGAGTTATCATGATCTCTTTGGTTCAAGACACAATATTCATGATTCTAGATCATTTTGGATAATGTACAACTTATTTGGGCGCTCGAGATGAACATTTTTTGTGTGAGCTGTGGTTTTTTTGGTCATCGGGATCATTGCTCAAACCACTCTCATAGGGCATATACCCACTTCTTGTCATCTTGATTGTGAACCATCGACACTCAATTGCTCACATCACAGAGGCATCTCGCCCTGGGGATGGAAATCCTGGAACACACATCTCCTTTGCTCACTCATCTCCTCTGCAACACACAGCGGAATCTACAGAGAGTCAGCCTGATGCTGCAGTGCAAGGAAGTGGAGAGAGACATACAGAGAAGGTCTCTAAACCTTGAGAGATAAGATACTTGGTTTGTGTTGCTTGATTTGGCTTATATATGCATGCATCAGTTGACGTGTGTCCCCTTATTTAACAAATTTTCAACAGATATAAGTAAACAGGATTTCCAATACTGTGTCTCATATTCAAACAAATACAAGTGTCTTTAAGGCATCAACAGCTCTTCTCATGCTAAATACTCCATAAACATCTATGTATGACCTGAAGGACTGGCGGGACCCTGATTTGTTCCGCCACAGATCAACAATAGACAACAACTGATCTGCCGAGTTGCCCCAATCAAAACATTGACTCTCACTGTTAATTACATCACTGCAGTTGCAGAGAATCACTTGAATCCTATGCTAGTCACTCAATCTCCAGCCTGCTGTTTGCATTTGATTTGGATCAATTTTTATTGTCGCTCTATTCTGCAGTATTTGTTTTCGATAGTATGCTTCCAGTTCATTTGGGGAACAGATTTATGCACATGATTACAGTGACTCTCTCGCACTTGGCTTCACAATAAACGAGCAACAAGAAGCAACGAATCATAGAAAGATGCAATGGCCAAAAAAGGCAGTAAACCCCAAAGAGCGAGTGCAAGACAGCGACATGAGGAAGAAAGCGACATGCAAGAGGAGGACAAACGAGATCCAAGAGTGCTGAAACCAGACAAAGCACGGAAATCAGGGAGGAAGAAGTCGAGGCAAAGACTCCGCGGACAGTTAAAGACCAGCGGAAGAGTTGAGAGAAATGCGAAAAGCAGTGCAACAACCATACCGAAAGAAATGGAAAAGCAAACCAAAAGGCAATGAAACCGAAAGGGAAAAGAGAAGGTCCAAGACAGACAAGCCCCCAACGTTAACACAAACCACACCAGATACAAAACAAATCGACGTACCTTGTGCTCTGCCCTCGTCCCATCCTCAAATAACCCTCCTTATCCCCTCATCCGGTGTCTCATCAACCCCAGCACAACACTCCCTATAAAAACACTCCACTTTACTCGTTTCCAATACTCTTCCTCCTCCTCCTCGCGCAGAATTAGGTATGCGCGCCTGATTATGTAATCCCGCTCCCGCCTCCTGTGCCTAAGTAGGCAGCCCCCCGATCCCGCCCCCGACGCTGACGTCGGCGTATACTTGCCCTTCTCCCACCGGCTTCTCCTCCCTAACTCCGGGGTAACTGGGCGGGTTCGTTGAGCTGATGGGGTATATTACGGATATGGAGAGAAGGATGAAGTGGGCGGAGGGGTCGGGGCGCGACCAGCCCGACGCCGTGGAGCGAAGTGAGCCGATGGAGGCCTGAGAGTCGATGGTTGAGGCCCAGTAGAAATTCCCAAGGGCGTCCAAGGGCGGTAAGGGACCCTGACGCGCCCTTGGACGCCCTCCGTTTTTGCCGGTTTTCAGTTCTGACAAGGCCGTCAAAGGGTGTACGCGGGTCACAACGGGCAAAGGTCATCGAACTTTTCTCGCCCTTCGACGGCCCTTTGGTACCCTTACGGAGCATTTGTTTCGAGATATTCATATATTTCACTCTGATAATACACTGCAAACTACCGAATAAATGGAGAACGACGCTCCAAGGGCGACGCAGGGCGCCACCGACATCCAAAGGGCCCACAATGGCCATCCCAATCTGAGCAGGCTCGCCATCCTGCTCTGCTCCCTCGGATGAGGCAAAGAAATCTGCCGAAAATGATAAGTCTGATGGCTAGATTCTGGTTATGGGGAGACTGACCTGGAATATTGTCTAATGTTGAATTGGATAAGAGGGATTATGGAGGTGGTCTACAAAGCAAGATTAGAAGGATAAGCAAGACAAGCATAGCACTGACCATACACGAATTTCTGCGGGAAAATCTTGGTTTACACGGACGGTCTTGGGTAGCTGGAGACAATGTCAGACGGTATATGAAAGGAAAATGAGCTGCACACCAGAGAGAGGTTCCAGCTCCAGACGCTTTCAGTGAATAAAGCCCTGAAAAATCATTTCAAAATGAAATTCAGCCCGAAAAAGGACCTGCTGACCGGTAATATCTTCCAGGATAATTCAGGAAATGGAATGGAAGCTGAAGAAAGAAAATGGACAAGAATGAGCAGGTTTCTACGCGCCAACAGCCAACATACCAAAAATCACCATAATCAAGTTTTCTGATTCAAAAGGGGCGCAAATCTCCGGGGAAAAGAACCAGTGGACCAGAGGGAAGGCAGGGTTTGGTTTTCGTTGGTTTTGAAGCCATTGGACGACAAGCACTGAAGATGCTGCAGGACGGTGGTCGTGGGCAAAGGGCAAAATGTGTGACCAGCGTGACGAAGTGACACCAGCAATTTTGTAATTTTCATCAAGTCCGCTGCTCGCGATAACAAAAATCTAATACCAATTTCATCTGAACGTCAACCCAACCTATTCAAAACACTTTTCCCTTGGACACCCTTCACTGCCCTTGTCTCCCTTTCTCTCCCTACCGCCACCCTGTTTGTCCCTTCTGTGCCCTTCACCGCCCTATCTGGCCATGCGGAATTTCCACTGGGGTTGAGGAGCGGGATCCCGAACGTAGTGATCCTGGATCGGGTAACGGCGATTCCGACCTCGAAGGAGATTCACTTCTCAAGCTCTCCGTATCACTTCCCTCATTGCCCTTATTAAACCTCCCAACGACATTGCCCCATAATCCCTCCTTGACCACCGGCGCCTTTTGCCGGGGGTTATTATTGTTACAGCGAAGGAAGAGGCCACGTGTAAAGAGCTCTGTGAGCTTGGTGAGTACTGTGTCCGGGGTCCGATGTCTCGCTTCCAATGCATACTACTCTGGCATAGTGAGCAGACGTCCATTGATAAGATCCTCCGCTTGGCACGCATATATTTGTGCCTGATTAGATTCTGGTAGTGCGAGCACGATGCAATCCGGTAAAGCTGCTTACTCCGAGTTGTTCGCGAAAAGCAATGCTAAGGCAATACGGAAAGAAATGCAATGTCAATGTAAGTAGTACCAAAAGAAATGGAAAAGCAAAGCAAAAGGCAATGAAACCGAAAGGGCAGAGAGACGGTCGAAGACGAGCAAAAATACGGTGACGGTCGAAAGCAAAGAGACGTGGAGACACCGCACATAAGGAACAAAGAGGAAGACCAAACCCAAAGAAACCCAAGTCGTGAAACCAGAACAAGAGAGAAGATAGATCCAGACAAAACAAAACAAATCCATTGAAAACCGCTCGAAACCAAATCCAAAAGCTCAACAAAAAAGAGATCCACGTATCTCCCAACTTCACTCGATGGTCGGGGTGAACTGAACGCCGGAGAGGTCGAGCGTACGTGGGCCGGTCGGAATTTTCGTCGGAAAGCGATGGAGGAGACTGAACCGTGTCGTGAACCTGAAAAACGACGTTAACACAACACTAAACACAATCGAAAATCTCAAGACAAGAAGAATAAGACATACCTCGCACTGTCCCATCGCCCCCCATCCTCAAACCCTCCTAATCCCCTCATCGACCCCAGCACAACACTCCCGATAAAACACCCCACTTTGCTCGGTTCCCAATATTCCGCCTCTTCTTCTTCCGGTTCTTTGTCTCTCGGTTTCCCGATATCAAAGTAAGTATCCCGCCGCTGAAATAGGTATTCCGGGCGCTTGATTGGGATTAGCTAATGCCCCCTCCTGTCCCGAATCAGACTGACCCGCCGACGCCGACGTCGGCGTATGCGATCCCGCGGCTCCGACGCACGTGTAAGTATTTTATTGAGGTGACAGCCAGGTCCCGGGAACTGCGATACACCATTTATGTACACTCGATCCCTCTGTATAGAGCTGCTTGAACGCTCAGATCAGCCTTGTACGGAGGCCTCGGAATTGAAATCGGAGTGCAGACGGTGCCGACACGTGATCGGTTCGGCCATCACGAGAGTCCCACGCTCCCTGACTCTGCCCATCATCGCCCGAGACGACAACAAAAGAGTTCAAAACGGACGATAAAAATCCAACCTCCATGGAACCTCATTTAATATGCACTACGATGCCTCATCTGCGTCTGTATCCCGCCTAGTCTTGTCCCCGTCGAGAACACAAGGCGACAACGAGCGCAGGTCCATTTGGACCTACCGACTGGTCCGAGAAGGAAACGCGCGATGTCCTTGGTTAGTTCACTTGTATATCTATGCAAGATGTGAATGCTGATGTCTATTCCCTCCAGATATTGCTATACATCGAGAACTGCTTGTCAGCTCCTGCTGCCACGAAACCATGTTGAGCACGAATTGACTCATCTCACCATTAGAATAATGCAGTGCAGTGGGTATGGAATCTATTGCGACCGCCCGTGACGCATTCCCTGAAATGCTCGTCCCAGGCGGACGACGTTTTGCCTTTCAGGCCCAGGTTCAGCGAGATGACGAACAGGATTTGCTCTGTTTCACCATTCGAATTATCGATATTTTGCCATCTAAAATGCGTTTTGGTGACCCGCCAAACCTGTTTGTGGATCCTTGTCCCAGGGTGACGACCGTCGAAATTCAGCTTTAGCGTCCAACTTCCTCGCCGTCACCAGTGGGTTTTTGGTATTCTATTCCACGGAATCGAGAATAATAACATCTATGGGACAGTTTTCTGGTATTTAAAAGGTCAGATCATATTTCCTTGCTGAGACCTTTCTGACCAAGGCGTGCAGGTTAGCAGTTGGATTGGCTGGTTATTGTTGACCAAATGATGCTCCAACTCGCTCAAGGATATCATTTGCGACGTCCCAGCAAGCATTCCCATTATCCCCTTACCTTTTTATCGCTCAGGCTGCAGCGGCCCAATCACGACCAGCACAATTTCCGTCGCCGCGCCCTCTCAGTCGTGCGCAGTCTACAGCTGCTGCGTTGTCGAATAAAGCTTCAGCCACGACGCTCGAATCGCAGAAATAATACATCACGGCCACTGTCCAGGCGCCGAGTGCGGCGTCTACAATGGATACTGTTCAAGGCGGAATCGCTTCGCTTGCTCTTTGCTCTCACCTAGGACACCGACGACGGAATCGCTGTGCTCGCCGACAGTAGACTCGGAGACGTCTTCGTTGATGTCGCCTGTGGTGGAATCCAACGGAGTAGTGTTCAACGGATCCGCTTTATCTTCGGCATTCAACAGAGCATCTAACGCAATAGCGAAGCCGATTGGACTCGGAGCGCAAGCCGAGGGTGTGGAACATGCTGCATGGGTCGGAATTGGCAAAGTCGGTGAGGGAAATGGAGGGGAAGGGGAAGGAAGGGAGAAAGGTGAGTTGACTGATTTTCTTTGGAATCTTCGCTCAAGCGCGTTTGACTATTCAGGCACTGGCTCAGGCTTCATCCACTCCAATTCCCTCATCTCTCTCATTATCATCTTCCACTTTTTGGCATTCGCTATCGACATTGAGCTTTCCGAGGTCTTGAGGCGTTTTGAGGAATCTTTTAGAGTGACAGGTGCCGGGGACGCCAATGGAGACGAATCGGCTCTCGTCGGCCGATGAGAGCTCCATCGTGGAAGAGACGGTGGTGAAAGAGAATGGCGATGCGATCAAGTCACCTGGGAGGAAGCCGAATTTGAAGCTGGTTTTGTCTGCTGTGAATCCAGTGTTTTCGAAGGCCAATGTATCAAAGGGAGCAGAGCCGAATTCGGTATTCTCGTAATCGGATTTGTTTACGTCGATGCAGGCTTCCTCGCTGTCGAATTCCAACTCGCTTCACCGGGATGATTCGTCTCAATCCCCGTCTGACTCGTCACATCTAGACGAAACAGGAAGAGCAGCATTACAGGATTCGTCGTTACACTCGGACTCCGAAGAAGAAATCATGACCCCGCGGCTCGACACCGGCAAGGCGAGGGCGCCGACGCCGCCGATTGAGCATGAGAAGGTGTCGGTCCGGTTTCGGGGGGGTGAGTTTTCTCTATTTGTTGATTTCGTTTGGGGTTCTTGGTTTTGGTTTGTTTCGGGAATCTTTGGGAGAGCAGCGGGGCGAGCTGGCGCTTGCTGTTTGTGCTACGAGTCAGCGCTTATTTCACGATGGTCTGGCGCTTGTTTCCTTTCCTCTTTTTTCTCGCTTGTCTCACTTGGCTTTTCTTTTGCTATGTTTAGAAGCTGGTGCTTTTCTCAACAGGCGCCTCATTCACCGGCACGAGCAACTCGGAGGGGCAGTATGATAGTGCGGAGGAGTAAATTGTCCCTGGCATGTCTTTATCATTCCTCTTACTGCTCTTCTCCTTCTCATTACCTCTCGCTCACGCCCAACAGACCCCAATCTCGCTCGTATGTGGGAGAGGAGTTGAGGAGGTATGTGGTTTTGTTCTTCTCTACTGTTGCTGCGTTTGACTTGGAGAGCGACTTTGTCGCAGCTGTCTTTGTCATCGTCGATGGCGAGAAGGCGAAAGAGCACCGGCCTTTGTGGATAACAAAGGGAATCTTTGGTCGGGAAGAGAAGAACGATACTGATACCAATCATCCCCCAACAGCTTCTAGACGCAAAGGTCGAGCGCCCGCCGCCCCGGAATCTGAACGAGGAGAGGGTGAATCTGGACAAGGATGTTATAAGTCCTGGTTAGTCTCTAATTCTCGTAGTTGAAGCTCACTTTGTTCGCTAGCTAACCTCCTCACCTAATACTCTCAAACCTCACCAACACAAACCACCCCAACACTCGCCTCTCTGCCGCCAAAGCCCTATATCTCACACACAGGGTCGGGGAGTACGGGGATTATCAGTGTTGTTGGGAAGACATTGTAATTATGAGGAAGAGAAGCAGGAGAGAGAAGAGTGGCGCATAAAACCCAATGAGAGTTTCTTTTCGTTTTCTTAGATATACATTTTCTTGTGCTGATTCATACATATTTCCTTTGTTCATTACATAGTGTCTGCTCGTTAATTGATTGATTGGTTCATAGATTGGGATCCTTTTGACGTGGATGGGTTTGGGAATTGGAGCAGGATTGAGAGGGTGAGACCCCTCCCATTTTCAAAGTTTTTGGAGGTCAAGGAGAGATTCATGTATCACAAGCAAGACAGGCATAGCATGCTGAAGCCTCGGACTCGAACAGTTATTCAGGGCCAAAAGGAATTACGGGTCCCATTTATGGGACTCGTTTGTTGGATGAGAGCAATTTTTGGGATCTCATCATCATTTCCCACACATGATGGATTTTCCCATCTCATCTGCTAATGTAGCGTACTTTGGTTGTTAGCCGAAAGATACAACACTTCCCACAGCTGGTCTCACGATGGACTAGCCTGTGGTTTGTTCGTTGAGCAGGGTATACTTGTAGTGACCTTTTTACAGATGACGTAGAGCAATATCGAGCAGTTGGATAATCACCTTGAGGTATGTTGGATATGTCGGGGGTTGTTGATGATGTCGAGGTTGTCTCTTAGAGATAAGAGGGTCCCAATGATTCCACCAAAACTCGATCTGCCTTCGTTTGATTCACTATAGGGCGACCAGGACCCAGTGAACGACGTCTGCTGTTACACAGAGTCTTAAAGACAAAACAAGAAATGAGAGATTCGTAGGTCTCGTCACTCTAGTTGACAATGCTGATGCTGAAATAGTCTACTACAGGTGTTAACCTATAGTATACTATGCTGGACCTTGAAAAGAAACTGAACTTGCTGGCTGCCGGACTTGCTGACTAATCAATGCTGCTCACTGTGAGCAACAATGACCAGACAGAAAACAGAAAACAGACTTACCTTAAGCCTGCTACTGTCTGCTGAACAATAAGATAAGAGAATAGGCAACCACTTTGGTCCCTACTGCACTTACTTTACTGTGGGTGAACCTTGCCACTTTCCTCTCTCTTGGGGGAAACCTGGGGATTGATTATTCACTGTACTACTGGGCTCCTTTTATACTAAATCTATGTCACAGTCACTTGTGACCTCCCACGCCTATACTATTAATTAATTAACTACTCAGATCCAATCGTGCATCTGAATCTGGCTCTCAGATCCAATCGTCCTTCCTAATCTGGGTTATCCAATTAATTATTTTCCAGGCTCTTAATTTGGACTTGAGGGACTTAGCAGAGGCTTTTCTTGCTTCCTTTTTCCCCCCTTTCCCATACTCCCACTTCAAATTACGTTGTCCATCAGCGATCTTGGCCTGTCTGATGGACTTTAATGATCTTGTATTGACATTATCTGTCATTTCCCTTGATCAGATAACGTTATAAGGTGTGTAAGCATGCTCTAGGATTTGGCAGGGGAATCTGTGCTGGGCGGCCTGGTAGTGACATGTAGTAACAGCCAGTGTGACATGTTTGGTCTTGTTGCAGTTTTTATAAAACTCAGCCAGTAACTCAGCTGGTGTTTGGCTTTGTAGCGGTTTTTATAAAACTCAGCCAGTAACTCAGCCAGTGTTTGGCTTTGTGGTGGTTTTTATAATGCACTGCCCATTGTTACTGGTGCCTGGTTGTCTTGACCTTTCCAGGGACCAGTTCCTGACCTATACCCATGCCTAGAACACATTTCCGGTCTACATGAGGGCCTGTAACAGCTTTCAGGGGTGATCCGCTGGATCTGAGTCTGATCTCGGATCCTCTTGATGTGCTGTTACATCATTATGACTTCCTCTGATGCGCTGGGATGTCATTTCGGGTCCTCTGTTGTCATGGTAGTAGTGCACAGCTATTATGTTCCTGGAGGCACTGCCTGTCATGATTATTAATTCCGACGCTGTGCTGGTTTATTATAGATGCTGGTTGCCTTAGCGCTACAATTTCCCATGGCTTGACAGTTATTATAGGCGCGCGCTCTGCTTGTCTCTAGCGCTAAGTCCCATTTTCACTGTACGATTAAGCTCCAGCCAACAACACTATTTCTGCTGAAACAATGTTTTAGCGGGACATTTCGCAGGGAACTTTTAAATTGACTGTCCCCAGTCACAGCTGGTGCTTGGCTAGTGCAGTGAAAATCATTCTGTCATCCTCAGATTGGATCTCTGGTCATTCTTTCTGTGACTTGGAAGGTTAATGGTAGTATACGACATGCTGGTGCCTCATTGGAGTTCGCTGAACATGAACTTCAATAGGTGTCGTTGCTTCCATTCTTCTTCCAAGCACGTTGCAGTGGCGTTTCTATACGATTCGTATGGAAGTTACCCCATATTGTGTCTAAAGATCTGCACTTTTCCAATTTAGAACTGGATTAATGCTTCTTGGGCTGATCTTTATTCGAGGGTTGTTCTTCCTATTATTCGGCATATCGGCTAATTGAGTTGAACAGCTATGAATGGTCGTTTCTATGCTTCCATGGTGTCATTTCCATTCAATGCCAGTCTCCTGCCATTTTAGCCTTTCCCTGCCGTTGTGTCGTATAAATGCTTGGGGCGCTCTCGCTGACTCTCTAGGTGAGTCCCCATTTCTGCTCCTTTGTCTCCCTCAGCATAGCTGACACTCCTCAGCGATTGCTATGCTCAGTGACCTGTGGGGGTCGTCGTCTGTGCATGGCTTTCGTCAAGTTCTTGGTATGTCGCTTTCTGGAATTGTGGCTTCTGCGATCTGACTTTCTTTCTTTCATCAGGTGTCGTTTCTGGGCTAGAGACGCTCTCTTGACTTGGGCAGTGGTCCATTCTGAGCAGAATCATACCCGTGCGTGTCTATCCCATCTGGCTCTGTCTTTACTGATATCTCGTTGTCCTCAGTTTATAGACATGACTGTTACGACTGGCGCAGGACCGCCGTGTGATACCCGAGCTGGCTATTCCCTTTCACTGACCCAGTCAAGTGCCAGTGTTTGTCGGGTAAGCTTGCTTTCTATCATTGTTATCGTATTGCTGATCTGGTTTCTTTTCAGTGTATGGCCCTACCTGGTTGGAAATAAATCCAGCCTTATAGTACCTTCTGAAGTCGCTTCCCAGATAATCTGTTATCGTAGTTTACCAATTAATTTTTCTTTTATGATCAGAAAAATTAAGTTGGTTGTCTTGTTAGCTCGACATGCAGTAGCCACCAAAGAAGGTTAGATGCCTTGTTACAACATCCGGTAAGGCTTCTTTGTACGGCAATGCTGGTTTTTAAGTTGTTGAGAAGCGAGCTCCCCTTTCTCTACAACCTTTTTATGCCTCCCATTTTCATGCTTGGCGCAGCAGTACAATCCTTTATTATTGCTTCCAGCATGCTCAGAGCTCTTTCTTCCATTGCTTTTCTCCTTGGTCAGGAGGTTAGCGTAGATCGAATGACCTCTGTCCTTGCCATACTGGCTTGCAGTCTCGGTTTCTGGCTTCGCTGGTCTGTCCCCTGTCGTTTGCCTGAATTTTCGACTGTCCCTCATGAACTCCCCTGCAGTTACGATGATCCTGAGCATTTTTGGTCCTATCTGCTCAGTTTCTGGGTGCCTGCATTGGTGGCTGGTATGTCGTTTTTAGGGCTTGAGTTGCTATGCTAACAACCGACTGCTGCAGCTGCGATAGAATGGTCTTTCGACGTCTTCTCGCTCCGTATCTTTGCCTTTCAGCTCTGCCTGGCATATCTCCTACTAGCTTGAGCCTGTCGTAACACAAATTGAACTGTATTTGTGTCATTTTAGTCTCCGCTTGTCTGAGTTTACCATCTCTGCTTGCCGATTATGAATAATTCGGCAGTCCTTGACACGTGTCAGATGGTTACGTTGGACTGCACAAACTCCATTGATTGGCTTGTCTTCCAGAGGCACCTTAGCACAACGGACTCGAGCGTCTGCAGCATTTCCCAAGGAGGTTCCACTGTCGTGGTTTCGAGTCTGTTGGTTTAAGGTTCTCTGTTTTGCCTCTATGATGCTTGTTCCTCCCTCTGTTGACTATATTGCTCTGCTTTCATTCCTCTCCTTTTCCTGCAGAGTCGTTTGCTATGGTCCGGCAAACGGTATACCTCCCTCGCAAGCATCATAGATATTTCCAATTCCCAGGGGGTGTACTGGTCCTTTAGCTCACTTTCTGAGCTCTTGCCTCCCATTTATCCTTCACTTTGTAGTACGAGGTTGTCCTATATTGATGTGCTGGGTCCTATGGGCCCGGCAGTGCCTTTACCGTTGTCATGATAAACTCCATCATTGTTCTCCTATTTATAGTTCCAGCTTCCCATCGGCTATATTGGCGGTCCGATGAAACAATCCGGTTGCGGCCCGTCATGACAGCTGACACAAGACCCGTGTCTCGCTTATCATGTCTTATCTCTACCGGCCCGGTTGATAGGGTCGCATGTCCTTGTCGATCGGTCCGACAATCACATTACCTCTTTGCTGAGCGGCCCGGTGGCTGCTTGTTGTTCCGGTTCCCGAGTATAAATTGAAGTCGTTTCTGATATTGTTTTGGCTATCTCCAGCCTTCCCTTTACACCATTCTCTACCATAAAACATTTCCCGCATTCAAATCGCACAAGTAATATTCTCTCGACTCCTCTTCTTCGTCTGCTGGCCTTTCGAGAAACAGCTTTTCTGTCCTATCCTCTAGTAAAAGAGTGGACAGAAATCCTGTTCGATAGCACCAGTGAAGTCGTCGATGATGGTCGTAGGCGATCGTTGACATAGGAAAGTTCTGTTTCCACCACTGAAGTGTTTTCGACAGAACCGTCCAGATCTCCATTATCGAATGACTACTTGGCGAACTGGCTTTATCGTATCCCAAAATTCCTGGCTGTGGTCGTATTCCTGATAAACGGCATCGAATTTCCTCTGCTTTTGTTGTCCTATACATATGGCAAGCGATCAGATGGTGCGTCGGATAATCTGCTGTCAAGTCTCGAGGATTATGGTTGTTGTATTTTACTGCGACCACCAGAAAACCTCGATAGTAACCTTTAACAGAACCGACAATTCCGTTACCGTAGTGCAGCGGAGTATAAACAGAATCGCCCTCCTTGACTATATGGTGAACGTCAAGGATGGTGAACGGCGCCAGAAAGTCGATGTTTTCCGATACTAACATGCCTGAAGATGCAAAGGCATTCCTGGTGTTGTGTCGAGAGAGTACTGGTGAAAGCGGGACCGTACTTTCTCCCATGAAACTTTCGAGCCTGGATTCTCCTGGATTAAGCGTCAAGGGAGGAGGTAGTGGTTTACATGCGACCCTTTCGCTCAATTCCATGTTGTTTGTGTCGTCCTTTCGTTTTCCTTGGCCATTTATTACTGATTGTTCGACAGAGAAGTTGGGTATGAGCTCACCAACTTCCTTTAAGATTCTCCAGGTTCTCTCTGCGGTTTCCTTGGTTGACAACCAAGTACTATTTCATGGATAGGTGATGACTGTTGTCAACACATTTGCTGGGCAACTCGTTTCGTCTAACAGTGGGAAATACTGTCCTCTTTCCCTTTGGTACGATCCTTGGTGAATAGGGAATCGACCAGACTGTCTTTCTGTGTTGGCGTATGGTTGGAGACGCCAGAAAGCCTTTTCTACTGCGAATGTGGGCGGTCGCCGAGGTTTGTTGTGCAGGTTGTCCTCCATATG
Source organism: Mycena floridula (assembly GCA_029320655.1). NCBI lineage: Eukaryota > Fungi > Basidiomycota > Agaricomycetes > Agaricales > Mycenaceae > Mycena > Mycena floridula. Next base: position 275,875 of record JARIHS010000027.1, read on the forward strand.
CTTTTCGACTACTCTCAGTCTGTCGCTAGAGGTATATTCGAAAAGAAAGAAGGGTCCTTCACCAGTGGGCCTGGCGGTGGGTCGAATAGTCCTGTTTCTGTTCCAAAGCAACATGGCGGTTGAGAGGAAGGTGCGTATCCCTCTGCCTTCATGCTTTATACAATTTAGAGTGCCGATGACGTTAACTTGACCTTGATATAATTGAATAGAGATCTGTATCAGGCCCTAACTACTTTCTGAGGTCCATCCTTGATTGTCTAGGTCTGGTTCAGAAGCAGAAGATCCTTCATCTGGGGCTCCGATCTCTGGTTCTTCACTGTCATCAACTAATTCTTCCCCTTCATCTGCCAGCATTTCCAAGTCGGGACTATGCCGGCTGATATAACGTATTACCCTAAATGCGGCAAAGTTACCTCGAATTTCGGTGCCATCCAGTTCCTTTAACGTATAGCTTCCGCCATATGTTCGTCGAACAACTTCGTATGGTCCCAAATATCGAGGTTCTGTCTTGAGCTGGATAAAGGTAGTTTCATATCGAGTATTGCGGACCAGAACCAGGTCGCCTTCCTCGTATGATTCTTTGATAAGTCTGAGAGCATATCGCTTGTTAAACTGCTCTTTTGATCTCATCCTAGCCTTTTTCAGTGTGTTGGCAGCTTGTGCCAAATCTTCGGGTCGTCGTTCAAGTTGCCTTATACGTAACTCCAATAATTCCGATGTCATCATGCCTGATCGAAATCCATCAACCATGAACGTGGCCTCTGATAGATCCAATGATAGAACAGGTTCAACACCATGTAGAAGGTAATATGGCGAGAAACCAGTGACTTGGTTCACAGTTACTCTGTCTGCAAACACTGCCAAGGGTAGCTTCTCAGGCCATTTCTTGATTCCTCCTTGACTGTCCTTTTCGCATGACTTGACAATGGCTTCTCGCAGAATGAAATGTCCTCGTTCTACAACACCATTGGCATGCTTGTTATAGGGTGAAATCTTGACTTGGGGTACTCCCATGCGTCGTGTCAAGAGTTCGAAAGCACCCTTAAACTCAGCTCCGTTATCAGTCATGACGTGTCCAATCATCCCATATCGACAGTAGATCTGTTCCCAAAAGAAGCTGGCGACATATCTGGCCTTGAGGCTTCCAAGAGCTCTAGCCTCTGTGGTTCCAGATAAGTCATCTTTGGCTGCCACAATGTACTTCTTTCCTTGGGCTACTGGCATGAACATGATGTCAAGATACATTCTCTCGAAGATTGTCGAAGGTGTCGATATCGTTGGAGGTAGTTGCATCTTCCTCATACATCGTATTTGACATTCATGGCAGGAAACAATGTAGAAATGGATGTCTTTCCGCATGTTTGGCCAGTAAACCCTAGTTCTCATCAACTCGTACACTGTGAATTCTCCACGGTGTCCAAGTTCATCATGGGCTTTCTTGATCAAGGTTCTCCGTTTAGGGTCACCAAACACTACCAGCTGAGGCATCTTTTCTTTCTGATGTCTGTACAGTCTTTTATGCTTGACAAAGAACTGCTCAGACTTCTTCAAGAAACGTACACGCTCCTGTTGGTTCCTGAAACTTCTTTTGGGCATTTGCTCAGTGTCAAGCAATTTCTTGATGTCCCATAAGAGTTTGTCATGCTGATTTCCTTTAACAGGTGCTGTCTCGGTTTCTGATTCTGCCACTGAAGTTGGATCATCTGACTCTGGTTCCTTGTCTGCGACCTCTTGCGAGAACAATGCAATGTCGTCGAGCCAGGAATCATCATAAGGTATAGCTCCTTCTAGCTTTTCTTCTTCTGTTGGTCTTCGGCGAGACAGACCATCAGGGCCTTTGAACTCTGTTGCTGGTACATGGACAAGTTCAAAGTCAAAGAGAAGAATGCCACTGATCCATCGGTTCATTGGGGCTGACGGAATCATGTCAGGTTGGTCAAGCATGCCTTTGATATACTTGGCATCAACCTCAACTTGTAATTTCTTGGCTCCAATAATGTAGAGTCTCCATTCTCTGAGTGCTCTGAACATTCCATAGAGCTCCAATTTTGCTTGAGAATATCGACTCTCTACATCCCCAATCATTATGGATCCATATCGTGCTGGTCGTTTTCTTCCTAACTCATCACGTTGGGACAGGATCATCCCTACGGCGAGATATGAAGTGTCAATGGATATTATGATAGGTCTGTCAGACTCATAATCAATTGGGTGAAGTGCTGGGGCAGTTGTGACATAGTCCTTCATGTCCTCGAAGGTCTTTTGTGCAGCATCTGTCCAAGTAAGCAGCTTCTCCTTTCCAATCAATTTGGTGAGAGCCTTCATAGTTAAAGAATAATTCTTTATCCAAATGCGTAGTGTTCCGCATAGGCCTATGAACCCTCTGAGCTCTGTGGTGGTTCGTGGTTGAGGCCACGTAATGATCTTTTCCACTCTCTTGTCCTCTGGGAATCGACCTTCAAATGAACATTTGTGACCCACAATTACTGCTTCATCACGACATATCTCTGTTTTCTTGGGAGAGAATGTCGCTCCGCAGCATTTGATTTTGTGCATCACTCTGTTAACATTTTGAGCATGTTCCCAAATTGATCTTCTGATTCCACTATTTTCAGGGTGTAACCCTGGATTTCCATCCTTGTCAGGGTACCAGGTACGAGGTCCTTTAACTGGAAGGTCATCAATGAAAATATTAGCAATATCGGGAATTTCATCCTGCAGTACGAAACTCATACAGTGTTGAAATTCTGCTGGTGAGTTGGTGTATCCCATCGGCAATGCAGTCAATCGCAGAAGTCCAAGTGGAGTGTAGAAGGCTGTCAAATCCCGTGATTTAACATCAACCATACGTCCATCAAATCCCCAAAAGAGATCAAACATTGTGCAGCATACCATGCCAACATATTGTTCCACAAATTCCTCCATTCGTGGTAGTCCTCCTGCATCACGTATTGAGACTCGATTTAAAGGCTGTAAATCGTGTATGATGCGCAGGTCTCCACTTTTCTTGAGTACGCAAAACCATCTGCATCGATAAGATGACTGACTGGGTTCATAAACACCAGCCTGTATCTTACTTTTTAGCAGTGCAATGACTTTGGAGGCGATTCCTGGTGGTATTGGAATATGACGATACTCCCATGGTACATGAGGGATCGTAGGCATGATGTAGTCCGAAAAATAAGATCGTTTTAGGGTCCCACGATCTTTTTCTTCATAAGGCAATGTCTGCTCGTTGATTTTGAGAATGTGTTTGAACAGTTTTTCCTCCTCTGGCCAAAGGAAATTGTTCTGGTTGACATTCAAATCTGTCATTCTCTCTTCTGTGAGCCTCTTGGTGGGTACGAAGTCTGGTGGAAAGGCAGGTAGCACTTCCAGAGTCTTCATCGGGTCTTCTGGAATTGTCCTATGAACTCTTGCCTCTTCTGGAAATGTCCCAGAGACAGGTATAGCTCGTTTGGCCACCTTCTTGTAAGCCCCATATGCTTCAAGCCGTTCTACTGGCTTTGTCTTGTCTTTAATATCTCCTGTGGGGCATATTACAATGTCCCCTTCTTCAAACTTGTAATCATCAATCGAGAAGTAACGGGGTTCCACGGATGATATCGCAGGGAACTTTATATTTGTCCTGTCATCCATCGTTTCTTCCTTGATGTCGTTACTCTGTTCTGCGGGGTCCACTTCGCAGGGAACTTTAGCTTGACTCTCATTCACTGTGAGTCTAGCCTCAAGTCTCTTGCGCATGAATACATCCCATAATTGACTCCTGTGCTGTCTGGTTGATGTGGAAACATCTACCAGATTAACACTGAAATCATCCTGCTTGTTCCTACCTTTCTCCTCTCCTATCTCATTCTGCTTCATTATTAAAGAACTCATAACAAAAACTTGATTGTAGACAAGCCTGAATACAGTGTAGGACATCTGTAAACAGTACTTGATAGGTTGACAAAGGAAAATTGTGACTCGGCTTGCTTTCGCGCAAGCCTTACAGTAAACTTGGTAAACTACTCTCTCTTCACTTCCTGCTTCGACGATTGGGGATACAAAAGAAATTCTGCATCGGTCGTTAACAGAATGTGATGATAAGAGTGACATCAAGCTTACCAAACTGTGGCGCTTCTGCGCCGTCTTCGAGGTGACTTGGTGATAAAATCGAAAAACTTGAAAAACGAAAAGAGAAATGACCGCGGCTACCATTGCTTGACCCAAGCATGACTTCAGAAAGTTCTGAAGCGCCTTCCGGGTGCCTCAACTCTGATCCTGGTAAACCCGGGCCCAAAGTCTTTGTCCAAAGTGGTCAAAATGATCCACTGAGTCCAAATACCCATGCTTGAGTAACATCCGAATGTCCTTTGGTCGCATGAGATGTTTTCCGCGGACCTCGCGAAGAGCATTGGCGACGTTGAACATGTGAAAGTGGTCGAGGAGTTGTGCGGCGTAGAAGAAGAGCTCATCTTCTTCTTGCAGCAGCAAGGGGTTCCGGGGTTCATAGCGCTCTGGCTGCACGTTGTATCGAGTCGTTGGCGGCTGCTGGTGGAGACACTCGATGTTGAAGCCTTGGAGCTCCATCAAAACGTCTTTCTCGAGTATTCGGAAGAATGAACAATGATTCCTGAAGTAGTGCTTGAGCGCTACTTCTTCAGGAATCCTGTTAAGGACGTCTCGGAATAAAGGAAGGCTGACTATGCGGCTGGTGAGACTGACGGCGCGATGGATGTCCGAACGAATTTGACGGCAGAGGTCAATGGTGTAGACATGGGGCGACTCATGAATGAATGTCGGCGAAGCGGCGATGTTTCGGAACATCTGTCGGGGCTGTGCTTCTCGTTCGAGGTAAACCTCGACCTGCTCTTTCATGTCGTGAACCATCTCGGCGATATCTGCGTTTACTGGGACCTCGAATTCGACTAGGTCGTGTCTGGTTGGTGCGGGAATTCGGAAGGAGTTTGGTTCATCAACGAGAGGGAGTTCGTCGATGAATACCGTCTCCTCGAGGCGATTGCTGTCCAATAAATCGTAAAATTCGTCGGCGTCTCTTTCTTGCATCTTTCTCAACTCCTTCGTCGATCCATCCAGCATATGGTAGTCGTCAGCTTGGAGCCAGACTTGGTTCATCTGGCGTTTGATGATTCCGCAAGAACGAACCAAGTCCTCGACGCCACGCTGGAACTCTCCCTTTTCCAGCTCGACAGATCTCCCAATACGAATGCGATAGTCGTCCAGCGGCGGCGGGTATCGAGACAATGATGACTTTTTTGATACAATGACCTTACGAACAAGGCCATTGCCGCTGAGAGGGTGTCCAGGTCCAGGAAGTGAGTCGGGGTTTGCTCGTTCGACGATGGCTTCTGGGCTGGGCATTGTAATGTTCCTTGTCGCTGAGAGACCGTGGTCGTGGTATCCGAGTGAATCGCGCACTGCAGAAGGATGGTGGATGAACTCTGATGCCTCTTGCAGCGCTGGAGAAAGTCGATTGTCGGGAAACTCGGCTTTGCCTTGCAGCATGTGGTGTAGAAAGTACATTTCGGAATATACTTTCTCACCATGAACAACATACTGTCGGTCGGGATGGGCCAAGTTAAACGGTGTACAAGGTCCATTCCTTTCCCGAGTGGTATCGCCCGCATTCTCGCTTGACGAGCTCCGATATCCATCTCCTTGGCTCTGGTAATCGTCATCTCCCAGGTCCATATCATCTTTGGTGGCGTCAGACGATGGCGGACTCGATCCTAGGGTTCCAGCAATGCTTCGGGGAGACAGACTGGTCTGCGAAACCAGATCTGCTGCAATGTCGAGGTCAGCTTTCCAGCTCTCCAAGTCATCGACGAAAAACTCACGATCGGATTCGTCGCCGTGCATCTCCATCACATCTCTACCGTCTTCTTCACTGCTCATTTCGTCTCCTGCGTCGTCTCCGTCTCCCACCACAATCCTCAGAGTCCTCGCTGGCCTCCGGTACGTCTCAAGCTCCGCCATTCCGCTTTCCCTGCCTGGTGACACGATCTGTAGGAGGGGCGACGAATTTGGTGTACTTGACTCGTTTTGGACGCTGCTCGGGCTGCTGGAGAAGTGGCGTCCCGCTTGCTTCTCCGGCTGGTGAAAATCCAGCACTCCCATGAACTGAGTCGTTGGCGTGAAACGACCTTGTACTGTTCTCGTTCCTGCGCCGAAGCTAGAGGATCCCGTCGTCGCGACAGAGGCACCTAGGACCATGTTCTCGCTCGACGACGAGCTTGAACTGGCCTCTGGTCCGTTGAGCTGGCTAAACCTTCGCTTGAATGGTGGTAAGGGCGGTTTCGGTGGTCGAGGAATAGAAGAAGCGTCTTCTGCAATCACGGTATTAACCATGATTACAGCCGAGCTTTGGTGAAGAGACGGCAATGGTTCGGGCGGCATGGTCTCCCAAATCGAGGGATAAGAAAATGATGCTGCAGGTGACATTACTTGAGCGAGAACTGGCTCGGGTAATGGCCTGGTGAGAGTCGACATCGATACTGAAGTTTCATTTGTGGCGTCAGGGATCTCAGCGTCGACTGGTGACCAATGGGGCATCGAATGGTCTCCATCGCTGCTGTCCAATGTCATAGCATTTCCATGATCGGCTTGGGATGCTACGAGTTCATTGAAAAACACGAAATTAACAAATTGTGAAGACTCACAATTCGGCGGATATTCAAGTTCTTCATCATCCATGTATTCGAGCTCATCAATCTCTCCTTCCTCTAATTCTCCATGTTCTCTGGGTCTGAGGTAAGGTGTGGTGGGCGGGTCATAGTCGCTTCGGTGCTGCCTTTGAGCTGGGGGATCTGGTCGCTGGGTACCGAGCGACGTCGTAAGCGGTTCCGGGGACGAATTTGACCTTGTCCTTTGTTGGTTTAAGGTTGTCTGAGGAGTCGGAACAATTCCTAATGCCCGATTAGATGTCTCCAAAATGCACGAATAACATTTTGTCTCACCTGACTCTTGGCTGACTCTCGCGGCGTCTCTTGTCTCCCTTGATTCATTTCTCCTTGCTGTTATATCGTCGTATGCCCTCGAGAAGCTGTTGGAAGCTCCTCGATGATACCCCGCTAAATCTGTGGCGTCACCAAGATTCGGCGTCTCATTTCCGTCTCCGTCGATGCTGAAGGCATCAAGAATTGCTGCAGCTGCTTCTTGGTGACCGAAAGAAGCTGCTGTGGTTGGGAAGGTGGATTGGGACGGAACTGGAGGCTCGAAGACATATTCAGTGTCGTCAGCAGGCGGTTCGTGGCTCAGGATGGTGTCGAGGTTATACGGCGCATATCGAGTGACCTTGACTTTGAATCCCGGCGTTCGGACAGTCTTCGTGGCTAGACCGCTAAGATTAATCTGAGCGATTTTCGGCAGTGCCGCCCATTCCTCGTATGTCGTTTCATCAGCTCGTTTCCGTGTCGATGGGCGTCTATCAACAATGACGGTACCTGCTGGTAACAAAGCGAGGACGTCCTCGGCGTAGAAGGTGCCTGGACTCGAGGGCGAATTTGTCGGTTTGGAACGGAAATCGATCTGATTGGCATTCGGAACATGCAGTGAGAAAACTTGTCGACGATTCGGTGGGTCAATGAGTAAGAATGAGCCTGGCGGCGCTGCCCGCAGGATTCGCTCGTCCTTTGGTCGATAACCAAGACCGGCCCATTCCGTCTGAATCGTCGGTGCAAGACGATGAAGAAGCTCACAGCTCCACTGGAACTCTTGCTCCAAGTAATTGGGCGCTGCGATCTCCTCGTCGGATACTGGTTCCATCGTAAGGTGAATGAGAGTGTCCAAATGAGCGACAGGTCGGGTTACCTGTAGACGCTCCTTCGGATCGTGCATTGCGTCGACGCCGTGAAGGTACACGAAGACGGAAACGAGGCAAATGAACGTGTCTCGTTCGTCTGCTGGCATGTGCTGGGTAAGGTACCGAAGGGCGATTGGATTGGCTCGCATGGCTCGACGGCTATGCGTTTCGCGCTGGGAGACCTCGGACACCATCATTGTCATCCGAACGAGCTCGGAGACGAGAATCGGCATGTGGTTGGGACCAGGTCGCGTCACGACTGGGCCTATTGCTTTCTCCTGGTAATTATGCAGCATGAGCACGGTGTCTTTGCGCAAGATTCGACGTTGGCGTTTTTCGAATCCACGGGTGTAATGGTGGAGTCGAACGACATCGGTAACAAGCTGGACCTTCGGCGTAAGCGCTTCGTGCTGTGGTGGCTGAACGAATGAGGGATTCACTGTCGATCCAGCGTCGTGATATGCTGTGGACTGGGCGAATTCGAAGATGGAGCTGGTTCCAATGAAGACGTCGGCATCGGCTTCTTTGGCTCTTTTGACAAGACAATCCTGCAGCACGAAATACAGAGGATGCCTGGGCGAAATGAGCTTGCCTGAATTTTGTAAGGTCCTGTTGAACGGGCAGTCTATATTTGACTCACGGATACCGTCTACTGGCGTCCCAAAAACCACCACAAATCCATAGATCCCTTCTCCAACGATACCCATCGAATAACTGCGGTCGAGAAGCGTCGCGCCGAAGATAAGCATCTTTTTCGGGGGAATCTGGTGCTGCGACAGTCCGAATCTGCTCGTTGCTGCAAGTGAATGCAGAATGAGCTCTCCCTTCGTGAAATCTCCTGTTCGAATGGTGCGAAAAACGGGTTCATACAGGGCGCCTTCCCTGGTGAAGGGATCCCTGGTTATGCTGCGGGCGGTTCGGTGGACAGGATCGAGCCAGATTCCTTCAGGTTGTTGTTCACCTGAAGGAATCCAGTAGGCGGATAGGAAGAAGTCGTTGACCTCTGGGCGGTCGAAGTCGTGAGCAAAGATGGGCGCTGGAGTTGACAGCGATGGGCGCGTGCTGGCAGCACCGCCACTCGGCATTTCGGACATCAGATCCGTGACTGATGGTTCGAACTTGTGGGTGTCCTGCTCCTTTATTTCGCTTGATTTCACTGGAGAATTTATTGTAGGTTCGTCGGTCTTCTGAGCACGTCGTCGAGTTGCAAGGTTGAACTCGATAAGCTCTCGGTCTTCTCCTGTCATTCGCCTCCTTCGATTAAGCTCTTCATTAGGGCACAGGATACAAGGCACCAAATCGGCAGATGAATCTCGGTTCACTGGTTCCATCTCAATTTGTGTCGCCCTATACTGTGTTGGAACAGTATCCAGGTACCCTGCTGGCATGAGTGCTTGAATTCTTCTTTGGTACGTAGCTTGCCTTTATCTTCGGTTTCCGTCTGACTCAAGCCAGAGGTCTCCGTTGATTCGGCAGCCGTATACGCAGGTGGATCCGGACTGCTGGGTCTGCTGTCTGTCAATTCGCTGTCTGATGCTGTCTGTCTTGTTAGATACTGCTGGGCAAATTCCAATTCCCTTGCAGTTATCTCAAGCTCAGTTTTTCTTGCTCTGATCAAGGAGACAAAGCGAGACAGTAGTAACCAATGCCTCTTGACGTCAAACAAGGTCGCCGCAAAGTTTTTACTTGTTGCTGGTGCTGAAATAACCTTGTGTGGCGCAGCCCGACCAAAATCCGCAGAGAAAGTCTGTTTGGACAGATCTTTCCGATGCATCTCTGGTTCGGTAGTTCCTTCGCCGTCTGTTGAATCATTGATTGTAAGTCTTTGCTCGTCCTTTCCTGAGCACTGCTTACTGTCAATGTCAGAATTTTTGAGTACCTCGCCATCAAGCTTCTCCGCCGTCAGCGGCGCTTGCATCAATGGATCGATGATGGATGATTCATTGACAGGGACTGACTCGGCGCTCACTCTCCATCTTTCCAAGTCCGGTCTTTCCTGGGGTACTAGATCTGTATCAGCGAACGCTGATTCGGTCTCACTGGTCCCTGAATTTGACTCTGGGGGTCCTGAGTCAATTATGCTCAATGACAGAGGCTCGTCAGAGTCATAATCTTCTCCTTCCTCCGTAAGTCCACTCCTCATTTCATCAAGTAACCTCTTGACCTTTCTCTGCACTCTCCGGGTTCCATTGCCAAGGCCATCATAGAACCTGACAAGCTTCCAGCATATCGGGATGTCCAAATTTGGATTTCGAGCGGCTTTAGAGAGAATATCTTCAACATTCTCTAGCCGTCGTTCCTCCAAAGTTGTCAATGGTTGCTTTATGACATAACCAGCAAGCTTTGTGCCCCGCCGGTGTGACCATTCATTTATTTCCTCAATTAATTGCTGAATGCTGTATTGTTTGGCGATGATATAGGCAGTCCAAGTGGCATCTAAGACCTTTGGTGCAGCCCATATCTTCGGCCAGCTGTCATCTGATTCATAGTCGTGGCCTTCAACTGTGTCTGATTGATCGACCTCCATTGTTCCGTACTCAGTTCCCAGCTGTTCAAATGTGTCTCCACAATTAAACTCTGGTACCTCCATAATGAACGCAGAGTTCACAGTGACGACTTCTTCAGCTGGGTCTGGTGCCATGACAGGGGTCTCGGACTTGGTGAACGTAACGATTCGAATTGGAGATCGAATTGTTTGTTCAACCCAATTCTTTCCCAATGTCATTTCGTGTTCTACCTTGGTATCTGGCACGACAAGTGCTGCAATGGTGATTGTTTGGTCTTGGTAAGTGACCTTCGTCTGGATGTACTCGCCTGCATTGGTGAACCAGGTTTTATGCAGGCTTTCCTCTCCATGTATCCTAGCCACTAAGGTTGTTGAAATTGTTGAGTACGTCTCTTCTGGTCGTAGAAGAGCCGTTATCCTTTCTTCGCCAGTAAGTTGAGCCTTTATCTTCAATGCAACTGTCTCGGTTGTTGATTGAAGTGTCAGCTTCTTTAACTCTTTCGCACACTCAGCTCCCACAATACTCCAATCCTTTCCAAGGACGACATCATGATCCATGTCATCGATCAAAACCATATTCAACTCGTAAGTCGTGCCACAAAATTCAATTTGGACTCCATTGAATTTTGCACCATCTTCCATTTCGTCAATTTCTCCTTCCTCCCATCCAGTCAACCAACGTGCTGCAGATCTCCGCAACATGTTCCTTGACATAGAAGGTATGACTAGTGCGGTAAGACGTGACTCCTTGTTTATTTTGATATCAACCTTTACCAGGTGTGGCGTAGATGTCTGTGGCGCATCATCAGGTGTTTCCTTGGGTTCGGTGAGGGTTAGACCTTCGAAATGGTCTAGCTCATCAATTGGATCAGTTGGTGTAGTGACTTTGGCAAGTTTGGTCAGATCAGAGCATGCCCTTTGTCGTCGTAGGACAGTTCCTGATTTCTGATGATCTCCTATAGTGACTTGTAAATCACCATTGTTCGCAGTTTCAATTCTGAAAGATGTACCTTTGTCCTTCTGGGCTGAATTTGCAATATCATCTTCTGTCTCAGTATCAACAACCTGAGTAGAGAGAACATGATCTGCAAGTGGCCTTCTTTGTGATGTGATTGTGGCATTTATTTCATTGAGTCGGTTGACTCTAAATGAATGCTCCAATCTTGGGCCTGCTGTAGCGACTTCCATTCCAATGATTTCTTCAAGCTTGTCCTGCCACAGTTTTCCAACTAAATAGGCAGTACAGCCATCATAAACATAGGACGGGTGCCCTTGCATACGTTTGAAGCCTTTCTCGTTTTGCTGAGAGATGAAATCCATCTTGACTGGTTGGCCGTCGATCATGACATCCACTCCTGTCAAGAATTTGATTGTTTTGTCCATCATCTCCTCTTGAAACTCTTCAGCGATTACTAACCCATATCTGCCTTCAGGGATCAGATAGATCTCGGCCCCTTGATGGATTCCAAAATAGTGCCTTTCATCCCATATGATCAGGGGCGGCTCTATTTTAGTCGTATCGGCATATCCGTTTTCGAGCAGCGGTGGTGCTTCTGCAGTGATCTGAGTGCGTGCCATAGCAGTTTCCAAAATATCTTCCCAGGCTTCTAGAACCCATGATTTGCCTTTCTTCCACTGTGCAATTTTGTCATGCAAGCGGGGTTCAAGGTCATCATATAGTTCTGGCTTGGGCCTCCATTTGAACTCTAACTCTCCTGTTTCTGCATTATAAGTCTCCTTGCCTTCTTGTGCAAGGTCCATGGCAAAAACATCCTCACCACTGTCACGAAGGAGGTTTCGGAGTTCCTGGCTGTCCAATGCAATGTTCTCGTCTGTCATGGGCCTGTCTTTGCTGACTTCGACAGCCACTCTGAGCTCTGTGTGATCTTTTGTTGTCCAGATGTGCATTTTCTTGCCTGGATGTTCTGTGTCCCAAACATTTTTGATCAGGCAAGCAATACGTCCCATCTGTGCACGGAAGTGGTTGGCTATATCATGTTTCCCTCCAAAGTACAGATCAATGTTCTCGGTGCCTATGCTCAGGCAACCTTGCAACATTCTGCTTTGGATGGTCTCGTTGTCCCTGATGACGTCTTCATTGAGTTGTACTGTTTGGTAGGCCCTGGGAACAAGCTGGGAATGGTTCTTGAGTTTCCATGTCCATAGCTCTTCACCAAGTGATGATGCAGAGTAGTCGCTTTCCAACTCGTCAAGATGGAAGGACTCAAACTCTTGGGTACGGGAGAGCTTCATGAGTTCGATAAGATCCGACCTCATGGCGTAGACTTCCCCTACTTTGTAAATTCGCCATTCTGTACCCCATTCAACCGAGAATGCTGTGCCATCCTTTTGAGTTTTCACAGTTATGAATTGATGCCTTGGTACTGCATGCCATTCATTGTGAATCTTCATGGCCATTTTGTGCAATCGGATTTTCATGTGTCGCAGAGTTTCTGCAGTGTCGAGAGAGATTCCTGCAGCAGCCTCTGGCCATCCGTTGTCCCAATCCTCTTGCCAATGTTCAGATGCGCCCCAAGCACTTGGATCATCCACTGGGGTTGAACACCGTGCTGTTGCTCCATCCTCATCAGATGAACAGTGACTGCCACTCTCTTCTTCAGACTCAGTTTCGGTTTCTTCCTGGCTGTCACTTGACTCGTCTGATAATTCTGGGTTCTCCAAGACATCTGGTGTTTGTCTTTCCGTGATATCAGGTTCAACAGGTTCCACAATGTGTGTTGAGTACACTTGTGCCATCTGTGAATTTTCTGACATTCCTGGTGGCATACCAACAGGTGAGACCGGCAGGGGTTTCGCAGGGAACTTGCCTTTCGTCCTGCGGGAAAATTTCTGAACCCATGTCGGGCTGTCTGGGTTGTTGTACAGCCAGCTCATGTGTCCATATTCCTCTCCTCCTGGTTCCTGCTCATTCAATGGGACTACAGAGAATATTCGGCGACCACATTCATCTGCTCCATCTCGATCTGAGTCAGAGCTATTTGCAGGATTGAGCTGTGAGGCCCCATTCTGCCTTCGCTTCTTAACTAGTCGTTGTTTGAGCTTTTTCCAGGGTGATCCCGAATTCTTCGAGGCTTCCTGAATGATATCCTGCTTAAAGGACTCCCTTATCCTGCGATTGCTGGTATTACGATAGTCCAAGCCCCATATGGTTGGATGGAAACGAAATCCGAGCATTTGTTTCACATTTGTGCTTTCTGATTGAGGTTCTGTTTTGGAGAATATGTCCTGAGTGGCAGTAAAGAACACTTCCTCCAATTCCTGCATTGTCGAGAATCCTTTATCAGTGACATTGCCCCAGATTATTTCTGCATCTTGGACAAAGTCAATTCGAGCACGTTCCAAGTCCAATGTGCTATGAACATTGCTTTTCCTTTTCTTGGACTCCCAGAGGTCGTCAAATCTCTCTTTGACTTCCGCTAATTGTGACAGGAGTCCAAAGGGTGGTCCAGCTTCGTCAGGGTCAAAATCGAGGTTCTCACAGGAGTTGTTGGCGCTGTGATAGTTGGCTATATCGTCAAAGGCCTTTGGGTTTACTGCATAAACCTTTCTGATCTTTTCGATATCAACTTTCCAACTCCACCATTCGACGTTAGGGTTCCAGTAACAGTGCTCGTGCTCAATAAAGTGCAGAGCCCCTGCTCCCAGGATGTCACTGAGGAGGTAGTAGATGATCCTTCCAAGAGAGGCACGAGTGTCAAGTGACAGAATTTGGAATTTAGACCAGTGATCCATGTCCCATTCGATCCTCATATCCATCCAATCTCTGCTAGCTCGTACTCTGATGGGTGTGTCTCTGGAGCGGCCATTCCATACTGCAGTTGTGCGTCTTGCAAGTTCACGAACTCGCCATGCAAGACTTTTGACTATGTCAGATGTGTCTGGGCCAACTATTTCAATATCCATCTCATTGGTGACTAATGAGAGGTGTTTGAAATGGTCAAGCACTTGTTGATTTCTCCAGTATTCATCAAGACCAAGAGTTCCTGCTTCGAAATGCCAGGTCTCCCGTTTGTCAATCTTTGTTGGACCGATTGAACCAAACACTTGTCTCGATAAATTTTCGAGCAGTGCCTCTGGCTGAAGATTTATCCATTCAGGCTCTTTGCCTTTGTCATTGTGTGGTGGCCATTTAAGTTCAATGAACGCAGGCTCTGTGTACACCCTGACTTCGACATCTGGTCGTGGCTGTGGCTGATTGGACCATACTTCACGGAACTGCCTTGCGATCCAGTAAAGCTTCTTGAGGTGAACTTCTGGGGTGAGGTCTGGTATTTCACCTACTTGGTTGAGATTTGCAAGTAGTTGAGCATCCAGCTCTCTTTCCTCAGTGTCAGCCATGCTTTCTTTCTCAGATGGTGAACAATCTGCCTCTCCTGAACTGTCGGAGGCTGAGTCATGATGATAGGAGCCCTCTGTGAGGTTGTCGTCCAATCCCCATGGGTCTTCATCAACAACTCTTGGATTGTCATCTGTGCTTGAACTGTCCATGGTTGTTTCATCCACTTCACTGTCAGACAATTGTGTCTTAGTGACCAAAGTAGACAAAACCATATCTGAGACATACCTCTTGGGTGGCTCATCTCTGATTATCCATTTCCTAATGCGGCCAAATTCTTCATATGGGTCCGGGTTGATTCTGAAACCCTGACTTGGTGCCCCAGAGTTCATCCAAGCATACTGGACAGACTGGTATACCATGTCTTCTGGATCTGCTGGTTTCGGAATATCTGAACGTGTCGTTGATCTAGCTGGGAAGACCATTACATTCAGTTGATCCTGCTCGAATGCAAGCCAAACTCCTAGTTCTATATGAGAAACACTTCCTTGGGTCCAGAGATGTTCAATCTCATTGGCAAGGTCGTTCAGAGGATGGATATGGGCATCACGAACTCTCCTGTCCTTAGTCATTTGCCTCTGAACGTCTCTGCCCATAGGTCGTATTGCAGATTTTACTCGAAGACCATGTTCTCTGCCTGTGGCTACACCAGCAGATGTGCCTTTGGCTCTAGCCTTTTCCTGAGTAAAATAGACTTTGCTTCCCGCATATGTGAACCCAGAGTCATCATAGGTTGGAGGGTCCTCTGTGCTGTTGCCTGTATGTTTGCTGATTCTCCATCGTTGCATATCGCCATAGGTCCACCCAAGATTTCTGTCATGAGATAAGCTCTCGTCACTTCGTCCTGTGCGTCTCCATGCTTCTTTTAACACCGCCAAGAATGGATCATCATCATCAAAATCCTCTGGGTCAATGTTTCGGGTACGTTCACGTTGATCCAGGGTTCGTACAGTGTCAATTGACTGTTCGATTTCATCAACCCATGCTTCAACAACTGCTGGCAGACCTTGGAGAGCATAAACAGCCTCGATGCGTGTGGGAATGTTTAGAACTCGAATCCCAATAGCAATGAACCTGTCTAGTTCATTTTGAGCTTCTTGTGAGTCACAGTGTTGGATGTGCTCATCATAGGTCTCATTCTGGCTCTCTGTATCCTCGACTGGTTGGCTCTCAACGGGAAAACCTGCTTGGCTGTCATATCCTGCTTCAGTTTCAGAGAGGACCATTGCACTGAAGACATGGTTGGCCATGGTTTTGCGCAAAGTCTCCTGTTCTCGATACTGCATGTCACGAACTTTAGCTGAAATCCAGTCTCGTCCTAACTGAATTTCTGGCTTAAGTCCTTCAACAGTGTCACAGGTTATGTATATGACAAAACCCTCATGGTTTATGTGAGCATCTGGCCATGAATGCAGATATGTGCCTGTCCAAGCTGTGTTGGTTCGTTTGAGGATACTGCGCAGCAATCCTAATGCAATAGCTGTCCTTTCCCGGGCAAGGTTGAGTGTGCCTCTGGTCTGATAGCCATTGATTGTGATCGGGATCTTTTCTCCATTGAGCAACTCTCCAGTGCCCTCCCAGTTGTTCTCATGCCTTCCTGACAGCTTTTGGTTCCCTCTTTTGTCCATGAAAGTACCAACAGCGTCTCGTCCTAGGCAGATGTCATGTGGAAGACCTCTGGTGACAATGAACTCTAATGGCAGTTCAATGTTATTGCAGTCTGTGATAAGAGGATAGATGTGATCTTCATCTTCCTTTCCCACACCTGGAAGATATCTCTTTAGTGATGGAATTTCGTCAATTAACTCTTTGGAAATCATGTTGTAACGACGTCCAACAAGCAATCTTGCATTCCATATCACTCCTTCGATCACAATTGGTGCTCTGTGAACTCCTGTCCTGTACTGAGAAATGCGAGGGTCCTGTAGAGAGAACACTGGACGATTCTGGATCTCTTGAGCCAGGGCTACCAATGCATTGTATACATCAGGAGTTTCTTTGTTCTCTGTCTTTGCATCATTCTTGAGCTTGTCTCCGAGCGTGTATCGTAGTTTGTCATGAACAGGGGCCCAGATAGTGGAGTCCTTCTTTCTGACTACAATTCCATATCCTCGAGAGTGAGCGATTCTCATGTTGAGTTCGTTCTCTTGACTCTCTCGATTCTGTAGGAACAGTAGGAGCTCTTGGCGTTCAGCATCAAACTCCGCAGTGGTTTCAAACATGAACTCCTCTGGCCTGTTGATGCCTGTTCCACCAAAGTCCTGGAGGGGTACATCTGTTTGAATCCCTTTGTTCTCCGTAGTCATGCATACTAGTGCTGGTTGAGCTGGGAGCTCAAACACAGGTTCTGCAAACAGAGGTTCTAAGGGCCCTGGGAAATCTGGGGTGCTTATGTCAGCAGCTTCCCTAACCCATTTAGATCTGAACTGACCATTCATATAAGAAGTCATCATAGCATTCCAATCAGCTGTGATCTTGTCTGATTGCTGCTGGGATTCCTTCTGCGGTTCTGCGATTATGGTCACGGCTCCCTTTATCCTTTCCTCTGCGGCTTTCTTGGCTGACTCTCTTGCTGATGGCAACAGATCTGCATATCTCTGCATCCATTCTCGTCCAAACACAAGTGTCTGGGGTGTACCATTGGTGACTTCAAAGGATTCAATTGCACTCCGTTCTTCGCAAGTTATCCTGACGCCACCAACTGTACTCATTGGCTGCATTAATTCGTTCTTCCATGGCAGATTGCTGACCAAAGCTAGGAATTCGACAGATACTAGATTGTTAACGATGGATGGGTCTGTGATCGCAGGTACCCAGTTGGCTTCGAAAAGTACTTGGATGTGCTCTTGGAGAGCCTCCTGTCGTTCAATAGCACTTTTCTCATCCAAGTCCCAGCCATGAAGCATGTTGGGATCTGCAAACACTTCTTTGTCTAGTGTTTCCTTTACCCAACAATGCACGGGGCTGTGATTGGGGTTCCAACATCCACATACATAGCATTTGAAGGTATGAGCCATTTGGAGTCGAACATTGTTGAATCCATCTGTCCACCGTTTAACAGCAGACTTCTGGATATCACTCCTACTCCATGGTGACATGATCGGACCTTCAAAAGCGTGATCCATTCCATGACGTGTCCTTCCACAGAGAAACTCCTGGTGAGTAGGCACTCCATGCTCGGTTGGCAAGTACACTCTGTCGTACCAGTCTTTACCAAGTCGTAAAGCATAAGGGGGGTGTTGTTGAATAGTGAATCCTTCAATGGTAGTAGCATATTTGTACCTGATGCTCCTGCCCTTGTAGTATTCACCGTCACTCCACACCTTTCTGCTATAACGAACTGGATCGACATAGGCTAGCGTTTGTTCTCCCATAACATTCCATTCTTGACTGAGATCAATCTCTGCCATGACGTCGATTGTGCCGAAGCGGATGACAATGTACTTTATACCCATCTCAGCATCGATGTCCTTTATAGGCATTGAGTTCTTCTCTAGACCTAGGGAGTTCCAGTTTTCTGAGGTTGGCCTCAGTAATGTGTCTCTGGGATTAACAGAGCTGTTTGACTTACTGGCTCCAACCTGGAATTTCCTTGGGCTCCCTGGTGTGACTGCATCCAGAACAGAATAGCAATCAGGATATCCTGCACTGCGAGCATAATCATCTACTTCTTGTCGATAGATGTTTCTGTGAGTAGCATATCCTTGGTGGGAATCCACTGTATGCACTCGTACTGGCTCTGCTGGGTTTGTGAACAACTCCCAACGATCCTGTCCATCAGGTTCAAAGATTACGAAAGTGCCTTCATCTCTTTCGTCTATCGATACTTTGTTGTCAAGCATATATGGACGTCCAAGAAGCATTGGGTAAGGCAAGGTAGTTGGACCAATATGCAAGTTGGCTCTTGTCGTAATGGTTCCGATGTCGAGTCTGACACTTCTAGAGAGTCCGACTAGTTCTCCATCGTTTCCATTGGCATCTCGCATAGTGATCCTTTCTTCTGCTTTCTTTGGGTACCTGATAGAGGCAGCAAAGATATCTTCACGGACTATATTGAGCATAGATCCACTATCCAGGATAGCATTAATTGGTTTCCCTTGGCACTCGAACATGATGGTGATGAGTGGGGCTCGATCTCTGCCTTCCGGAAGAGTCATTTCTCTGCTCATTGCGATGTTGGATGTAGGTTGACTAGCAATGGGGTAATCTGAGTAATCAGATTCATCGTCACCCTCATAGTAGTCTTGATCCTGGTAATACATCTCAGCTTGGAGAGCTGTGAGAAGTACGGCCTCATCCTCCGTGAGACTCTTCGCATTCTTGAATCTAAGCAGTTTGGTGACCTCTTCAGCCATTTCACGAGAAGTTCCCAAATACTCTTCCATTGTTACGGCAATGGGAGTTTTCAAGATCTTTCGGGTGAGGGCTTTGATATCAACTCGTTTCTGCAGTTCGCTTTGTCGAGGATTGCGTTTCCGGGCTTCGTTTGCAGAAGCATGACCATTGGTTACATCTTTCATGACCACATCGTCTGTTGGTATGAAACGAGTTTTTCGAGCATCAATTGGTACTGGTTCAGGCACAGGGTCAGCAGCGGGCCTAGGCTCTGTACGTGGAGGTGTCTGACCTGCTGTCTTGTCCATAGGCACAAGAGCGGGCTTCAATCCTCTCGTCTGAAGTCCTTCTCTTGGTACAGGCACTGGATTCTCACTGCGATAAGCTGCTCGCTGTGACATTGCATTGTCTGGTGGTGCCGTAGCCTTTGGAACTACCTTCACAGGTTGTGGTTGGTGAACATGCCCTTGACTTGGTCGGTTCTCAGCACGTATCTCCCTTCCAATAGTCGAGGTGCTATTAGGGGGAGCTCGTGACCGATCATTAACTCTGTCTCTGGCTTCACGACCTGTTCCAACCGGCTTGTCATTCTTTGCATAGACTTGGGCTGGATATGCCTCACCTGCCCAGTTGACCTGCAATGTTTTATTACTTTTCTGATCAACTTCAGCTAGGAAGTTGCTCATTGCGGGTGCTTGTGCATTGATTGTCTTCACAATTGAGTCAGCAAGGAACAATCCACCGATGCGACGCACTTGGGCTCCATTGAGATACCTGAGCCTTCCATATTCATCTCTAGTGACCATTCCTTCCATTACCAGTTCATTGACTCGCTGGCAGTTGCGTAACATGTGGTTCTCCTGTCCACAACCAAAACATCCAACTTCTTGGTAGTTCTGCATTGTGGCTGGAGCTCCTTGGTAGCCATTTCCTGCTACTGGAATACGGTTGGATCCCGTCACTGGTGGGCCAGTTTGTACCGATTGCACAGCAGGTGGTTGCTGAGCTACCTGCATAGCTGGGTATGGTCGTGGTCCATTTGTGTTGAACATGTTCCCACGTCGTGCCGGTTGATGCACTTCGTTTGGATTAGGTGGCTGTCTAACCAACCTGGCGACAACTGGATTGATCAAGTAGGCCTGCATATACAGTCCTGTGTAACTTGGATCAGTGATGGCCATCTCGTTCATCTTGTTGACGAGTGCATCAAGTTCAGCAGCATCAGGGGCTTTCTTGTTAGCCTTAGGCTTGCTAGGTGAAGTTTCAGACACAGATTCTGGCCTGGTCCTTGCCCTAGCATTCCTCCTTGCTTCCTGTTCCAACCGCTCTTGTACTTTCTGCTCCACCTTCTCATTGATGAGCTCTGTGAGTTCAGCTTTATCAATGGTTAGGTACTTTTTGGAAGACTGAGGTGACTTACTTCGTCTCCTATCATCCCTGTCATTCTCAGATTCGTAACTCCTGCGAGAGTCTCTGGAATAACTGGATGATCTGGTGACCTTTCTGTCATTTCTGTCTTTCCTGCCCTGATCTGTGTCGTTGGAATCATGAGTCCTACGAGACTTCTTGGGCGGAGGAGATGACCTACGACTTCTTCGAGATTCTCTGTCATAGTCACTCCTATGACGGGATGGACTTCTTCTGCCTCTTTCTTCATAATCAGAGTTGTGAGTTCGTCGAGACTTCTTTGGAGGTGGAGATGACCTACGATCTCTTCGGTTATCCTCTCCATAGTCATCTCGTTTTGACTTAGGATTTCTCGTCCTTGTCGAACTCTTCTTCTTCTCATGTCTATAGTCTTTCTCTCGACTACCTCTGTCGCTTCTTTCGTCTTCTGGATCTTCTGAGTCACTCTCCTCATCAGAGTCCTTTCTGTCAGATTCAGCGTCAGATTGGTCATCGTCAGAATCATCTTCATAATCCTGGTACCTTTGTGACCTCGATCCATGACTTCTGGATGGTGATGGAATTTCTAGTTCATCAATGTAACTGTGCCTGGTGAACAGACTTTCCATCATTTTGTCAATGTGACTCCGTGAAATAGGATCAGCGAGAGTAGCGCCCCTATTCTGGTTGATGTAACGCTCTTGTAGTCTCTCCCTGAGGCTCCTTCTGAACCCCATGATGAAATGTCCATCTCGTAGTCGAATGGTGAGCATCTCTTTAGCAAGGAGCCAACCAGCAACCGTATCAAACTCTCGGCTGTATAGCTTGTAGGTAGCTAGGTCGGTTATCCTTTTCTTTGACCAATCATGTGTAAGCTTGGTCAGGTCCTTGAGATTGTACCGAGTGTCAACCCTTTCTGCATCATAATAATGCAGCAGGTCTTTCTCGAGTTCGTCCCAGTCTCTTCTGAGATAGTTCATGTTTGACTCTATGAACTTCTCTTCTCTTTTCCCAACATAGTCAAGAAGTTTCTCGCACTTCTCATCTTCAGAGGTAACATTGTATGCTCGGCATAGTTGGACATATTGTCGAAGGAACTTTCGAACATACGAATATTCTCCCCTGAACTTCTTGGGTGCACCTTTGTTAGGAGGGAAAGGCATCATTTCTGGTGTACGATCATGGTAGCCACCACGACTGTGAGATCTTTGTCTGCGTCGTGCAGCTGCATCATCATCAGTATCAGAGATGATCCTTACTGGATGGTTGCGGAGGTTTGGTGAATGTGTGAGATCAGACAGTGTCTCGGCAGGAGAGTTGTAGTGGACAGCAGTTGAAGACTTGAGCCTGACGTTTAGTGGATTGTCTGGCTCAGACTCATATGCTGTTGGGTAGGGTTGAACATGACGTGTCTTACCATACGAGGTAGACATACCTTGATTACTTGTACCAATGTCATCAACAGGGGTAGTGAACGACATGATACTTGATGTTACTTGTTGAACCTTGTTGTGTCAGGTGATGACCAAGCTAGGTGATGATGTGATATGTGACTGTGACTGATCACTTGATGTGACAGGCCCGGTCAAAATTTCGAAGTCTTTTGTGTCGGAGAAAATTTTGCGATAGCTTCGCCCTATAAACGATAAAGGATAAGAAGCTGGAAAAATTTTGCAATAGCTTCGCCGTACAAATGGTAAGGATGTGAAACTGAGAAAATTTCGCAATAGCTCCGCCATACAGACTGGTAGGTTGGGACTGATGAAAAATTTCGCGATAGCTCCGCCGTCTGGAACTAATTTGGTGGTGTGGAGAAAGGCGATTGGTGTACTGGCGAAAGGTCTGCGTCAAATGAAAGCTCCCTCGCGGTGGGCTCCAGAAATGTAGCGTACTTTGGTTGTTAGCCGAAAGATACAACACTTCCCACAGCTGGTCTCACGATGGACTAGCCTGTGGTTTGTTCGTTGAGCAGGGTATACTTGTAGTGACCTTTTTACAGATGACGTAGAGCAATATCGAGCAGTTGGATAATCACCTTGAGGTATGTTGGATATGTCGGGGGTTGTTGATGATGTCGAGGTTGTCTCTTAGAGATAAGAGGGTCCCAATGATTCCACCAAAACTCGATCTGCCTTCGTTTGATTCACTATAGGGCGACCAGGACCCAGTGAACGACGTCTGCTGTTACACAGAGTCTTAAAGACAAAACAAGAAATGAGAGATTCGTAGGTCTCGTCACTCTAGTTGACAATGCTGATGCTGAAATAGTCTACTACAGGTGTTAACCTATAGTATACTATGCTGGACCTTGAAAAGAAACTGAACTTGCTGGCTGCCGGACTTGCTGACTAATCAATGCTGCTCACTGTGAGCAACAATGACCAGACAGAAAACAGAAAACAGACTTACCTTAAGCCTGCTACTGTCTGCTGAACAATAAGATAAGAGAATAGGCAACCACTTTGGTCCCTACTGCACTTACTTTACTGTGGGTGAACCTTGCCACTTTCCTCTCTCTTGGGGGAAACCTGGGGATTGATTATTCACTGTACTACTGGGCTCCTTTTATACTAAATCTATGTCACAGTCACTTGTGACCTCCCACGCCTATACTATTAATTAATTAACTACTCAGATCCAATCGTGCATCTGAATCTGGCTCTCAGATCCAATCGTCCTTCCTAATCTGGGTTATCCAATTAATTATTTTCCAGGCTCTTAATTTGGACTTGAGGGACTTAGCAGAGGCTTTTCTTGCTTCCTTTTTCCCCCCTTTCCCATACTCCCACTTCAAATTACGTTGTCCATCAGCGATCTTGGCCTGTCTGATGGACTTTAATGATCTTGTATTGACATTATCTGTCATTTCCCTTGATCAGATAACGTTATAAGGTGTGTAAGCATGCTCTAGGATTTGGCAGGGGAATCTGTGCTGGGCGGCCTGGTAGTGACATGTAGTAACAGCCAGTGTGACATGTTTGGTCTTGTTGCAGTTTTTATAAAACTCAGCCAGTAACTCAGCTGGTGTTTGGCTTTGTAGCGGTTTTTATAAAACTCAGCCAGTAACTCAGCCAGTGTTTGGCTTTGTGGTGGTTTTTATAATGCACTGCCCATTGTTACTGGTGCCTGGTTGTCTTGACCTTTCCAGGGACCAGTTCCTGACCTATACCCATGCCTAGAACACATTTCCGGTCTACATGAGGGCCTGTAACAGCTTTCAGGGGTGATCCGCTGGATCTGAGTCTGATCTCGGATCCTCTTGATGTGCTGTTACATCATTATGACTTCCTCTGATGCGCTGGGATGTCATTTCGGGTCCTCTGTTGTCATGGTAGTAGTGCACAGCTATTATGTTCCTGGAGGCACTGCCTGTCATGATTATTAATTCCGACGCTGTGCTGGTTTATTATAGACGCTGGTTGCCTTAGCGCTACAATTTCCCACGGCTTGACAGTTATTATAGGCGCGCGCTCTGCTTGTCTCTAGCGCTAAGTCCCATTTTCACTGTACGATTAAGCTCCAGCCAACAACACTATTTCTGCTGAAACAATGTTTTAGCGGGACATCTGCTGATTACGAGTCTCACACCTGATCAATCATCTTGTTTTGTCAATGTCTAGGCTCATCATAATTGAGTAAATATATGGTGAGCTCGAGTAATCGCCGCTATAGGGTGATCATCAAGCATCGGCTTCATTGGAGCTTGAGGATCTTTTGTGGAATTGGAATATTCAACCCACCTCGCCTGTCTGGTGACTCAGGTCGTCGGCATTGCATCTTCTGACGGTCGGCAAACGCTATGTGGATAATCGATCCTCGGCGGTGCAGCCCGGTGCTCGGCGCCTGTAAGAACAGCGATGCCGTCACCGGAAGAATGCCCTACAATTGACATCAAGTATTTCTTCCCACCAATATCCGATATCCATGCTTGAACATCGCTGAACCACGGCATAATTCATATGCGGGATGCCTTTTTCTGACTTCATCACATCTTTGTGAGTTCTATATAAATGCTCCTCAATTCTAGATGGTTCGAGTTCAAAGGGTACAACTGTGGGGCTAGGATTATCCTATCTCCCTCGGTAATTAGTTGTGCGGAGGTAGATTCAAGAGGGGTGACAGACCACCAATGTCGAGAAGAAGAAGAAGAAGGGAGAAGCAGAACCAGCAATCAGCATGATGTTTGGCATATGTCACACTATTTGCTCCTAGTCACAGATATTTTTATTTCTTTTGATTTGTGACAGTGACAAAGCACAGGATCATGTGCACTGCAAACATAAAGCAATTGATCGGCGGTGCTTTTGAAACAATGCAATCTGTCACCACGCCACTGCCTTGACGGGCGCCCAATTATAGCTGTGGAAATGATCAATGGAACCCTGTTCATGGCGTATTCATTCTCACGGTACGTTGTATCTTTCCAGCACAATCATGCTGCCCAAAACCAAGAAACCGTCCTTTTTCAAGAGTATTCAAAGAAAGCTGAAGCCTAGCCCTGGTGCTACTGCCACTGCTGGCCCAACAAGCACCGTTGGACCTATAACTGGTCCAGCGCTTCAATCCTCATCATCCAGTACCATTGGCGCCGGGAGCCTGGCCTCATCCACAAACCATTCCTCAGTGCCTGTCTCAACAGGCGCTGTCAGTCCAAATTCAACTCAAAGTCCCCAACCAGTGGTTCAAGGCCAAGGTTCTGCGGCTGCACCTGCTGCACCCAGTCTGCAGCCATCAGGGAAAGCGGTGGCAGCTGCTATTCCGTCACCCTCGGGTCTTGTGACCATTTCCTCATCATCAGCTGATGATCTGATTCTCACCTCCAATACTCAACAAGCCCTGGAGACGTTAAAAGATGAACTGAATTCAATCTCCGCCCCAGCCCATTTCATTAGCATTCTGGAGAAGGTGGAGAAATTTACCAATATTTTTGGTGGCTTTGCAGAGGTTTGGATAATAACTTGGACACAGATTCAATTTTGATGATTTTTGGGCTGTAGATACATCCTATTGCAAAAGCTGTGGTCACAGTGATGTCAAGCACCATCAAGGTGAGCATGCCCAACTATTCATAGAATAATTCTCATGACCCCCACTGTAAGATTTTCACACAACATGAAAAAGATATCAAAAATCTTCATGATCTCTTGAAAATCATGGAAGACATCTTCAAATTTGTTGAAGATGCACAACCACTCAAAGTTATTGAGTCACACAGGAAGACCCTCTGCCTCATGCTTGAGCAGACTCTGGAATGTGTCACAGTTATCCGAGAATACTTGAAGCAATCGCAGAACTTCAGTGCGTCAGAAAGTTCTGCTCCTGTGTTGAGGATAATTTAACTTTCATGATCAACAGTGATTCAAGCTGTCAGGACTGTAATTTCTGATATCAGCAGTCAATTTCAGCTCTATAGTGTAACCTTTGCTAGGTTGAAAAGGGATTTCATGGATAATACCAATCTTGTCACTAGTATCACTGTGCTGCATATGTCAGCTCAGCTTGAAGCTCTTGGTAAGATTGAATTCTTTATCATACATGCAAGTTCTTGACACATCATAGGCGCTGAGAATGTCCTGGATGATATGCCTTATGCAAAAGGAGCATCTTATCAACCAGAAAAAGGCTGCCTTCTAGGAACTCGACATGATATCATTCAAGAGATCATTGATTGGGTATTCAGTCCTGATGGTGATACTACAGCCAGAGTATTCTGGCTGAATGGAGTGGCAGGATCAGGAAAATCCTCCATTTCACATACCATTGCAGGAAAAATGAAGGATTTGGATCGTTTGGGGTCTTCATTCTATTTTGACAGAGCCGATCAGGCCAGAAGGACACCAGGCAATATGTTCAGCACTATTGCTCGTGACCTGGCTGATTTTGATCTCCTGTGGAAGCAGGCATTATACCAGGTGGTCAAAGATGACAAATCACTGCGTACAACAGAATCAATTCAGCAACAATTCAAACAGTTTATACTTGCACCAGCCAAGCTGTGCACTCCAATTGGTCCAGTTGTGATCATCATTGATGCTCTGGATGAGAGTGGTGATCCATCATCTCGTGAGGGATTACTCCAGATCTTTGTGACTCAGGCCCACAATCTTCCTTCCAATTTTCGCATTCTCATAACATCCCGCACTGAGGATGATATTCACACATCTCTTTCCAACTCAAATTTCATTTGCTCCAAGCCAATGCATAAAATTGATATTGCAAGCACCAACAGTGATATCAAAGCTTTTGTTGAGCACAAGCTATCCAAAATGGCTCCCAAATTCAACCAAAAATGGGATGGAAATGGATGGCTCTCCCAACTTGTTGAAAAAGCTAATGGTTCATTCCAATGGGCCTATGCAGCATGCCAGACCATTCTGACAGACCGCAGCAGTGGTCTCATTCCAACAAAGCACTTGGAACGACTATTGGTCAGTGGTGCAGGACTTGATGGGCTATACAAAGAAATTCTAGATCAGGCATACAAAAGTGCCTCAGATGATCTCATTGATGCATTTGTCTCAGTATTTGGGTGCATTCTGGCTGCCAAAGAGCCATTGACATCTGCCACTCTGTGTGAGATGCATAAAGCAGATGACCTGGAGTTTGAGGATGTGGTTGCATTGATTATCAATCCACTTGGGCCACTACTCAGCGGTGCAACAGATCCAACCATCCCTCTGCAGCCATTGCACACCTCATTCCGTGACTTCTTGGAGGATCATGAACGTGCTGGAAAGTTTTTCATCTTGACCAGCAGCTATGAAGCTGTCATGGCACACAGTTGTTTCCGGATTATGAAGGAGCCTGGTACTGGCCTTCGGTTCAACATCTGGAATCTTGAAACATCCTATCTCCCAAATGACAAAGTGCCTGAGACAGATTTCCGAAAGAATGTCATTACACCACATCTTTTTTATGCTGTCCGCTTCTGGGCTGAACATACTCAGGGTGGCATTGAAATCTCTGGGATTATTTCAGAACTTCGAGACTTTATGGAGAACCAGTTTCTTCACTGGCTAGAAGTACTTAGCTTTAGAAACAACCTTTCTATTGCTGCTAATGCCATGCACCTGCTTGGTGCTGAACCTAAAGCAAGTTCCCATTACAATGAATGCACATCTTCTGACCTTCAATTTAGATTGGAGAGCAAGATCCAAGACTAAAGGACTGGATCACAGATGCCAGACAGTTTTTGGCTGCATTTATGGCACCAATTTCACAAAGCACTCCACATATCTATATATCTGGCCTATCTTTCAGCCCATCCACAAGTTGGATAAAAACAAATTTTGGGGTCCAATATCCTCAGATTGTCACAGTTGAAAAAGGGCAAAAGACACACTGGAATTCAGCCTTGAATGTTTTTTATGGATGCACTGGCTCAGTACAGTCAGTTGCATTCTCACCAGATGGCCAGAAGATTGTGTCAGGCTCATTGGATAAGGCAATCCATGTTTGGAATGCAGAAACTGGTGCTATAGTTGCTGGCCCTTTTGAGGGACACACTGACTCAGTATGGTCAGTCGCATTCTCACCAGATGGCCAGAAGATTGCTTCAGGCTCAAATGATTGCACAATCCATGTTTGGAATGCAGAAACTGGTGCTATAGTTGCTGGCCCTTTCGAGGGACACACTGGGCCAGTATGGTCAGTTGCATTCTCACCAGATGGCCAGAAAATTGCATCAGGCTCACGTGATCACACAATCTGTGTTTGGAATGCAGAAACTGGTGCTTTAGTTGCTGGCCCTTTTGAGGGACACACTGGCAGAGTATGGTCAGTTGCATTCTCACCAGATGGCCAGAGGATTGCTTCAGGCTCAAATGATCACACAATCTGTGTTTGGAATGCAGAAACTGGTGCTGTAGTTGTTGGCCCTTTTGAGGGACACACTGACTCAGTAAAGTCAGTTGCATTCTCACCAGATGGCCAGAAGATTGCTTCAGGCTCAGATGATCACACAATCTGTGTTTGGAATGCAGAAACTGGTGCTGTAGTTGCTGGCCCTTTTAAGGGACACACTGACTCAGTACAGTCAGTTGCATTCTCACCAGATGGCCAGAAGATTGCCTCAGGCTCATATGATTGCACAATCTGTGTTTGGAATGCAGAAACTGGTGCTGTAGTTGCTGGCCCTTTTGAGCAACACCTTGGCTTAGTATCCTCAGTTGCATTCTCACCAGATGGCCAGAAGATTGCTTCAGGCTCATTTGATCACACAATCCATGTTTGGAATGCAGAAACTGGTGTTGTAGTTGCTGGCCCCTTTGGGGGACACACTGGCTTCGTATGGTCAGTTGCATTCTCACCAGATGGCCAGAAGATTGCTTCAGGCTCAGCGGATTGCACAATCCGTGTTTGGAATGCAGAAACTGGTGCTGCAGTTGCTGGCCCTTTTGAGGGACACATTAACTTGGTAAAGTCTGTTGCATTCCCACCAGATGGCCAGAAGATTGCTCCAGGCCCAGAGGATCACAGTATTTGGATCTGGAACCCTAAAGACACCCCACCTGCAGATTGTAAGTCTTGGCAAATTAGAGCTCTGATATACTCAACTTGCATACATATAGCTTCATCTTGGCCATCCTCCGCCAAAGACAATTTGCAAGATGGATGGATTATAGGTCAGAATGAAGAATATCTTCTTTGGATTCCTCCAGTTCACCGTCTTCTCTACCGTGCTACAAACACCCTTGTCATTGGTAAAAATGCAACAAAACTCAACTTCAACCAGTGGGCTCATGGACCTACTTGGGCCCAGTGCCGCAACTCTATCACAGTTTAGCTTATATCATCCTTCTGTACTGATCTATGGACAAACATGACACATTCTTCTATTTAGTCAAAGTAAACAGCTGGATTTTCATTGAGTTCTCTATCATGGTTTAGCTTATATCATACTTCTGTCCTGATCTATGGACAAACATGACACATTCTTCTATTTAGCCAAAACAAGTTCCTGGTCTTTGCACTCTCAATCCAATCCAATCCAGTCCTGAGTCTTAGTCTATTCAAGCTATGGACTCTGCTTCAAGATAGAAAAGCCATTCCTAGAACAACTTGCACTCTTGACACACTATTCAGTCTGACACCCTTAGTCTTGAGGCTTTTTGTTGATACCTTCACACAGAACCATAACTCCCAAAGTCACTATTGTTGCTCTCAACTTGGTAATGTATGTCACTTGAGCCTGTTTGATTAAATTTCAGCCAGACAATTTTCAATTCATTATTAATTCCTTTCAAGTTCCTCTTGGATGTTGCTACTTACATATTATATACTGGTTGTACCTCGGGCCCAGTGATCATTAGGTGATCAGCCTCCATACTCATCCAGTCATTGAGACACAAGATCCGGCTACAGAAAGGGAAAGCGAATACAAGACAACAGAAATGCAAACCTAATGCAAGACAAACCCGAGCAGCTTGAGTGACGTCTCTCATCCAGCCCACAATAGTTGCTGGGTTGGATGGCAAGCTCGGGGCAACAAGGAATTCATGCTTCATTTCACTGTGATCAGTGCTCATCCAAGGATACACAGGAACAACATCGCTCAAGAAGGTGAGGGTTTAGATGCTCTTGGGTCCGAGTCATGTGTTTATCTATCTAAACCTGTAGAATGGATCCAAGACCCTCTCATCCTGGAAAGACTCATGTTCTATTGTACGTGAAATCCAGCTGTTCATGGATGACCAATACTGATAGACTCCAGTGTCGGTGATGGTGCGCTAACCTTTGATGGCTCATATTGGTATCCATGTAAACGGGTCGAGTTTTGCAAAGCAGAGCGCGATGGCACTGGAAGCATCGATCTGTAAAATGAGCGCGTCAGTATACCAAATAAGAGAGCACAGCAAAGACCAAAACGAAAAATAGGGTCAAGGTGTGACATAAAGCAAAGCGGAAGAGGCGGAGAAACGGATGAAAGCAGCAACGCGAAAAGCGCAGCAAAAGCAAAAGAGCGAGAACAAGCTCATAGCAGGGAAAATGAAACCATACGAAAGACAAAGAGAAGGGACTGGGAACCAATAACAGTGACGAGAAGAAGCAGACCGAGAAGAGAGAGCAAACGCGAAAACCAAAGAAGCTCTCACGACAGCCATAACAATGAAACCGAGTCAAGGAGATCGCGAAACAAACAAAGCAACGAAACCACCAAAACCCAACGAAAATCACAGTAAACGGCCTATCCAAATATCTCTCTCTACCGAAACAGCATAAGCGCCGACGAAAAAAGATAAGCGAACATCCACCGCTTCACTAGCACAAAACAGAAAACAGAACACCACAAATCATCACAGCAAAATGCGAAACAAAGCAAGATAGATTTCACGAAAATCCCACCTTATTCCACCTTAAACTCACATTTCTCACCCCACTCCCCCGTATCCCGCGACAAAGTGGCTCGAGCGCGGGATGCCGGAGTTGGCAGTCGTCGAGGCGGAGGGAGCGTAGGGTTAGAGAGCGCGGTTGGTCGTCTAGAGGGGAATTGTCAGTATCTCTGGTACATGTCAGACCAAATAGAGCGAGATCGGAAGAAGGACAACGAAAGGTAAAGGGGAGAGAAAAAGCGGAGAGTAGAAAGACGGAAAAGCGGGACAGAAGCAAGTAAACTCACCTTCTCCACCACCCAATTTGGACGCTGAATCCAATGGCAAAACCCCAACAAGCCACTCGGTGCTCTTGTCAAGGGGTTTGGGGAGAGGTCCTGGGAGGGAGCGTGTTAGCGAGCGAACGAAGAAAGCGTAAAGCGAGGTCAAGAAGAGGCGTACAACTAGGTTAAGAAAAGACGTCAAACAGGGCTAGAAAAACAAAGTCAAAAGAGTCAACGAGACGCATCAAAAGAGCTCGAGAAACGCTCACGATAAGATAACTCGAGTGCCCAAGATAAGATAACACGTCAACTTGAAGACAAACTCACCAAAACTCCAGCCTCGGCGCCCGTGCGTTAAACACGGTATTCATCTTGTAGGCGTTCAGTTCTTCAGTTCGGTTGGTTGGCCTGTGAGCAGGCGAGGGTTAGTGAGGGTTTAGACAAATAAGAGACAAAGGAGGGAAGAAGATACGAAGGAGAGAAGACGAGCAGGTGAAACAGATGCAGGCAAAAGAAATCGACATAAGTACCTTGCGCTCTCCCCTCGCCCCCCATCCTCAAAAACACCCTCCTAATCCCCTCATCCGGCATCTCTATAAACTCTCCACTTTACTCGGTTCCCAATATTCTTCTCCTCCTCGGGCTCTTCTTCGCGAGGTTTGCCAATATCAAAATATCCCGGCACTGAATTAGGTATTCCGGGCACTGAATTAGGTATTACCGCCCACCCGCCTCTTACCCCGAATTAAGCATCCCCGCCGATCCCGTCCCGACGCCGACATCGGCGTATACCCTCGCCCCGAACTCAACGACGTACTCGGCGTATGCGATCCCGGCGACGTAGCAGACAACACCCTCCTCCTTCTCCTCTCTTCTCCTCCCATACGCCCGGATAACTCGGCTCGCGGAGGGAGTGGAGAGACGATTGGGTTGATGGCGAGATCGGCGAATTGATGGAATTTAAGGAGGTTTGCGAGGTCTATGAAGGTACTGGGGACAATATCGACGGTGAGGATGGGATTGTTATTGGTGAAGGTAAGGCTGCCATTTCGATTTCAGATTATCCCTAGAGACCTGTTAGCAAAGGCGAAAAAATGGATGGAAAAGTCGACGCACCGATGGGTTGAGCGCTTTCTGATTCTCGTTTCTCGCTACATTTTATTTTTTTCTCGTCTCGTCTATCCAATCTGCGCGATTCGACCAACATCCGAGCAAATTCCAACCAAACACATAAATTGAGATCATGAGATCGCGGTCAACGTCCGGACCAGTGTCCCAGGAAAGCATCGAGGTATTGGAGATTTGTTGGAGATCGTCGACTAAGTACAGCGGTCATATGATTACAGCGGGTCATACGAATACGGCAAGTCATAAAGTCGACGTGATGGTTGAGGAATGACATTGACACGAATGCCAACAAAAGGTGGACCAACATCGAGAGACAGAGGTTCAACGTAAACGATGTCAAGAGCGAGGTCAATGAATGACGGCGAATACCAGCGAAAAAGGACATGATTGGTGCAAAAAGTCGAGATGACGGCGAGATAATGTTTGATTGCATCATTGTCGGGACCAGAACAAAGAGACGAGGCAAAGAAGAAAAAATATGGACCAGCCTGGTCAGCAAACGACCTCTCTGGTAGGATGGGGACATACCTTGTAATCGAGTTTCTTCTCTGCATCAGCAAAATCACAATTTACTTGTCCGCTTTTTCCGTATTTGCGCTTGTGACAAGCGCGAGACTGGAAGACCGGCTCAGAAAAAGACACCAAATCCAAGTTGACACTCAAATATATCTTGTGAGGGACGTGGGAGCTGCAGTAAAGCTGATTGGCACTGTGGGATGCCGGAAAGGGTCCTGATCGCCGTTGCCGTCGTCACACTCTCACAGACGTCATCACCTCAAACTGTGTCAACGAGCAGACATGTACCACGAAATCACCTAATTGTCCCAGATAATAGATCAAGTTAGACATGTATTGGGGCCCTATTTTTCGGCCTAACTCGAGGGACCTTCTGTATATTCCTTACTCATGGTTAAATGTGCTCAAATATCAACTTCAACATTAAGTCCTCAGCTCGGCAGCTGTCAGCTATCCGGGCGCATGGTTACCGATGGTTACCGACATCATAGTAGTCGTGCGACTGTGTCCGCTCGCTGTCTCCCGACATCGGATCAGCCGGGAATGGAAAGGCGCTTGTTGCACGCGCGCTCGCTGTCCGCCTCCCGCCTCATGTCCCAGAAAGGTAGCGGGTTTGAGATATGTCCGGAATAAACACAGGCTGAGCTGATTCACATATTTAGTAGTACTATATATATCTACTGTGCTGCAAAGAGGTAGAAGACTGTCATCTCTGGAGCCCAATATCATGTTTTATATGTAGAGAGGGTTTGCTCATTTTGTTTTTAGCAGTGGGACTGGCAGAGCAGGCTGTGAGCTTTGAATACTCATATTAACCATTGGTTTATGCTTGAAATAGACCGCCACTTTAGAAAGCACTTGAATGCATGCTGGATGTGAAAGGTAGGGAATGTTACGACTGATGACATGGTATGAATGAGCTTGAATACTCTATGTCAATGATGGTAAGAATACAATACAACTGTTCGACACTGAGAGCGCAACACCACAATTTCAGTGACAACTTGGGCGAGCTCTGCACTTAAATGTGGCGCAGAACAAATAGTACCAAATACCATCAATATCTCTCCGGAACATCCACCAGACGTGATTGAAGTGCTGAACCTCCATTATTATTATCGGAATATCTTTATAGATCATTCCTACACTGGGCTGTCTGGTTTGAAATGTGATTTTTCGAGGTGGACAGAGCAGAGATTGGTTTCTCTACCATTCATATCCTTGGAACATGAATAGCAGATGTTATTATTAAGATAAGGGTCTGAAAGTGCCGTCAGTAGTGTTCTATTATGTGTATAAATCACAGGAACAACCACAGACTTGATAGTATTTCTTTACATCTTTGTGTTCTGGTCTGACTAGACCCAAGAGTTACACAACATTCAACGGGTTTACTCTCCGCTTGTGGGATTCATATAATGAAACAACACATTTATATTACTCTTCCACTATGCAGGTGTAATATCCGTCAGTCTAGAACGCTCTATCGCAGGTATACTATGGTGCAATGAGACATGAGTGATCTACAGGATTGACTTTCCTGTCATTCACAGCTCCAGTAGCCGAGTATAGTAGAATTTCCATGATGTTCAAGTGTCCATAGAATATAAGATCAATATCCGATGATAATAAGCCTGCTCTGCTCTGTGAAGAAGAGCTATGAGCATCCCGAGCCCAAATCTGATGGTATTTGGTCCTATTTGTTCTGTGCCACACTCTAATGTATTCGTGTTCTAGCTCAGAGAAAATGCTGTGTGACTGAATCACTGCAGTGTAAGTTAATGTAGAGAAGACATTCATGGCCCATAGCGAGCATTATGTCTCATTGTCTCTGTGTGACCAGCTGCAACATACCCTGATTAAGGTGAAATGCGGAGCCTATAGCTGTCTAAGAGCAGGCGGACAAGTTGTGTATGATACCAAAGGTGTATTCCAATATGATAGACCCATAGCATGCCCTGCCAGTCCCGCTGCTAAAAGCGAAATGAGCAAACCCTCTCTACATATAAAACATGATATTGGGCTCCAGAGATGACAGTCTTCTACCTCTTTGCAGCACAGTAGATATATATAGTACTACTAAATATGTGAATCAGCTCAGCCTGCATTTATTCCGGACATATCTCAAACCCGCTACCTTTCTGGGACATGAGGCGGGAGGCGGACAGCGAGCGCGCGTGCAACAAGCGCCTTTCCATTCCCGGCTGATCCGATGTCGGGAGACAGCGAGCGGACACAGTCGCACGACTACTATGATGTCGGTAACCATCGGTAACCATGCGCCCGGATAGCTGACAGCTGCCGAGCTGAGGACTTAATGTTGAAGTTGATATTTGAGCACATTTAACCATGAGTAAGGAATATACAGAAGGTCCCTCGAGTTAGGCCGAAAAATAGGGCCCCAATACATGTCTAACTTGATCTATTATCTGGGACAATTAGGTGATTTCGTGGTACATGTCTGCTCGTTGACACAGTTTGAGGTGATGACGTCTGTGAGAGTGTGACGACGGCAACGGCGATCAGGACCCTTTCCGGCATCCCACAGTGCCAATCAGCTTTACTGCAGCTCCCACGTCCCTCACAAGATATATTTGAGTGTCAACTTGGATTTGGTGTCTTTTTCTGAGCCGGTCTTCCAGTCTCGCGCTTGTCACAAGCGCAAATACGGAAAAAGCGGACAAGTAAATTGTGATTTTGCTGATGCAGAGAAGAAACTCGATTACAAGGTATGTCCCCATCCTACCAGAGAGGTCGTTTGCTGACCAGGCTGGTCCATATTTTTTCTTCTTTGCCTCGTCTCTTTGTTCTGGTCCCGACAATGATGCAATCAAACATTATCTCGCCGTCATCTCGACTTTTTGCACCAATCATGTCCTTTTTCGCTGGTATTCGCCGTCATTCATTGACCTCGCTCTTGACATCGTTTACGTTGAACCTCTGTCTCTCGATGTTGGTCCACCTTTTGTTGGCATTCGTGTCAATGTCATTCCTCAACCATCACGTCGACTTTATGACTTGCCGTATTCGTATGACCCGCTGTAATCATATGACCGCTGTACTTAGTCGACGATCTCCAACAAATCTCCAATACCTCGATGCTTTCCTGGGACACTGGTCCGGACGTTGACCGCGATCTCATGATCTCAATTTATGTGTTTGGTTGGAATTTGCTCGGATGTTGGTCGAATCGCGCAGATTGGATAGACGAGACGAGAAAAAAATAAAATGTAGCGAGAAACGAGAATCAGAAAGCGCTCAACCCATCGGTGCGTCGACTTTTCCATCCATTTTTTCGCCTTTGCTAACAGGTCTCTAGGGATAATCTGAAATCGAAATGGCAGCCTTACCTTCACCAATAACAATCCCATCCTCACCGTCGATATTGTCCCCAGTACCTTCATAGACCTCGCAAACCTCCTTAAATTCCATCAATTCGCCGATCTCGCCATCAACCCAATCGTCTCTCCACTCCCTCCGCGAGCCGAGTTATCCGGGCGTATGGGAGGAGAAGAGAGGAGAAGGAGGAGGGTGTTGTCTGCTACGTCGCCGGGATCGCATACGCCGAGTACGTCGTTGAGTTCGGGGCGAGGGTATACGCCGATGTCGGCGTCGGGACGGGATCGGCGGGGATGCTTAATTCGGGGTAAGAGGCGGGTGGGCGGTAATACCTAATTCAGTGCCCGGAATACCTAATTCAGTGCCGGGATATTTTGATATTGGCAAACCTCGCGAAGAAGAGCCCGAGGAGGAGAAGAATATTGGGAACCGAGTAAAGTGGAGAGTTTATAGAGATGCCGGATGAGGGGATTAGGAGGGTGTTTTTGAGGATGGGGGGCGAGGGGAGAGCGCAAGGTACTTATGTCGATTTCTTTTGCCTGCATCTGTTTCACCTGCTCGTCTTCTCTCCTTCGTATCTTCTTCCCTCCTTTGTCTCTTATTTGTCTAAACCCTCACTAACCCTCGCCTGCTCACAGGCCAACCAACCGAACTGAAGAACTGAACGCCTACAAGATGAATACCGTGTTTAACGCACGGGCGCCGAGGCTGGAGTTTTGGTGAGTTTGTCTTCAAGTTGACGTGTTATCTTATCTTGGGCACTCGAGTTATCTTATCGTGAGCGTTTCTCGAGCTCTTTTGATGCGTCTCGTTGACTCTTTTGACTTTGTTTTTCTAGCCCTGTTTGACGTCTTTTCTTAACCTAGTTGTACGCCTCTTCTTGACCTCGCTTTACGCTT
The DNA here is from genome assembly GCA_029320655.1 of Mycena floridula. Lineage (NCBI taxonomy): Eukaryota > Fungi > Basidiomycota > Agaricomycetes > Agaricales > Mycenaceae > Mycena > Mycena floridula. The sequence continues at coordinate 312,739 of JARIHS010000027.1, forward strand.
TCTTCGTTCGCTCGCTAACACGCTCCCTCCCAGGACCTCTCCCCAAACCCCTTGACAAGAGCACCGAGTGGCTTGTTGGGGTTTTGCCATTGGATTCAGCGTCCAAATTGGGTGGTGGAGAAGGTGAGTTTACTTGCTTCTGTCCCGCTTTTCCGTCTTTCTACTCTCCGCTTTTTCTCTCCCCTTTACCTTTCGTTGTCCTTCTTCCGATCTCGCTCTATTTGGTCTGACATGTACCAGAGATACTGACAATTCCCCTCTAGACGACCAACCGCGCTCTCTAACCCTACGCTCCCTCCGCCTCGACGACTGCATCAGGAAAACCGGGATCAAATAATTTATCATAAATTATCCCAATGCGGTCAGCGCCGATAATTTGTGATATTTTATAGGTAATTTACGATAAAATACAGAATAATACTTGACTCTTTCTTGACATGTATCATTTATGAGATATTTTCTTTCAAAGTCTACCTTGGGCACCAGACGACACTGATTCTTGCAGGGTGAGCCTGTGGAATCGGAATTGGCCCGCAGTGGGGTTTTTGACTAAAAAGTATATATTTCAGATTCCTCCAGAAATGTTCGGAGGGATGTAAAGTATGTTATTCCATACTGGACAGGCAGAAATATAACAATATGAGGCCTGGTTGAGAAATTTGGGTATGCGATGGACTTGAAGAAGAATTCAAATCAAGACGGACCACGATCACGTGAATGGATGGCGTGATGTTGGTTTCTTTCAAACTCCGATGTTTATCGCTTTTCTTCCTGAACCACCATTCCTCCATGACCTCGTCACCTCTATTTCACCTGCTCGAGCTGCAACTCTTTGTATATGATCTATGGCTTGCTGTGCGTTGCTTTCTCTCTCTATTCTTTTTTTCCTGATGCCTGGCAGCCTTCTGTTGGCTCCCGCCATTGGTGGTCTCAGCAGGTATATATTGCCCACTCTTTCTCTCAATTGCTTCAGCTGATAGATTTTCCCGTCTCAGCCTATCAGCTGCTATTTGCTGCTGATTAGTTTTCGCCTGTCCTCTTCAACATGCATGAGCTGATTTTGCTGTTTAGGATTCTCACTCACAGACCGGTCTTTCATCGCTCTCTTTGTATCTCGGTATGAACATTAATAGAGTTAGAAGAAAGGTGCAGCCTCCTTCGGTACATTCTCTCGCCTTCTCTCGTGCTTTTTGCTCCTTACTCTCTGCCAGCTAGCTTGTTTACCTGCATCGGCATCCATTCCTTTCCTCTTGAATCCATGGCCTTAAATCTCTGACCAGTGTAATCTCCCCCATCACGTTTTCTCTCTAGTGTCACTCCGATGAATGTCCAAAACTGCAGTGTTCTGTACGTCCTTTCTTTGAAGTCACCGTTGACTCTTTCTAATGCTTTGTTTTCCCAGCACTGTTGTTCCTCTCTGGCGACCGCAATCTACTCATAATGACCGAAGCACGCCAGTGCAACTGGTTTCTTACTGGTAACCTCATTGCCTTTGTTTGTGTACTATACTCAACACTGCTCTTCACAGAGTGTCCTGTATGGGCCGCCTTCTCAGGCCTGGTACGTCCCCCTGTTGATTCTCCTTGGCTCTAACTTTGCACTGCATTCCGTGTTCTCGGGTATATGGTGCCAGGTGCGTTATGGAAAGTGATTGTTTGCTCTGAGACTGATGTTCTTCCAGGTTAAAACCCGAAATCCTTCCATGTAACCTTGTTGGCTTCCAGAACAATTGGTATGTTGTCCTCAAAATGCTGACCTTCCTTCACTGACGTTTCTCGCTCCAGCTATATCATCATCCGCCATAGGCTTGCCATTAACATCCAACGAGTTAGGGAACAAGTCGAAGGAACCTGGCAGCTGGTTAATTAATAGCTTCATTACATGTCTTCCTGTGATTACCTCTTCTTGAATTCAATGATCTTTTCTGCTCTTATCCATGCTTTTCATGAACATTCTGCCATATTTTGTGAATATTCTACCATAAATAGTGTTCAAAATGTTGGATATTTCTTGTAATTTTGATCAGAGCGCTTTAAATATATCAGCAATTTATCAAAAATATCAAAAATGTTAAAAATATCGGGAATATCAGGATATTATCAGTAATTTATGATATTTTGTGATAATTTGTAGAATCCCAACTTCCCTGATGTGCCAACTCCGGCATCCCGCGCTCGAGCCACTTTGTCGCGGGATACGGGGGAGTGGGGTGAGAAATGTGAGTTTAAGGTGGAATAAGGTGGGATTTTCGTGAAATCTATCTTGCTTTGTTTCGCATTTTGCTGTGATGATTTGTGGTGTTCTGTTTTCTGTTTTGTGCTAGTGAAGCGGTGGATGTTCGCTTATCTTTTTTCGTCGGCGCTTATGCTGTTTCGGTAGAGAGAGATATTTGGATAGGCCGTTTACTGTGATTTTCGTTGGGTTTTGGTGGTTTCGTTGCTTTGTTTGTTTCGCGATCTCCTTGACTCGGTTTCATTGTTATGGCTGTCGTGAGAGCTTCTTTGGTTTTCGCGTTTGCTCTCTCTTCTCGGTCTGCTTCTTCTCGTCACTGTTATTGGTTCCCAGTCCCTTCTCTTTGTCTTTCGTATGGTTTCATTTTCCCTGCTATGAGCTTGTTCTCGCTCTTTTGCTTTTGCTGCGCTTTTCGCGTTGCTGCTTTCATCCGTTTCTCCGCCTCTTCCGCTTTGCTTTATGTCACACCTTGACCCTATTTTTCGTTTTGGTCTTTGCTGTGCTCTCTTATTTGGTATACTGACGCGCCCATTTTACAGATCGATGCTTCCAGTGCCATCGCGCTCTGCTTCCACTGAAAACTAGCTTGTACAGTAATGTAGTAGTGAGGTAGAAATCATTTGAAAAGTTGTGAGCAAGGTTCTGGCTGATAGTCTGGCTTTTTACACTATGTGCGGTGTTCCGCTTGTCAGATTTCAAACATAAAAAGTGGCGTGTTACAACTTTTTACGTATTTTACGTATTCCAGCGTGTTTTTCTGCGTGTTTTGCGCTTTTTTGCATGTTTACAAGCGCAAAAAGTTATTTGTCATCTTGCTGATGTGCTTCTCTCTTATAATGTGCTTCTCCTTTATAATATGCTTCTCTACTCCTTGTCGTCTGCTTCGTCTGCTTGATCTCCTGGTGACGCTGAGCTGCAATTCGTGGATGAGCAGGAGACCTGCGACCGTCGAGCAATAGCGAGGGAGGGAGGGGATCGTAATGCAAACGATAGGCGAATTCGCGCCCGTCATGGTGAATAGCGAAAAGGTCATGGTGGAATGACAAGGATGCAGGATTGAATGAGATGGTGGTCGAGCAATGGCATGGGATGAAGAATTTGGTGGAGCGAAAGAGAAACAGCGGTTCATCGAGGGGATGTTGCGCATTGGTCGAGCGACGAGGACCGATGCAGCGATTTCAGTGAGCCATCGGACGAATGACCAGACATTGATGACGATGAACCGAGCAAAGGTCATTGGCGAAATGAATCCGATACAGTGACGGATTCGCGAGACCAAGGCCACGGCGAGGTCGAACTTGACGGGTAATGCGGAACGGGGAAGGTTTGTCGTAAAACAGGATGGGCACAACCGATTCCGCAACGACCATGATGATTTAGTCAACCAGAGACCAGGGATGATAGAGAAGAACAAAGAAGCCGTGAGCATGATCCTAGTCCCAAAACAGATTCGACGTACGTGTCCTGATTTATATCCGCAAATATCCTATCGGCTCGTCTCCTCTGCTTGCTTCCGTAGTCTCCTTGTTCCTCTCCTCTTTTCTCACCGCTCTTTTGGTCTACAGCACCAGCCTCGCAGAATTCCCGCCTATTTCCAACGTCGAGATAAACGAGCAGGAGCGCCAAGAGCAGTAGCGTTTTTGCACGATGAATGACAGTCCCTGTCCAGTATTTGGGCACGTGTTGTGCCGAGGGCCGAATCTCGATATTCGCATCACGAGGGATTTCTCAGCACGTGGCATGCGCGTCTCGATTTACCGTTCGTGTCAGACCGTCACTGTCAGCGCGGTTGCAGCATGTTTGAGCTTGAGTCGCGGCACGGGGGATGATAGAGGCGCAAGATGCTGGATCAATAGGCGGTGAATTGGTGAGAGATGAAAGGATGCTGTGAGTGAATATTCGTGCAGTGAAGAGGGATATTGGGCTTCGGCACGCGGGGAATTCGGTGTAAGTCAAGAGGGAGGAAAGAGCATAGGTGGATTGAAAGAGCCAGGGAAGAAAGGCCCATTTTTGAGCTAGGCTTCAAGTCCAGCAGAACAGTTCACTCAAGTACTCATTTTGAACGACACATAAAAAATTCGACCTTGACAGTTGATACACACAACTTGAACGAACAAGCTCTTGTGTGATTATGCCGAAATTAAGATCTACTTCACGTTCACTAAATTGAGGGTATGGTGAGAGTAATTATTAGACTCCCGTGTTAACTTTGAGAGGTAAAATTGAGGCTTGAAAGTGACCTGGTCTTATCGATTCATTGGTCGGGCGCCAGGGGTGCGGTTGCCAAGTCCAGACAAGTGAACTTGTCCTTGATCTAGTCGCCAAGACGGTAGACCGGTGGCATGAAACCATATGGTTTCAGAGATATGTGAAGATGATGGGCCAATATGAATCGGAATCATGTCGGAGATTGTTAAATTTGATCACACTGTAGGCCTGCTAGGGGTACTGAGGATCAGCCAGGCAGTCAATGTTTGTAAACATATTTAATTCTAGGTATAGATCGGAGAGCAGCGACATAAGGAAAACAACTATTTCATGGCGGCGATATTAATATTCACTGTGGAAACCATAGGAGGGAGGCCTCCCAGCTACACATGAAGGACTAGCTACTAGGTTGCAGACTAGTCGCACCACAGTCTCTGACATGTCGACTAGAACAACGAATTAGGGTCGATCTTCCACCAAGAACACCCATCAGTAACAAATCCGCCCTGCTTTCCGTTCTATCCAATCACCAATCATCAATATAATACCTCCATAGTACAGAAGGAGATACACACCTCGCCGTTCGTGTTGCATTCGTCAACAGGTCTCCTCAAGAGCCTCCCACAGTTACCGTCGGCGATGAACTGACATCCATTGACGCTCTTAAGTTCGATGTTGATATTTATGGGTTGGGATCCTATGATGGGGTAGAAGTCGGTATAACTGTCGGCGTTGGGCCCGAAATGTCTGCCAATTACAGCGTTGCAGAATTGGCCGATGGCATCGATGAGTGGAGCGCGGGAGGCTGTGACACCGGAACCGTAACAACTGACAGCCTCACCACGGCTGACGAGGTCTGGGGTGGTTGAGTTGGTACTAGCAGGAAGAGCAGTGGAAGTGATGGTGAAAAGACTAAGGGCAACGATAATCGCAGGGGTGATGCCGAACATGACTGCTCAGCGAACAATCAGAAAATGGAAAACACAGTCTGAGCATCTGTGACTTACCTAGAGTAAGTATAATCTGGTTTTGATAGTGTTGGCAGTTGTAGTTGCTGAAAATTCATGAAATGGGTCTGCTCTTTATACGCAAGGGCGACCACTATGCTTGCCGATCCCTCCAGGTTTGACGGAAAGACGGGAAGACGGAACCCCTACAGTGCCCAGCAAAGACTCGGCCGCGTTCCATGTACATCTGAAAATATTCGCGACTGTCTGAGCTGTCGGAGTACTTGGATATGCTCAGATTGTGGCCGGATTTCAGATTTTCAAGAAGACGTCAAATTGCCGAAGGAGTATAACTCTTACCACCGACAAGAGACAGACGAGCCACTTACCTACAGCGTATGCCACTCTAGATTTGAAGACGAGAATTCACCGACTAATGTCCGACTGGCACAGATACAGCCGGAATGTTCCATGATTAGCGGCCATATCATTGACGAAACTGATACCTGATATAGATACGCCACAGCCAAGTGAATGTCTTTCAATGGCGTATCTACATAGGTGACATGTGCGGCAGCGAGATGTCCGGGCCTAATCTTGGAAATTCCCGTCTTATGTGGGTTGGTCACCCAAGGTTCCACGAGCTTGTGGTTTCATATTTCCATCCAACGTGGAATGATCTCTGCTAGTGTTGCCGCGGCTAGCTAAGCCATAGCTGATGGAGCCGAAGCCGATTTTAGCCGCGGCTTCGGCTCTGTAGCCATAGCCGATGGTCGGCTAGCAGCTACAAGCCGGCTAGAGCCGACTTTATGTTTTCAAAATGTCTTATTTTATCCTTATTTCATCAATAGAATATCCAAGAACTGAAGAGACATCTATTATATTATTCATCTTGCACGTTACATCAATAAATAGCTGGCTCAGGCAGAGTGCCGCCGCAGAGTGAAGTGCTTATCCAGCCCTCCAGGAATAGGTCTTCAAGCTGTCCTTACATTAGTTTGTGTCAGAGATTGGCAAATGGTGGTTAATGAGTTTCACACGCGCTCAATGTAATGATAGACACTGTCCATTCCAACCGTCGAGATAACTGCACCTTCAACTCCATTGACAGCTTCTTAATCGTCACCCGCCCAGGGCCTAGCCTCAACATCAGGCTCTCTGCTGGGTGAGATGAACATGTTCGGAGAATCTCGACAGAGAGCCTGACGCATCTGAATAAGTTGGCAGTAGCAGATTACGATCGGCATCAGCACGATTCGATCAGACGAGACCTCGGATTGAAAACGATCTGAGAGCATCAGTCGTGGATCTATTTGAGAATGATGCCGCTTGCCGCTTCCTTACCACCCTCCGCAGATCATCCACATGAGATCGAAATATGAAACCCCAAGCTCGTGAAACCTTGGGTGACGAACCCCACATAAGACGGGAATTTCCAAGGTTAGGCCCGACATCTCGGTGCCGCACATGTCACCTAGAGACGCCATTGAGAGACATTCACTTGGCTGTGGCGTATCTATATCAGGTATCAGTTTTGTTGATCATATGGCCGCTAATCATGGAACATTCCGGCTGTATCTGTGCCAGTCGGACATTAGTCGGTGAATTCTCGTCTTCAAATCTAGAGTGGTATACGCTGTAGGTCAGTGGCTCTTGTCTCTTGTCGGTGGTAAGAGTTATCCTCCTTCGACAGTTTGACGCCTGCTTGAAAATCTGCAATCCGGCCACAATCTGAGCGTATCCCAGTACTCGGACAGTTCAGACGGTCGCGGAGATTTTCAGATGTACATGGAACGCGTCCGAGTCTTTGCTGGGCACTGTAGGGGTTCCGTCTTCCCATCTTTCCGTCAAACCTGGAAGGATTGGCAAGCATAGTGGTGGCTCTTGTGTATAAAGAGCAGCCCCATTTTATGAGTTTTCCAACAGCAACTACAACTGCCAACACTATCAAAACCAGATTATACTTACTCTAGGTAAGTCACAGATGCTCAGATTGTGTTTTCCGTTCTTTGATCGTTCGCTGAGCAGTCATGTTCGGTATCACCCCTGCCATTGTCGTTGCTCTTAGTCTTTTCACCATAACTTCCACTGCTCTTCCTGCTAGTACCAACTCTACCACCCCAGACCTGGTCAGCCGTGGTGAGGCTGTCAGTTGTTACGGTTCCGGCCTCACATCTCCCCGTGCTCCACTCATCGATGCCATCGGCAAATTCTGCAACGCTGTAATTGGCAGAGATTTCGGGCCCAACGCCGACAGTTATACCGCTTCATACCTCATACCGCCTTCAACAAACACACCTGGGCGGATCGATATCGAACTTAAGAGTGTCAATGGATGTCAGTTCATCGCCGACGGTAATTGTGGGAGGCTCTTGAGGAGGCCTGTTGACGAATGCAACACAAACGGCGAGGTGTGTATCTCCTTCTGTACTCTGGAGGCAGTATATTGATGATTGGTGATTGGATAGAACGGAAAACAGGGCGGATTTGTTACCGATGGGTGTTCTTGGTGGAAGATCGACCCTAATTCGTCGTTATAGTCGACATTTCAGAAACTGTGGTGCGACTCGAGTGTGCAACCTAGTAGCTAGTCCTTCATGTGTAACTGGGAGGCCCCCCTCCTATGGTTTCCACAGTGAATATTGATATCGCCGCCACCATCTGAAATAGTTGTTTTCCTTATGTCGCTGATCTTTGATCTATGCCTAGAATTAAATATGTTTAAAAACGCTCACTGCCTGGCTGAATCTCAGTACCCTCAACGGGCTTACAGTATGATCAAATTTAACAGTCTCCGACATGATTTTGATCGATATTGACTCATCATCTTCACATATCTCCGAAACCATATGGTTTCATGCCACCGGCCTACCGTCTTGGCGACTCAAAGTACGCAACTGTCCCCGGGTGCAACATCAGTAAAATGTCAATTTATTTTGAAACGATTAAGAGGCAAAACACCGTAAAATAACATTTTCTTGAATTTGGCGACAAGAAACCTTCAAAAAGCGTGGGAATCCTGAAAATGTCAGTCCTTTCATGTACGTCATGTCAGTCAAACATTCAGTCAGGCCCGACTAACCCCGATGACCCCCGGGATTCTCAGGATTCTCCGACCAGCTCAGAGCCTTTTTCCATTGGGATCTATGTGTCGAGATATTTCATGGAAGAGTCAAAGACCCCAACACATCCAAAACGTAACATGAGTGACATGACAGTTTTTTTGGTGCGTTCAACCATGATGGTTTGAGCAAAATGATCCACTGAAAGAATCTGTTCCTCAGGATATTTAAGATCACAATGCAGCTATGTAACACCTTGCTCCTGGATCATAATAGCTATCTACATTATGTGACTACGTGTGTCAGAGGACAAGGTGGAGATCAAACACTCAAACACAAGTCCAAAAAGATTGTGACAACATTATCTTATTGGACCATGATATTGCAATGATCAGAGGCGCTGAAAAGATGTGTGTGTCAGAATATTCAAAGGCAGCCCAGTTGATTAGAGCAAACCTTCACATTGGTACGGAAGGTACTCCAGGTCGATAATTGTCACAGCAGGTGTCTGATGACCCACTCCTCATGGGAGGCAAAGTTCCCGATAGAGATATCATTGGTAGCTCATAATCATGATCAGCTTCTCCGGGTCCTGTTGCCACAAATACCCTCCTGGAAATGAGGCTATACAAGTGGTCCAGCTGGGCTCAGCATCCGGGGACATTCCACATCTCATTGATGAATCCCGACACTCTTCAAACTTGAATGATTGTGCCATCTCATCTGTCAAATACTGCATAAACACTCCGCAACAATAAAGGACTTGGTTTACCCATGCATTTTTTCTTCAAAGGAGTAGAGACTCTTTGGAGTCTGACTCACCGGATAAGCTGTGGAAGCTAGGGAGGATTTTATTGTGCAAGAACAAGAGACTCCCCTGTCTCAGGAACATTATCTTGATTCCACCTCTGTGAGGTTGCTCCTTAACCCGGGTTGAGCAAACAGAGAAAATAATTCCTACATATCTCATCCAAATATGATATACAGATCTCTCGACGGTGCGCTACACCAGGTGTGTAGCTTCCTGTATTTGAAAAGCCTTGGCTCATTTTGATGTTGTCTGGTGACCCACTCCTCATCAGAGGCAAAGTGCCTGATAGAGGTATTCTTAGTGAATCATGATCATGAGCTTCTCTCCGGGTCCTTTTTCTGCAAAGACCTCTCCCGGAAATGAGGCTATACGAGTGATCTTAGCACACGGGGACATTTCACGCATCATTGATGTGGTCCTGACACTCTCTCCCTTGCACATTATTCTGACTAATGACCACTTCTAGCAATAATATCTACCTGAGTATCTAAACCTGTATCAGACAAGCCAATTATGCAGTTATACTAGTGGAACAGGTAGTATAAATAAAGGGGCTGTGATGATCTGATATCGCGCAGGACTTCCACGAGCCGGATATCTTTTATGTCACTTTTTCAAGATGGGCTAAATTTATAATGATTTGTTTCAATCCCTCATTGTGCTTAGTTTGAAGCAGGCTGGTACAACTTATGGATGAAACCAAGTCGGTACATACTCACCCGTGATCTCTTTCCAGGGAGAGAAGCAAAGTATCCCTGTATGATTATGAAAAGTCAACTGAGAACACCGGATGCACTTGTATTAGCAATTCAGGCACCTGGATCATCTGCATGCTAAGAATAGATGACCATTGACCTTAAAAGACTGAGCGTTGGTAATTTCAGCATTGTAACTCACATCCCTCTACGAAGAATCAAGATGACTCCAGATGAAGTGGCGTTGCTGAAGCACATAGGCCAAACCAATGTTGAAAACTTTGCAGCAGTGGTTAGTCCTCATCATTACAAACCTTTCTCAGTATCTTGACGTTCTGGTTAGGTTGCCATGTCCATCAGCTATGGTTGTCCATGTCTCTTGATCAGACTTTCTGTCCTAACCAACATGTACCAGGTTTCTATACACTGATGTTATCTTTGGTTTTTTATGACCTGCTTATGTGCGTATTTTTGAGTCAATAGTGATTGAATGTTTCAGTGACATTTTCGCAGAAAGCGCAACAAAACACGGGTGACATGGGTCCTCTGCACCATGTTAGCCTTCATATTCCTTATGATAACTGTTTATGTTTGCTTATCGATTGCAACTCCCCTGAAACTCGAGATTGGGGTTTTTGTTGAGAACCCAGAGTTGGAACTGTCGCAAAGAGTGGAAATTGCGGATGACAATGTTGCGCAAATGAAACTTGCTGAGCTGTGGTTTGGTGGCAATGGAAATTCACTAGTGGTCAGTCGAAAAAGTCTTATTTTCTGCAATCCATACTGATAAATGGTACCCAATCTTGCAGTTCATGTTTGGTGATGCTATCGTTATTTGGCGAGCATGGGCTGTATGGGCAGAGAAACGCGGTGTTATAATTCTACCAGCAATGACTTTGCTGACAACATTTGGTATGGCCTGATCCGATGCTCCGTTCAATGTCTTACCTCAACTGTGAAGCCCTTTTCGTGACATGGTCTGTGATGCAGACTATAGCACCCCTTGACTCCGGTAATGAGATTGATGGCAAAATTGCAGCCCTGCTCACTGCAGGTTCTGTCATGAGCATTGTGACAAATGGCATAGCTGTAATTCTTATTGGTATCAAGGCATAGTACAATTTCCGGTTTCCTTTCATATGGGATTGTCCTAATCTCATTTTAGCCAACATCGGACATTTATGAAAGATACAATTGGACAAGGGAAATCAGCAGCTGGAAAGGTCTTGATGTTCTTGACAGAATCTGGCATAGTGTATATCGTATTCCAGGTGAGTTATCATGATCTCTTTGGTTCAAGACACAATATTCATGATTCTAGATCATTAATACCTATCTTCTTTCTGTGGATAGCAAGCCGAATAGTGCTTTGGATAATGTACAACTTATTTGGGGGACTGAGATCAACATTTTTTGTGTAAGCTTTGGTTCTTTTGGTCATCGGGATCATTGCTCAAACCACATAGGGCATATACCCACTTCTTGTCATCTTGATTGTCAACCATCAACACTCGATTGCTCAAGTCACAGAGGCATCTCGCCCTGGGATGGAAATCCTGGAACACACATCTCCTTTGCTCACTCATCTCCTCTGCAACACACAGCGGAATCTACAGAGAGTCAGCCTGATGCTGCAGTGCAAGGAAGTGGAGAGAGACATACAGAGAAGGTCTCTAAACCTTGAGAGATGAGATACTTGGTTTGTGTTGCTTGATTTGGCTTATATATGCATGCATCAGTTGACGTGTGTCCCCTTATTTAACAAATTTTCAACAGATATAAGTAAACAAGATTTCCAATACTGTGTCTCATATTCAAACAAACACAAGTGTCTTTAAGACATCAACAGCTCTGCTCATGCTAAATACTCCATAAACGTCTATGTATGACCTGAAGGACTGGCGGGACCCTGATTTGTTCCGCCACAGATCAACAATAGACAACAGCTGATCTGCCGAGTTGCCCCAATCAAAACTCTATGCTTGACTCTCACTGTTAATTACATCACTGCAGTTGCAGAGAATCACTTGAATCCTATGCTAGTCACTCAATCTCTAGCCTGCTGTTTGCATTTGATTTGGATCAATTTTTATTGTCGCTCTATTCTGCAGTACTTGTTTTCGATAATATGCTTCTAGTTCATTTGGGAAACAGGTTTATGCATATGACTATAGTGGCTCTCTCGCACTTGGCTCCACAATAAACGAGCAACAAGAAGCAACGAATCATAGACCGACGCAATGGCCAGAAAAAGCAGTAAACCCCAAAGAGCGAGTGCAAGAAAGCGACATGAGGAAGAAAGCGACATGCAAGAGGAGGACAAACGAGATCCAAGAGTGCTGAAACCAGACAAAGCACGGAAATCAGGGAGGAAGAAGTCGAGGCAAAGACTCCGCGGACAGTTAAAGACCAACGGAAGAGTTGAGAGAAATGCGAAAAGCAGTGCGAAAACCATACCGAAAGAAATGGAAAAGCAAACTAAAAGGCAATGAAACCGAAAGGGCAAAGAGAAGGTCCAAGATAGACAAGCACCCACCGTTAACACAAACCACACCAGATACAAATCAAATCAACATACCTTGTGCTCTGCCCTCGTCCCATCCTCAAATAACCCTCTTTATCCCCTCATCCGGTGTCTCATCAACCCCAGCACAACACTCTCTATAGAAACTCTCCACTTTACAGTAACAAATGGGGAAGCGAGACACACTGCCGCAGAGGGGTTTCAAAGGTTGGGTGTTCAATTTTCAGTCATAATTCAACAAACCACACTCCATTGATCCTGTATGCCCAAGGAATCGGTGTCCTGAGTCAGTTCAGTAGAGAATCCTTGTTCTCACACTTCTTAGCCTGACGTAGGGGCTATTTTAAAACAGGCGCTGGACCAATTTCTGATGCTCACAAACCTACTGCTGGAGCTCAGGGGACCTTTTATTAGTGTTACAGTCAACCCATGTGTTTTATAGTGCTTGATAGCCACTGAGACGGTAAATCTGAGGTGTCTTGCTACCCCGTATTACAGCCTATGAGGGTCATATGAGTTGTTCCTGATTTTGCTTCAGCACTCACGGGCAGGGAAAATATGAATGGGCAGTTTAATACCTATTATCAATGCCTCCCAGAATATTAAAAAATATTCTTAAGAAAGCTATTCTATGCTGCTCAGGACCCGAAATGGCTAACGCGTCTCGCTTCGGGGTTTTTTACTGTACTCGGTTCCCAATACTCTTCCTCCTACTCCTCGGGTTCCTCTTCGCGAGGTTTCCCGATATCAAAGCATCCCAGCGCTGAATTGGGTATGCGCGCTTGATTATGTAATCCCGCTCCCGCCTCCTGCGCCTAAGTAGGCATCCCCCCGATCCCACCCTCTTTTCCTCCCTAACTCCGGGGTAACTCGGCGGGTTCGTGGAGCTGATGGGGTATATTACGGATATGGAGGAAAGGATGAAGTGGGCGGAGGGGTCGGGGCGCGGTCAGCCCGACGCCGTGGAGCGAAGTGAGCGATGGAGACCTGAGATTCGATGGTCGAGGAGCGGGATCCCGAACGTAGTGCTCCTGGATCGTAACGGCGATTCCGACCTTGAAGGAGATTCACTTTTCAAGCTCTCCGTATCACTTCCCTCATTGCCCTTATTAAATCTCCCAACGACATTTCCCCATAATCCCTCCTTGACCACCGGCGCCTTTTGCCGGGGGTTACTATTGTTACAGCGAAGGAAGAGGCCATGTGTAAGGAGCTCTGTGAGCTTGGTGAGTACTGTGTCCGGGATCCGATGTCTCGCTTCCAATGCATACTACTCTGGCATACTGAGCAGACGTCCATTGATAAGATCCTCCGCTTGGCACGCATATATTTGTGCCTGATTAGATTCTGGTAGTGCGAGCACGATGCAATCCGGTAAAGCTGCTTACTCCGAGTTGTTCGCGAAAAGCAATGCTAAGACAATACGGAAAGAAATAAAAGACGGTGACGGTCGAAAGCAAAGAGACGTGGAGACACCGAGCATAGAACAGCGAAGAGGAAGACCACACCCAAAGAAACCCAGGTCGTGAAACCAGAACAACTTGAAGAGCGAAGATAAGTAGATCCAGACGAAACAATCCAAATCCAAAAGCCCAACAAAAAAGAGATCCACGTACCTCCTAGCAACTCCACTCGATAGACAGCATCCGCGAGTATCAGCGCAGAGGTCGGAGTGAACTGAACGCCGGAGAGGTCGAGTGTACGTGGGCCTGTCGGAATTTTCGTCGGAAAGCGATGGAGGAGACTGACCCGTGTCGTGAACCTGAAAAACGACGGTAACACAACACCAAACACAATCCAAAATCTCAAGACAAGAAGAAATCGACATACCTCGCGCTCTCCCATCGCCCCTCCTAATCCCCTCATCGACCCCAGCACAACACTCCCGATAAAACACCCCACTTTGCTCGGTTCCCAATATTCCGCTTCGTCTTCTTCCGGCTCTTCGTCTCGGTTTCGTGAGCGTTTCTGAAACTGAAAGTACCAAGTACCGATCAAGATCGGTAGTACCAAAGCACTGTTGCCTTTTCGCCCACAGGGGCTCTGCCAAAATGTTGCTTAAGTCACATGGCATCCGGAGACCTGCGATTATTAATTATTAATATTTATTCAAGAAGTCTGTACTTGTACCCTGTTTATTGTTGATATTTTGTATTTGCACTGCACGTGGGCATCGCCATTTCCTTCTGCTCTTCGTTGACCGTACTTATTCGACCCTTTTGCTCCGCTTTCCATACAATGTCTCTACCAACGGCCAGTCAAAAGCTCAATGTACTCCAAGTCGCACGCCAGCTGCAAACGAGCTCTTGTTCAGCATAAATTCAATGTGAACCCACTGCTTACCCAGCTCTTCTCTCGCTCTGACACGTCTATCGCTCAGGCAAAGAAGCTCGCCATGTCCAGATATTTCCTCTACAACATCTCTACCAAATTCTTCCTCATATCTCCAGAATAGCCACCAGAAAGTTAGTACGCCAATGATGCCGCATCGGGTGAATACAACTGGCAATTTTAGCTACGAGTTGACATCATTCTCTCTTTCTTGTTCTTTCTCCCTCTTAAGACCTGTAGCCATGCCCCAGATTTGTATTGCCCTTTTTATATTTTTGCCCCATCGCACTTGTAAAAAAAAATATTTGATCCATAGTGTCACAGATAGTCACTATATAGAAATAAATAATATGACTTTGTATATAAGCCCGAAGAAAACGTGATTTAACAGCAGCCCCTGTGGGCGAAAACGACGCGAGTGTACCAAAGTACCACCCATGTGACCTGCCGACGGATGCCGAGGCCCCTAAAATCAGTCCCGCAAGGCCGTTGAGCATCTCAGTGGCCTTCAAGTAGTTCAGGTTGCCTACAGTTCACATGGATAATGTATGCTTTACACCGGAGTTCTCCTTTATCCTTGATTCAAGTTGCTTGTGAAATAGAATGCTTTGGAATAAGGGTGCCGCTAATGGACAATGATAGCTGCAATGTTATATATGACACTAATCATTGTCAATATCAACACCAGGTCCTCGAGAGTACCGGAACTTTGCAGAAATCAATCTGTGGCACATGGACACGCTCACCAGACCATCAAAACACCATGTTGAGATGATCCGAGGGCCAGGATAGTAATAAGTATCGCAAGGGAAAAAGATTACTCAACACGCATGATCAGACCCCATATTTTCATTCAGTGACCATGGACTCGAACTATTTAGAAGAATGGAAGTATTTCCCATGGCCAGAATGAGCAGAAAGTATGCAGGAAGTCAGCAAGAAGGTATTCGGTGTGATAGGGGCAGATTATGTTATTCCGGGTGATGCCGGTGGTACCCTGGTATTTGGTACTTTCCTTTCCAGAAACTTTATGTCGGTTTCCCGATATCAAAGTATCCCGCCGCTGAAATAGGTATTCCGGGCGCTTGATTGGGATTAGGTAAAGTCCCCCCTCTTGTCCCGAATCAGACTGACCCGCCGATGCCGATGTAGGTCCCGCCGCCGACGCCGACGTCGGCGTATGCGATCCCACGGCTCCGACGCACATAGTAAGTATTTTATTGAGCTGACAGCCAGGTTCCGGGAACTGCGATACACCATTTATGTTCAGTCGATCTGTGCCCACAACCCTCTGTATAGAGCTGCTTGAACGCTCAGATCAGCCTTGTACGGAGGCATCGGAATTGAAATCGGAAGTGAAGACGGTGCCGACACGTGATCGGTTCGGCCATCACGAGAGTCCCACGCTCCTTGGCTCTGCTCATCACAAGATGTAGGCGTCGGTCATCTCGGGGACACGGGGTTGGGGTCCCCGGCCCTTAACAGAATTTTTGTGGTGTACAATTTTTGTCTAATATTTCAGTGTAAGCAGCATCATTTGAGCTTTTGGTATATAAAATTGCACCTACTGCCATTATGAGAGGTCACCGGCCAGATCTTGCTGGTGTAGGGATGGTTTCGGGATAGTTTCTGCCAGATTTGGAAGCTTAGTCATCACGACAGTCATCGGTATCATGTCATCAAGTTGCCGAACTTCACCCGCTCAGGTATAAAACCAGTGAATAATGTCATCTTGGGGCTCATGGCCAAAGTAGAATTATATATGATGCACTGTGGAATGTTTTAGGACAAATTCAAAGGCAGAACTTCGCAAAGGATGTGGAGAAAGGAAGAAACACGTGATTCTTCGTGGGAATATCCTTCCCAATATAGTAGGGCGCTGGGAGGGTCCCAGAGGCCCTTAACAGCAAAAATCAACGTCATGTCTGTGAGAGAAAAAATGCCTACCTCTTCTTGTCCCCGTCGAGAACACAACGCGACAACGAGCACAGATCCATTTGGACCTACCGACTGGTCCGAGAAGGAAACGCGCGATGTCCTTAGTTAGTTCACTTATATATCTACGCAAGATGTGAATGCTGACGTCTATTCTCTCCAGATATCGTCATACCTCGAGAACTGCTTGTCAGCTCCTGCTGCCACGAAACCATGTTGAGCACGAATTGACTTGTCTCACCATTGGAATAATGCAGTGCAGTGGGTATAGAATCTGTTGCGACCGCCCGTGACGCCTTCCCTGAATTCCTCGTCCTAGGCGGACGACGTTTTGCTTTTCAGGCCCAGGTTCAGCGAGATGACGAACAGGATTTGCTCTCTTTCACCATTCGAATTATCGATATTTTGTCATCTGAAATACGTTTTTGGTGACCCGCCAAGCCAGATTAATCTAATCAGCAACCCGGTTGCCGTGCCAGCAACCCCCCTTCTATTTGGCAACCCGGTTGCTGGCGTCCAACTTCCCGGCCGTCACCGGAGAGTCACAAGCGGTCACAGGCCACATGCAACACGAGACTTAAGTTTCTTCTTGTTTACTTCGCTGTTCTCGTAAGTCTTGACGCGATATTTGACTCCAGGATGACATATATGTATTTGGGCTATGGCTTTCTCTGATCTTTGACCTGTTTAAGTGTTTCGGTGCTCATTTAGCACACCATAGATACAGAAGGTGTGAGACTCATGAAGTGCCCACCTCCTAGCCTTCGAGACCGACCCCGGATACAACATGGTATTATTTCCTCTAGTTCTGAAGCATCTGGGCCCCAGACAGTTAGCTTTGTCTTGAGGTAAATATGAGTCTCTGAGTCGTGCATAGTATAAGTAAAGTACTTATGGCAGACAATTGATACATCTGTGCTTTCCATTTCTTTTATGGCCCTTTCTGCCTTGAAAGGCGGCTTAGATATAGAGCTTAGAACACATTAATCGTCGAGAGCGACCAAGTTTTGGGGCACCAGCGCTCTTTGACAGCTCATTTGCACGAGTTTCTCGAGTCCGGGCAGAATAATTTCTTCTTGTGTCACACCATACTGGGAGGCACAACAATATAATGGTCTCCACATGGTTTGACTCTGCTGGAAGCTCATATTCAAGTGGTGTTGAGTATTATCTCATTGCCAATCTTATCTATAGATAACGGCCTTTGTCATGCTCACGGCCGGACTCGGTGATCTCAGCAATCCCTCAAACTTATTCGGCAACCCTCATTCGCTTCCAGCCCGGGTTGTTGTCAGCAACCGGGTTGCTGAATAGAATCATCCCGCCAAGCCTGTTTGTGGATCCTTGTCCCAGGGTGACGACCTTCGAAATTCAGTTTTAGCGTCCAACTTCCTCGTCGTCACCAGTGGACTTTTGGTATTCTATTCCACAGAATCGAGAATAATAACATCTATGGGACAGTTTTCTGGTATTTAAAAGGTCAGACCATATTCACCACGTTTCACGGCAATATCCTCACAGGGGTTTCTTCACAAAGTCTAATCAGACGTGGGAGCAGACTGGGAAGCGGTGGGAAAAGGTCATGTGCCTCAAGGGTTGGAATAGATCCTAGGCTTGATTTAGTAATTTTACATTTATGCCAGGGTCGGAGCAGGTGACCTCTTGACATGTGCCCCATTTCTAGCAAATCTAGACTCATCTACTCCAACCCTGGGAATAGATGACGTGTCCAGCCCCAGAATAGCCACCTCTCTAAATATATTCAGATTCACCCCAATCTGCTCCACCCTGCGAATATTTCGGCCTGAAACGTGGTGATTTCCTTGCTGAGACCTTTCTGACCAAGGCGTGCAGGTTAGCAGTTGGATTGGCTGGTTATTGCTGTCCAAATGATGCTCCAACTCGCTCAAGGATATCATTTGCGACGTTCCAGCATGTAAGTATTCCCATTATCCCCTTACCTTTTTGTCGCTCAGGCTGCAGCGGCCGAATCACGACCAGCACAATTTCCGTCGCCGCGCCCTCTCAGTCATTCATTCGAACACTTGATTAAACCATTCTACTTCCAAAGAGTCAGGTGCGTCAGTTCTCAGACTAGGACGAGTGCGCAGTCTACAGCTGCTGCGTCGTCGAATAAAGCTTCAGACACGACGCTTGAATCACAGAAATAATACATCATGGCCATCCAGGCGCCGAGGGCGGCGTCACGGTCTACTTACGTAGTCTCTCCTAGATAGACTCCATGAGGTGATGATTAAAATGTACCTGTATGGATCTATGATGGATTTCAAGGCGGAATCACTTCGCTTGCGCTTTGCTCTCACCTAGAACACCGACGACGGAATCGCTGCGCTCGCCAACAGTAGACTCGGAGACGTCTTCATTGATGTCACCTGTGGTGGAATCCAACGGAGTACTGTCTTTTTTCGACCACAAGTTCATTCCCACACTCATCACATGACATGTCACACTATTTTTCAGTTCAAAGCTCGGGATAGAGTGTGACATACCGACATATCAGTTCATCGTCATTTTTTTTGTGTCATACAGCATCATTGACCTTGCTTCTGTGTCTTTGGAACATGTTAATATAGCTGAAAAAACTGAATTGCATGGCTTTTTGGAACCGCTTTGAAGGAAAATCGCCTTTTTTGGTGCGTGGGAATGTCACAATCTCTAGTTCAGAGCTGTGTGATGTCACGCCATTTTCAGTTCAGTTCAGAGGTCCGTGTGACATGTGACGAACTTGTGGTCGAAAAACTACAGTAGTGTTCAACGGATCCGCTTATCTTCGGCATTCAACAGAGCATCTAACGCAATAGCGAAGCCGATTGGACCCGGAGCGCAAGCCAAGGATGTGGAACCTGCTGGATGGGTCAGAATTGGCAAAGTCGGTGAGGGAAATGGAGGAGAAGGGGAAGGAAGGGGGAAAGGTGAGTTGACTGATTTTCTTGGAATCATCGCTCAAGCGCGTTTGACTATTCAGGCACTGGCTCAGGCATCATCCACTCCAATTTCCTCATCCCTCTCATTATCATCTTCCACTCTTCCTTCGCTATCGACACCAGTGGGGTACAGGCTAACGGTTCCCGTGGCAAATATGAGTGCCAACATTTCTGTCTGATTACAGCGCTGTGTTATAATTCTCTGACAATTGATGGTGCAGATGGTTTATCCGGAAAATTAAAGAGATTAAAGAATGGCTCCAAGCCTTCAAGAGGCCACATACACAGATTAGTGCTGTGATCACAGCCACAGCAAGGTTTTTCAAGTGTTGTCTATATATTTGGAGTCAGTTCTCACAGTTTTTACGTCTCATGAATGCAACTACCGGTATGTGGAGGATGTATTATGGGCTCAGGGTCTGAACTTCCTCTCGCCGTGTTAGTATCATGCACAACATATAGTGGTCCAACACTCTGCAGAACTGAGCCTCGAGCTGGCTTTCTCAGTGGCGTTCCTATTATTCCGATAACACCTGTCAAGACAACATTTGAGTATGGAGGTAAAACTCTGTCTCGGACTAGCCTCGTTACCAGGACCCTCGTCGAAACCTCGACAGAGGGCCTGGTAAATTTAAATTTATTTTTGGCCTTGACGTTTCCGACCCGACCCGGCTGAGTCATGAAGCCCATATCCGGTATTCGCTCAGTTTGGAATGATGACATCACCACCACACGTCAGCCTTAGCCGTCATGAGCAGGCATCGCTGCAGGCCATTCTGGCTCCCTTCTTAAAGTTCTTTGCCAGAGCACGACAGGCTTCGCTTTCTTGATATATATTTATTCCATGACGACTTATCGACTATAATCTTTCCCAAATGTCCATTCAGCCGCCGCCAAATGACCTATTCGCAGCATGGTTCAGTCATCGAGGCACCAGCTCATCAGAAGTCAGGTCATGGGCTCTCGACGCTCCAATTGACAGCTCCAAATGTGATATCAGGCGAGAAACTGGGTGTCTCTGGCGTCGGAAGAGAATTTTGAGGACCATTGAATCGAACTGGGGTCTGAACTGCAGGCAAAGGTCCGTCGGTTGCGGTATTTGCTGTCCAGACAGAGCCGGGGATTCCGGCAAGGTTCAAGGTCGGCCCTCGCATACGGCGCGTGGAAATAACAGAATGTATTGAGAATGATGACGATAAGGCTTCCCAGAGCAGTGCTGAGTCTTTGTGAACCGGTTCTCTATGAGGAAATGCAGGAGCGACAGGTATGCTGAATGGCGGTGACGGAGCTGCTAAAATCGGCACAAAAGCTTGGAATGAGCCGGCGCCAGGGATACCATGATGCTTCGGCCGGTGCTGGTAGGTCATTTTTGCACGAGCGTCGCTTCAAGTCGCGAAGGGAAAGAGCAAAATGCGGATATGGCACTGTGACGTCACCATTCCAAACCGAGCGAATACCGGATATGGCAGGAGGACCGGGTATCGGAATTGACGAACTGCCGAACCAGCGAGCTGTCGAACCCTCTTTTTCTACTACAGATTGCAAGTAATATTGGTTCTTATAGTATTCTTATAATATTCCTATGATCTCCATGACTTTCAGCCCTTTTTTTCGTTCTGCATAGAGGGATGACCAAAAGCGCTGTGTAAGCTCATGTGTTTCAGGAGTCAAATTTTTCAAGTTGAAGTCGACGATGACCGTCACACATGCTCAAAGAAACAACTTGAGGTGAAAGTTCCTTGACTGATTTTATACAGTGAAGTCACAGCGGATGCTTTGTGTGGTGCCAAATATGAATGACTCCGCAATAATATCCACCTGTCTATCTCCTTCCCTCATACTTCATGTTTGTCCAAAGCGGTGAAATTCTCATCAGCCGAGTGCTTGTGTAGAAATATGTTTTGTTCAATGAGTTGCGCCACATGGGCCTGCTGCAATCTGTAGACTCAGACTGAAATCAAGTTGATTACTGTAACTTGCACAATATGTCCAAGGTCATGAGAGACCTAGATTTAACAATGAAGATTTGATGGAATATCGTGCTACAAATCATTGAGAATATTGGATACACGCACCTCGAAGAGGTTGAGGGGGCATGACGAGCATTTCCACGTGGCTCTCCAGTCACTGTCCGACTCATCTGTTGGGGTCATTTCTGCTTGATATAAATTGCTGAAAATTCACGCAATAATTGTTCGCACACTCCAAAATAATATATGAATCAATTGGAGCTTTAAAAAAAAATATTAATTTTTTGTTCGTCAGTTCGTCAGTTCGGCAGTTCGTCAATTCTATTTCCCGGTTGCCCTCGGATATGGGCTTCATGACTCAGCCGGGTCGGGGCGGAAACATCAACGCCAAAAATAAATTTAGATTTACAGGTCCCTCTATCGAGGTTCTCGAGATGAGGGACATGTTACAGGTCTAGTCTCGGACCCAAACCCCTTTAACCTACAAATCTGGGGTTAGTAGAGGAGGCTAAGATTGTTTTGACGTACTTGGTAGTCGATTTCTCGAATGCCTTCTGCTTGCCTTTCTCGGGACGGCTCGGTTCAGCCATATTTGATGTTTCTGGCATTTCCTGCTCGAGGACTTGATCTTTCGAGGGATTATCCTTCAGCGCAGCCAATGCGGGACTGCCAGGGATCTCCAAGTCGTCGACTGGGTCAATAATACCCTGCGTCTGAGACGGACCGGCCATCTCCCAGTCATCCCCATCATCGACACCATCAGTCACAGTCGGAGCAGTAGTATAAATAATACTAGACTCGGGTTAGAATCATTGATATCTTAATATACGGATGACATACGGAAGAACAAGCATCAGTTCAAGCATCTTGAGGTGCATAGCATTCATCTTATCATCTATAGCGTCTCGAAATCTCTCGTCGTCTTCCAGGTCAGCCTTCATAGCTTGAAGGGTCACCGATAAAGATCCCGCATGACCGCGAATCAATTTGTCGTTGATCTTCTGGCGGAGAGTAGACCTTGAGATTCCAATCTCTTGACCAATGATACTTGGGTCCGTCCAAGAAGTGCAAAATGGCATTGGCAATCTTTTGAATAAGCTATGCGGTATTGAGTTAGAGCTGATCAAAACTCCAAAGACAGCGACATGGGGACTGACCACCTCTGCCCAAAAGCAGACTTTTCCTCAGGATAGCTATCAAAGATCTCAAGCTCGTGCTTCCCAAAATCAACCCAGGTCAGCACCCAATGCGGGTATTTTTTGTCTGAGCAAAGAAGTATAATCCATTTCTTTTTAGCTAACAGGGATTGCGGACGTTGCCTGGCGCACTGTAAATGCCTTGGTCATGCCTCCGGTACTGAGAATAGAATACGTACAGAAATACCGGAGGCGGGTTCGATACCGGCAGAAGTTCATACATCTGGACCACTACACTAGGGGACTATACAAAGTGACAGACTTTTGAAAATTTTATGGTCCCAACCCCGCTCAGACCCGCAATCTCGGCCAACATTTTCAAATTTTTTCTCTCAGACCCGCAAATTTGGGCCGCCAAAATCGCGTTTTTGGAGCTCTCAAACCCGCAAAATCGGCCTGTTTCCATGGAAGAGCCGACGTAATTGTCGCATGATCTATCACGGATGCTGTTGCTATTAAGTAGATTAGCTCTCGCAGAAAAGAGCAAGGAGAATAATTTTGGCAGGCGACGTCAACAGCAAGATACAGAGCAAGACGACGGATACACGTCGTCAAATGTCAAGACTCATC
Organism: Mycena floridula; assembly: GCA_029320655.1. Taxonomy (NCBI): domain Eukaryota; kingdom Fungi; phylum Basidiomycota; class Agaricomycetes; order Agaricales; family Mycenaceae; genus Mycena; species Mycena floridula. Next base: position 336,165 of record JARIHS010000027.1, read on the forward strand.
GCCCGCGAAGCTGGTGGCTGTGACGAGATCAGGTGGCCGGCCGTATTACCCCATTCGGATCTCCGATGCGGCTAGCCACAATTTGGCTCATTGGTCATGCCTGTGGGGTGGTAACCCCACTTACCAGGGTTACCAACATCAGGTGATATCTTCCCTTTTGCGGGACTTCTTCCCACGGGCTTGTCGCGCTACATTTTCTGGCTGTCAGTTCTTCCTGACGGTTGATGATGCAATGATGGCTTGGGGTATGTACACTCCAAGTTCGACAGTCGTCAGGGCAAGATCTCGTCCGAGGGACCTGAAGGTTGGGGGGGTTCGAGCTTTGAAGCTCGAATCGGCACGCTGAGGAGATTCGCCGCTCGAGTGGGTGGGAATCTCTCAGCGATTCGGTTCCTCGACGCGAAATCTGCTGATAAACTACGTCTTACAAATCTACTGATTTGCTGCTCAAGGCTCAGTCTGTACATAGATCCGATAACCCAATCAAGTAACTCGACTGATACGAATTGAGCCAAAGGAACAAAGGGAGTGGTGGGTGGGTGACAAAATTGCTGCGAGTTGAGGAATGTATGCGAGCTAGAGAAAAGTCGGGAAAATGGCTATGGTTGTCGACGAAACGGAAAATGAAGCGTGGGATGATCTTGCCTTCCTTAGTGCTCACTTGGACGCTGATGCCGGCTGCACTTTCGGCATCTTGGCTAATATGGTCAGCTCTCAGGACTTACTGAATGTTCCTTGACTTGATTTCTCATGGTTTTAGCATGATTCTATCCATATTCTTAATTTATTGCCCCAGCGCTGAATTTAGGGCTTGGCACCTCTAAATCTGCAGAACAGATGGAATGTGAATAGCATATAGCTGATCAGTGTCACAATACTTCGCTCTCTAGCAATTTAATGGCCAGATTGGACTGTGAATAATGAAATGTGGCATCACTACAGGCTGTAATGTGCACAATTTCACTCAGCAAGCCTACATGGCAAAGGTATAGACTTGCCTGATTCTTGTTCAACAATTCTCGCTGTGTGGGACATTCAGTTCATCCCAATGACTTATCAATGAATGTGCGCCGCAGGCCCGAAAATCTTCTCCAAATGGTGCACTGGAATAGTGATATCAGGCACCATATGCTTGCTGTCTTATCTCTGAACATATTTAATGCATATCCCAACCAATGCTGACCCTTTGCCTTGCCTGTAGACTGTGAGTTCTGTTTTATTGATGAAAATCTGTTCAAATGGCTTTATCGGGATAAAAGGATCACCGAGCTCTCAAATGAGCTCAGAAAATGTTCCATATTCACTCAAGTATCTCTTCATTTCCCCTGGTAAGTCCCTCAAGCTTTGAGCTAACCCAGTGTTAACCAATCTTGAAAAACTTGATTCCACACGGACATAACCAGTAAGCCCACAATTTTGCTCTGTTCCAACAAACGAGCCCACGTGACCGTGGGACTCGTAATTGAGCTTTCTGAGGACTTTGAGGCGTTTTGAGGAATCTTTTAGAGTGACAGGTGCCGGGGACGCCAACGGAGACGAATCGGTTCTCGTCGGCCGATGAGAGCTCCATCATGGAAGAAACGGTGGTGAAAGAGAATGGCGATGCGATCACTGAGTCACCTGGGAGAAAGCCGAATTTGAAGGTGGATTTGTCTGCTGCGAATCCAGTGTTTTCAAAGGCCAATGTATCAAAGGGGGCAGAGACGGATTCGGTGTCCCCGGACTCGGATTCGTTTACCTCGATCCAGGCTTCCTTGCTGTCGAATTCCAACTCGCTTCACCGGGACAATTCGTGTCAATGCTGATCAGATTCATTATATCTAGACGAAGCAGGAAGAGCAGCATCTCACGATTCGAACGACCAACCGTCATCACAGGATTCGTCGTTACACTCGGACTCTGAAGAAGAAATCACGACCCCGCGGCTCGACACGGGCAAGGCGAGGGCGCCGACGCCGTCGATTGAGCATGAGAAGGTGTCGGTCCGGTTTCGGGGGGTGAGTTTTCTCTATTCATTGATTTCATTTGGCATTCTTGGTTTTGGTTTGTTTTCAGAATCATTGGGAGAGCAGCGGGGCGAGCTGGCGCTTGCTGTTTGTGCTACGAGTCAGCGCTTATTTCACGATGGTCTGGCGCTTGTTTCCTTTCCTCTCTTTTCTCGCTTGTGTCACTTGGCTTTTTCTTTTGCTATGTTTAGAAGCTGGCGCTTTCCTCAACAGGCGCCTCATTCACCGACACGAGCGAATCAGAGAGGCAGTATGATAGTGCGGAGGAGTAAGTTGTCCCTGACATGTCTTTATCCTCATCAGTAACATAACAAATAACCTTTTTGACTTGTACAAGTAGCTACAAGTACCACAACACGCAAAAATACGCAAAAAGCGCAAAAAGTGCAAAAGCACTAATGGACATGTCCGTTTTACAAAAAAGCGTACATCTTACTTTTTTACTACAAGTGGAAAAAGCGGAAAAGAGTAGTAAAAAGCACAAAAAGCGGGAAAAGCGGTGGAGACATACCAGTGCCAAAAATGTATATTTGAGAATGAACAGGTCGTTTTCATTTCCTCATCAGACATCAGCAGTAGTCGGTACTCATATGTCCACTAGGTACCTAGTACTAGAGTCCGCTTTTTGCGCTTGCCACTTTTCCGCTTGTTACAAGCGGAAATACGGAAAAAGCGGACAAGTGACATCTTGTATTTGCATTACATTCCCAATATCAAATCAATGTCCCAGTCATGTAGTTTCCTCTCAAAACAACTGCAATCATTCTAGGCATCCCTCTACATCAACTAGCCTCAACATCAGGCTCTCTGAAAGAACGAGATAAATCTCGACAGAGAGCCTACAGCAGACTTTAAAAATGGCTATGATAATTTTGATCGGATATATTATGAAATACACCATATTTGGTTTTTTGCTCAAACGGGAGCCGAGCTTAGCGAGGCCTAACGTCATTTTCCCAACCCGGACCGCGACTGTTGTTTGCCCATTCTCGCTGTTCTCGCATTTTTCTTGGGCCAAGTCATGTCAAACATGCTCAGTCCCTTCCTATGAGCCATATTGCAAGAAAAAATGGCCGCGCTTGTGGCCCAAAATGATGTTTCAGTGCTGACCTTCACTGGATGGTTCGAGACATGCCCTTGACAGGTTTTCAAGCGCTGGCTGTGTCAAGCGTCACTAGTCAACCTAAAAAAACATATTCTAGACCTTCCTTCCCTTATCCCTTTCCTTCCGACTCTTTTTCTCGACACTTTACGACCTCCCGAAGATAGGCCAAAAGACCCGGCGCCTGGGATATCTTTCTTGCCGGATGTACCCAAGTGTCCAGGATTCATGATTCATGAAGGAATTGCAAAGAAAACATGTCAACGGTGCTAATGGTGGATGAAAGAAGGTACTGCGCTAAGTAGTTCCTAATTGAGCGTTAAGCCAAATATGGTGTATTTCATAATATATCCGGATAAAGCCGATCAAAATTTATCACAGCCAATTTTAAACTCAGATTTACAGGTCCCTCTGTTGAGGATTCTGACGAGTCAGAGGGACATGTCCCAGGTCTATACATCAACATGGATGTCTTCAAGTGGCTTACCCAAGTTTTGCCCTGGCGGGGTTGATTTTTTGTAAGAGAGGCTGGAGCATTTTCTAAAAGTTTAGCAATTGGCTGATAGGGTTTCTACAGAGAAAAAAACAAGTGGAAATGCTGTTTCTGAGAGCATGACTACAAAATAATGACTTCAAAAAAATGAGCATGTGCCATATGCATGACATGCCGAACGGCAGTGACCCCGAGTGAGGGACCGCCGGTTAAGGATGCGGAACAAAAGGCAGACGTCTGATACATGAGCTGGTGAATGAATGTTAGATGGCTGCAAGGGAGACTAGCTCCAACCGGAGGGAGAAACTAAAGGCTTGTCCTATGTCCGATACAACTGTGTGGCTAGGATTATCCTATCTCCTTCGGTAATTATTAGTGCTGAGGTAGATTCAATAGGGGTTTGGACAGACCACCAATGTTGAGAAGAAGAAGAAGAATGGAGAAGCAGAACCAGCAATCAGCATGATGTTTGGCATATGTCACACTACTTATTTGCTCCTAGTCACAGATATTTTTATTTCTTTTATTTTGTGACAGTGAGAAAGCACAGGATCATGTGCACTGCAAACATAAAGCAATTGATCGGCGGTGCTTTTGAAACAATGCAATCTGTCACCACGCCACTGCCTTGACGGGCGCCCAATTATAGCTGTGGAAATGATCAATGGAACCCTGTTCATGGCGTATTCATTCTCACGGTACGTTGTATCTTTCCAGCACAATCATGCTGCCCAAAACCAAGAAACCGTCCTTTTTCAAGAGTATTCAAAGAAAGCTGAAGCCTAGCTCTGGTGCCACTGCCACTACTGTTCCAACAAGCACCATTGGACCTATAAGTGGTCCAGCACTTCTATCCTCATCATCCAGTACCATTGGTGCCGGGAGCCTAGCCTCATCCACAAGCCATTCCCCAGTGACTGTCTCAACAGGCGCTGTCAGTCCAAATTCAACTCAAAGTCCCCAACCAGTGGTTCAAGGCCAAGGTTCTGCTGCTGCACCTGCTGCATCCAGTCTGCAGCCATCAGGGACAGCGGTGGCAGCTGCTGTTCCGTCACCCTCGGGTCTTGTGACCATTTCCTCATCATCAGCTGATGATCTGATTCTCACCTCCAATACTCAACAAGCCCTGGGGACGGTAAAAGATGAACTGAATTCAATCTCCGCCCCAGCCCATTTCATTAGCATTCTGGAGAAGGTGGAGAAATTCACGAATACTTTTGGTGGCTTTGCAGAGGTTTGGATGACAACTTGGACATGGATTCAATTTTGATGATTTTTGGGCTGTAGATACATCCTATTGCAAAAGCCGTGGTCACAGTGATGTCAAGCACCATCAAGGTGAGCATGCCCAACTATTCATAGAATAATTCTCATGACCCCACTGTAAGATTTTCACACAACATGAAAAAGATATTAGAAATCTTTATGATCTCTTGAAAACCATGGAAGACATCTTCAAATTTGTTGAAGATGCACAGCCACTCAAAGTTATCGAGTCACACAGGAAGACCCTCTGCCTCATGCTTGAGCAGACTCTGGAATGTGTCACAGTTATCCGAGAATACTTGAAGCAATCGCAGAACTTCAGTGCGTCAGAAAGTCCTGCTCCTGTGTTGAGGATAATGTTAACCTTCATGATCAACAGTGATTCAGGCTGTCCAGAGTGTAATTTCTGATATCAGCAGTCAATTTCAGCTCTATACTGTAACCTTTGCCAGGTTCAAAAGGGATTTCATGGATAATACCAATCTTGTCACTAGTATCACTGTGTTGCATATGTCAGCTCAGCTTGAAGCTGTTGGTAAGATTGTATTCTTTATTATACATGCAAGTTCTTGACACATCATAGGCACTGAGAATGTCCTGGATGATATGCCTTATGCAAAAGGAGCATCTTATCAACCAGAAAAAGGTTGCCTTCCAGGAACTCGGCATGATATCATTCAAGAGATCATTGATTGGATATTCAGTCCTGATGGTGATACTACAGCCAGAGTATTCTGGTTGAATGGAGTGGCAGGATCAGGAAAATCCTCCATTTCACATACCATTGCAGGAAAAATGAAGGATTTGGATCGTTTGGGGTCTTCATTCTATTTTGACAGAGCCGATCAGGCCAGGAGGACACCAGGCAATATGTTCAGCACTATTGCTCGTGACCTGGCTGATTTTGATCCCCTTTGGAAGCAGGCATTATACCAGGTGGTCAAAGATGACAAATCACTGCGTACAACAGAATCAATTCAGCAACAATTCAAACAGTTTATACTTGCACCAGCCAAGCTGTGCACTCCAATTGGTCCAGTTGTGATCACCATTGATGCTCTGGATGAGAGTGGTGATCCATCATCTCGTGAGGGATTACTCCAGATCTTTGCAACTCAGGCCCACAATCTTCCTTCCAATTTTCGCATTCTCATAACATCCCGCACTGAGGATGATATTCACAAATCTCTTTCCAATTCAAATTTCATTTGCTCCAAACCAATGCATAAAATTGATATTGCAAGCACCAACAATGATATCAAGGCTTTTGTTGAGCACAAGCTATCTAAAATGACTCCCAAATTCAACCAAAAATGGGATGGAAATGCATGGCTCTCCCAACTTCTTGGAAAAGCTGATGGTTCATTCCAATGGGCCTATGCAGCATGCCAGACCATTCTGACAGACCGCAGCAGTGGTCTCATTCCCACAAAGCGCTTGGAACGACTGTTGGTCAGTGGTGCAGGACTTGATGGGCTATACAAAGAAATTCTAGATCAGGCATACAAAAATGCCTCAGATGATCTCATTAATGCCTTTGTCTCAGTATTTGGGTGCATTCTGGCTGCCAAAGAGCCATTGACATCTGCCACTCTGTGTGAGATGCATAAAACAGATGACCTGGAGTTTGAGGATGTGGTTGCATTGATTATCAATCCACTTGGGCCACTACTCAGCGGTGCAATAGATCCAACCATCCCTTTACAACCATTGCACACCTCATTCCGTGAATTCTTGGAGGATCATGAGCGTGCTGGAAAGTTTTTCATCTTGACCAGCAGCTATGAAGCTGTCATGGCACACGGTTGTTTCCGGATTATGAAGGAGCCTGGCACTGGCCTTCGGTTCAACATCTGGAATCTTGAAACATCCTATCTCCCGAATGACAAAGTGCCTGAGACAGATTTCCGAAAGAATGTCATTACACCACATCTTTTTTATGCTGTCCGCTTCTGGGCTGAACATACTCAGGGTGGTATTGAAATCTCTGGGATTATTTCTGAACTTCAAGACTTTATGGAGAACCAGTTTCTTCACTGGCTAGAAGTACTTAGCTTTAGAAACAACCTTTCTATTGCTGCTAATGCCATGCACCTGCTTGGTGCTGAACCTAAAGCAAGTTCCCATTACAATGAATGCACATCTTCTGACCTTCAATTTAGATTGGAGAGCAAGATCCAAGACTAAAGGACTGGATCACAGATGCCAGACAGTTTTTGGCTGCATTTATGGCACCAATTTCACAAAGCACTCCGCATATCTATATATCTGGCCTATCTCTCAGCCCATCCACAAGTTGGATAAAAACCAATTTTGGGGTCCAGTATTCTCAGATTGTCAGAGTTGAACAAGGGCAAAAGACACACTGGAATTCAGCCTTGAATGTTTTTTATGGATGCACTGGCTCAGTATACTCAGTTGCATTCTCACCAGACGGCCAGAAGATTGTGACAGGCTCATGGGATACGACAATCCATGTTTGGAATGCAGAAACTGGTGCTGGAGTCACAGGCCCTTTTGAGGGACACACTGACCCAGTACTCACAGTTGCATTCTCACCAGATGGCAAGAAGATTGCTTCAGGCTCAGATGATCACACAATCTGTGTTTGGAATGCAGAAACTGGTGCTGTAGTTGCTGGCCCTTTTGAGGGACACACTGGGCCAGTATGGTCAGTTGCATTCTCACCGGATGGCCAGAACATTGCTTCAGGCTCAAAGGATCACACAATCCGTGTTTGGAATGCAGAAACTGGTGCTGTAGTTGCTGGCCCTTTTGAGGGACACGCTGGCTTAGTATGGTCAGTTGCATTTTCACCGGATGGCCAGAAGATTGCTTCAGGCTCATCCGATTCCACAATCCGTGTTTGGAACGCAGAAACTGGTGCTATAGTTGCTGGGCCTTTTGAGAGACACACTGAGCTAGTACTCTCTGTTGCATTCTCACCAGATGGCCAGAAGATTGCTTCAGGCTCATCTGATTCCACAATCTGTGTTTGGAATGCAGACACTGGTGCTGTAGTTGGTGGCTCTTTTGAGGGACACACTGACTCAGTACAGTCAGTTGCATTCTCACCAGATGGCAAGAGGATTGCCTCAGGCTCATTTGATCACACAATCTGTCTCTGGAATGTGGAAACTGGTGCTGTAGTTGTTGGCCCTTTTGAGGGACACACTTACTCAGTACTGTCAGTTGCATTCTCACCAGATGGCCAGAAGATTGCTTCAGGCTCAGGGGATCACACAATCTGTGTTTGGAATGCAGAAACTGGTGCTGTAGTTGCTGGACCTTTTGAGGGACACACTGACTCAGTATGGTCAGTTGCATTCTCACCAGATGGCCAGAGGATTGCCTCAGGCTCATATGATCACACAATCTGTGTTTGGAATGCAGAAACTGGTGCTGTAGTTGCTGGCCCTTTTGAGGGACACACTGGCTCAGTATGGTCAGTTGCATTCTCACCGGATGGCCAGAAGATTGTATCAGGCTCAGATGATCACACAATCTGTCTCTGGAATGTGGAAACTGGTGCTGTAGTTGCTGGCCCTTTTGAGGGACACACTGCCTCAGTACTCTCAGTTGCATTCTCACCAGATGGCCAGAAGATTGCTTCAGGCTCATCTGATCACACAATCCGTGTTTGGAATGTGGAAACTGGTGCTGTAGGTACTGGCCCTTTTGAAAAATACACTCAGAGGGCCCAGTCCATTGCATTCTCTTCAGATGGCCAAGGAATTGTGTCAGGCTCAGACAATCACACTATTCACATCCGGAGCCCTAAAGACACCCCACCTGCAGATTGTAAGTCTTGACGAATTACAGGTCTGATATACTTAACATGCATACACATAGCTTCATACTGGCCATCCTCTGCCAAAGGCAATTTGAAAGATGGATGGATTATAGGTCAGAATGAAGAATATCTTCTTTGGATTCCTCCAGTTCACCGTCTGTGTCTTTACCGTGCTGCAAACACCCTTGTCATTGGTAAAGATGCAACAAAGCTCAACTTCAACCAATGGGCTCATGGACCTACTTGGACCCAGTGCCGCAACTCTATCACAGTTTAGCTTATATCATCCTTCTGTACTGATCTATGGACAAACATGACACATTCTTCTATTTAGCCAAAACAAACAGCTGGACTTTCATCAAGTTCCAGGTCTTTGCACTCTCAATCCAATCCAATCCAGTCCTGAGTCCCATTCTTAGTCTGTTCAGGCTATGGAGTCTGCGTCAAGATAGAAAAGCCATTCCTAGAACAACTTGCACTCTTGACACACTATTCAGTCTGACACCCTTAGGCTTGAGGCTTTTTGTTGATACCTTCACACAGAACCATAAATCCCAAAGTCACTATTGTTGCTCTCAACTTGGTAATGTATGTCACTTGAGCCTGTTTGATTAAATTTCAGCCAGACAATTTTCAATTCATTATTAATTCCTTTCAAGTTCCTCTTGGATGTTACTACATATTATATACCGGTTGTATCTCGGGCCCAGTGCTCATTAGGTGATCTGATCATCCTCTATACTCATCCAGTCATTGAGACACAAGATCCAGCTACAGAAACGGAAAGCCAATACAAGACACCAGAAATGCAAACCTAATGCAAGATAAACCCAAGCAGCTTGAGTGACGTCCCTCATCCATCAAAGCAACTCAAGTATGACTTTTTCACCACCCAGCCCAGGTATCAATGTCACTGCTCACTGACTGGTCCTGTTGGCGAGGATGATAGTGGACTTGGCACTTGCACAGTGCAGTGAATGTAAATTCTGGTCCCACAATAGTTGCCAGGTTGGATGGCAAGCTCGGGCAAAAAAGGAATTCATGCTTCATTTCACTGTGATCAGTGCTCATCCAAGGATACACAGGAAGAACATCGCTCAGGGAGGTGAGGGTTTAGATGCTCTTAGGTCCGAGTCATGTGCTTATCTATCTGAAGACATAAAGCAAAGCGGAAGAGGCGGGGAAACGGATGAAAGCAGCAACGCGAAAAGCGCAGCAAAAGCAAAAGAGTGAGAACAAGCTCACAGCAGGGAAGATGAAACCATACGAGAGACAAAGAGAAGGGACTGGGAACCAATAACAGTGACGAGAAGAAGCAGACCGAGAAGAGAGAGCAAACGCGAAAACCAAAGAAGCTCTCATGACAGCCATAACAATGAAACCGAGTCAAGGAGATCGTGAAACAAACAAAGCAACGAAACCACCAAAACCCAACCTAAATCACAGCAAACGGCCTATCCAAATGTCTCTCTCTACCGAAATAGCATAAGCGCCGACGAAAACAGATAAGCGCCGTCAAAAGCGAACATCCACCGCTCCACTGGCACAAAACAGAAAACAGAACACCACGAATCATCACAGCAAAAAGCAAAACAAAGCAAGATAGATTTCACGAAAATCTCACCTTATTCCACCTTAAACTCGTATTCCTCACCCCACTTCCCCGTGTCCCGCGACAAAGCGCTTCGAGCGCGGGATGCCAGAGTTGGCAGTCATCGAGGCGGAGAGAGCGTAGGTTTAGGGAGCACGGTTGGTCGTCTAAAGGGGAATTGTAGGCGTCTTTGGTACATGTCAGACCAAATACAGCGAGATCGGAAGAAGGACAATGAAAGATAAAGGGGAGAGGAAAAGCGGAGAGCAGAAAGATGGAAAAGTGGGACAGCAGCAAGTGAACTCACCTTCTCCATCGCCCAATTCGGATGCTGAATCCAATGGCAAAACCCCAACAAGCCACTCGACGCTCTTGTCAAGGGGTTTTGGGAGAGGTCCTGGGAGGGAGCGTGTTAGCGAGCGAACGAAGAAAGCGTAAAACGAGGTCAAGAAGAGGTGTACAACTAGGTTAAGAAAAGACGTAAAACAGGGCTAGAAAAACAAAGTCAAAAGAGTCAACGAGACGCATCAAAAGACCTTGAGAAACGCTCACGATAAGATAACACAAGCGCCCAAGATAAGATAACGCGTCAAGACAAACTCACCAAAACTCCAGCCTCGGCGCCCGTGCGATAAACGCGGTATTCATCTTGTAGGTGTTCGGTTCGGTTGGTTGGCCTGTGAGCGGGCGAGGGTCAGTGAGGGTTCAGACAAATAAGAGACAAAGGAGGGAAGAAGATACGAAGGAGAGAAGACGAGCAGGTGAAACAGATGCAGGCGAAACGGAAAAGAAATCAACATACCTTGCGCTCTCCCCTTGCCCCCCATCCTCAAAAACGCCCTCCTAATCCCCTCATCCGGCATCTCATCAACTCCAGTACAACATTCCCTATAAGCTCTCCACTTTACTCGGTCCCAATATTCTTCTTCCTCCTCCTCGGGCTCTTCTTCGCGAGGTTTGCCGATATTAAAGTATCCCGGCGCTGAATTAGATATTCCGGGCACTGAATTAGGTATCGCCGCCCCACCCGCCTCTTATCCCGAATTAGGCATCCCCGCCGATCCCGTCCCGACGCCGACGTCGGCGTATACCCTCCTCCCGAACTCAACGACATACTCGGCGTATGCGATCCCAGCGACGTAGCAGACAACAGCCACCTCCTTCTCCTCTTCTCCCTCTCCTCCCATACGCCCGGATAACTCGACTGGTCCGTTGGTGAGCGGAGGGAGTGGAGAGACGATTGGGTCGATGGCGAGCTCGGCGAATTGATGGAATTTAAGGTTTGCGAGGTCTATGAAGGGACTGGGGACAATATCGACGGTGAAGATGGGATTCTTATTGGTGAGGGTAAGGCTGCCATCTCGATTTCAGATCATCCCTAGAGACCTGTTAGCGAAGGCGAAAAAATGGATGGAAAAGTCGACGCACCGATGGGTTGAGTGCTTTCTCATTTCTCGTTTCTCGCCACATTTTATTCTTTTCTCGTCTCGTCTCGTCTATCCAATCTGCGCGATTCGACCAATATCCGAGCAAATTCCAACCAAACACAGAAATTGAGATCATGACATCGCGGTCAACGTCCGGACCAGTGTCCCAGGAAATCGTGGAGGTATCGGAGGTCGTCGAATACAGCGGGTCATACGAATACAGCGGTTCGACGTGATGGTTGAGGAATACATCGATACGAATGTCGACAAAAGGTGGACCAACGTCGAGAGAGAGGATCTCCTCGTGACGCTGAGCTGCAATTCGTGGATGATCAGGAGACCTGCGACCGTCGGGCAATAGCGAGCGAGCGAGGGCGTAATGCAGCGAGGAAGGAGACCGTACTGCAAACGATAGGTGAATGGTGAATAGCAAAAAGGTCATGGTGGAATGACAAGGATGCAGGATTGAATGAGATGGTCGTCGAGCAATGGCATGGGATGACGAATTTGGTCGAGCGAAGAGAAACAGCGACGAGGACCGATGCAGCCGCCAGCGATTTCAGTGAGCCAGACGAATGACCAGACATTGATGACGATGAACCGAGCAAAGGTCGTTACAATGAATCCGATACAATGACAGATTCGCGAGACCAAACCCATGGCGAGGTCCAATTTGACGGGTAATGCGAAACGGGGAAGGTTTGTCGTGAAACAGGATGGGCACAACCGATTCCGCAACGACCAGGGATGATAGAGAAGAACAAATAAGCCGTGAGCATGATCCTAGTCCCAAAACAGATTCGACGTACCGTGTCCTGATTTCCGTCCGCAAATATCCTATCGTCTCGTCTCCTCTGCTTGCTTCCGTATTCTCCTTGTTCGGATCCTCTTTTCTCACCGCTCTTTTGGTCTACAGCACCAGCCTCGCAGAATTCCCGTCCATTTCCAACGTCGAGATAAACGAGCAGGAGCGCCAAGAGCAGTAGCGTTTTTGCACGATGAATGAGGTCCTGTCCAGTATTTGGGCACGTGTTGTGCCGAGGGCCGAATCTCGATATTCGCATCACGGGGGATTTCGCAGCACGTGTCATGCGCGTCTCGATCTACCGTTCGTGTCAGACCGTCACTGTCAGCGCCGTTGCACCATCTTTGACCATGAGTCGCAGCACGCGGGGATGATAGAGGCGCAAGATGCTGGATCAATAGGCGGTGAATTGGTGAGAGATGAAAGGATGCTGTGAGTGAATATTCGTGCAGTGAAGAGGGATATTGGGCTTCAGCACACGGGGAATTCGATGTAAGTCAAGAGGGAGGAAAGAGCATAGGTGGATTGAAAGAGCCAGGCAAGAAAGGATAGTTTTGAGCTAGGCTTCAAGTCCAGCAGAACAGTTCACTCAAGTACTCATTTGAACGACACAAAAAAATGCTGTCAGTTGATACACACAACTTGAACGAACAAGCTCTTGTGTGATTATTCCGAAATTAAGATCTACTTCACGTTCACTAAATTGAGGGTACGGTGAGAGTAATTATTGGACTTCCATGTTGACAGGCAAATTTGAGGCTTGAAAGTGACCTGTGTGATCAAATTAACAATCTCCGACATGATTCCGATTCATATTGGCCTATCATCTTCACATATCTCTGCAACCATATGGTTTCCTGCCACCGGCCTACAGTCTTGGCGACTAGATCAAGGACCAATTCACTTGTCTGGACTTGGCAACCGCATCCCTGGCGCCGACCAATGAATCGATAAGACGTAAGCCTGCTAAGGGTACTAAGGATCAGTCAGGCATTCAATCTTTTTAAACACATTTAATTCTAGGTATAGACGGGAGATCAGCGACATCAGGAAAACGACTATTTCAGATGGTGGCGGCGATATTAATATTCGCTGTGGAAACCATAGGAGGGGAGCCTCCCAGTTACACATGAAGGACTAGCTACTAGGTTGCAGACTCGAGTCGCACCACAGTCTCTGACATGTCGACTATAACAACGAATTAGGGTCGATCTTCCACCAAGAACACCCATCAGTACCAAATCCGCCCTGTTTTCCGTTCTATCCAATCACCATTCACCAATATAATACCTCCATAGTACAGAAGGAGATACACACCCCAGGATCTCGGCATAGAAGAGTCCCAATTCTGTTACGCGCAGCAGCAGGCTCAAAATAGTTGCGAATCAGTCGGCACTTGCACGAGAAGTCAAATATATTCATAGTGCTTTACAAGAGATGAATGTCTTTTTGAATTGGAATGCGCCGTTCGGCATGTACCTGAGGTATACTCGCAGCGCGCGGGTGAGGTTTAGCTTCAGCTCAGCAAGAAAAAACAAAGGCACTTGCTTCTTTCAACTCCGCTGGTCGATCTCAGCTGATGGCATGCGTCGCTGCTTCTGATTGGTCCCGGGTGCCACTGACGGTTCATCGTCGGTATGGGAAAACGCGAGGCGGCATGGGAAAGCACGAGGCACCATGAGAATGTGCGAGACAGGAGAAAACGCTAATGGAAGGCACAAGACATGGAAGGCTAGACATGGAAGGCATCCTGGAGACGCATAGAAGCGTCAGGCCCTCGGACACTCTAGGACTCCCTCCGGTGTAAGGTAAATCAACGGCGAATTTTTTTGGATTTTCCGTTTTTTAAGATAAATCAAGGTCCTGAGCCAGGTTTCCGTCGGCAGTAAGGTAAATCAGGGTAAATCAAGTTGGCAGAGAAAAAGATTTCTGACATAGACCTTGGACTTGCGCTAGAATTTGACCAATACATCGGCACGCGATATTGAGACAAAGCGCGTGGGTGGGAAAATTACTGCGAAATGAGATGACAAATCCTGATTTTCCTTCCGTTTTATGTAAGGAAAATCAGCACGAGACAAAGAAAAATTCCCGGAGCGAGTCCCAGAGGAGTGTCCGAGGGCCTGGCGCCTTCGTGCACAGAAGCTCAGATGAACCCTCATTTTTGTGAAGCTTTCATTCTATCTCTATTCCCAGAGCAGACCCTGATTTCAATCATTGCACTCCAAGGTATAAACATCATGATAGGCAGGGTGGTCGTGTCATCATCCAGCAACGTCGACTCTTTACTCTGACTAAATGGACGACGCTCTCAACAAGATTCAAGCCATCTGTAATGATTCCAAAGGCCGCTCTCAGCTGTTTCGTTCTGGTAAGTACCTCTCCCTTCCCTGAGTTTATATCTCTCATAATTCACTGACAGGTAGCCACGGCCATCTCAGCGGCATAAGACACTACTACGAGAGCAGTTCTCAGAACGCCAGATTTTCAGTCGAGCCTGGGTCCACTGATGATTTATCTCAAATTGTGCGTCCATGCGGATGATTTTGTCCTCGATGCCGCAGATGTTCTAATCGCGTGCTCCGAAGATGAAAATCATAAAAGAGCACAAAATTTCCTTTGCAGTCAGTGTCCATTCTTCTGAACGAAACTCGGCGTAGCCCAACTCTGACTATCATAATAATGTAGGTCAAAGGTGGCGGACACGCGACCAATCCCGAATTCAGCTCGACCAGCGGCTTACAGATCTCTATGTCGCGTTTCACCAAGATCTCTCATGACGAAAGCAAAATGCAGCTGACCGTCGGCGCCGGATGCGTGTTTGATGAAATCTACAAGGTCATCCGACCTGGTAAATACAACATCGTTGGTGGAGGAGGAAGCGTGGGGATTGGCGGTTGGATCATGGGAGGAGGATACTCGCTCAAAACTAACCAGTATGGCCTTGGAATCGATAACCTTGTCCAGGCTCAGATCGTTCTTCCCAATGGCAACGAGGTGGTGACGGTGTCAGAGACAACCAAGAGCGATCTCTTTTGGGCCATTAAAGTATGTCCCAGGCTTGACTTATGAGTGAACATTGAATGACTGATGCATTTTGAATTGAGGGTGGCGGGAATAACTTTGGTATAGCGACCGAGTTCGTTCTGAAAACCCATAAACAAGGTAGCAATGGATACGTCTATGTGAGTTCACTTGATTTCCATGGAGTTTTCATTCACCGTACTGGTTGCTAGGGGGGACTTCTTACTTTTGACAAGGCTCGTGTTGAACGTGTCAAAAAGGCCATTGTCGATTTTATGAAACTGGAAGACCCCAAAGCCGCTATTGTCGCAGCTTTCAGGTGCTACCGGAACCGCGGTATTCAAGAGGTTCTTGTTTAATTTCTTTCACGATTGTGTGTTTATCACCGGGATTTCTTCCACAGTTCAAATTCACAGTCTTGGCATTTTATGATGACGAGAAACCTACTCGCGACCCTTTTGAAGACTTCCTCGCCATTCCTCACCACGGTGAACTCACAAACTCTAGTTATACGAAGCTGGATACCGCTACGACTTTGCTTTACAGCCATATACCGGCGGACGTTGCGACTATGACTCTTTCCTCTTATCAAGAAGACGACGACTCTGCATTTTCTTTTCCCAGCTCAGCAATCGCCGGAATGGGCGTTATGAATGCGCGGTACGCCACCGCCCCACAAGAGAAAATTCCTCTCACTTGACTTATTGTTAGAGCGCGATGGGGAAACGTCATGGTGTCCAAGTATACGCAAAACCTCATCAACGTTGTTGAAGAAGAAGCTAAGGTAAATAGATTGGCCGCTATACCTTTCATGAGACTTCATGTTATTTCTAGGCGGCCAAACAACTCATGGAAAAACACAACGGGAGAATGGTCGTGTCCGATATATGGCCTTTTTTGCCAAGCATGTTCGATAACAGCGTCAATTCGGCATGGCCGCACAAGAAGGGAGCACCCAACGGACCCCTTCTTGTGTATTTCATGTGGGAAGATGAGGAGAATGACGACGTATGGATTAGCCAGATGAAGACGGCCTTGGATCACATCTACCGGATCGCACTCCTGGAGAAATGCACCACACATAATGCGCCTGTGTATTGCAACACCACCCTCGCAGACGTTACTACGCCTCAGCAGATCTATCGAGACAATCTGAGCAAGCTGTCTGAGCTGAGGAAGAAATACGACCCTGATAATGTTATGGAGAAGACGGGCGGGTTCCGTATCCCGTTGGAATAGTAGAACATCGCGTGATACATAGCTAAGTTGGTACCAGTCGACAATCTGTACAGTAACTTCTAACACTGTAAGGCTTCACAACATTATCTGAACAACAAATGCCTACCGGCTCTCATGATTTGACACTCTTTACTACCCATAATTTGTCAGCAAGGATCCCCATTCAGTACAGGGTCGTCAAAGAGACCAGTCTAGACTTGAGGGAAACTATCAGTAAAGAAAAAGAAAGGAAAGACTATACAGGCTGAATGAATATTTCGTTGAGTCAGAGAATGGTGAACCGAGATGGGAATCGAATTTCAATAGATATACTGACTCAGAAATGTAGAACATGGCTGATTTCCAAGTGCAATATGGGTGGATGAACAAGATAAGCTCAATGGCGGTGGTATCCCATCAAGTGCTGTAACATGATGCTCATGGCATGCACACATAACACCATCCATTCCTTCTGCACGTTCTCGGGGATTTAGTGACTGTAAATTATATGCTACGCACTGATTCAACCCTTCAACTCCTCTAGATCTAGTCATCACAGTGCAGAGCAGTTGGCCTAATGGTACGTTAATGCCAATCAGGGTTATATTGACATCATACAAAGACTGTTTTCCTTTCGTAGAATTCCAGCATCCGTTAATTTCCGTTAGCGCCACAAGGGACATTTTCAAGGTACCCACCCTCTGGGGAAAGGAAAAAAAACTCTGTTACAGACCTGATTGCCATATCATAACCACACCAGTCGGATAGAGGCCGTCCTGCAGCGGCAGATACGAGTCCTCAAATCCTGAAAGTAAGTTCATCAGTTCAGTCTTCCAGGATATAATCTCGCTCCCTCTACATCGTCGTGATATCTGCGCCCACATCCCTCTAACCCTCTCCATCTCCCTATTTGACTACTGCAGGTCCCCTCGTGACATGAAGCAGGGAGATCATGGATGGGCTTGGGAGTCATGAGAGGAGTCTTGTCAACGAGCGGCTTGCTGTGATATTTGTGAGTAATGACTAAGGTATTTGCTGATAAGCGTACAAGCGAGATAAAAGAAAATTCAGCTGCAAAGGAGGAGTTCAAGTATCCGTGAATGGCATCCATGCTCCAATGCCAAATTCTCAACCATGTTGAAACCTATACCACTGATGGGAAGTGCGAATAGAGGTTATCAAGCCGCCTCCAAGTGTTTTTGTTCAGAAAGGTCCAGCAAATAAGATGAGTGATTGTTGAATATTGATACTAGACGCTGAGGCTGAAGATTAATAGATTGCCATGCTACTATTCCGAAATTAAGATATACTTCACGTTCAGTAAATTGAGGGTATGGTGAGAGTAATTATTAGACTCCTGTGTTGAAAGGCAAAATTGAGGCTTGAAAGTGATCTGGTCTTATAGATTCATTGGTCTGCGCCAGGGGTGCGGTTGCCAAGTCCAGACAAGTGAACTGGTCTTTGATCTAGTCGCCAGAACTGTAGGCTGGTGGCATGAAACCATATGGTTTCAGAGATATGTGAAGATGATGGGCCAATATGAATCAGAATCATGTCAGAGATTGTTAAGTTCAATCACACTGTAAGCCGGCTAAGGGTACTGAGTGTAACGTACCTTTATGACTTTTGGGTAGTGTTTCTTGCCTTTCAGGCTTTAGCCTGGATATCCTCACAGATTCCTTATCTACACCATCTTGTAGACATATGACACAATCTTATCTGAACCTTTACCACAACAATCTAACTCCCAAGTTACTTCTTCAGTGTTTTCTGTTGCACCTCGCGCTGCATGCTGGCTGTTGAGTACTTGTTCTTGAATTCTGTCGTATCGGCTAGGGTTCGTTCACCATGAAACCTTACTATTTCTCAAGGTGATCCCTGTCGGACTGGCCTCTGGGGAATCTATTGACATAAAGGCTGTTATTTAGGAAACACGGCTTTACACTGAGGACCAGCCAGGCAGTCAATGTTTGTAAACACATGTAATTCTAGGTATAGATCAGAGATCAGTGACATAAGGAAAACAACTATTTCAGATGGTGGCAGCGATATTAATACTCGCTGTGGAAACCATAGGAGGGGGGCCTCCCAGCTACACATGAGGGACTAGCTACTAGGTTGCACACTCGAGGCGCACCACAGTCTCTGGAATGTCGGCTAGAACAACGAATTAGGGTCGATCTTCCACCAAGAACACCCATCAGTAACAAATCCGCCCTGCTTTCCGTTCTATCCAATCACCAATCATCAATATAATACCTCCATAGTACAGAAGGAGATACACACCTCGCCGTTCGTGTTGCATTCGTCAACAGGCCTCCTCAAGAGCCTCCCACAATTACCGTCGGCGATGAACTGACATCCATTGACGCTCTTAAGTTCGATGTTGATATTTATGGGTTGGGATCCTACGATGGGGTAGAAATCGGTATAACTGTCCGCGTTGGGCCCGAAATGTCTACCAATTACAGCGTTGCAGAATTGGCCGATGGCATCGATGAGTGGAGCGCGGGAGGCTGTGACGCCGGAACCGTAACAACTGACAGCCTCACCACGGCTGACGAGGTCTGGGGTGGTAGAGTTGGTACTAGCAGGAAGAGCAGTGGAAGTTATGGTGAAGAGACTAAGGGCAACGACAATGGCAGGGGTGATACAGAACATGACTGCTCAGCGAACGATCAGAGAACGGAAAACACAGTCTGAGCATCTGTGACTTACCTAGAGTAAGTATAATCTGGTTGTGATAATGTTGGCAGTTGTAGTTGCTGTTGGAAAATTCATAAAATGGGTCTGCTCTTTATACGCAAGAGCCACCACTGTGCTTGCCAATCCCTCCAGGTTTGACGGAAAGACGGGAAGGCGGAACCCCTACAGTGCCCAGCAAAGCCTCGGCCGCGTTCCATGTCCATCTGAAAATATTTGCGACCGTCCGAGCTGTCCGAGTACTTGGATACGCTCAGATTGTGGCCGGATTTCAGATTTTCAAGGAGACGTCAAATTGTCGAAGGAGTATAACTCTTACCACCGACAAGAGACAGACGAGCCACTGACCTACAGCGTATACCACTCTAGATTTGAAGTCGAGAATTCACCGACTAATTTCCGACTGGCACACACAGCCAGAATGTTCCATGATGAGCGGCCATATCATGGCCGAAACTGATACCTGATATAGATACGCCACAGCCAAGTGAATGTCTCTCGATGGCGTCTCTAGGTGACATGTACGGCACCGAGATGTCCGGGTCTAATCTTGGAAATTCCCGTCTTATGTGGTGTCGGTCACCCAAGTTTTCACGAGCTTGTGGTTTCATATTTCCATCGAACGTGGAATGATCTGCGGAGGGTGGTAAGGAAACGGCAAGCCATCATTTCCAAATACATACACGACTGATGCTCTCAGATCGTTTTCAATCTGAGCGGCGCTTACCCTTCACACCAAGCTGTGATGCGCCAAATAAGCCTCTTCAAAAGAGCACTTATCTGGTATAGGAATCACGATTGGCAGGCGTGGGCGCAATGGAGTTGAAGGTGCAGCTACCTCGAAGGTTGGAATAGACAGTACTAGCACGGCTGCCCACAGGTCATTTTCACGGCCATGAAAATGGCCCGCGACGATGCTTTCTCCTGGCGGCTGGGAAAACAAAAAATGTTTGCCGGCCGCGAACATTTGCGCGTAGATTCCCACCGCAAACGTCGGCCGGATCGATTTTCACCCCGCTGTTCACGGCCGGCCGGTCATTTTCACGGCCGTGAAAATGACCCGCGGACCGCCGTGCTAGTGTCTATCATTCATATTGGTGATGATGGTGTGTTTTGTGCTCCCGTCGTCGCCCACGCCTGCTAATGGTGATTCCTATACCAGATAAGTGCTCTTTTGAAGAGGCTTATTTGGCGCATCACAGCTTGGTGTGAAGGGTAAGCGCCGCTCAGATTGAAAACGATCTGAGAGCAATCAGTCGTGTATGTATTTGAGAATGATGGCGCTTGCTGTTTCCTTACCACCCTCCGCAGATCATTCCACGTTCGATGGACATATGAAACCCCAAGCTCGTGAAACCTTGGGTGACCAGACGGGATTTCCAAAATTAGACCCGGACATCTCGGTGCCGTACATGTCACCTAGAGACGCCATTGAGGGACGTTCACTTGGCTGTGGCGTATCTATATCAGGTATCGGTTTCGTTGACCATATGGCCGCTAATCATGGAACATTCCGGCTGTGTCTGTGCCAGTCGGAAATTAGTCGGTGAATTCTCGTCTTCAAATCTAGAGTGGTATACGCTGTAGGTCAGTGGCTCCTCTGTCTCTTGTCGGTGGTAAGAGTTATACACCTTCCACAGTGTGACGCCTGCTTGAAAATCTGAAATCCGGCCACAATCTGAGCGTATCCCAGTGCTCGGACAGCTCAGACGGTCGCGGAGATTTTCAGATGTACATGGAACGCATCCGAGTCTTTGCTGGGCACTGTAGGGGTTCCGTCTTCCCGTCAAACCTGGAAGGATTGGCAAGCATAGTGGTGGCTCTTGCATATAAAGAGCAGAGCCATTTTATGGATTTTCCAACAGCAACTACAACTGCCAACACTATCAAAACCAGATTATACTTACTCTAGGTAAGTCACAGATGCTCAGACTGTGTTTTTCATTTTCTGATCGTTCGCTGAGCAGTCATGTTCGGTGTCACCCCTGCCATTGTTGTTGCCCTTAGTCTCTTCACCATAACTTCCACTGCTCTTCCTGCTAGTACCAACTCAACCACCCCAGACCTCGTCGGCCGTGGTGAGGCTGTCAGTTGTTACGGTTCCGGCCTCACATCTCCCCGTGCTCCACTCATCGATGCCATCGGCAAATTCTGCAACGCTGTAATTGGCAGAGGTTTCGGGCCCAACGCCGACAGTTATACCGCTTCATACCTCATACCGCCTTCAACAAACACACCCGGCCGGATTGACATCGAACTTAAGAGTGTCAATGGATGTCAGTTCATCGCCGACGGTAATTGTGGGAGGCTCTTGAGGAGGCCTGTCGACGAATGCAACACAAACGGCGAGGTGTGTATCTCCCTCTGTACTATGGAGGCATTATATTGATGATTGGTGATTGAATAGAACGGAAAGCAAGGCGGATTTGTTACTGATGGGTGTTCTTGGTGGAAGATCGACCCTAATTCGTCGCTATAGTCGATATGTCAGAAACTGTGGCGCGACTCGAGTGTGCAACCTAGTAGCTAGTCCTTCATGTGTAACCGGCAGGCCCCCCTCCTATGGTTTCCACAGCAAATCTTAATATCGCCGCCACCATCTGAAATAGTTGTTTTCCTTATTTCGCTGATCTCCGATCTATACCTAGAATAAAATGTCTTTAAAAATCTTGACTGCCTGGCTGATCCTCAGTACCCTTAGCAGGCTTACAGCGTGATCAAATTTAACAATCTCCGACATGATTCCGATTCATATTGGCCCATCATCTTCACATATCTCAGCAAGGCTATGGACGGGAATCAGCAAACGAGTTTTTGATGGTGATGGTTCAATACTTGCGAATTCGGAGTCGCTGTCTCTGAATTAGGTATGGGCGCTTGATTAGGTACTCCCGCTCCCGTCTCTTGTCCCGAATTAGACTGACCCGCCGCTGCCGACGCAGGTCCCGACGCCGACGTCGGTGTATACCCTCCTCTCGAGCTCAACGACGCCGACGGTGTATGCGATCCCGGCGACGTACTAGTCAAAACTCGACTCCTCCTCCTCCTCTCCCTCTCCTCACCCCCTCTGCTCCTCCGTAGACCGGGATAACTCGGCGGGTTCGCGGACGATATACGGCATATTACGGAAGTGGAGGGAAGGATGAAGCGCGCGTTTTAGGGAGGCGTCGGGGCGTGAACGGAGTAATGCGCCCGATGCCGTACGAGTCCATCGTCGATGAGCAAGACCCCGAACATCCGTCGGGCAATGGCGACTCCAACCTGGAAGACAAGTCAGAGCGTATAGAATCACTATCGCTCTCATTGCCCAAGCTCTGTGAGCTAGGCGAGCAGAGAGAATGGAGATAAGATTGGGTTGATGGTGAGCTCGGCGAATTAACGGAATTTAGTGATGTTTGAGATGTTTGATGTCGCAAATACGACGGGACTGCTGACGATATCGAGGGTGAAGACGGGATTGTCATGGATGAGGGTACTTAATGCGGCCATCTTGAATACAGATTATGTTCTGTATAATGTGAATGAGGAAACGCAAGAGAATGCAATAAAAATTGACGCGCCGATAGATTGCGCGCTTTCTCGTTTCTGGCTATACCTTATTCTCTTCTCTCATCTATCCAACTTGCTAGGGAACCAAATTCCAACCCAAGGTTCCGACGACTCAATTCCAAGCAGAACCAATGACGTCAACGAAGAGGCGAGACCGATATCGAGAGGTCAATGCAAAGATGCAGATTGAAGGGTCATGGCGAAAACACAGGTTGTAAGGATATGGCGAAACCAATGTCAAAAGGTCAAAGGCGAGACCAATATCGAAAGGCGATAGCGAAGACGCAGGTCGAAAGGTTATGGCAAGACCAATCATGTCGAAGACAGTCGAAGAATCATGGAATCATGTCGAGGGTGTCGACGTATCGCAGACACCAAACAAAAGAAGACAGTGCCATTGTCAATGCGCGAAGGCAAAACATGGTC
The DNA here is from genome assembly GCA_029320655.1 of Mycena floridula. Lineage (NCBI taxonomy): Eukaryota > Fungi > Basidiomycota > Agaricomycetes > Agaricales > Mycenaceae > Mycena > Mycena floridula. The sequence goes on from JARIHS010000027.1 coordinate 359,568, forward strand.
GAATGGTGAGCGGATGGTAAACGGTCATCCGTGAATAAGGTCGATGCCAACCTCGACATGGCGAGGTAATGCAGAACGTGAATCAAACGCGAAAACGACAGCGAAATGAAGAAAAACAAAAATGAAACCAGCACGGTCAGTGAAATCCTGTTTCAGAGGATAGGGCGACATTACCTGATAATCTTCGTGTGCTTCTCTTCCGTCTTCTCTTCCGCTTCTCTTCGTCTGTTATAATCTCTTCTGCTTCTCTCAGTCTGCTTCAGCTTTTTGTGTACCCTTTCCTGCAGCGGCGCTATAAGCCTCGTTGAGCGAAGCACCATAAGCCTCATCGAGCAAAGTCTTGTCAAGTAAGGAGACCTGCGAGCGTCGCTGAGAATTCGTTTCAGGAGACGGGGACAATTTGTTTAGAGCGACGGATGAAAAGGTCGAATGGAAGGGTGATATAAGTAGCAGTGGTGTAATGACAAGCAGGGCCATAGCCAAACACAAAGGATTGATGAATAGGCGAGCGAAGGAGAGATTCGTGTGGTGTCAGTTTGGCAAGGGGATTTCGCGAAATGCGCGAGCGAAGGAGATGTGACATGATCAAGTGAAGCAGACATGGGACATGGTCGAGCCACGAGGACAGATGGAGCAATTTCGATGAGCCAGACGAATGACCGGGCAATAATGACGATTGGTCGAGCAAAGGTCATCGGCGAAAGGTCGCGCAATGAATCCGATGCAATAACGGATTAGCGAGACCAAGGTCATGGTGAGGTCCACGAATGGCAAAAGCCCGTATCATGAAGGTTGAGCGACGGCGCAAGGTGATGGGCGAGACCACGACATGAAGGTTTGGCGAAACCCGATGACGCATCGACGGAATCACGAATGTCGTCGATTTTATCGGGGAGGAATTTGGGGCGGAGCATAGATTTGTGGGGTAATGCAAAACGGTGAAGGGTTGTCGTAAAGCGGGATGGCCACAAGCGAATATACAAGCACTGATATTCAGATTTAGTCAACCAGAGGGATAACCACGTAGAGGGATGATAGAGAAGAACAGAGAAACTGTCAGCAGAATCCTCGTCATGTAACGGATTCGACGCACCGTATCCCGTCTCCTCGCTTCCAAAATCCGTGATTTCTATCCACTCGTCTCGCCAATGTCTCCTTTTGCGTCAGCGGTAGCTCTTCACGTCCATGGAATTCCCAAGTCGAGATAAACGAGCAGGAGCACCAAGAGCAGCAGCGGCGTCTTCGTTAGCACGACGGATGATGAGAGCTAAGAAAAAGGACAAGGTCCTGTCCCTTTCCATCATTTGGGCACGCGGCCTGCCGAGGGCCGAATCCCGATATTCGCATCACGAGGGGGTTTCACAGCACGTGTTATGCGCGTCTCGATTTACTGTTCGTGTCAGACTGTCACTGTCAGCGGCGACGCGGCGTGTTGGGCTTGAGTCGTAGCACGTGGAGACGATGGAGGCGTAGTATACTCATGAGACACTGTATCGGTAGGTGGTAAATTGGCGAGAGATAAAAGGCATATGCTGTGAGTGAATATTCATGCAGTGATACAATGAATAGAGATATTGTGATTAAATAAGGAGAGATGTTGAGAATGATGAAGAGGAATATTTCAAGTGGTGAAGGAGTATATGAAAAGTTATTGAAGAGGTGGATATTGGGCTTTGGCACGCGGGAAATTCGGTGTAAGTCAAGAGGGAGAAAAGAGCCCAGGTGGATCGAAAGAGCCAAGTAAGAAAGGACATTTTTGAGCTAGGATTCAAGTCCATTGGAACACTTTACTCAAGAACTCATTTTGAACAAGATATAAAAAATCGACTACTAATGTACGCGCACAGCTCGAACAAACAAGCTCTTGTGTGATTATTCTTGAATTCAGGTCTAGTATATGTTCACTAAATTGAGTGTACGGTGGGAGTGCATATTATACTCACCTGTTGACACACAAAAGTACACCCTGTCGATGGGCAAAAGTGCTCGCTTGTTGATCGGCACAACTACGGGGTTGGTCAGCCAGAAACTCTGTAACACAGGTATGAAATGTATCCGATCATCAAGTGTGATTTTAGTAGGTTTAAAGACATCAATATCTCCTCATAGTAGCGGATACAGTACCGCACAGCACAAAAAGACATTCCAACAAATCACCGATAACACCCCCAGCTTGAACAAACTAGCCGTCGGAGCGATTATTCCTTATTTCAGACCTGTGCTGGGTCAGTAGCTATTGGCACTTGTGTATGAGGAATAGATATGACCTACACTTGGTTAGTACTCAGCACAAAAGAGTTATAATTATGACGATGCATGCATAGCCATGAGGATGTCTCAAGGGATACAGCAAGTTGCACCTGTTGCGTTGCGCTGTATAAGTACGAGAGCACATATATATCTGGACATACCCACTTGGTCCTAGTCCAGAAACCAGCCCGTGGAGCAAATAAATAAGAACTCACATTGAAAGCAGATACAAGATAAATAACAACACACTACAAAAAGAAATGGTAGTTCATCAAATGAATGGGCTGCTGTAGTTAATGTATTCGGATCTAGTCTGCGTTTGTTATACTGGCCTGTTGCTTGTTATACCAGCCTGTTATAAGTACACTCACTCAATACACACTGGTTGACAACTCAAAAGTGTATGTTTGGACAGTCCGAATCTGTGTGTCCATTGGACTGACATATTCAGGATCACTTTTCCATATTCCTGTTCAGTTCTGCTTCCCTGATACATTCCATTCCAAAGCAGGCTCTTACCTCTCTCATGTAACATGTTTATTTTCTGTTTCTGGACAAGTAGGACAAATCTTCTCAGGCAATTAGAGATGTAATTATGAGGACTGATTCCATACATCTAAATGTGCATACGAACTGGGCTCATACATATAGTACTGTATAGGTCTAGATACTGACACAGTCCTATAAAATCATGACAAAACTTGCTCAAAAAATTTCAACAAACCCACTTCACACACAGAAGCAGCTTGAACGAACAGGCCTTGTGCTGTCATTGCTGATTCCAGATCTAGTCCGTGTTTATTGTAGTAGCCCGTGCTACATCTGTTGAATAAACACCTCTCTCTCAACAGCTAAAAACTCAGGGTGTCGACCATCCGATTGTTTCATTCAAAACTAGACATGAAAAAGTATCTGGACAGATGCTCATTGCATAGGCAGCTGGAACAAACAATCTGTGGTGCTAATTTTCATACTAAAGCTCAATCATGTGGCTATGGTAGGCATAGCAGAAAATTACAGATAGATACATCATAGCATGAAAAATATGGTAACACTGCATTGATTATTGCCAAGAAGCTTGAACAAGCATGCTCGTGTGATATTATTCATGATTCAAGTTCCAGTTAATGTTTATTGCCATGGACTCTTGTGGGGGTGACACCGGGGGCATCAATTGACGCACTCCGTTTGGAGTGCGTCACAAGAAGTATTGATGCATTCCCTGATCATTTCCCACAGCCTTTGTTCCAAAATTGGGCTCACAGCTGGGAACTGAATGTTTCATTGGGCGGCCAGGCAACATCCTGCTAACTCATTGTTGTTTCTCACAAGTCTGCTGTGGGCTCTGCCAGGTATCAGTCCAGCTGTTATGTCTCCTCTATGTATTCATCAGGGAATAGAAGTCATTGTGCACTCCATCACCATTCACCCTGGCATGCATACATGGTTTTTTCATACATAATTAGTGATTAATGTTGGTAAAGAGCTACTAGAACCCCATTCAGCCCATTGACTGACTTGAGATAAATGCATGAGGACAATGACTCATTTGGATGAGTCATCACCAGATGAAGCACCCAGTTCCCAGGGCTGAGCCCAACTTTGGAACTCTGATTTTTGTGTCCTTTGTAGATAAACACATAAGAATCTACATTTTAAATACTTGGATCAGGCTTAATACCCATAACATTCCCCAGATTGGACTTCGGTGCCACAATGAACTGAGATGTCATGGCCGCGCCGAAGGTCTGGACCCGGAGATAAGTGTGACATGTGACATCACGCTCATGGGAATGCACTTCTGGTCGTGAAACTACAGTACTTGATAATGATACTGTAAGATTTATGTCATTCTATTGGGACTGAAAAAAATGGGGACTCGTATCTGCCACCGGAACAGTTGGCCCCTATCCCACTGGTTGATTTATCAAGCAATGTGGATTTTTTTCACTTTGAAAAGGTGCTTAAAGAGAGGACTGGAACCTTGCCACTTGGCAAGGGGATAATGAGATGAACTCAAGGGGAAAGAATGATATTCTGTACAGGTAAGACTCAAACAAGTCCAAAAATCAGGGTTCCATAAAGCTCTATAAAGACTCATCTCATCAGACTTGAACATTGAAGGTCCTTTGTAGAGGGAAAGATATGTGTACTTGACCATGAATCAGGTCCAAAAGGTTGGCAATGTTGGTCTGTCCACTGGAGCATGATATCATGAAGATCATAGTCCACACAGGCTTTGGAGGATGAGTGTATAGAGCCTAAAGAGGACTACACTTCCGGAGGATGAGGTGTGCATGAAGTTCTGCTGATTAACAGAGCTGACCCTTTATTCTATCTGGGTCTTTGCGTTGATAAAATGAGCATCTGGGAGAGTGGATGAAAATGTGATGCGGAGATGATTTGGAGACTGGACAACATGATCTGGTGGTGTTGTTTGATTTGGAGCGTTATGGTTTTGATTCTCTCAGGAGGCAGAATGACGTATGTGACAAGGAGATGCAATACTTTAACAAGTCCAAAAATTTAATCCTATCAATGCTGCATAAAGACCCATCAGCCCAAACATGACAATTCTTGCTTGCAGCACTAGAGCATGATTACGAGTCCCATTTATGGGAGTCGTTTATTGGATGAGAGTGTTTTTTGGGATCCCATCATCAGGTGGCCTCCAGGACAGGGACGACTCATCTGGGGTGGTGTCCCAAGGGACACATTGAATTTTGCCCCGCCTCACGTATGTCTTTCGAGAATGGTAGACAAATATATTACTTAATCTTTTTTACAACCTGCGAAGTTATCGGCAGTAATCGCAAATATCTGCCGGTTTTCAAATGGACTCGATTGTAGATACAAAAACCTGCAATGCACCTTTCACACTCTACTACCTGGATTTAGGGGTTCCGACCTAATCAAAGCGATAGTAGGTGCATTTGCGGTGCCTGCAATGGCGTAGATAGCCGCATTATTGGAGTTCTTGGTGCATGTGAGCAGCGTGTTGTCATCGTAAACCGCCCCTTGATAGGAGACAACTCTGACATGAAACTTCCTGTCGAGTCAGCAGATGACGATGTGAGGAAAGTAAAGAACTGACAGTATCACCGTTTTTCAGGCCCATGACCATGGTGACGTCAAACGGAATGTTTGTGGTTCCAGATGCGAGCTGAGGATGCAAAAAGTAGGCAGCCCCGGTGGCTGTAATAACATAAATGCTCGCATCAAACGCTGTGTCATTGGAGACTGTAATCTGGCGAGCACGTGGCGGTGGCGGTGAACCGCTGTGGATGATGGTTTCAAGAATCTGGAAAGCGATGCTAGGTGCATTTGCGGTGCCTTCAATGTTGTAGATAGCCTCACTCTTAGAGTTCTTGGTGTATGTGAGCAGCATATCATCATTGCCAATCCCCCCTTGACGGGAGTCAACTCTGGCATGAAACTTCCTGTAGAGTCAACATATGACAGGGTGAGAAAAGCAAAGAACTGACTGTATCACCGTTTTTCAAGCCCTTGACCGTAATGAGGTCAAAAACAATGTTTATACTTCCAGCTTCGAGCTGAGGGCTCAAAACGTAGGGAGCCCCGGTGGCTGTAATAACATAAATGCTCGCATCAAACGCCGTGCTGTTAGAGACTGTAATCTGGCGAACATGTGGAGGTGGCAGTGAACCGCCGTGGATAATGGTTTCGAGAGTCTGGAAAGCAACAGTAGGCGCATTTGTGGTGCCTTCAATGTTGTAGATAGCCTCATTCTTAGAGTTCTTGGTGTATGTGAGCAGCATGTCGCTATTGTCAATCGTCCCGTTACCGGAGGCAACTCTGGCATGAAACTTCCTGTAGAGTCAGTATATGACAATCTGAGAGCAAAGAACTGACTGTATCACCGTTTTTCAGGCCCATGACCGTAATGAGGTCAAAAACAATGTTTGTATTTCCAGCTTCGAGCTGAGGGCTCAAAAAGTAGGGAGTCCCGGCGGCTGTAATAACATAAATCTTCGCATCAAACGCTGTGTCGTTGGAGACTGTAATCTGGCGAACATGCGGAGGTGGCGGTGAACCGCTGTGGATGATGGTTTCAAGAATCTGGAAAGCGACGCTAGGTGCATTTGCGGTGCCTTCAATGTTGTAGATAGCCTCACTCTTTGAGTTCTTAATGTATGTGAGCAGCTTGTTGTCATTTTTGATCGCCCCTTGACCGGAGACAACTCTGGCATAAAGCTTCCTGTAGAGTTAGCATATGACAATGTGAGAAAAGCAAAGAACTGACTACATCACCGTTTTTTAGGCCCTGGACCGTATTGAGGTCAAAAACAATGTTTGTATTTCCGGCTTCGAGCTGAGGGCTCAAAGAGTAGGCAGCCCCGGTGACTGTAACAACATAAATGCTCGCATCAAACCCTGTGACATTGGAGAATGTAATCTGGCGAACATGTGGAGGTGGCGGTGAACCACCGTTGATGATGGTTTGGAGAATCTGGAAAGCGACGGTAGGTGCATTTGCGGTGCCTTCAATGGCGAAGATAGCCTCATCCTTGGAGTTCTTGGTGTATGTAAACAGCGTGTCGCCATTGTACATTGTCCCCTGACCGGAGACAACTCTGACATGAAGCTTCCTGTAGGGTCGGCATATGACAACGTGAGAAATGTAAAGAACGTACTGTACCACCGTCTTGTAGGCCCTGAACCTTATTGAGGTCAAAAATGTTTGTATTTCCAGCTTCGAGGTGAGGGTTCAAAAAGTAGGCAGCCCCGGTGGCTGTAATAACATAAATGCTCGCATCAAATGCTGTCTCGTTAGAGACTGTAATCTGGCGAACCTGTGGATATTGTCAACAAATCCCTCATTAAAGCGGGACAAGAACATGGGAACGTACATCTCCAATGGACATCTTGAGAGTGATTGAGTATGTGAAGAATTTGAAAAGTCTTCAGAGGGTCAGGGAGATGTGACAGCAGCACTTTTATACAATGGAATACTAGGAAACGTTTGGACAACCAAACAGAAGCCGGTATGAACATGACTCCGACCTGTCAATGAACCTGATGGGACAAAGACATGGACATTTTGACAGATAGGTAACCAAATCGGCGTTATAAACATGATAATACCAGATGTCAAGACTGACAAGGAACAACATACCAGAACTCGGAGTATGTCACCCGGTGTGAGATAGCACCATTCTAGATCCTTGGAGCCTCTTCCACAACAATCTCAGGGATCAGGCCGACAATTACCCTAAACGTGTCCGACTTGTGTAATTCGGCAAGCGCAGGTGACCGTGGCTAACAAATATTACGAAGGGAACATCAGCCAGGTTGCACAAGTCAATTTTATCATGGGAAATTATGGAAAATATTTATTTCTGAGGACCTACACACACTTTAGTATAGGGGACCTACTTGGACCTAGTCCAACCCATGCGGAACCGAGGGCAACCGGGAAACACAGACAGTGTCGGGTCCGGAATAGCCGAACCGACGAACCGCCAAATCACTCTTTTCACCATGTCTATGCACAGTTCTTGTATTACTTATTTGCCTACATTTTGATGCTTTGGAGAAAGGTTGAATGCAATTCAAATATGGTGGACCTGTAGACTCTGGCTATCTCACACTGGGTGACATACTCCGAGTTCTGGTATGTTGTTCCTTGTCAGTCTGGACATCTGGTATTATCATGTTTATAGCACCGATTTGGTTACCTACATAGCTGTCAAAATGTCCAAGCCTTTGTCCCATTAGGTTCATTGACAGGTCGGACTCATGTTCATACCGGCTTCTGTTTGGTTGTCCAAATGTCTCCTGCTACTCCATTGTATAAAGGTCCTTGTGCTGTTGTCTACATCTCCCCAACGCCCTGAAGACTTTTCAAATAACTCATACCCAATCACTCTCAACATATTCGTCGGAAACATTCCTACGTTCTCATCCCTCTTTGATGAGGCATTTGTTGACGATATCTACAAGTTCTCCAGCTTACAACAAAGTGTTCAATGCATCTTGTTTCAGGCAACAGGAGGTGATACAGTCAGTTCTTTACATTTCTCACATCGTCACATGCTGACTCCATGGGAAGTTTCGACTCAGAGTTGTCGGGAAAACCTCCCATCCTCAAATTGAAATACTCCGCCTTTTTATTAGCTAATTCCGTTTCCGTCGCAGTGCCATGTCCCGCCGATACTCCGTCCGCGTGCCCCAATTGGGAGAGCGTGCTGACGTCAGCGTCGGTCCCCGAAGTCGGCGACGTAACCGCTTTGGCTCCCTCTCTCTCCCCTCCTACTCTCTCCTCTCCTCTCTGAGCCCAGGGCAACTGAGCGGGTTCGCGGAGCTGATGGGGTATATGCCGGATATGGATCAAGTCTGCCATGAACGTAGCGATGCGCGTTGGAGGCGGTGGAGCGGGAAGCGGAACGTAGTGATGCACCGTCGGGCCATTGTGAATCGCTTCAACTTGTTCACGTCAACGAATAGGGTCAAGGATTCATGTCAATGTAAAGGGTGGTGAAAGTCTGGTATTATTGTCGAGACCAGAGCAAACAAACGAGGAAGACAGAACAAGGAAAAGAAAAGATGACAGCCCGGTCAGCAGAAGCCTGATTCGGAGAATATGGCGACAAGTTGGAGAGATGGCTATTGAATGGCAGATACGAGTCCTTCCTGGGGTCTTGACCTGAAGATTGACATTCAATTCCTGTTCAATCATTTGGGTGATGAGATATGATATTCAAATTATTCAAATTGTATTTACTACTTATATAATACAAAACCAACAGGAAGCAGACCCGAGATAAACCAGAAAATGGAAACTTGGGGCAGATGGAGTTTACATCCCAAAATATTGCATTCAAGATGATGCTCAATTGCAAGTTCCAACAATTAATCTTATTAAGTTCAAAAAGAGAGCAATATATAGGTAATTGGCGCCATTCATAGAAGAAGATTAGGATAGGGATGGGCACCGTCCCATATAACGAGTACAGCTGTGGAATCTGCGGGTCCCAGCCTGTGGGGCCAAACGGGATGGAGAATCACGGCCGTCAATGCATTATACGGGTACCGAAAAATTCAAATCTTATTTTCCAAGGTTTTAGACTGTAAACATGTTTGCACTGTTGAAAAGAATTTGAGAAAGCCAGCAGCAGTGACACTATTTATTTGGATTTGATGGTTTAAGCCACAATTATTCAATTGCAATTTTATAAGATTATCTCTTGGATGGATGGCTCACAAATAATCCAGCAGAAATTGCTCATCTTCTAGACATCAATGAAGATGAGACATTGAGCAGACATTGTGAGATGAAGTTCGGATGAAAGTCCATATTGAGGCAGTGCCTCCCACTATTTCGCCCTGACGGTGCCCACCTCATGCAGGGTCTAAAGCCACAGGTGGGTATATTTTATAAAGTATGAAACACTGGAAAGGTTGCCCGCACTCACAAAATTTGAGGTTATCATTGAGAATCTGTCATTGTCCCTGGGACGGAACACCACCATCAGGAAGAGCTCACTCCAATTGTACCATGTATGATCATCAACACTGTAGATCCCAGCAATGATGCTATGCCTTTTTGTAATATGAATGTCTGGGTAGGAGCAAGTCGTAATTTGCAAAGTGTGGTGTTCATAACGTCATCAGGATTTGAAACCTCAGCCAATTATACTGAATCGGACCGCCAAACATTCCAAAAGGAGCATGGGAAATACCTGCACTTTATGATTTCCTTTTATATTCACAAGGGATCAAATAGTAACAAATAATGAGTCTAACAAGTTAGGACTCGTAACATTACCTCGTATTCATGCTTCTCTCTGCGCTTATACTCCTTGCTGAGCTAACGAGCTGGTAGCGGGATTCGTGCAATGCTATAGCAAAGTCGGCATGAAACAGGAGGATGGGCATTGGTGAAAGGATTTGTCGAGTGGAATGGATATGGCCGATTGATGTCCAATGACGGATCAGCAAAATGGCATGCAATGACCATCAAGAAACTGTTGCAGTACCAATTCAACGACCAAACGTCCAATGGATATCGCAGAGTTGAGTAAAAGAGGGTACAACGACGCGATGAAGAATTGGACAGAGCAAACTCGTGGTTTGGTGAATTCATCAACTAAAAGGAATCGGTTGACGGGAGGGAGTTAGTGAGGGGGAAGAGGGGACGGTAGGAAGGGAAGAGGATATGCGTATGAAGGAGAAGAGGAGGAAGCTTGATCCAAGGGCAAAACTCCAACAAGCCACTTGACGCTCTTCTTGTCGAGCCGGTTTTGGGTGAGGTCCTGGGAGGAGCGGGTTAGGGAGCATGAAACGAAGTCAAAAGAGCGTGGGAAAGGAGGTTAAGAAGAGGAGGTTAAAACAAAGCAGAAGAAGCGAAGAGCAAAAGAGAGCAAAAGAGAAGCACCAAAGAAGAAAAAAGAAATTGGATGACAAAAAGGGTGATACAGATGGAGGAAAGCACCACAAGTGTGAAACAGTGTGAAGTAAAAAAGGAGAAGGAAGATGAGATACAGATGCAGAGGCAAGATAAGCCAATGCAGGGACAGCACATGTCAAAGTTGACATGAAATCGGCAAAACTAGGAAGAAGACCACGGTGATGTAAAGCGAATTCAAGAGCGCCCAAGGCGCCAAACAGAAAGACAATACAAAAGACAGTGAAGCTACTTCAGTCAAGATAGTATCACATCAACGACAAAGAAGAATAATATCCATGACAAAGAAGAAGAAGGGATAACAGACAACGAGGAAAGATGAGAACCAAAAGAGCTCGACAAATGCTCAAGATAAGATAACATGTCAAGACAAACTCACCAAAAACTCCAACCTCGGCGCTCTAGCAATCAATGCGGCGATCATCTTGTAGGCGTTGGGTTCAGTTGGTTGGCCTGTGAGTGGACGCAACATCAGTCGTCGTTTGTTTCATAGATACAAGACTCCTCGAGGAAAGAATAAGAGACGAAGAGGAAAAGCGAAAGATACACGGATACACAGAGTCACAGTAACTCAACGTCATCACAGACGCAGGCCAACATGATGATAATGAATGGATGAGCAGATGGTGATGAATAAATGACGAAATGCAAAAGCCAAAGCGAAAGAGACGAATCCAGCGACACAACCCGGGAAACAAATGACCACTGGAGACAAGCAAAGCAGAGAGACAAAAATGAGAAAGGTGATGAGAGAAGCCAAAGAGACCAAAAGTCAACACAATAGAAAATGAAAAACTCACCTCCCAATCCCCCAAACTCAATACAGCGCTTTTTTTCCCATCTCTTCACCCTGGACTCAAGTGTCGCTCGTCTATATGGACTCTCGGTGCTCTCCCTCAAGCTCGGTGTCTCATCTGCTACGCTTCCGTAAAACTCCCTCTCGCTCGTCCCAACCAAAAGCGCATGCAACACAACCTTCAACATCCCCTCCTCAAAATCACACTCCTTACACACCAATCTCCTCAGTCCCCATTCGATACACAGCACATCAGCGAGTATCTGCGCTGAGGAGGGGGTGAGCTGGACACCGGAGAGGTCAAGTGTACGTGGATCAGTCTCAACTTTTCGTCGTGATGCGATGGAAGACACCGAACCACGCCGAGAACGTGCAAACAATGTTAACACAAAACCAAACACAAGCGCAAAAGAAATCAACACACCTTGTGCCTTCCCCTCATCCCTGTCCTCGGAAATGCCCTCCTAATCCCCTCATCTAGCATCTCATCAACCACAGCACAACACTCCTGATAAAAGCTCTCCACCTTGCTCGGTTCCCAATACTCCCCTTCCTCCTCCTTCACCAAGTCCAAGTCTTGTTCTCTCAGTTTCCTGATATCAAAGTATCCCGGCTCTTGTTCCCCCCCATCCTCCGGTTTAGGTATCGCCGCCCCGCCTTACCCGCCCACCACCTGTGCTGAACTAGGCAAGCCCGCCGCGCTCCCGGCTGAATTCAACAATGCACTCGGCATATGCGATCCCAGCGACGTATAAGACAAAACCCTCCTCCTCCTCCTCTCCCTCTCCTCTCACCCCCGCTTCTCCTCCTTAACGCCCGGATAACTCAGTGGGTTCGGAAAGCTGCTGGGGTAGTGTGGTGTGACAGTCACAGACTTGATGAGAATTCGAGTCACTTTCACCCGAGTCCTCAGGGATCCTCGAAAGTTCCAGTTCCTTCCATCGGTTCCATTCCTTTCTAGTACTTTCCGCATATTTCTGGCTCATATCTTCTCTGACTCATTCCTAGCTATATAAACACTTGATCTGGAATGTATTAGACACACTTTAATCACATACAATCCTACAATTCTTACCTTACACCGCAGAGCTAAGCTTGAGAGTCAGGATTATCTGATCAAACAACCCCTTACTTGAGTACCTACGGCTACTTGAGAATCTAACCGAACCTCAGCAAACTTTCAAACTGAAAACATCCTGTTTTCACTACAGGTAGATTACGGATACCAGTGGGTTAAAGGCCAACCGTTCCGGTGGCAGATACGAGCCCCCCATTTTTTGCCAATCTTAAAATGTCATAAATATTTTTATATTTCAGATATTAAATATATATTTGGCCACTCATGGCCAAGTGAGAGCGGAAGCAAGTTCAACCACACATGCAATCGTACACATCATCGCCTGGCGCTCGGCCGAACCAAACCAGGAGTCCATAAGACCAAAGGGCTGTGCACCCGTGACATACCCCCATTGGTTCTTTAATGGCTTAGCACTGAATTTCGCTCACTGCCACCGCTCAGGCTCAGGCTGCGTCCTAACAAATGAGCCCACGTGGTCGTGGAGCTCGTAATGTTCGAATCCTCGGGATGCTACTAGATTGATTCATAGTGAAATCGGAAAATATATCATAATATTCTGTGGTACTTCCGTACAGTCAAAAGAAACTATCGTTGTTTCCGTCTGATCTGAACAAGATCTGAAAAGAAATGATTAGACAAGATGGTCTTATTAAAATGTATTGACATCAACGTACCGCGAACATTGTGAGCAAAGGGATGAGCGAAACTACCAGAGCACAAAACAGAAGCATACAGAAAATATTGCGCTCTCCACCAGATGGCCGATATTCAAACTTTTCTGATGCTCGTTATCATACTAGCTAGATAACGCTGAAGGAACAATTCAGTGCTGGTGGTCAGGCGAGGAAGCTGCTGAAAAGTTTAGTGTAACAGAATCATAAAAGCTCGAGCAGTGGTGGGACCCGCTTCTTTATCGCCAAAACGTCAGCTAAATCCAGGCATATCTGGACCGTCTGAAAGTCTCGAGCAAAGCAAAAAGAAGAGCGGTCACTGGAGTCGAAGGAGGTGACTGAAATGATGGAAGGGATATGACCAAATCCTGGAAGATGATTCGGAGTTACGAGTCGTCCAAGGACGGAATTGCCTAGAGAAGTGGTAAATTGGACAGATATAGCAGCATACGAAGAATCTCACCCATTGAATCCCCGTAATTAGCATAGTCTCTGATGCAGATTCAGGTGTCGCACCGGCACGCCGGATAATAGCCCTTCTTGCTTCATTCGTCATAAATGCTATTACCAGCGACCTCAGTCGGTCTGCGAGAGCCGCATCCTCGTCGTCGATGGATTCAGCGTTGGCTCGCGTGATCTGGTCGCAGAGAACGTCAAGGGTAAACCGAGGAATCAAAGGTTGATATGCACGACAAGAGCCTTTTTCACAACTTTGACCTCTGCTTCCTTGTCTGGAGCACATTTAAAAGCATGAAAGCGCGGAGAATTAACCACGTACCACTCTGAAGAAGCTGAAGGAGCACATCGGGATTCCTCTTGACCCATCTCTTCTCCATTTTCGACAATTGTGTAATTGCACCATAGTCTTGGATTTGGACCTAGATAGACTGGCTCAACAGGCTTCATGGAGGGCAGAACGAGGTTACCTGAGAACATTGGTCCTCACAAATGTCGTTGCGTTGATGGCTGATTCAAGATCTGGAAAGTGGCTGAAAAAGCGCTGAATATTGTCTGCTGCTACAATCTTCAAGGAAGACGAGTCGGAATTCGTCAGCGCTATCAGACGAGTCAGAGCATCTCGCCGCTGGGAACCGTCAGAAAGCAGAGCAAATGGAATTCATGGGCTTTACCAGGGTGCCAGTCTTCAAGGTCGACGCTGTTTTTGGCTCATCCGACCAACTCTGTGGTCAAGTTCAGGACAATTTCAAGCACAAATCGTTGCAGAGCCTACCTTTATGTCCTTTTTCTTCGTCCATGAGGCTGGAGGCAATACAAGAGACCCTGGGGAATTGCAATGCTACAGCCGGAATAGTGAGGAATTGAGCTTGGGGAAAAGGGCCACTTGCACCCGTGAGCTGGATATCATTGGGTGCAAATGATGTCGCTTCTGCTTCGGAGACTATCGAGGAGAAATTCACAGCACACGTCGAGAAAATTCGGGCGACGTGGCCATGAAGCAAGTGTCACGTGGATATCCCCGTTGGGTACTTTGATGGCTGTACCCACAAAATCGCTGGCTCCCAACAAACGAGCCCACAAGTGGGCCTCGTAATGGAGGGGTCGGGGCGTGACCGGAAGCGGGCCCGCTGACATCAGAACAGAACGAGTCCATGGTCGACGCCAAGACCCCAAATGTCCATTGGGCAAGGCGACTCCGACCTCAAAAGAGATTCTAACCGTATAGGATCGCTATCACTGTCATTCCCCTTATTATTCCCAAACCTCCCAACCACACGTCCCCAAAGCCCCTCTTTGACCACTGGCGCCTTGTTGAGGATCAATCTTCTGGGGGTTCTTATTGTGACTGCTGACAACAACATCATACATAAGGAGCTCTGGGAAGAGGGCAAATGGAGGGAGTGCAATGGAGATTGGGATGATGGTGAGCTGGGTGAGCGCAAGGAGTTCAAGGAGGTTTAAGACATCTGATGTTGCAAATATGACGGGACTGTTACAAGTCCCATTTATGGGAGTTGTTTGTTGGATGAGAGTGATTTTTTGGGATCCCATCATCATTTCTAGACCTGGGACATGTCCCTCTCACTTGTCAGAATCCTCGTCAGAGGGACCTGTACATCGGAGTTTAAAATTGGCTGTGATAACTTTTGATTGGATTTATTACAAAATACACCATATATAGACCTTTTTGCTCAATTTGGAACAGGAATAGGACTGACCTCAACCCCTTTATTTTGGATGATTTGAGATCTTGAGAGCTCTACAGGTGGTTAGGCATTCACAAAGAAACCTCACAAAACTATTAGCAAAAAATGAAGGTTTCTTCTTTGGGTACTGTCGTTTTGGCTTTGGCCTCACTGGAGTCACTGGAACGTCATCTACCTTCACAATCTCATCCCACACAATCTCCTGTGGTGAGTTACAATATCCAGGACTGTGCTGTGAAACTCATCAGTCAAATTTACAAGCTGTAACCATGCAACATACTTCAAGCTCATTCTCGTTGTCTCCTACTTGAGTCTGCCAACGGTGCCAATAATATGGAGTTTCCGGATGCGGATACTATTCCCCTTGAAGTGGCCCAACATCTAGTCCCCACTCCTGATTTACGGCGACTCCGGATTCGTCCGAGTGAGTGAAAATTGGTTGCTTGAGCACACTCACAGCCTCCATGTCGACGTCCATGGGTTCATGAGCATCACACTGTAATCACCAAGCTTGAGCAAGCATGAAGCGGTCAATTGTGAGCCCATCATCATCATCCATGGGAAAGTCTGGCAAAGCCTTGAAATGAGCCCTGTTTCAGTGTAGAATGAGGAGAGTCCTAGTGTGGGCTATAGCCAAACTGCCGCTGACCCATTCCTCACGAGCATCAGCAAAATCATAATTTACTTGTCCGCTTTTTCCGTATTTGCGCTTGTGGCAAGCGCGAGACTGGAAGACCGGCTCAGAAAAAGACACCAAATCCAAGTTGACACTCAAATATATCTTGTGAGGGACGTGGGAGCTGCCGTGAAGCTGATTGGCACTGTGGGATGCCAGAAAGGGTCCTGGTTGCCGTTGCCGTTGTCACACTATCACAGATGTCATCACCTCAAACTGTGGCAATGAGCAGACCTGTACCACAAAATCCACTGAAAACTAGCTTATACAGTAATGTAGTAGTGAGGTAGAAATCATTTGAAAATTTGTGAGCAAGGTTCTGGCTGATAGTCTGGCTTTTCACACTATGTGCGGTGTTCCGCTTGTCAGATTTCGGACATAAAAAGTTGCGTGTTTCAACTTTTTATGTATTTTACATATTCCGGCATGTTTTTCTGTGTATTTTGCGCTTTTTTGCGTGTTTACAAGCGCAAAAAGTGATTTGTCATCTTGCTGATGGAGATCCATGAGCTCCCGGAATGTGAAGGTCAAACCAATTGTTGAGTTCCGCCTGGTCATTCACGGGTAAAGGACCAGCAAAGTAGGGTATAGCGTAGAGCATCGCACGATTGGCACTCGCGAGTCATTCGCACTCGTGACTCACGAGTTTCACATGTCAAAAGGCCAGATTCGTACTCGTGGCCAACTCGTGGGAACGAGTATTTTTACTCGCAAGTTTTAAAACTCATGAGTTTATTTGACGAATATTTGTAAGATTAGGACTGTGATCTTGTTTTTTAGTTGATGAATGCCTCAATTTACTGTTGTTGATCAAATTTAGCAGTGTAAGAGAGGGAAAGAAGATTGCAGTGGCACAAGGCAAAGATATTTGTCCCCATCAAATCTTTGAAACTCATATTCGTACTCGTGGACTACTCGTGGGAACGAGTACTCGCACTCGCGAATGGGGCAAACTCACGAGTTTTCCCACGAGTATATTCGTTGATAATCACGAGTACTAAGCAATCGTGCGATGCTCTAGTATAGCGTCGATACATCGGGCTCGGTTCTCCTACTGTGCCTTGGTCCATACCTTGACAGGACAATCCTTGGTGTGAAACATATCAGAATTTTTGAGAAGCTGTTCCAGGATAGCTGAAGAAGGTTTCAATGCAAGCAATATTTCTTCTGTGTATGGAATGGATGCAGGTTTGGAAATCTTGTCATCTCAAATCTGCTGCACCAGCTTGAAGGCCAGAGTCCACCGTCCCAACTGTGTTCAAAGTGAGTCAATTGCTTAAAACTGACAAGGTAAACTTACCTGGATACCACTGCGACGCTTTCTATCACCCCATAACTCGTCTACCAACTCAGGAACAACTCCCAACATCCTATTCTTCCTGTCATGCTGTTTGTACTGTCATCAAGTCTGCTGCACTTGTAAGTCCTGTTTGCTGGCTTGGCTAGATTTTCATGGCAAGGAATGGTCCAATTGCCCACTCACTCATAAAAAGCTGTAATCCTGGTCTGTGGCTCAAGGCTTGATGCGATGCATTAGGAGTAAGTCAATAGATAAGGGGTGAATGGATAAGAGGCACATATTTGTCTCTTCTGCCTCACCAACAACCTCTCCAAGACCATTGAACCTTCTCCCTGCAGAGAAGAGTGCAAGCTCCGAGATGATGAGCATAGATGATGCCAAAAAAGGGGATCTTCACCTGGGTAGTATCTCTCACAGACACCATATGGAGTGGTCTATATTGAGATAATCAGCACCAGCAGCAAGAAACTGAAAAGTACACATGCTTGGTACAGTAGCTTATATCATAACGCATACGGTCAGGACCCACCAAAGCCGTATGCAGGGCGGATATGCATTAGTAAATCAAATGAATATATTCGCTTTTTTTCACCTGTAATCACCAAACTACTCTTTGCATACAAAAAAGGTTTCAATAGAGGTTTGCTGGGCATTCTGGACCTGTTCCTTTTGAGTATGAGCTTGAAAGACACGAAGATTGTGTGCAAGTTCCAGGTTGCAAGCCAGATCAGGCGATGGATCTATTCCTCCATTGACCCTCCTTGATAATCCCCTTGGGGCAGCTCATTACCAATAATCAAAGGAAGCTCATCATCATCCCACTGATCTTCGTGTCCCAGAGTAAAACTTGTGTTCCATTCTGGAGTGAACAGATCAACATTTCCATTATCAAGGCGTTGGAAGCCATCAAGAATGATTAAGTAGACATCCCAGACATTTTCTCTTGTGATAGTGGGTGAACCACATGCCTGATAAAATTGAAAGCAGTATTGATGGAATGACGGTGGCACAAGTTCAAAGACAGGATGATCTGCTGGGGCCAGCTGCTCTTTAACTATCTGGATATGCGCAGGATTGATGGTAATCTGGATTGATATGAGATATACTCTAGAATTAAAGGATGTATTGAAATCTCTCACCTTGAAGTCCAGGCACTCATAGGCCTCAGGCTCTTCATATATATGTGCCGAAAAAATGCAGATCTGCTTTGTATCATTTATTTTACACCTAGGACCTGACACAAACCTCAGTGACCCGTTCCCCAGAAATAACTCCACCAAGACCAACAAAAAAGAACGCTGTCAGTGGTACATGGAGATCACCGGATCAGAAAACACTCCGAGAGTCCCATGGCAAGGGTGGCGTCAATTTACCAGCCGATGAGCCGATGACCAGTACGTGCAGTGTTTGTACAATTGGCTCCAGATTGAAAGATTCGTAGAACTGGACACCAATGTCTTATTCAACATCAAGTTCTACCCAATTCTCAAATGAGGTCTTACAGAAATCACAGCAGAACACAAGGCTTTCGAGCTTGGGCAAGGAGCATTTAAAAGCGCTAACAAGGGCCTTTTGACCATCCACGGTGCATCTCAGGACAATATCACACCACAGATGCGGTGGTCCAAGCTTGGTCAGATGATTTCTGGTGCTTGCAAAAGATTCTTCTATGTCTCTCAGGACCCCGAGACACAGGGCAGGAAGCTGTGATACACTCCGAGAGATGAGCTTCCCAAAATCATTGCAGAGGTTAATATCATCTACTGGGCTCACAGCTTGCAAGGAATGACCTATGACCTCATGGATCGAGAAGTCGAGTCTCGCAATATTCCATTCCCTCCCTTTTCAGTCGCAAAACTTCGCTCCAGATTTGTGGAATGTGGCGTAGCTCTCGCAATGCAGAGTGGTACTCTTGGAGGCTCCTTCATGGTTGAAGAAGAAATCCAAGGAAAGTTCATGAAGTACATTTTGAACTCACGTGCTGTCCCCATAATGCGTCCGGGAGATCAGGGGTACGACATTGCGGCTTTCCTTTGCTTTTGTCAGCATGTGCAATATCTAAAGACTGGTGGTTTGGCATACATCTCTGATTATCAAGGTCAGATTGATCATTTTGGCAAATTTCCATGCTGATCACTGTGTTTTCAGGTGCCGGTGACCTTCTGACCGATCCGCAAATCATGACATTGTAAGCTTCAATTTTCATATTGTGGGCCTTAGTGACGCTCAAATTATGTCATAGACGCCAACTCGCTCAAGATAAAGATCTGCTTTTTGGGGATGGAAACATTGTAGAGGCATTTGAGCGGTTCCCAGTAGAGCATATCTGCAAGAAATGGTGCTCATGGTTTTCCTTGAAGCCGCTACATCAAAATTAACTCGATCACTGGTATATATTGATGGAATATGGAAAGCCGGAGAGTCCTAGCCTCGGCTATCAGCCACCAACCAAATCGGGTGTTGGGACCCCGAAAACCCTGGACACGGGTTATGTGACACTGGCGACATATTATATTGACAGTTCTCAAGCTACAGAGAGACAGTAGTTGTGTTATGTGATGGCAAGCAGTTCCGAGTCATTCCATCAATATATACCAGAGATTGAGTTAATTTTGATGTACTTAGCAGCGTCAAGGAAACCATGAGCGCCATTCCTTGCAGATATGCTCTACTGGGAACCACTCAAACGCCTCTACAATGTTTCCATCCCCAAAAAGCAGATCTTTATCTTGAGCGAGTTGGCGTCTATGACATAATTTGAGTGTCACTAAGGCCTACAATATGAAAATCGAAGCTTACGATGTCATGATTTGCGGATCGGTCAGAAGGTAACCGGCACCTGAAAACACAGTGATCAGCATGGAAAGTTGCCAAAATAATCAATGTGACCTTGATAATCAGAGATGTATGCCAAACCACCAGTCTTTAAGTAGATATTGCACATGCTGACAAAAGCAAAGGAAAGCCGCAATGTCATACCCCTGATCTCTCGGACGCATTATGGGGACAGCACATGAGTTCAAAATGTACTTCATGAACTTTCCTTGGATTTCTTCTTCAACCAAGAAGGAGCCTCCAAGAGTACCACTCTGCATTGCGAGAGCTACGCCACAGATCGCAAGAAGGTTCTACCTCATGGTGTCCCAGCACATATATGAAGAGCCCAAGGCCTATGAGTGAATGGATGTCTACTTAATCATTCTTGATGGCTTCTGATGCCTTGATGATGGAGATGTTGATCTGTTCACTCCAGAATGGAACGCAAGTTTTACTCTCAGATGTGAAGATCAGCGGGATGATGATGCTGAGCTTCCTTTGATTATTGGTAATGAGCTGCCCCAAGGGGATTATCAAGGAGGGGTCAATGGAGGAATAGGTCCATCTGATATACAAGATGTCCCAGTGTCGCAGCTCAGTTCTCTGATGAAGATGGCCCAGGGCCAAAAGACACTTATGAGCGCGAACGAGCATTTTTTGATCTCGGCGGTCCAGACCCATTTGATTGGTAGAAAAATAATGTCTATTTATTCTACGTCATAGTTTTTATTTACCACCTTGATGGCAACAAGGTTTCCGGGGTCCCATCGCTCGAAATAGTATCACGTACTCGGCAAGCTCTTAGCCGAGGCTAGGACTCTCCGGCTTTCCATAATGAAATGACTCAGAACTGCTTGCTATCACATAACACAACTACTATCTCTCTGTAGCTTGAGAACTGTCAATTACGAGACCCATATATGGGGCTCGTTTGTTGGGACGGACTAGTTTCAGGATGGGATCATCAAAGAGCCCAAAGGGGATATCATTCTCGTTATCTCCTCTCACAGTCATCCGCCCCGAATTTTGCAGTTAGTTGTCATGACTCATACACATCACAATCCAGTCGCTTATGGATCGAACTTGCACTAGTGCTGGCCAGGTTCTGGCCGTCATTTCTTTGTAAACAATACATGACAGAGACTGGTGGACTTTTTGGTCTCATATCTGCCACCGGAGGATGGCCTTTATCCCACTGGTATAATATGTCGCCAGTGTCACATAACCCGTGTCCAGGGTTTTCGGGGTCCCGCCACCCGATTTGGTCGGTGGCTGATACCGACTCTCCGGCTTTCCATAGATTGATGACTTCCTCCAAGGTAGTATTCCCCTGAATGCAACCATGTTCTTGGAGCTTCCGGACTGACTTCATGAGATCATCTTCTTTCTGTTTGGCCCATGAGGCTTGTGTCCCTTCAATGGCTTCTGGTTTGGATGGACAGACCGCTTTTTTCAGGTGGCATGGGAAGAGTCAGGTCTGGGTTCAAATATAGCCAAATAGTCAACAAATAGCATTCAGAATGGTCATCAGAGCTGACACCAATTTCCTTTTTTAGTTAAAATCACCCCCGCGTTAATGCATATGGAGCTTAAAAATCATATGCGGTATCCCTTATGCATTAGTAGCTCATGTGTTATGATATAAGCTACTGTATATCCCATTCCTGAAACAGTTTGCAAACCAAGAAGAGCAATATTAATATATAAATAGTTGTAGAATCGAGGCAGGAATCAACAAGAGTCAGAGCATGGGAAGACAGATACTGTGAAGGATCCAGCATTTGTTGATGAGTTCAACATGATTGTATGGCAAACATGGAAGGACCTATGACCGACCTTGATGCTCCTGGAGACTGACAGCTGAAGTGTGAGCTACAGGGCATCCCAATGAACTAGTATGAGCTGGGATGGGTGCAAGCTTGGACTGCTGGAAAAGAAATATGCTATTCTAGATAAGGCAAGGTCAGGCAGAGACCTGAAAGCAAAAACAGTCATGGATGGGAAAGGCTTACTAGACTTACTAGCTGAGACCAGGCGGTGATAGCAAAGGCAGCATAGCAGAGGTTTTTCAATGATAATATCATCCGAAAACTAGCAGGAAGTGGACCTTAGTAGCCTAGGAAGAAAGCAATGGTTAGACAAGATACAGCAAAGATATACGAGGCCCGAAGCCCACCTTCTGATTGGATGGATTCTTCCATAATCATCAAGCAAGAATGGTGAGAAAAGGATTTAGGAATGAATGAGGGTCAATTCAAGGAGCCAGGCAGCTGATTAGTCTAGATCTTAACACAGGGGTCCACCGACGTGTGCCTCAGAGTTTGAAATAAATGATTGCCTGAGCCCAGCGCACTATGTGCCTTGTATTTTCTAGCTTTCCCGTCAACCGGTCCTGCGGTCCCAGGCCATCTTGAAGGATTTCCACCCTGGTCTCTGATTGATATCTGCATTTGGAGAGACCCAGCACTGTAGCTCAAGCCTTGTGCTATGCCTGATTCCCTGATCTAGATAGAGAGATCCACGAGCCCAAATGCTGATTTGTTGCATCAAATCGGCTTTAATGTCCTACCTGAATCCCATACCTAAATGCTGCTGCTGGATTCCCAAATTACACATCCTGCCAGTCAAAGACCTGTTCATAATGACTGTAAGGTACAATTTCTGGAGCAAACACCAAATTAGGACGAGTATAATCGCAATATGTCATGAGCTGAGCTCAGATACCTACATAATTCAAACCCTGAGGCACACATCAGTCAAACTCCAGACTCTCCGAGAATTAATGACAGCTTCTTAATTTTGGGTTGAGACTGGTCTTCGAGACTAGCGTCTAATCTAGATAAGCAAAGCAAGTGGATGATAGTGCACGTGCACATCCCCTTTGGGCTCTTTGATGGTCCTGGAGTAAAAATTGCTCCCTCCCAACAAACAAGCCACTCACGTGGACTCGTAATCTTGAAGCAAGACACGTGATATGCCGTCCATCCCCTTTAGGTTCCCTGATGCGGCTGGCCTGAATTCTGCTCCCTCCCAACAAACAAGCCCATAGATGGGACTCGTAATGGCTCGGACATGCTAATGGATCCAACTTGTGCACTAGTTGAATATCGCTGCTGGTGTAAGCTGATATCTGAGGCGTCTTCGAGGGAGCCTCGTCTGAATACCGCCTCGTGTGGCTGCATTTTGAAAATAAGGATGATTTGTCAAGAAAGGTAACCAGAACTCACATCTAACACTGTTCTTTTCATTGCTTCCAGTTGCCTGCGATAGCCGCTAGTACTATCGTAGTGTCTTCCCTAGAATGTGTTAGAACCAAGTTCAACTGGGCCTATAACGTACGTTGAAATCGGGAAATAGAAGCGTTCCATTGGGATTGAACCTGTCTCCGACAGCACGTATGTCCTGCCGGACATTAAACCAGATACGAAATCTGTGGCGGAAAATAACATACTCGTCGTTCATTCAGTACCCATAGAATTGAAATGGCATAAAGTTTTGGTAAAGCCTGGTTGAAGACGATCGATATGAAATTCTCGGTTCCCGGGTATATTTGGGAGAATATAAGATTCAGCATCGCACAAAGCGCTGCTGGCGCTGCAGATGACAGAGTCAGGCGTACGAGCGAGTCGATTACGGATATCGTGCTGGTTATCTTGGTGAGGTAATTTATTAGACAACAAGCATGCCCCTGACATACCGTATAAGCCCACTGTTTCTTGACTTCAAAAGGTAATACGTTGTGGCCAGGGACATCAGAATATCACCAGCTAGACGTGTCACTTCAGTCTTACACCAATGGAAAAGGTCGTAAGAAAACTAACCAAATACAGCACTGAGGTGGCCGGCAACTGAGAAGTGTAGGTGTTGCGACGAGGAGAACAATATGAATCAGTGCTTACACCACTTTTCAATGTTGGGGATATCGTTGTGTATACATATTTCCTTCAAAGACGATCAGTGAATAGCGAGAGTTATAACAATAACAGACGAACCGCCACGACCATCAGGGCGTAGGCAGTTAGAAAGCCGAGACTGAGAGGAATGACAATCCATTTCTTTTGCGAAATGATGTAGAGGCGAGATGGAAAGAATGCCTGGGCATAGAGACATATCGTGGCCACCTGAACGAGTCAATATGGTCAAAACAACAAAAGATGACACGCTTACCATTAGTGGGTTACCAGCCAACCACCATTTCCCCATTATGAGACCAACCGCTCCTTCTACGTCTCCTAGATGTAGTATGTCCTGAATCCAGACGATTGCTCTAGGATGAGTTAACGGATGACTAGGGTTTAACCTTCCTCAAAGACGCACATGCATTGAAATGATTTAAGGATTGTAAGAATCGCCAATCCAGCGACCGTGAGCTTTAAAAAGAGCCTGTCTCCTTTATACCAAGACCAATAATGAGCGAACTGTGTGGTATTGACGTCAATAGTCGCGAAAATGAAAGATTCTGCATACCTGGCACATGAGGATTCCCTGAAGAAAGATATCGAGGAATGAACCAAGGAGCTGATGAACGATAATCAGTATTTCTGAATTGCTGGACATGCAAGAGATCGACCCATGGACCGACGAGGAAGACGGCTTGATGTCGTTCATTGGCGCTCATGGTAAACCTATAGAAAGGTGTTTCTACCTAGGAAGTTGGACTTTGCTCTATATAAGACTAGCCGACGTGCACATGCGTGTAGCCAGAACTAAATCGGTAGAATACACCTTGGGTCAACGAGATCTAGGCACGATCGGGGCTGGTAGGTGTCGAACTACCGTTGCCTCAGGGGATCATGGTCTATTTGTGTACGTCAATGTCATATCATTTTGGGGTCCTGGTGTGACCAGCTGCCGTATTCACACTGCCGCCCTCCTGCGTCCGCTCGCCACTGTCCGGTTAAATGATGTTTTGGACTATCCGCTTAGAATTCATGTAGAAGAATTCGCACTTGTCTCGTATTTCGGTCAATCACTGCGTTTCCGCCGGATCTATTCTGACCTAGAGTACGTGACATATTCTCGGCATATTCTCACCATCAGAATATGTGTCGGACATGTCGGAATACATGTCTGTTCTCAGCTATTCACAAAGTCAATATCTTCAGGAATAGAATAAGCAAATCTCTCTGACATTTCAATCCTCTATCAAGCTGTTTGTAAGGCAGTAAAAGGCGCGACTGGGTGACAAAGAATTAAACTTTCATGAAATGAGGCATGATGATCTAAGCGTTGCCATGTCCAAAAGAGGAATGCAAGTCTCTCTTTGTGGAAACATAGCGCGGTGCAATCTGATGTCTTCAGGGTATGAAAAGAATACTTATATACTGGATCTGTAGGCATAATGATCAGCATTGTATTGGAATGTTGTGGATTGGAGGGGCACGACGATCCTCAAAAAGATGTGAAAGCTGAGTCCGTTGAGCGTCATTACGGCCTATTACGGAGTCCAAAGAGGCGCTGCGGTCTCAAGGACCCTGACCCTGACCGAGACTGCGACCGATGACAGCGTGTAAGTTCAGAAACATGTTCCAGCTCTAGGCAATTATATAGTCTTGTACCTAGGGGAGACCTATACAAGAGCAGACTTACATATACTTGAGTGAAACAAGCACATATGCTGAGATATACGATCTAGTCTCAGTTGCATTGAAGTAGGAATATGCCACACGAATATCTAAGAATAGCTGTGTATTCTCACGTAGCTCTGACCTAATGTCAGGTACTCTGACCCTAGAATAGAACAGGCGGGAACGTAGTGAATGATGACATACTCGTGAGAATAAAAAGTAACAGTGATTTGTTATTGATCTGATAATTCAGCAGCCAATAGATGCTTTTGCATGAAGTAAGTTGTGAATATATAGCCTTGGTTCAGTACTTCAAGAAAGGATACTTGGAATTCTATGCAACTCTTGAGAGCCTAAGCGGAATAGCCAAATGTTCCAAAAATGGAAATCTCTAAAATTGCAGTCTGCTATAGACAGTATTGGGCTCAAATTTGAGCATCCTATGTGAAACTGTCGGTCAAATGCAGTGATGCCTGCAGGATCACAGCGAAATGAAATTATATTGATAGAATAAAGATGATAACTATGATATTTAAATATGAACAATACGAAAGTTAATGTGCTTTAAGTATGAGAACAGAGTGAAACTAGAGTCAATGAGTGTGTAAAGGGCCCAAAAAAAAGAATGAAACTCAGTGTGCTGGTTGTTTTGAATATCCGGCCAGAGCTCCTTTGAAGGCCCCACAATACATATTTCTGGAGCATCCAGCTGTATTGACATGATGGTCAATGTACCTTTGCATTTTCTGCCATAGGTTCACTGATGAATAACGCCCTAATTTGAATCTTGTGAGCTCCGACACCTACATCATCGAGATATTCTTGTGCTCGAAGGTGGGCCAGAAGATCCTTCAAAGTTCATGAGTGTTGCATTTGAGTTGATATAGTTAGCTGATGCGATCCGTTTCGTCTGGCGAGCCTGGAAGTTGACATTATCCCTTTGAACTCATGTCAGCCACGGCGCCACCTTAAAAGTAATACTATTTACTGACATGAGCATGAAATCTGTAGCACGGAGGTGACGCTGCTCCAACACAGATTTCATCTGTCTGATGATAGCTCGAAACACGTCAATGACTCTTATCTCATCGGAATACATCTCTGATATGACACATGTCGGGTCCTGTTCAAAAAGCGATCAAGTTGAGTTGAAAGATGACTTTAGCTTGAAACCACTTATTGTGATGAGACTAATTGCACTTTTTTTCCCCTTTTTGAACCTGAAAGAGATTAGCTTCCACCGTTACAGTGCCATCTCTTTTAGCTGCGGCTGAAAGAATGATATTTTTGGTTACAGATGTATTTGCCGCAGTGGCCCTTGTTGTTGCAACAAGAGATTCAGAGACCATCTCTCCAAGGTTCAAAAGTTATACTTGTGCATAATAGCAGCAAGATACGAGTCGTGGGACATTGACATTCACGGTTTGCTCTTGCTGTGTTTCAAGGGGTCTGTGAAAAGACTTGGGTCGGTCTCAATGATAAATATGAAGATTTTGTTTTGACTGACAATGCATACAGGGCCCAGCATAGCGCGCGAAATTCTTCGACGGTATCGCCTTGCATAGGCAATGGATCCTTATCAGTTGTGTTCTGAGACAAGGGGCCTGATGGTTCGGCGTTTCTGAACATGTTCATGAACATTGATTTATCCCGAGCGAAAAAGGCCGTGTGGATCTGCAGGAATGCATCAAACTGTTGTTTCCTGGCCATCTTGACCCACCTTGAACAGGGTGTCGTTGATCAGGATCACACAATTACTGTCGCCATGATGATCTGGATCATATACAGGATTCTCTGGCTCAGCTACAATCAGCTTATGGATGTTACTAGGGTTGACAATAGGTGAAAAGGCAAAGATTATGGCCAGTCGCCAGTGAGCCACGAGGAAGACAGGTAATTGGTGCAATTTTTGCCCAATCCTGCAGCAAAGGTAGAATGTGCTTTTGAATGGTTATTTCCCTATTTGGCCAGTTGTTCCTCTGAATAACATGGGCTGCATTCATAGGTGTTTTGAATCCTTTGACGCATCAATTTTGTCTGTAAACCTAATGTGGCGCTGAGACGACTGCCTGCGCGGTAACAGGTGGAAATGCTTCTAACCAGAATTATACGAGCTATGCCAAATTCGGAAGCCGTTCAGGCTCGTCTACCAGTATTATGTATTATTATATATAACATCCGACGTGGCATTACATATGCCACATCCGGCAAAGATTAAGTATGCAGAGTCACTCTAGGCCTGGGCCTTGTGTATAGATTTAATTTGACCGACCGTGATCTCGGCGTCTTCCTTTTTGGGCATAGTCTGCAATAGCATATTACAGCTAACTATAACTCGGAATACTAGGCCACGATTTTCTCCACATTCACAATCTTCGACGATCGTCCATGCTGGACAGATATGATGCAAGTACTGTAGGTCTGTCTCCTGGTTCCTTGCTCACTGACCTACGACAACACAGTCTATTTTGATAGAGTTCTAGATGTTGTTTTTGGGCTTTACTTGTCGGTCTCCAGTTCTCGTTGAACTTATGAGTGGCCCTTGACTTTGGCACTGGGAATGGTTTATTATGCTGGATTTTAATTTTGGATTCATTTGTGGACATCGGAAATTCAAATGGTTTATGGTTTGCTTCTATCTCAATGCAAATATTTGCTCTGAGGCTTGCCTTTGAAGCAGCTCATCACATCATACAGGATGTTCCTGCTGAACAATGGATGGTCTGTGTGCCGGTGACTTTTCCTTTCAAGTTTGTGATCCTGGTTACATAGGCAGGTCAATTGTCAAGCCCTCTATATCCCAATTTTGTCTCTCAAGCACAGCATACTATGGGTTTCCAGTGTTAGTTTGTCAATTCGGACATATGTGATTGTTCTTTCATTTTTTGACCTTGATTCAGGTTTTTTGAGGATGACGCTCTGGGGATACATTCATCGTATCATGGTCATCATTGTGCTATTAGTTGCTTTCCACCTGGCTGCTGCTTGCTTCAGCTCAATCTTGGATCTTAGGAGTATGTGGTCTCAAGTTGCGTTCCCTCAGCCCTGGGCTATTGTGCTCAATGTATCATTCTTTGGTATCATGAGTCTCTAAATGTACACTGTGGTCTTGGACTCCATTACTTGGACCTGTAAAAAATAATGAGAATGTGGTACTTTTGATATTTTTGAATGCAATGTTTGAGGCCATCCAGCAGCTATGAAGCTTAAACAAAACACAGGATAGTAGAACAGATTTAAAGCTACAATCTGAGTACCATAAACATGGCGTTTTCACCTCTGGATCTCCCATAAATAGTAATTCACCCCTATTTGGCTACCAAAAGTTCCTTGCAGAGGAGCAAAGCATTCCAAGGTCTTTAAGTCTCATTTCAAGTTGTTAATGGGGGTTTTTGAGGGTGCTGGATTCGATTATAGGAACCCCAAGGTCTGAAAATGCTTACCTAATGTGCAAATGAGGTATATCCACCATTTTCTGTTGTGAAATTCTGCCACAACACTGAATACTTGGAATGGGACAGCAAGACAGGCTGATTTGAGCTATGGGCCAATCTGGGGGAAGTCTATAGATGTTCAATGAGTTTTGAAGTGGTTAGAATCATACAATGAGGCTATAAGAGCAAAGAATTGTTTGGGCATAGGTTTTTTGCAGCGCAAGTGCGAGCGTGCAAGCACCTGCAAGCGCCAATGCAAAAGAGTGAATAAATGTATATGTAGTGATCCGCAAGTAGAACTGGGTGTATCTGTACCATAATACATCCCAAATACCTCAGACTGAGCAATCCAAATTGTTCTCAAGGTCTTGAAAACTTGTAAGAAATCTGGACTCAGATTTACCCTAACCTCACATGCCGCTTGCATGGCCTTTCATGACACTTTCAACATCTTTCAAGGTATTTGTGTAATCTTTCATTCCGCTCGCATACTCTCTCATGGTTATGTCATTCCCTGTTAGAAACCTGTATCTTTGGCTTTGTTTTGCTGGTTGAAGGGAAGCATTCATGAAAATCAGGGTAGTTGAGCTTATTTTCCTCTTGGGTGATATGAAAATGAGGTATTTCAAGTCAATATACCAAGGCATATGCATAGGTACATCTCAGTACTTGCTGTTCATGAATAATAATTCAATACAGCCCATGATCTGCCCTCAAAGCAACAGAAAGACTGGCTACTGAGCATGTTTGATTGAGTTCACTGTGCTGCAAATCAAACAGAGACATTACTGTGGTCTGGTAGAGATCACAGTTTGACATATAACAGGGCTCTCACGAATATTACCAGGGACTTTAGTAACAAAACAATGAATCCCCGTTATGTTGCAAAAAGAGGGAAAGCCTGATCAGGCCTGGTGAAGGCTGATGACCTGATCAGCTCTGATCAGCCCTGCTCAGCTCGCCGCGGCTGGGTGATCAGGTCATTTCAGCGGTTATCAGCACTGATCACCGTTGGCACTGAGCTGTTCAGGGATGCTCAAAGCTGGTCAGTCAAAACAGAATAAAAGGCTTTAATTGCTTCGCTCCGCTCGCAATTAACTCCAAAGTCAGGCCGGGAACCGGTCTGACCCTGTTTGGTTTTGTTTGGTTTTCAAATGTTAGAATTGCCAAATTTTGACATCGTCGCCTTCAGCAACGAGCAGCGCGCTCATTTCTGCCTCAATTCCTTATTCCTTTGGCAAATCTATTCTCCTACTATTTCTCTACAGCTGTGTGTGTTTTGGTGCCCAAATAATAGCTTTCAGATGCTCATTATTGGTGGACTTTGGAGACATCCCATTTGCCTATTGCGGTGCATTTCTCTGCTTCTTCCTCTCAATTTTGACCTTTATACTGGTCTCAGGTGGCCAGCTATCATTCTCCCTGCCTTTGGCGCGTCAATGTGTGCCGTAGCGTCAGCAAATTTCCGCTCCCTGATCGGCACCCGTGTTTCGGCCACAACTGTCAACATCTCGCAGGGGTCTCGCCTACTAGCAAACAAGCTTTCTCTGATACAGAAAGCCAGATCTTTATTTCATGTCCTCATCCTTTGCCTTGGTATTGTACATGTCTTGGTTTCACCATCCAATTATTTTTACAATTTTAAAAATGTCTTGTTTGACCAATCTGCTCACCACCTGCCTGCAACAGGCTGCAAGACATATTTATTAAGGTGAATGAAAGATAATGGATTTCCATCGACCTCCACAGCTAGTAGTGCGCAGCGAGCTACGTGGACTCGTCCGCCTCCATATTATATCGTGATCAGCCCTGATCAGCCCTGATCAGGGAATGGGTATATATACGGCTATCTGTCTTAGGTTAATAATGACTATTTAGTGTAGTAGTCTAGATCATGTAACTAATTGGTTTTCAGTTTTAGTGTTGCGAGTTCAAATCCCGGTTGAAGAAAATTACTAACCCTAATTCCAGAGTTGATTCAACTACTACAAAGACCTAGTGTTAGTGCCCGAATGGTACTACTGGTCCGTCCTTTTTCTGCTCCAATTTTGTAGTTTCCTGATCCCGCTGCTCAGGGCTGCTCAGGGCTGCTCACCGGTCATCATCCAGATCAGACCTGCTCAAGTGCATCATCCTGACTAGGGCTGAGCACACCTTATAAGTTCTGCTCCTCCAATTTAACATTTTGCGACATACTTCAACCTTCCCACGCTTGCATCAATTTTCCTGCACTTGCATTAACCTCGCACGGCGCTGGCGCTAGCGCTGCAAAAAACCTATGCCCCGCTTCTCCTCCCGCACCACGGATATGGCGGATATGGAGGGGAGGATATACTGAACCCACGGTCATGTTTTTACAGTATCGTGCCATTCAGGCTGAACGTCGACCCAAAGACGGTGTCACTGTGCTGATTTCCTGTATCGTGAACAATGGTCATGTAGTGGCGGTCGTTCACGATGACCATCATGATAATACTGTTGAATTCACATCAGCTACCTTGAATATACGAGTACCATGATCATCGGAAATAGTTCTTGAAAAACAGTGAAAGTGCCAGTTACCTGTCATGTGTAAAAATAATTAAGATTGTAGCGGAGTAGAAGCCATAGAGACCGTAGATACCGTAGATACCCTGTGGACCCAAAATCTTCAGATCATTTTACGCGACTACAGCTCCCGCGGCCTTTTACGGAGCCGCCGTTTTGATGATGCGGGTGTATCCACGTCGTTGGGTGCGAATGTCGTATTCTTCATCACTTGCCGCTTGTTTATCAGATAGCCTCACTTCCTTTCTTTTGCCAAGATACTAAACCTTATTGACCCAGCAGTTTTCCAGGAACGTGACGTTCGGCAGGTTCCGAGCGGTCCGTGCTCGGTTCCCCTTTGAGCACCAGCGCCTAAGAGGGTTTTCCTGCTTGAAATAATACAATCTGAATTATTGTGCGGTGTTTTTTTCAGTGTAATCAATAAGTATTATTAATGCATAATTCACTCGCTCCGGTTCCCCTTCCTCGCAAGCTCGGGAGTAATCTTCCCGCAAGCTCGGGAGTACTCTTTCTATGGCGTTCCGGATGCACCTTTAAAATAATATACGTCCGCCGCGGATCTATGATCGTAGTATTGAATGTCTCCGCTACGCTACGCAATGTACAGGTTTAGATGCTCGTTAATGAAAATGATAGTCTCGAATTAGCCTCTCACACAATTCTTTCCCACAAAGGCAAGGGCTGCGTGAGAGTGGAGTCAGTTACTTGAGAATAGGGTTTAGAGTTAACTGTTAATATGACTACAAAATACCCTGTAGGGCAGCAAGAAACCTCATGTTAGAGTGCTCGCGCTAACCAGAGTGTTATCATGTCATCACAATTCCTCATCACAGTTTGCCTTCATTCTGGCTCTATGGACTCTTTAACCTAGTATGAAAGTGCAGGAACGGATTATTTTGTACGTTCAAAGCCAGAGTCTGTACTCAAATGCAACCTATAGGTACTGTGGCCACCTTCAAAAGTCCAAAGGCCGTGGGAAAAAATCCAAATGAATTCAACAATAATGGACTCGGAGAACGTATTTATAAACCAGCCCGAATTGGCAAATTCTGAGCTTCTGAGCTGAATAGAGGGAGCTGGTGTTCTCATAGCAAGCACATCAATAATATATCAATGCGCAGCAGAGATATATCAAAAGCGCGGGAAAATAATAGAAGTGCATCCGGAACGCCATATCTTCCCGCAATTCTCGTTATACTCAGATCTTTCCAAGCTTGCGTGAAGAGTACCCATCTGAGACTCCCGCGGTTCGGGGAAACCCCCGAGCTTACGAGGGAAAGGAGCGGGAGCGAGTGGTGGATCCAATAAAAGGCCGAGGTGATCCTCAGTGAGTTCCTTATCTTTTCCTCATGTCTGACCAGCACCAAGGCAGCTCAGGCCATGTCCAGGAACCTACAACATCTTCTTTGATGGAGACGGTGCTTAATGTTCAACAGGCCACTACGCCTCCAGTCTCGGTGATTTCAGAAAAGCCACATCCCATTTTCCAGCCGGATACCGTGGGCCCAAAACCGCTAGGCTCTACGATCCCTCCAGAACATTCAAATCGAACTCTTATTCTTTGCTTTGATGGTACCGGCAACCAATTCGACAATAAAAATTCCAATATCATTCGGTTTTTCTCTGCGTTGAAAAAGGAGGACAATAGGGAGCAGATGGTGTATTACCAGGCATGTTTCAG
Source organism: Mycena floridula (assembly GCA_029320655.1). Lineage (NCBI taxonomy): Eukaryota > Fungi > Basidiomycota > Agaricomycetes > Agaricales > Mycenaceae > Mycena > Mycena floridula. Next base: position 392,978 of record JARIHS010000027.1, read on the forward strand.
CTATATCTCATCATTCTGGGACTTATCGTTTCAAAGTCTGGAATTGGGACGTATACCTCTCCTCAAATTGCGACCCCATTTCGCGCAAAGCTCTCCAAGGTCGGTGTAGGTGACCAAGTCTATTGGTTTAGCTGATATATCATCTTCAGACATTGGACATGATGTTTGCTTGTTATTTGGATGCCCATGTCATGGGTTGGTCTCTTTGTTCTCCTCTATAATTGTGCTGAAATCATTGGCAGACGGCTATGAATTCCTCATGCAAAATTGTACGTGTTCGGTTCCATATTTTTACCTTCTTGGCTTATATTTGTGCAGACATCCCTGGGGACCGTATCTGCTTATTTGGTTTCTCTCGAGGAGCATATACGGCACGAAGGCAAGCAGCTTTCTCGTGACACCTATGACTTGCTTACATTTCTGCAGTCTAGCGGGAATGATCAGCAAAGTCGGTCTACTTCCAGCTGACAATTTCCGGCAAGTCCCTTTCGCATACAAGATGTATACCAGAGAAGGCATTCGTGAAACAGACGAGGCAACCGCTTTCAAAACAGCTTTTTCTGTCGACGTGAAAATCGAATTTGTCGGCGTCTGGTAAGATTTTCGTAAATCTCGGGCCCGTCGCCTGCTTAACGTATAATTAAGGGACACTGTCGAGTCTGTGGGACTTATCGAGAAATGTCTCCCTTTCACTCACTCCAATAACATTATTCGGACATTTCGACATGCGCTTTCGCTCGACGAACGTCGAGCCAAATTCAAGGCCAATCTGTGGCGAAAAGATCAAGATGATGAAGCAAGTCCACTTGAGGCTCTAGTTGACTCGCTGGAACATATGCCAAGGTCTGCATCATCTCTAGACGGCAGACCGACAGCAAAACCGTCCATTTCTTACAACTCCCACTGGTACTGGAAGAAATCATTGGAAAGAAGTCCTGAGGACGAGAGCAGTCGGTCCGAACTTGAGAAAAAGAACTCAACACCATTGTCTCGAGACTCTGGCAAGGAGGACAGGACAGATGTGCTAGAGGTCTGGTTTCCAGGCTGCCATTGTGGTATATTCTTTTGTTAAAGAGCGCCCGACTATGGTTCTGACAATGTGACAGATGTGGGTGGCGGTTCTGTCATCAATTCGACCCCATATTCATTAGCTCGGATTTCACTGCGCTGGATGATACGGGAGTGTTTCAAGACGAATACTGGGATCATGTTTGATACTGTCAAGTTGCAAGAGCTTGGAATGGATCCCGGGACCTTGTATCCTTCAATCACGCCGAGACCTCCTGCGTTATCTCCCGGTCCGTTATTACCAGCTCAGGCGAAACGAATCGTCGAGAAATCGCGACCAAGGGACACCATATTGTCGCCTTTAGTTGAAAAGTTCATTGAAGAAAGTGAAGAGAAAGCACTCACCGAGGAAAAAGAGGAGCTTAGAGATGTTCTCTCTCCAATATATGACCAATTGAAGATCACGAAGGTCTGGTGGATTCTAGAGATACTGCCCATGGGATATAAATCTCAAGAAGGGGACAACAAATCAGCAAGCTGGTTTAGGTGCGCCGGTTGACCTCTTTCGGATATTTGTTCTGATTTTTTTTTCAGCCCGAACCTGGCCTGTCCACGACGTATACCGAGAAAAGATGGAGTCAAGTTCCATCGCAGCGTCAAAACTAGAATGGATGCGGGACTGATGCATGATGGAAGACCCTATAAACCATTGGCGTCTCATGACACTGAGCCGGTTTGGGTGGATTGACGAATATCTGTCTGAGTAACTCAGTCAACTCATCATCTGTTCCTTGATTCTTATATTCACACGCTGGCCGTCGGTCGCTCAGTCTCTCGGTCAGTCTCTGAACTACGTAGTACTTGCATAGCTTGCCGCAGTCTCTAATTCAGTAGTCTTTCATGTCTAAGAGTCTGTGTGACTCTCTATTATTATTTTTTGTTTTCTGTAGTATATAGAGTAAGTACTTTGCGCTGTAGTACCTTACTAGATCGTCCCCCCCCAATCAATTCACTTTGGTTCCCGACAACTTGAAGTGTCTTAGTTGCTATCCCAAATTTTACACAATTGAGCAACACCCTGCTGTTGTTCATCTTGAACTTTGCTCTCTTGCCATCATAACCAATCTGTTTTCTTGTTTGCTCATCACCCCCTCACCGAAAACCTTTCCTGTAGCGAGGTAGGTTACCAGCCTGCCGACATAGGACATAGCTGTCCAAAGTCCATCTGCTGGTTGAATTGCTCGATTCCGGGGGTTGATGGGCGCAGCAGCCCAACTTCCACCTTTACAATTAATGCCATAAACAATCAATGTTCTGGGGAGAAGGGTATGAAAGATAGCCACAGGTCACGTAGGTTGCCCCTGGATCCCAGCGCCCTCACATTTATGTGCCCTGTACCCCTTGTACTTTTGGATATAAACATTGGAGACAAGTATTCAGGTCACGATCCAGCTGAAGCTGACCTGTACGACCACCCGGCCCTCAATCTCAATTAGAACCGCCTAAACGACCTCTGGAGAGTCATGAAAGTTGTATAACACGGCGTAAAGTCAATTAACAGTGCTGAACGATTCATACTCCCTGAAATCTCTGATCCCGCTAGGTTTATCTGACCATGAATAGCTTCTTACCATTTGACTGTGGCGCAGGTCATCATTGAAACGAAGTAGCGGAATCCCCGATATAATGTATGTTTCAGTTTGTGCCGGCAGAGAGAGAGACCAGTGAGTTAGAGGCCAGCCTTCGGTGGCAAATACGAGCCCCCATGGGTTTATTTATTGATTATCAGCTTTCAAATCTTGTTGCACGGTTATGGGTCCAAATGAGATCCCCAACCTTGCCGCTGCATAACCAAATCAAGATGGCAGCTCAAAGAATGACTTGAGTCTCAACAGCAAGGAATGACTCATGGATTTGAGGGAAGATATATGGACAATGCTTATCTGAATACTGGTTGACCTGAATTGAACAGCAACAGAAAGGGAACACTTGTAGTCACGGTGTTTGTGTTCAAAATTATTTTACTCACATCTGAGGTCCTACGTGGCAACTGCTTGCCCATTATGGTGGACATGTAGACAGGAGATGAAATACTTGGTGGCAGAGACTACATTTTTTCTTGCTGTAGCCTCTTATCATGATTCGCTACAAACAAGGAGCCATAACCAGCTGCTGATCTGTGCCTGAAAAGGAACTGACAGCCATGCTAGGAGGTTGAAATAAAAAGTAAGGGCATTAGAAAGGATGATACTCACAACACATGAATTGACCACGAATGACTTAGAAAGCGATGACATCGGCCGGATACCGGTTCCAGAATTAGCCGGTGGCGATGGGAAAGAAGCCATGTGATCTATCCCCGATAGGTTCTTTGATGATGCTGTACTGAATTTTGCTTCATCCCAACAAATGAGCCCATAAATGGGTCTTGTAATTGAGCTGAAAAGGCTACACTGCTCAACAGTCAGCAGCGGCGGCCGGCCTCAAACATGCTCAAAAACCCCCCGACGTGTTGCACATCTTCTTTCAGCTCAGTCTGAAATCTTAGCCAGATCCACATTGATTGCAATGGGTCCTCATTTGAATGTCCATGACACAGGCAGTGTTCTGATTCCATCTAATCTAGTAGCAGCTCAGAGTCCACAGATTCCACCGACAAGTCATTCAGCATCACCAACGGTTCTTTCTATTCTATTACATCAGCAGAGAGAAGCCCCAAGAATCACCCAAGTAGCCCAAAGCTCTGGTACCAACAGTACAAATGCATCTGCAAATGTGACATCACTACTCCAGTCCTCAGGAAGCGAATCCGGCATTGTGATCATTGCCAGTTTCACAACTGTCCCTTGTCTGAGTCCTGCAAGGAAAGAGGTGGTGAAGAGCACTGTAAATGTATCCAGAACAGGGCACATGGGAACAACCCCAAAAATCGGAAACGTCGCTGAGTGGAGCACTAGATCATAGTTGATGCCTGTAGATTCATTTTTGTGCAATTATTATTATTTTATGGACAGTCTACAGTCACTGAAATGGTTTGCGATTGGTTTCCCGGCAGATATCGGTAATATTCAGAAGCTCCGGGTCCGATTACTAAATTTATCATGATCTGTTGCTTCAAAGTCTTGACTTAGTCCCAGCAATCCTATGGTAAGTCCCTGTCTCTGTGGCTAATGGCAACTTGATTATCTTGATTATACACAGGGTTAAGTAGTAAGCCGCTAAGCCTGTGTCATCCGCTGTGGGAAATTGCGACATGTGACCTTTCCCCTTTGGGCTCTTTGATGATGGGGGGCTGAATTTCGCTCACACCCAACAAACGAGCCCAACAAGTGGGGCTCGTAATGGGATACCAGCCGAGTAGTTGCGAAGTAGGAAACCCGGGCCGAGGTTCAGCTCTTTCAGAGCAGTAAGAGATATCATGCGACCACCTGCCACTGGCGGAAGATCTACCTGATCCTCCTTGGTTTGTCCAGCCTCCCCGAGGGTTATAACCTTCAGAAGTGGCGACTATGAAGTCGAGGAATGTCGATGTCACATGTGGACGGTCTGTTATGGAATGGCTGATCAGAGAGCGCCAGATGAAAGAGGTTGTGGAAGTATTCTGTCGGCCAGGACACAAAATACTTCAATGCCAACTGCTTCAACTTGGGCATACGGCCCCCAAAAAGTTGTTGCGGACAAGCTTGCTTGTTCGGGGTCAATGCCGAGACCGACGTAATCGCGCCTCGGTCACGTTTTCCTTTCCTTTGTCTCGACGCAGTATATAGACCCTGCAGCGTGGTAGAGGATCTTTCTCTTTCAATTCCTCTCACCACTGCTCGCAGGTATGTTTTAGTAGATCTCCTCTTTCAATTCCTCTCACCACCGCTCGCAGAGCTCGTTCATCGTGTTTTAAATTCTGGCTTTTCGGCACAAAGGCAGATTCATTACTGCTGAAAGACACGCTCAGCTTTATCCGAGATATTCCGGTGCCACTGTACCAGAAGAACCTATTCCAAACGACATGGCAGATCAAGCAGCTTCCGGAGCAGTTGATTCTGCCGCTCTTGCGAAATTAGTCGCTGACATCGTCAACCAGACTCTTGACCAGCGTGCCGCCGCTCAAACCACCAACAGTGGCAATGCACCAGCTGTTCCTCCAGCTGCTTCATCTTTTGTTGGGCCATTGACGGGGAATCCAGCTGCTGGTACGTCATCAGCTCCTTCATCTCTTCTTTCTTTGTTCCCCGAAGTCGAGGCGGCCACCATCACTTCCATCATCCAGCACAAATTTCGTGCTTCCGACCTCTACAAACTCGACTCGCGGTATCGAGACAAGACAGAGCGCCAAACTCTGTCTCTTCGAGGCGACACGTTGGAGCTCACCACCAATGACTCCGTGTACAAGGAGTACAAATCCTTGAATTCCATTGCTGTTCCTCTGAGCAGCTATTTTTCCATTCTCATTGCTCATTCCCAAGCAACTGGGAAGACCGGAGACATTGCTATTGGCTTCTTTTGGTACAACGCGCATCTCATCAAAATTGCATCAGAGTACGAATGGTCGGCCGTCGTAGCCTATCACATGGCATTTTTCAATCGACGGAGACGCGAGATGTCTGATGGAGATTACAGAGGTTGGGAGCGGATTGACATGGAACTTCGGGGCGAGCACCTCTATCCCAATCCGAAGCTTGCAAACCCTCAGAAGGCTTCCAAAGGCACTGGAAGACCTTCAGCATCTTCTGGACAGCTTGATGCTTGCAGGAACTTCAATTTAGGCAAGTGCCCCTCAGCTGTCTGCCCTTATGGACGCCCGCATCTCTGTTCTATCTGCGGCAAGGCCGAGCATGGCGCTCATACTCATTCAGGAACGGCCGCCACTGCCAAGCCATCAGCTTAGGTCATCGGCGGGGCGAGTAATCGCTCTTCATTTACTCGCCCGAGCCAGACCTCAAGCGAGTCGGTCTCTTCTGTCGCGGCACCTCCTTCACTTCCTCACGCCCATAAATTCCCTGCACTATCACTGCCTCCAGCTCGTCCTAATACAGAACCCCGATGTAATTTACCACCAGATAATGATATCTCTCTTCCTCGTGTTTCTACCACACTAAATGAGATCGCATGGAAGCATTATCTGAAAGATTACCCCGACCCTCAGTTCGTTGCCACGCTCGTCCATATAATTCGCCACGGAGCTAATGTTGGTTTCACCGGAGACCGAGAAAAAGCTCAATCTTGCATGAATCTTAAATCATGTACAGATCATTTTGATGCAATCTCAGCTGATATCGAGAAGCAGGTAGCCAATGGCCATACTGCTGGACCATTCATCACGCCACCGTTCGCTAACTTTCGGAGCTGTCACCCAAAAGCGCTCATCCAAAGTTCGTCGCATTCATCATCTCTCGTCACCGCATGGCTCTTCAGTCAATGACGGGATTCCTGACTCAGAAGCATCAATCACATATGACATGTTTCAGCTCGCCGTAAAAGATCTGATAGCTTCGGGGCGCGGTTCCTTGTTGCTGAAACTCGATCTTGAGTCAGCTTTTCGTCACATCCCTGTTCGGCCAGCAGATTGGCACCTTCTTGGGTTTACCTGGCTTGAGAAGTTTTTCTACGACGTCGTCTTCGGCTTTGGTCTCTGATCAGCGCCCTACATTTTCAATCTCTTTGCGGAAGGGCTACACTGGATCATTGTGCATCATATTCCAGCTCGGCTTCGTCACTATCTCGATGATTACCTATCAATCTTTACGCCAGAGAAATCAGCTGAAGTCGCAGCTGAAGCTCTTCAGTGGATCATGGCTTTGGGCAATCAGCTTGGGCTCCAGTTCCAACTTTCCAAAGTTGAAGGCCCATCTACGCGTCTCGAGTTCTTGGGAATCATTCTCGACTCTGACTTGATGGAAGCTAGCTTAAGCGACGAAAAGCTTGGCTATTTACGTGAACTGCTCAGCACTTGGTCTCAGCGAACCAAATGCAACCTTCGAGAGCTTGAGGAGCTCAACGGTTATCTTCAATTTGCATCACAAGTCATTCCCATGTCACGAGCATTTATTCGACGCCTCTATGACTTCGAGACTACATTCAGCTCGTCATACTCTGTTCGTCACATTCCACGATCTGCCAAGTGTGACATTGAATGGTGGTCAATGTTTGCCGCTGAATGGAACAGGATACGTTTCATTGCTCCGAAACGCGAAATTATACATATTTTCACTGATGCCAGTGGATCCAAAGGCATTGGTGGTGTCTTTGGTTCTGAATGGTTTTCATGTCCTACCCCTCGGCGCTATCGCAAGCGCCATATCCAAGTCAAAGAGATGTATGCTGTCATTTATGCTATTCTCTGCTGGGGAGAGCAGTTCCGCGGCAAGCATATAGTCTTTCACATCGACAATGATGCTGTCTTCAACTCGCTCAATAATCTCACTATCCGTTCTGATGATACTATGAAGCTTCTCCGTACCTTCCTCAATCTCGCATGCCGCCTTGACTTCACTTTTGCTTCTGTTTGGTTATCTTCTTCTGATAATTCACTTGCTGATGCTGCTTCTCGCTTTGCTTACTCTCGGCTTTTTCAACTTGCCCCATATTTACACAAAAAGCCCATCTCGAAGCGCCTCCGGCTTGGTGGTTCGAGCGTCACCCCGGCTACGACAAAACCGTCGCTTTCTATCTTTGGCATGGACTTGCTTCCAGTACTCGAAAAACCTACAGCACAGGTCAGAATTCCTACATCCAACATGTCCAACTCCACAATCTGTACAACGCCGATGGCAGCATCTTGCCCGCTTCCCAGAATGCGATCATGCATTGGGCCGCCCATCAAGGCGGTCGAATCGAGCCAAAAACGATCAAACAGTACCTTACTCACATCAGATCCATGCATACCGATCTCGACATCCCGTTCACAGCCTGTGAGTCTCCCTTGGTCCAGCGCCTCATCAGAGGAATCAAGCGCTATCACGGGGAAAAAGATCGTAGACCGAAGCAGCCCATTACTCTCGAAGTCCTTACCAAACTTCTCGAACAGCTTCAACCGGATGCAGATATCGACCAGCTCAATATCCACGCGGCCAGCTGTCTCGCATACTCTGGATTCCTTCGATGTGGTGAATTCACCATCTATTCTGGCAAGAAATTCAACCCAGCAACAGATCTCACCCGAGGTTGCATTGAATTTCTCCCCAACTTCGCCAATGCCACCAGTGTCGCAATCACTCTTCCAGCCTCAAAAACTGACCCTTTCCGCAAAGGCGTCACCATTCATATTGCCGCGGTCCCAGGTAGACCGACCTGTGCAGTCACAGCCCTCAAAAAGCTGTTCCTGGTCCAGCCAACAACTGACCCAAATCAGCCGCTCTTTCAGAAAGCCGATGGATCTGCTCTCGACAGGGGGTTCTTCATCAAATCCATCTGGTTGGCACTCGATGCTGCAGGCCACAAGCCCCCCCCCCCTGCCAGCCATAGTTTCCGTCGAGGCGCAGCTTCATCAGTGGCCGCCATGGGATGTACCGACTATGAAATCCAGCTTCTTGGTCGCTGGAGAAGTGACGCTTACAAGCTCTACATTGAGCTAAGTAATTCTCGTCTCCATCATATTTCTTCCAGACTTCATTGGGTCCATTCTCATGGCACTGACATTTATGAGCCTCCGGTTCTCCATGCCGGTCTCTAGTGGCTTGAGTCTGTCCCCTCAGACTTGAGAACTTTAGATCTCAATGGCATTCATTGTTCCCAAACTTCACCCCGTCTGATCTCTCCCTCTTTCCTCTTCTAGACGGAGACTCGAGCCTTGACGAGGCAATACTGTATCTCCTGAGTAATCAAGCTCTGGATAGACACTAAGACTGAACAGGTCTGAAACGGACCGAGTCAGAAAACGATGATTGATATATCCAGGATGGTTTGGGCAAAATTGCTCGAGGCTCATGGGTCCAATGACTCATCCATCGGAGCCGACGGGCGTCAAAAAAGTGGCTTTCGAGCATGTGTCTCAGAGTGTTTTCAAAAATCCACGATGCTCCTGAGCAGGCTTCGAGGTTATTGCCGCTGATTTTTCCAATGGGCATCGGCGCGACACAGCCACGCCGCCCCTCACGTAATGAAGGCTCGGGATTTTCCTCGCTGGTCCGTCAGGCCCGACCTAGCCCGACATTGTCGGAGCTCGCGATTTCTGGCACTGTAATACCATTGTCTTGTTCTGAATACAGTACAGTGATAAACCCATAAGCAAGACAACACGTCATAACGAGACGGTGCTCTTGTTCGTGTCCTCGCTCTTTTACCTTGGGAATTTTGGTGCAAATAGTGAATTAGGAGGTCAGTACATTGTTCCTGTGCAAGGAATAAGGTATTTGCTCTTATCAATATCAGATTCGTAGCTATCCCTGTGAGCTACGGAGGGGAAGCTGTATCAGCAGGTAAAAAACTGATTTGGAAGATATTTACTGACGTGATATCTTCCCAACGCGTGGCCAATGCGTGTAGGAGACTAATTCCATTTTAGGGCCCGATGAGGCGGTCAAAAGTCACTGTCAAGCTTGAGCATCACGATTATCTTATGCTACACTTAATCGTGCTATATCTATCTTTACACTTGTACCCCGGTTTCCAATCTCGCCCCCATGCCATGCAGGTCCGAATAGCACACTGGGAGCATGCAAGGGACGGAGCTGTGCATACAACGCATCTACGCACCTCGGCCATACCGGCCATCCCCACATTCTCCGCCACGATCGCCGAATACACCGCACAGCCACAACAGCGTAGGGAGGTATGCCCGCGCGCGTGGATGTTTGGGTGGATGGTGCGGAACAAGGGCGGAGCAGTCTTCTTTGACGAAGGTGTAGTCAAACGACTGGTGTTGCTGCCGCTGAGGCTTATCGTCGGCTTTGAGCCGAAGCTTAGCCAGGTGGCAGGCTACAGCTTAATCGGCTCAGTTGCTCAAGCCGGCCCAAGCTATCTCGTTTTTTGTATATTTCTTTATTTCATTTCTACTTTATATAGAACATTCAATGAACCTCAAATGAGCTCCCATTCAAGCTGCAATGACGTTGCGATGATGCACGTGCACCGCTTACGAAGTGACTCAAGGTACCACCGGGGGCAAGGTCATCTGCAGTATGTTCGATGCAGTCGGTTGGTAGTCGAGTTGTACCTCAATGGATCCGAGATTTGACCCTTCCCCTTTTGGTACAACAATGGGCGGGGATTCAATCTGGGCTGAAACATGTCGAATTTGGTCATACTCACGTCGTGTTGAGATGGTCTGACAGCCCATGTGAATATTCTATTTCGTTTTCATTGTTCATTGTTCATTGTTCATTGTTCATTGTTCCTTTCAATTCATTCATTTTTCGACCAATCCTTTATATTATGGGACTCTCAAATCTTTCTTTCAATTCTAAATCACAGGTCATCAACTGCAGAGGGCTCTAGTGGCCAAAAATGGAAGCATTCAGAGGAAGGTGATGATACAGGACCATCTAGCTCTCGGTCAAAGAAACAAAGGTATGGCTTCCAGGGAGCCTCACTCCAGGGAACATCCATTCATCTTGAGAGAGCAAGGGTTCCAAAGCAAGCTGCATCTTAAATTATTTTCCATGTTCAGGGACTCTGTTAGGTTTCTCTGGTATTCTCCAACCTTGAACAGGGCACCCAAGTCAGAATTTCTTTGGTGGATTTGTCTGGCATTGCACAAGATGTGAGCTCCACCTAATGCTGGTATCTCCTGTTCAATAGACTAGCAATGACAATTCTCAAATGAACCAGTCTTTTATTGTTTTCTGTCTCGGTGGCAATGCTTGCAGAATCTGTCCCAGTGCACCAATGACACCTTTCCTCTATCTGGTACTTTTGTCCCCTTAATACTGTTTCAAAGCAGATGGCTGTATAATATACCAAAATAAATCTGAAGCCAGAGAAAAGCAATGCCGGGCATGCCTTGCAATTGATGTTATGATATTGGATTACCTTGATGGAGTTTTGCAGAAATCAAATCGTTCCCACACACTGTGGATCGGACTCCAAATTTCATGGGAAAGAACTGTCAAGAATAAACACGTGTAGATGGTGAGGTGAACAGCAGGTACAGAGTAGGTACAGTCTGACTAAGCCTGACTGCATTGAACTCTACCACATCAGTCTTTGCCCCCACCTTCACATCTCTTCCCAACCTCATTTGCGAGCAGGTCTAGACACTTGCAGGCTCCCCGACACCCCCATCAATGAACGACAGCCAGTCACAAGCCACCTTGGAGCCAGCTCAAAATTTGATTGTCAGAGTTCCTGCGCAAAGAACTTTAGGATCTCTGCAGTGGACCAGGAGAACACAGTTTTCAGTGGCTCCTCATAAAGCCAGGTATAATTCTCGTTTCATCCATCATGTTTGCCTGATTCCGAGTCAAAATAATACAGTAGGCTGCATTGCTTGACTCGCTAATTCGGTCAATTCAGGGGATTTTTGCTGCGCAAATAGAGAACTGCGAGCTCTTGCTATGGGTCCGGTTCAGATTCTGGCCGGTGAAAGGTATTTCTCTGTTGTATCTTGGATATGCCATCATAGCAGGGAGGAATCTCTCATTTTGCAGCGCGATTCAGAACCATTGCTTGCATTTGGCGCTAGTATTTGATTTGGACCTTGGTGCTCTCTTAAGTTTGTAGAATGTTTGTTGAGATTTAAATAGGAGTATTTACGAAAATTCAAATCAGGATCTTTATCTAGATCTAAATGGGGTCTTGCTGTGTTTTCATGCTATGTGTGGGGAGCAATACAGAAATCACCCCACTGGACCATGATGTTTTGAGCATTGGGATCCAGTGGAATAGGAGGTACATATTGTATGCTTACTCGAAGACAGCGTGAGGCTGGAACACAACTCCAAAAATGGCTGCCGACTATGCGAAGCTGGACCATGACAAAGTGAGGGTCATGGACAGTGACAGGATGGGCTTACGAGGGGATAGTACTGAAACTCTAATGAGTGAGTATTTTTGAAGATCAGCAAGTCAAAAAGAATTCTGGAATAATTTACTTCATTAACCTGGGAATCGGGATGTTTTGAGCATCAGGGGCGCTGAAAAGATGGGGTTGTCAGCCAGCTAAAAGAATCTGTTCATCAGATGATGAGGTGTACAGTACTTACTGAAAAAAACATGTTGGAATTGGATCAGGTATAAGCTGCATTTTTTCACTGTCGGGCCGCAAGTCATTCAGTGATGTTCTCAAGCATTGTATTGAGCAAAGGATGGACTGATTTGGCATCAGATGAGAGTCGTGGTATTGTGATCCAGTGAATTCTCAGACTTACCTGCTGATGCTCTACTGAATTTGGTGACAAGCTAGTCTGTTTGTAAACACGCCCATTAAGCCGTAGTTCAACATTTGACCGATTGGGAAATAAATTTATAAGCATTTGACGGGATTTGACCCGCATTGGGCATACCTCCGGATCCTAGTCGCGTTTGTGACGCGTCTGGAAGAGTCTTGCGCCGAAAACAGAGCAAGGATGATATCCAGAATGATTCCTCGCTTTGTATGTGTCTAGAAACGACCACAACGACGACTTGAAGTATCGCGCAAATCAACACGTGACCCGAATGTTGAACTACGGTTTGATGGGCGTGTCAAGAATCAGACTCTATATTGATAGCAACGACTGTCTTGCTAGAAATACTAGAAGATGATTTAGGAGACTAGTGACAAGCTGGTACTTCAAACACATGTACAAAAAAAGTCAGAAAAGTCATGTACTTTTTCATGGATGATGGTTGACTGCAAGGATGGCTTGGTCGGAATATTTGAAGTCGATGTGAGCTGAAATGCAAACCGAATTACAACGGACATCTTTGGAGTGATGAGTCGCACTTGGGTATCATGGTGATTTGCGTGGGTTCGGTCTTGTTGTATGAATGGAATTTGTGTCAAGAGGATGGTATGTTCATTTATGGACAGACTGATTTGAGAGGAGAAATGCTTGCCGGACACACATCAGACACAACCCCAGGTTCAAAAAAACGCAAGCAATACATTTTATATCTGCATCTGCACTTGAGAAAAGGTGCATATGGGCTCTGAATGACTATGATGTATACAACCTTCCAAGGATGATGTGTATATATGCATGCATCCAAGAAACTTGAATGCAATGATTCTCAAAATATCATTGTCTAGTAGGACAATTATCTGAAGATTTTCGGATTTTCGGTTCATTCCCTGTTATCTTTCAAGAGTCATGCTCTATATATGCACTGTTAGTAGTCTAGATGGGATGTATGATCAAGTATATTGCCTGTATGCACCGCAATCGTCAATACTCTACCAGTGGGTTAGAGGCCGTCCTGCGGCGGCATTCACGAGTCCTCCATTCATTCCTTTCAACTCTGATAATCTGATCCATAATCTATATATATCACACGGACAATGGACATGCTGTGACCTGTCGCGCTCAGAATGACTCTGAGCTCGCACATGACCGTTTAACGGTGTTTACCAATACAGAGATTAAACAACGACGAAGTCACAGAATCACAGAGATTGAAGGCTGCGGGGATCAATGAGACGGTGATTAAAAGAAGTACAAGAACCAGAAGCCATAGAACACTTTGAAACTATGCCACAGCACCTTCTCAAGGTAATGGGGCCTGCTTGAAGAGCATATAAAAGGCTCGAGTAACTGGTTGATTTGTCACGAAATCTCCCACTTGTACAGTACCGGAAAAGGACGCTCGTTGTTACACGTTTCTTGATCCTTGTCCCGACTCTTTACATAAGCATCCCGTCATTCATTCAGCTCCGCCGACTTTATGTACATCCGTCTATATTTTATCTTGAAACTACATACCTCCCTCCGAAATCTTGATCTTTCTGCAGGTAGCAGTCAGTTCACTCGCAGACCTATCATTGGTTGCGCAACGCTTCACATAACCAAGGAGCGGTCTATCTATTAAAGGAGTGAAAGTAGCGACGAGAGATGCCAGGCGAGCAGCCTCAGCTGGTGAATGTTTAGAGGCAAGATTTGACTGAAGTGGCTGACGCGTCATGTGCTATAGCCCCGTTGGGCTCCATCATCAATTATGTCTTAAAATCGCTCCTTCCCAACAAACGAGCCCACGTTACCGTGGGACTCGTAATGCATCATTGATCTAGTGTAGATGCAGGTATCAAACACATTTTGACGATTTTTGGACCTGTACTTCAGTCTTCACATGGTAAGGGGTTTCAGAGGTACACATTTCTACTGTGTAGCCATAGAAAGTGCCAGTGTTTTATTCTCCACCCAGTGGAACTGTAACCATATTTTGAAATATCGCTGCGAGGCATATAGAACAATTTGAGGCCTTTGGGCGTGGCCTTTATGCGTTCGATATGTGAATCAGAGCTGGAAAAACATGTATCTGCCCCACAATGGCGCTACACAGTTTGCAAATCCATGTGCATCGCACCACAGCTCAAATGGTACATATCAAAGCAAGCATACCGATTTGATATTGGCCGGTGTGCTCATGGACCTATCTTGATATTTTTTTTGATCTGGTCTGGCCTTTATCCATTCATTGCTTCAGTGTAAAAAGATTCATTGCCACAACAAACTTGCATGCCCTCCGGCACACCCAAATTGTTTCCGGATGCTTCCATCAAGACAGAGACATGTCCTCCGGCTTCCCATAGGTGAAAAAATGCTTCCGAAAGCCCTCATATAGCTGGGACAATGAGATACAGCGAGAAGCAACACAAAAGTGTCCCGATTCGGACAGTCACACGCTAAGTGCTCGATTGTTATTGGCCCGGATGCCCGGGACGGACATGGTCCGTGCGCAATGCGGAACATGGCAACCATCTTATCCTTGTTGGGAGGCACTAAATCTTCAATATAGAGGTTGCATGATCATTTTCTTCATGGTGCATCAGTCTTTAGTTTACTACATTTTTTTTTGCATGATCGAGTTTCAGTCAAATCTGACATAGGGACTCGAGCACACTACAGTGTGTCATCACCGGCTTGTGGCATGGTATTACCAGATGACAGAATCAAATCACTCTCCAGTCATCAAGGCACAATATCCAAAGATCCCAATAGGTCTGTAATAACATACAGTGGTGAAACAAGCAATGGATGACTTTACCAAGTACTCATCAGCACAATTGCTCGCTCAATTGAAGGTATCATCAGGAAATAAGCCGGAATACACTGCCTCAATGTTATCAAAGTATAATCCGACGAAATAAACTGAATTCCAGGCCTTGAAAGAAGTCATATCGCGATCCCGAGCGCGAGCCGTGGCAGCTTTGATGGTATTTGTTTGTATTTGCCTTGCGCCACATTTCGTCTCAGGCCTGACTGTGGACTCGCGGCCCCAATATTCTGTGGCTAAAAGTGCGAAGGACATCTCATACACCACGTAACCCAAAGATGGCAGCCCAACAATCCTGGTTCAGCAGATAGCTCAGGTCATTTTTATGGAAAGAGGACAGTCTTGTGGGGTCCTGGGGATCACAATGTCGGCGGCCTCCCTTGGAACTCAAGTATAAGCCAAATATGACATTGCTGTGCTGGTGGGAAAGCCATCAGGCAAACTTCTCCATTGGGTGCTCTGTTCCCAGCCTACCTGAATCTCGCTCTGATCCAACAAATGAGCCCAAATGGGACTCGTAATGGCATCAATGCCAATTTTGCCAACATTCTCTTGTAGCATGAAGTTAGGACGGCAGACTATCATTGTCAAGGAAGAACAACAGGTGGTTCTGACACCGCGGGCAAAGACCGAGGCACTCCATCTGGAGTGCGTAAGAAGCACTTTTGATGCATTTTGCATTCATGTCACTGCCACATGGCACAGCCTTTGTGTCTCATTTGGGGCTAGTCCTGAGAACTAAATACCCAACTAGGTAATGACACATTCATCTGACTCACTGTTGCTGTCATTTCTTACAAGTCCATTGTTTGCCTCTGTAGGCATTGATCTAGCTGTTATTGAGCTATATTGTATTTCTTGAGCAATAAGGGTCATCAGGCACACCATAATTCAGTTACTGTGTGATGCATACATGGTTTCCCTGATACAAGTAGTGATAAATGTCCATAAAAGGCTTCCAGAACCTCAAAAGTCCCAATGATGTGACAACTTAGACTCAAATCTAATCTCGTCCTTAACCACACAGAGCCAGCAAGGGCAAAGTGGCCGCTCGGTATGAAGAGCGTTAGACTAAGAGTTCGAAAGAGAATGTAAATTCAAGAGGATCAAAAAACTAAAGTACAACCTGTAAACTACTGTTCTTTTATACTGTACAATACAATAACGTGTGTATAATTGTCTGTTCAACACCGTACCATTACCATGCCGTTTATTGTCTGCCTTCGTGTCTATAAACGCATGTTTTCTCATGTCATGTCAACGTCAATGTCAAACTTGTCATAATGTGTGATCGTCGCCTGTTTTGTTCGGTTTCTTGTTGTCCGATCATATCCGATCGGTCCGTTGTTCCATGATGCGATCACGATAAGATAAACTTTAATCGCGATAAAAATAAAAGATTGTTACAAGCGTAACATTACCCCCCCTCTAAGGTTGACGTCCTCGTCAACTAGGAAGAGATCCGGTTTTCGCTTTTCATCTAGGTCGTGATCATAAATACGATCAAACACACCAGTTGATGCATTAAAAAGGTGTCGACGGTGGTATGGCATTGCCTCTTGCTTGTGTACAAAGCGTTTGAGGTCTTCGTCCCAACTGCCTGCAGGTAAAATCGGAGGTGAAATATGAATTTGAACGGCCCGGGTAGGAATGCCGTTCTTTCATTTGAACTCCGATAATAACTCAGAAGCGTTTGTGAGATTACGCTCTGGTTCCCATGTGTTTTCGGAGTTTGGATAGCCTTTCCATTTGATAAGGAATTGATATCCCTTACCACGTCGTCGGGAGTCTAAAATAGACTCAACCTCGTGTTCCTCCGCATCATCAATGATCTCTGGCGGTGGTCGTTCGTCCCTTCTGTGAGCAGGGGGCTCATGATATGGCGTAAGTAACGCCTCGTTAAATACGTTGTACTTCTGAGTATTACCCGGAAGTAACACTCTATAACTTGAAGGGCCCACTTTTTCTACTACCTCGTAGGGGCCAAGACGCTTGTCTGAGAGTTTCCGAGAAGGCCGACCTGTGTCAAGGTTTGTGGCCTCTACGTATACTTTGTCTCCGGCTTTGAATTCCGGCGCAGGCTTTCGATGTTTGTCGTAGTTTCGTTTCATATTAGTCTGCGCTTTTTCTAATGCCTTCGACGTTTCTTCCCGAACCTTTTTCATTCGGTCGGCAAACTCTTGGGCGGACTCATTTCGATTGTCCGATTTTCCCTCGTGACCCTTCCACAGATGTCGTCCTGTGTTTGCGAAGAATGGCGTCACCTTTGTTGAAGCGCTAGTTTTGTCATTGTGACTAAACTCTGCTAGCACCAGCCATTTGGCCCAATCTGACTGATGAAAATTGACATATAACCGAAGATATTGTTCTATCTCCTGGTTCATCCGTTCAGTCTGACCGTCTGTTTGAGGTCGATACGCCGTACTCGGGTTCATTTCTATCCCGAGGAGCTTGTTAAGCTCTCGCATAAACTTGGACACGTAACGAGGATCGCAATCCGAAATTATCTTTCGGGGAACACCATGATATCTTATTATACGATCACGTGTTAAGCGTGCGATTCCCTCGCTCGTTACTTCCATGTTTGTGGGTTCTACGTGGATCATCTTCGAGAATGTATCCACCCACACTTGGATGGCATCAAAGCCATTGCTTTCTGGAAGGGGACCTATAAGGTCCATTGACACCTCCTCCCAAGGCTCCTTAGCTATTTTATGAGGGTTAAGCATCCCTTGTCTTGATCTCTTGACTCGAGTTCGCTGACAGTCTTCGCACGTGCGAACATACTCCCGTACTTGGTTTCCCAATCGGGGCCAAAAGAAGTTTCTTTCAATCTTCTCTTGCGTACTCGTTTCGCCTGGGTGTCCTGTAAGTGGAGTGTTATGATGAAGTTTGATGATTTGCTCCCGCAATTCTTCATTTCTCGGTACGTAAATACATTCCCGATAGAAAATCAAATTGCCTTCTCTTTTCCAACCTGGTAGGGATTTCTCAAGAGCCAGCTTAACCGAGGTGTCAATAGATGTGACAGATTCGATTTGACCGATTAGGTCTTTATCGACTCCCTCGATTTCAAACTCTGTAGCTCGGAAGTACTCCGGCTTTAGGAGTGTGACGTCCTTGTTGTCATCTTTTCCCTGATCATGATCAGCGTGTCTAGATAGCAGATCTGCTTTTCTATTAAGCGCCCCGGGTCGGTGTGCAAGAGTGAAGTCATATTGTGACAACTCCGTTACCCATCGTGCTTGACGACGATTAAGCTTCTGGGGCTTCTTGAAGTATTGTAGATTTTGGTGATCTGTAAATACTTCAAACGTTTCGTCTGCACCCATAAGCAATGCTCGCCATTCGTCAAGAGCGAGCATTATAGCGAGCATCTCTTTGTCATAGATCTCGTAGTTTCGTTCGGTCTCCGTCAGACCGTGAGACATGAAAGCAACTGGTCGCCATAGACCTTCTTGTAGCTGACTTAAGACAGCTCCAGTTGCTCCTTTGGATGCATTGGCTTCGAGTCGGTACTTTCCATGATCATTTGGAAGTGCGAGCACAGCATCTTCAGCAATACGATCTTTTATCTTTTGGAAAGCTACACGTTGCTCTTCGCCCCATGTCTATCCGGATTTTCCTGTAAGTCGCGTTAGTGGCTTGGCCACTTCACTATACCCGCGCACGAATCTACGGTAGAAATTCACAAAGCCCAAGAAAGCTTGAACTTGTTTCACGGTCCTTGGTTCAGGCCATTCCATGACACCTTTAATCTTGATTGGATCCATTTTCATCGAATTATGTGAAATTAGGACTCCCAAGTATTCTATCTCAGTGCGTTCGAACTCGCACTTTTCTGGTTTGAGATATAACTTGTGTGTTTGTAATACATCTAACA
The DNA here is from genome assembly GCA_029320655.1 of Mycena floridula. NCBI lineage: Eukaryota > Fungi > Basidiomycota > Agaricomycetes > Agaricales > Mycenaceae > Mycena > Mycena floridula. Next base: position 411,993 of record JARIHS010000027.1, read on the forward strand.
CACGTTTCACTATTCGACGATGTTCTTCCATGGAATCCGTGAATATCAAGATATCATCCAGATAAACAATGACGTGTCCCTCATTGATTAGATCTCTGAGTATATCGTTCATCATTGTCTGGAATGTGGCCGGCGAGTTGGTTAACCCGAAAAACATGACTAGAGGTTCGAACAGACCTCGGTTGGTTCTGAATGCTGCCTTCCATTCATCACCTTCCTTGATCCGTACATTATTATAACCCCATCGGATGTCAAGCTTTGTAAAAATCTTAGCCCCTCGGAGCTTATTGACAAGCTCAGAAATAAGAGGCAATGGATAACGGTTTTTAATCGTCATCTCGTTCAGCTTCCGGTAATCTTGTACCGGGCGTAGGGATCCATCTTTTTTCTTTACGAAGAAGAACGCAGACGCCATCGGTGATTTCGATGGTCGGATTCGTCCACTTGACAAGTTCTCTTCCAGGAATTCTTTTAACTTTTCCTGCTCGACTAAAGACAATGGATACACTTTGCAATCTACCGATTTGGCTTCTGGCTTTAGTTCGATTGCATGATCCCATGGCCGTTTTTCCGGGAGTGAATCGAAAGATTCTTTTGCAAAAACTTTAACATAATCCCGATATTGTTCAGGGATCTTGTCCTCAGTCATGCGCTCTTTGCTCGATTCGGCATTTTCTGCCATCCGTTGAGCGGACGTAGATTTGAGTCGGACGTCAATGGCCTCTCCGAAATCAACAAGGAGAATAGATTCTCCTTCTTGGAGTGGTACGTCTTCTCCCACTCCGTTGAACTCATGACCCTTCATCCCGCAGGTATCAGGGCAACGACTGAACTTGATTTTTTCATTTCGCCAGTCAATCTCAGGATTATGTTCATTCAGCCAGTCATAGCCTATGAACACACGTGCTTTTCCTAAGTTGGTGACGAGGAATCGTCGTTTTTCTTCGTGCGCCCCGACGGCCATTCGTAAATCGACGTAATGAGTAATACGCCCGCCAGCGTTCTCAGTTTCGTCTGCATTTCGTGCCAGAATGGGGGATCCGAGTTCATGCATCTCAAAGTTTTCTGCCTTAGCGAACGCACGGTCGATGCAAGTGATTGAACAACCACTATCCATGAGTGCTTTTACGGCACGAGTCCTTCCAGTGTCTAAAGCAGTAAGCTTTATTGGAATTGACATCTCTCGGGATTTGCGCATTCTTTGTAATTCGCGCAATTCCGATGTCAGTTTTTCCGCTTTTGGCTGACCCTGTTTTTCTGCACTTTCCCGACGTTTTACGTTGTCAGGGATGCGAGACACCTTAGGCGCTTCCTCCGGTTTTCCGGATTGAGCCTCCGCAGTAGAACTGCCCTTTTTAGTCTTTGTTGACGAGGTTTCTCCTCCTCGAGCCGATTTAAATAATTTCTTGAAAGCACCCCACTCCTCGTTTCGAGCATTGATGCGACGGTTCTTCTCTTTCGTTTTAAATTTCCGTTTTAATAATATAATTTTATTTTTTGCCTCATCAGAGGACTTTTTAAGAAACTCTACAATATTTTGGTGTAAAGAAGAATCATATTTTTCGACAAATTCCTCGGGCTCAGCCTCGAGGGTTCCCAACACAGCATAAGAATTCTTCACAGGGGAAGAGGACCCGGAGAAAGACGGACTGGTCGTTGGCTCCTTGGCTAGAGGAGGCGACCGCTTTAAAAACCCTTTGCTCGGAGTTCCTCAACGAGCGTCTTGAGCTCGGCATCATCTGCCGGAAGCTCCTTGATTTGGGCCAAGACGGCCCGGGCGATAAACTTCCTCGGCTTTTTGGGCTCTGGACAATCTCGGGACATATGTCCCTCTTTGTTACAATTGTAACAAAGGAAAGAGGGTGTTACCCTCGTCTTCGTCTTGTCAACGTCCATTGGAGCGGGCATCGATTTGCTCAGGTTCGGAGCCGTCCCCGACGGTCCCCACGATCCTGTGGCGGCAGTTTTAGAACCTGCCTGGGTTCCCGTCTTTTGAGCCCCGGCGGGCTTCCAGAATGGGTTTTGGCCGGAAGTCATGGCCTTCCCGACCTGATTGTTACCGTCGATCCTAATTAATTGATCGCGGTAGTCCATGTATGTATGAGGGATGATAGTCCCTCCGACGTAGATCTGGCTCACAATGGATCTGTGAACCGAACCAGCAAGAATGCTGATTAGATATCTGTCCCATTGATGAGTTGCATCGTAGGGACTATAGCCGGCTTTCTCGGCTAGGAGTTCGAATCTGGTGACAAAGTCACCAAGGGCCTCTCCCTGACCCTGCTGAATGGCGTTGAGTTTTTGCTGGGCCACCTCGGCCACAGCCCGATCTTCGAATGTCGTTTTTAGTTCCTCGAAGAAGGAACCATAGGTATCATTGTCAACATATGAAAAGTTGACAATCCGATTGTTCTGCCAGCTCCGGGCCCAATCCGAAGCGGGGCAGTCTGATCCATCCTCCGTTCTTAGGAGTGATAGTGTGTAGAATATTCTGGACTTGTCGTCCAGAAAGTCGTTCTCGTAGGCCACCATATAGGTGACCAAACATCGGGAGAAATTCTCCCACTTTGTCTTATCGCCGCTAAAGAGCGGCGGCTCTTTTGCGAGGGCTACTCGCGATCTGCTCACTGACGCCTGAGCTGGCGTTGAACCCGGCATGTAAGCCGGCTGAGGCCTAGGTTGGGGTGATGCTCTTCCCAAGAGTTCCCTTGCCTCTTTCAACTGTCTCTGTAGGTCACTATTTATCGCCAAGACCTCAGCGAGGGAAAAAGGTGGGTTTGACCCGCTAGGGCCGACGGTTGGTTGATCCTGATCCATAACGGGAATCAGGGGCGGGGAGTGAAATGTGTCGTCGGTGGTATGTTCCGACAGTGGTGATGGCGGGGGTGACGGTGTATCCGCAAGGAATTTTATTCCGTATCTTCCTCCAGAATACGTGGTGAATGAATTTTATAGTCCAGTGCTCTCGGACTGTAACGACCTGGTCTTTGAACCTCCAGGCAGGGAGCTGAGGTTTATGAGCAGCTACTCAAAAGTGCGTCTCTCGGAACGCAGAGGTGAAAATAAGGGGAAGGGAATTCCAAGACTCTTTTTGCGTGTGAAACCCGATTGCCGCTGCTACTTTCGTGCAACTCGGGCGACGGTGCCTCTCCGAAGATTAGCTACCTGTCCTTAATGCTCCCACCCAAGAGTCGGACTCAACATTACTCTATGAGGGTATTGGGGCTGTTCACAATAGTGAGAGTCTCGGTGGTGCTAACAGCTACAATCCGCTGCGGGGGATGGGAGTTGAAAGGACGATGAACGTGTCCTGGAAGGGAAAGGGCGAGGTACGTCTCTCAAAGGATCGCCTGTGACTTTTGGCTTTCCGAGCGACGGTAGAGTTGTCCACGGTACGAAGTGGAAAGGAGACGGGATGGGTAAAAGGAACAAAAAACAAAAATTGAAATCCAAACGTGTGTTCTCCAGTAATCGGCGGCTTCAATAGCCTCGCCTCTTTCCAGAAATTTTTTGGTGCCCCGGAACCCGGCACCAAGAGCGGAGCAATCACGTTCTTACAACCTGGTCTCAGAACTCAATTCCGAATCTCGATCAATTCCCCTCGATGTCGAGAGGCGATGGAGCGGTAGAGTCGTCTGACCAGGAGTTGGGAAAACAAAAAGGAAAAAGAAAGGTAAAGTAAAAAAGATAGAGGTTTGTTGGAGGTATGAGAATAAGAGGTACGATGGTATGAGGTAGTTTTTCGATTATGTGACAACTTAGACTCAAATCTAATCTCGTCCTTAACCACACAGAGCCAGCAAGGGCAAAGTGGCCGCTCGGTATGAAGAGCGTTAGACTAAGAGTTAGAAAGAGAATGTAAATTCAAGAGGATCAAAAAACTAAAGTACAACCTGTAAACTACTGTTCTTTTATACTGTACAATACAATAACGTGTGTATAATTGTCTGTTCAACACCGTACCATTACCATGCCGTTTATTGTCTGCCTTCGTGTCTATAAACGCATGTTTTCTCATGTCATGTCAACGTCAATGTCAAACTTGTCATAATGTGTGATCGTCGCCTGTTTTGTTCGGTTTCTTGTTGTCCGATCATATCCGATCGGTCCGTTGTTCCATGATGCGATCACGATAAGATAAACTTTAATCGCGATAAAAATAAAAGATTGTTACAAGCGTAACAAATGAGGGACTTGAGAAAAATGCAGGATAACAATGACTCAGACAAATGTGTCATCACCCAGTTGAGCATTTAGTTCCCAGGCCTAGGCCCAAGCGGGACACCAAGGCTGTGCCACGTGGCAGTGACATGAATGCAAAGTGCATCAAAAGTGCTTCTTACGCACTCCAGATGGAGTGCCTCGGTCTTTGCCCCTTGTGTGAACAAAAGGCAAGCATTGTCAATCTATGGCAGGTTCAGGATGCAATTGTGATACATCCGAGAATGAGGGCTTTGTTCATTGAATTCTTCCAATCCATTTTTCTGCTGAAAATTGTGCCGCACTGAACAGCATCTTCAAAAATCTCTTGTTCTACCAGGTCAATTCCACGCTCCACTCAAGTCATTAGCGGAAGAAGAAAATTTGGAGCAATGGAGGATATGAAGGTAGATGTACTTACGAGTGACAGAAAGAGGACTTGTACAAGAGGCAAGAATTACTGCTGATCAGACTTCACGCTATGGTACCAGCAACAAAAAGATCAATAGGATCAACTAGGTTACACCAAAGCCATCCTGTTCTACTATAACTGAATCACATGACAAAACAACTCTAATCAGATCAGACCCTGGACCAATTATGAGTCAGACTAAAAATCATGGAGACAACAGACTTATGGAAAAGTGAAGAGATTGAGCTCCCCGGAATCAAAGTGGTCGAAGGAGGCGATATCAAGAGTGGTGTCAAAGTAAGGATCAGTCACAGTTGATTGCAACACCATACACGTGGTCTTGTGTCAACCAATGTCAGATTGAATGGTTCCCTGAGTTTACTTGCGGAGTAGATGGGTTACAAGTTATTTCATTAGTGGACCTTAGGTCTTCAACACAATGCGGCGCCACACTTTGTCATATCGGCTGTAATTTTGGCCTGATGTCTGATGATGACAGGTTGAATGGCTTCGGCGATAGGGTGATTGGTTGACACAAGACCACGTGTATAGTCTTGCAATCAACTGTGACGACCTGATTGTGGTGCTGGATTGTATTGAAGTCCTAGTGTGCTAGATTTGATTGTGTTGAGCATTCCGGTGAGATGAGTTAGCCTGTGTATCCGCCGCAGGTTCCCGAGGAGAACTTCAAACCAAGTGCATGCCTTTACACGCTGGTGGTGTTCTAGTTAGGTATTTCCAATTCTCCGTTTGTATTTTGACTGTCACCGTCCGATATCCTTACTCAATGTTGGGAAGTATCCTACCAGCCACCATGTAGGGATGATGACTGCACGGAAAGCTATATAAGAGCTGCAACTTCTACTGGAGTCCCTCAGCATTGCTCTGTTCACAATTTGCTTTTTGATAAATCATCAAACTCACACCTTAACTCTCATCATAACTTGCAAAAAATGTCTAGCAATTTCGCCGCAGCTGGAGGTACGCAGGACTTCATTGTCAAACTAATACTCATGACCTATTTCAGCCGCCCACCAATGGATCGAGGAAAACCGCTGGACTGGGAAAACTGGCTCTGGCAACCTTCCTGTCATTTTGCTCCCCACAGCTGTTTCAACCAATCTTGCCGCTGGTCCTTTCCAGGTCCAAAATGGTTTTGGCACTTTTGAAGTACATTTCCTTGTTCAGATTACTTGTTCTGGCTTATTCAACATTCCAGCTTGACACCATTTACGATGGCGCTAACGATACACTCCAAAAGACGACTTTGCACCTTGTAATTCCAGTTTGGGGCCGTGAGAAACTTCTGGACAACGTGAACGTTCCTCTCAAGGATCCAAAAGAGATCGAGGTCAAGATTCCTGATACCGGCATTGGTGGCAAGGTCAAGTTCTTCTATGACACTGCAAAGAAGGAAATTCTGTTGAGCTGGAAGCTGGACATCCCTTGGCTTGATAAATCGGAGGAGGATGGTCTCAGCTTGTTTTCAACTTCGTAAGCATATTGACACTGTGAGTCTTATCTTCATACTAATGCGCACGTTCAGGGCAACCACCAATTTCACTGAAGAGAAATTGAAGGTGAGAACTTCAAATTCAGCTTGTTGATTATGCTTAGTTTCAATGCAGAGCATCCGTCGCTTCAGTAGCACAGAAATCAATGCCTTGGCCACTCCGGCCTCCCATTTCCAAGTTTTTGAGGGCATCTTGGGTAAATATTGGAAGGTGGTCGATGATGATCATCTTGGTTAGTTCCTTTATTGTCTTCTGATAGTATTCATGGACTAATTAGAGTCTCCTCAAAAGTTCAGCCCACTCCAGAACAGAAGCGTATAGCTTTCTCTGATATTTCTGCCAATTTGTCTAACACTGGACATTCATCTAGTCCTCAAAAGCTTCATCAATGACTTTGTAGATTCCAAGTCACACGTTCTCGCTGTTCAGACCTACAATGCAACCTCGTCCAAACAGTCTGCTCTTGATTTGTCATTTTTGGGTATCTTCCATGTGCGCCACAAAGATATGCTGCTCCATTCCGTCTAATCATCTCCCTAGCTCACCGGGAGCATTGACCCGACATCTCTTTCAACATCCCTTACGCTTTATGTCAGTGTCCCGATCTGGGGTCGTGTCAACATCGCCGAAATCAAAGGGGGCTTGATTGAAGGCATTGTTGTCAAAGTTGATGTCAAATTGGCTAAGGGAACCGTAAACCTGAACACCAAGTCGGTGGCCGGTGGGAAGCATGATCTTTACATCAAGGCTAGCCTTGATATCTCCATCCTGGGGCACTTTGATACCGGAGACCTCAATCTCTTCACTCTTCCGTAAGTCTGTTGTCTCCGTAATCTTTAGTCTGACTGATCATTGGTCTAGATTCTGATCTACTTATATTTTTTCTTTGCATTTGTGTAACCTAGTTGATCCAATTGATCTTCTTTGTTCCTGGTACTGTAGTACAGAGTCTGATCCGCAGGAATTCTTGTCTCTTCTATGCACCACAGACTGTGCCCCGCGAGCGTGTTAGATCAGCTTCCGGATCACATTGCCACTGGAGGCATGAGAAAGGAGCAAGAAATGGGCTATTTTTGGAGGAATGACAACTGGAAAGCCGCGGAAACTGCCAGCAAGTACTGAGCGAAGAGAATCTATGAACATGACCCTTTGAGCTTGATGGATGAATGAGGGAGCTACAGCTACTGTATGATCAACAGAGCATCTCGAGGGGATCAGTCTGGCACTTCAATGGGCTGACAACATTGGGCCTAGATATGAAATCATCATGAATGAAATGAGTGAAATATTGCTGACACAAGGCAAAGTTTATTTTACGCTACCTTTGCTAATTTTTCTTTATTGTATTCCAGTCAGTTCTTTTTCTTGGTCGCTGACTATCGATGTCACATCATGGTCGTTCTAGATCTATGGCAACAGGGAAAGGACAGCTCGTTAGTCGAGCTTTACCGAGCTGATACGCGAAGAAATTCAAGGTCAGCACCACATGACATGATCGCCTCAATGGCACGATGCTGTTCTCGAACTCTGCCACGGCTTAATGACTGACCAAATTCAATGTCCTTCATTGCGAGGTGTCCCAATCAAATTCAGTCTACAATCAACTCTGCAGCTGCGACAGCGCTCGGTTATGATTCCAAAAACGGATTTCCCCAAATGGATTCTGGTCATATAAGGAAATTTTTTATTACGAACATGCCGTCAAAATTATCACCACCCGGATATAAATGAAATTTACCAGGCCCTCGACGAGGAATCGAGGAAGAGGGCCTGGTATCGAGGCTAGTGAGGATCATGGGCAGTGACAGGATGGGTTTACGAGGGCTATAGTACTGAAACTCTAATGAGTGAGTATTTTTGAAGATCAGCAAGTCAAAAAGAATTCTGGAATAATTTACTTCATTAACCCGGGAATCGGGGTGTTTTGAGCATCAGGGGCGCTGAAAAGATGGGGTTGTCAGCCGGCTAAAAGAATCTGTTCATCAGATGACGAGGTGTACAGTACTTACTGAAGAAAACACGTTGGAATTGGATCAGGTATAAGCTACATTTTTCCACTGTCGAGCCGCAAGTCATTCAGTGATGTTCTCAAGCATTGTATTGAGCAAAGGATGGGCTGGTTTGGCATCAGATGAGAGTCGTGGTATTGTGATCCAGTGAATTCTCAGACCTACCTGCTGATGCTGTACTGAATTTGGTGACAAGATGGTACTTCAAACACAAAAAAGTCAGGAAAGTCATGTATTTTTCATGGATGATGGTTGACTGCAAGGATGGCTTGGTCGAGATATTTGAAGTCAATGTGAACTGAAATGCAAACCGAATTACAACGCACATCTTTGGAGTGATGAGTCGCACTTGAGTATCATGGTGATTTGCGTGGGTTCGGTCTTGTTTTATGAATGGAATTTGTGTCAAGAGGATGGTATGTTCATTTACGGATTGACTGATTTGAGAGGAGAAATTCTTGCCGGAAACTCATCAGACACAACCCGCCAAGTTCAAAAAAACTCAAGCGATACGTTTTATATCTGCATCTGCACTTGAGAAAAGGTGCATATGGGCTCTGAATGACTATGATGTATACAACCTTTCAAGAATGATGTGTATATATACATCCAAGAAACTTGAATGCAATGATTCTCAAAATATCATTGTCTAGTGGCACAACGCTCTGAAGATTTTTGGATTTGTGGTTCATTCCTGTTATCTTTCAAGAATCATGCTCTATATATGCACTGTTAGGGGCATTGGTATTTGGGAGATTTGATGGGAGATGTGGGAGATTTGGGAGATGATATGGGAGCATCATGGGAGATGAATGGGAGCATAGTGGAGATATTTGTGAGGGCACTGGTAGATCACATATTGAACTTACTTGAGCCTTTCAGTCTGCTCAAATTGTAATTCAGAGGGATAATTGGACTGAAATCAGCGTTCACCCAGTGAAGTCACAGTGTCACATTTTTGTGACACGGCGACTGCGTAGTCTTGCCTTCAAACTGAGAGAAGTCAATTCAGCAGAAGAAATCCTTCATGATCCAGATTCTATCCCTTACACTGACGAAATCTCGCTTGCCTTGATGCCCTTTGTGGGTTTGCTGAAACAGCTTATCTATGATGATAGCAAGGTTTTCGACCAGGACTGTCCTGCAAAGGCATGGACCGACGAACAACGAAAGAAGCGTGCCAAAGCTATCAGTGGTACACCCTTTTTCACCGGTCACTTGACCGTGAACGATCAGGCCGCCGTCAACAATTGGTTTGTCCATCACATCCCAGAAGCCCGTCCTTTGCGACATTTATGGAACTTTGGTACCGTCCCGGGTGCTCACGCTCTAAACGAAACCAGCAGACTTGGAGGTGCCGAATGTTGTCCCCACTGACAGAAGCTGAAACCAAAACCAAGACCAGTACCAGGCAGAAAACCGAGACGCGCGTAGACATATCCCAATAAGGGCAAGTCCATCACTTGAAGCATCGGGATAATGGGGAGATTTGGGAGATGCGTGGGAGATTAATGGGAGATTTTGGGAGATTTTGGGAGATGCGTGGGAGATTTTGGGAGATTTTGGGAGATGTTGGGAGATGTGTGGGAGATGACTGGGAGATTAAGTTAGCAAGTCTCAATCGAGTTTACGAGCATATTCTGTGGACCAGAATGAGCCATTTCAAGTGGAATTGATACTACTTAACCTCTGTTTTGCCTGCAGACCCAATATAAGGACTAGTAACTTGAATTTGAGACTGGCTTACTCATAGAAGGTACATGAAAATAGTCTGAACTGGACTTGGGTGAGTGAAAGACATTGAGAAAGACTACTTGATTGTATAAGACAACTGGAGAAGTCACTTAATGCAATGAACAAGGCCAATGAAATCAGTCAAACTGATGACATAATATCACGGAAGCCATGGGAGATTTTGGGAGATTTTGGGAGATTTCCCACAACTCCCAAAAAATCTCCCATTTCTCATGGCCCCACTGTTAGTAGTCTAGATGGGATGTATGATCAAGTATATTGCCTGTATGCACCGCAATCTTCAATACTCTATGCACCATTGATCTAGTGTAGATGCAAGTATCAAACACATTGTGACGATTTTTGGACCTGTACTTCAGTCTTCAACAAGCACTCCTTCCTATTCCTCTTACCATGATCCCCGAGAGCCTACGTGGAAATCATTCCAACAGCCTATATGGACCATGGCTTTTGCACTACACACTTCAGTGTCAGTATTGATCTTGAGCTTTTAATTGCTCCCAAATGGTCCTCAGCTTGTATCTCCATAGCCAATGGAAGAAAAGGGCTGGCAGGAAGAGATACTACAAGACAGGGGTTCATCAGGCTATGTATGCTCCAGCAGATCACAGCAGATCATAAGTGGATATGGCAAGAGTTTTATATTTGTGAAGGTTATTCAGTGAGCGAGTGAAACCTTACTTGGTTGCTGGAAGGGGGTCTCAGACTCAAAAAGAACAAAAAGATGACAGAGGCTAGCAGAAGCAGATACTGTATAATGCTGGACGAGAAATAAAAATACTCTTCCCAGTGGAGTTTATGAATTCACAAGGAGCTCGAACAAAGATGCTACTGTGATACCATTTCTCACCAGAGATCCAGGCTGTTGTTTACTCAATGGAGGTCTATGGTGAGATCACTGTACTCCTCCTCTGTTAGTGCACGCCTCATCACATTGTGCGGCTATACGTCGGTCCACGTCTCATTAGTTTGTTAGCACATGATTTCACTGATCTGTTCCACAACCCTCAGAGATCCAAGAGCAATTGACCATGATCATAATTTAGAACAGTGCTTGGAAAATTCAAAAATGAGGTGGGAAATGAAACACAAGTCCAAAAAGCTTCATAGATCAGCAAGACTGGATGATGATATTGCAGTGATCATCAGCAGTGAAAGGATGTGTTTGGCAAGATATTTCAACTCGAGCCATTGGATCATTCTTTCATAGGTTGGAAGTTGGCCTCAGATCTGAATAGAACCAAAAGGGTTCTAAGCCTGGGTCCCATATTGATACAGCATGATGTTGCGAGAGCCATGATGTAGCAATAGAAACCCTTTGGATAGCATAGCATGATGCTTATCTAGATCACACACTGGACTGTGATATTGGTCAGGATAATTCAAGTCAGGTCGAGCTACGTGCAAACTTAGCATCAGGGAGGGTATATGTAGTCGTTAATGACTGAGGTGTCTACCCAAATTGAGATTACGCCGCTAGACAGGGACTCTTTGTTCTGCGATAGTTTAATCCATATACAAAGTCCATCTCATTCAGATTTTTGACCAAATAAAGGTGACAATTTTGACTGCAATTTTGCTGGCTATCCAAGGAATTACAAATGACATCTGAAAGGCAATTTATTTTGGGAAACCATATTCAAGTGCTGAAGCAGCAACCGCCAACACTCAACAAATGGCATCATCTCAAGCCGAATCTGACACCACACAGGACAACTGAAATCTCAAAAGGAACAGGGATGGATAACCAAAGTTGTCAAAGAAAGCAAAACCATGCAGCAAGAAAATAAATCAGAAACCAAAACCAACAGACCAAAATATGAAGCCATGAACAAGGTTAGTCAATGTGAAAGTGCAGTGAGCAAAAGCAGCAGCCATTGACAGCAATCCAACCAAATGGCACAAACTTACCAAACAGTCCAACCTCGGCGCCCTTGCAATAAAAAAGGTAATCATCTTGTAAGCATTGGGTTCAGTTGGTTGACCTGGGAGTGGGTGGGTGTCAGTGGGAGTTCCGCGAGTGATCCTCCAATCCTCCAATCGGAACACCCCGCCGGTTGATTAGCTAATCCTGCTCCCGCCCTGCTCTCTCGCGTGTCCGCATTGGGAGACAGTGTCTCGCTGTCCTACCACCCCACTTGGGGTCAGCTCGGCGGGTTCGGCGCCTTTTTAGGATGGGTCGGGCATGAACGGAGTGATGCGCTGACGTGATGGAAGAGCGGGAGGCTGACTGTAGTGATACGCCGTCGGGCAGTGGTGATTTACTTCAACTCGGCGATTCACTCTCTCATTATTGCAGCAGTGTCAAAGTCGATGACAGCTCAGAAAAAAGTCCTGTCCCTTTCCATCATTTAGCCACGTGGCGTGCCGAAGGGCCAGAGGCGGCGAATCAGTGGGTGAGCGGGGGGGGGGATGAATCAGTGGGTGGAAGCAGGCAAATCAGTGGCGAAAGTTGGGCGGGGAGTGCTAAACTCAGTAGCGGGGGAGGTGCTAGATCACTCCAAGGTAGATGTGGATAATTGTGGGATGAGGAGGGACATTGGACATGAAAACGACAGCCAGGAATGTCTGGGTGAAGGTTGTGCATGACTTGTTTCAAAAAAAAAAAAAGATAGTCAGGCTGCTAGGCAGGAAAGAACATTTTTGAGCCAGGATTTGTGTGTAGCAGAAACAGTTTACTCATTTCAGCAGTATGAAAAATGATGACCTGTGCATACACACACAGCTTGAACGAATAAGCTCTTGTGTGATTATCCCTGAATTAAGATCTGGTCTACGTTCTTTGAATTGGTGTATGGTGGGTGTATGTCGTGTATCTTTTACAAATAGATACTTGAGTCTGATTGTTCTCGAGTCTTACTTATGAATGAAAGAGAGATCTAGCTTTTGGAGCCCAAGGCGTCACTAAAGGGTTGATATTCAAGATACAGGAGCCCACGGCGTCACAGTATGTTGATCTGAAGGGAATCTGGCATTCACGCAGAGATTTGGTTAAAGAGCTGAAGAGCTAGTTCAAATGGTAGGTAAGTACATTGGTTCCCCAACCGTACATCTACTTGATCTTATATACCTAAATACTAGAAGGTCTGGAAGGTAGTAGAATGTAGTAGAATGTAATGGAATGTAATGGAAAGAAATGGAATGGACTGGAAGAAATATGGAATAAATGGAGCTAATTCTGATCCGGGCAGCTCGTGAGAATTACAAAGGCTCACATTGCTCATATTGTACTCTATTCCACAACAGTGTATCATACTCACATGTTGACAATAAGTGGATTGGTGAAACTATGGGGTCAATCAGACAGTAACTCTGTAGTGTGGGTATGATTTCGAGGATAAATCAAAGTATATTTAATTGTAGAGTATGATCTTAGGGAAGACATCAACATATCTCATCATAGTAGCAGATCCCATAGCGCACAGCACAACTACTAGCAAATAGCCGTTGAGCACAGCAAAAAAGTACCTCAGACACACGCAACACAAGCAGCTTGAACAAACATGCTCTTGCAATATTATCACTGGATTGAGATCAGGCTTGTCCTGATTACACTGGACTGTTCAAATATTCTTCTGTTCTGTGCTGCTTTTCAGAGGAAATTTGGATATACAGGACATACCTCACTGATTTATCGGACTCGGCATATGATAAGGTGTATATGGCCTCAGGATGTACTCATCAGAGGAGGAGCATCTGCTGGAGGCTGAAAAGAGTGTTTGTTAGAGACTCATCACACTCGAACATACAATCAAAAAGCATCATGACGAGTGCTATCTATCAGCCCATGACATTGTGGGACATCATGGTGTATATGGTTCACTGATGATTCCTATATGACCTGCGATGATTCTGGTCAATATAAGGTCTCACAGAGACCGTCAATGATGAAGTGTTTAGAGAGGCTCAACAATGAAATGCGGAGACTCTTGAGAGCCGTGACTGCACTGACTGATTCTGCAGACCCATCAGACTCAAAACATAAATCAAAAGCCCATTTGTTTCCATCATACCTGTATCTGCAGCGGAGCAGTGGTTGCATATGAGATACATGTGGACTGCGAGCATCCCAGCGGCTGAGACAACACATTGGGATTGATGCTTGTAATTACAAGACAAATTAAAAATGGGACAAAAGAATCAAATGCTCTCAAAATGGTAATTTAATACACAGCTCGAACGAACGGGCATCATGAGATTGTTGCTGAACTCAGATCAGGTCTGGGACTGGTCTGTGGTAGGATTACTGTACTCACCAGTTGACCAAGAGCTGGATCTGGACATCTCTCTGAAACTAGACACTTCACATCACACACATCAAATGGCTTTCGCTGATTCTGATACATTCCTCAATTTCTTCCCAACTCTTTGATCGGCACTTCTTGACACTTCAATTCCTTTGATTTTTCTTCACACACTTCAGGTGATCTTCAAAAAACCTATGCCCAATCCTCCACCGAGTAAGTAATTCACACTAAGAGAATAACCAGCTGAGCCCCAAACACTCCTCCGCCTCCTCCTCTCGCTCTCCTACCACTCCGCTTCAACTCTCGCACCGCGGATATGGCGGATATGGAGGGGAGGATAAAGTGCGCGTGTTGTAGGGATGGGTCGGAGTGGCGCGCGGGGGCGTTAGCCGAGCTCGTGGCGGAGCGCTGCGAAGCACCGAGTCGATGGTGGAGGAGCGGGAGGCTGACCATAGTGATGCGCCGTCGGGCAGCGGCTTTGCTAGTTGGCTAGTTGAGGAACGGATTTCAGAGGGAGGGCAAGACGAAGATGATTTCCTGATGAGAGACAATTTCGTTCAACGGGTGAGCTTCCGTGTCTCACAAAGAGAGAAAACTTGAGGCCACCGCCATTTAGAGAAGGGATGGTGCGGATGAAGACGACTCGAACATAAGTTCAAAAATGCGTAATTGCTCAGCATTAGACTATGATGTTCTAAAGCATCATGGTCCTTGTGAGAGATACCTTTGTTAATGGCATAGATGGTTTGCAGCGATACAACACCTGGTATTGAGATCTAGAACACCTTTGAACGAGGATTGAGCCCACCAGCACTCTCTTATCGAATGAATGGAATTCAAGTCAAAAGGATGGTCTGATCAATCAAGAGGCCAACCTGGCCCTACCATGATGAGGTTTAGAGAGATTTCCGAGTATTGTGATTGGACTGATTCGAGAGGAGAAGTGCTTGCCCAAGCTGCACTGTAGGGAAGCTGTTGGGTATAATTAGGTCTGAATATCAGGCAGTTGTTGCAGACATCCAGCTCAAATAAAGAGCTCACAGCAAGATCAGCAAAATCAGATACCATATAATGCCGCATAAGAAATAATAGGATACATTCAGCAATTCACAGGGACTCGAACAAAGAAGCTGCTATGATATTATGTCTCACCAGAGATCTGGGCTATGCGGACTCATTAGAGGACTTTAGTCTGTGCCTCATCACTTTGTGCGCCTATATGTTGGTCCACATCTCCCTACTTTGGTACCTCATGGTCTCACTGATCTGTTCCACAAACCTCAAAGAACAAAGACAGATGCACCATGATTATGGTCTAGAACATTACTTGGAAAATTCAAAATGAGGTGGGGAATGAAACACAAGTCCAAAAAATATCCTTCGATTTACCACACTGGATGATGATTCTTGGAGTGATCATCACCAGTGAGGGGATGTGTTTAGTTGAATATTTTAACTGGAGCCATTGGATCATCCTTTCATAAGTTGGAAAGTAATCTTAGACCTGAATAGAACAAAAAGGTTTGATGACTTGGGCACCTAAGACCGCATGAGCTGTGAGAGTCATGATCTGCCAATATAAACCGTTTAGATAGTGTACCATGGCACCTATCCAGACAATATACTGAACAGTGGTATTGCAAGGATCAGAGGCACCAGCAGTGGCAGAATGGGATTGCCAGAATGTTCATGAGAGCCGTGAGCGGGTTCAGAGCTAGTCTATATTCTCTGAATTGGGTGTATGGAGGGCGTTTGATACTCACATGTTGACACATGAATTGCCAAAACTATGGGGTCAATCAGACAGAACCTCTGTTGTGTGGGTATGATTTTAGTGGGAAGACATAAACATATCTCATCATAGTAGCAGATCCCGTAGCGCACATCACAACTATCGGCAGTTGCAGTCAAGCACAGCAAAAGCATACACCGGACACACAATGCAAGGAGGTGACCAAACGTGCTCTTGCAATATCATCATTGGATTGAGTAGATCAGCCTTTATGAGTCCTACTTGTAGCCCGTTATTTGTTACCACCAGATCCACAGTTTGAAGCAAATATATAGGGAAATTTGAGATATTTAAAACAGAGCCTGAGGTGCTCTGAGTTATATGCCTGGAACATTAAAGTTCAGCAACGGACATTGACATATAGCAGTGTATATCAGATCTAAACAGCAGACACCAAAAGATAAGGCCTAACGTTGATTGTCAGCGAACATTACCGATATTTGATGCATGCCAATCAGCCAGGAAGTACAATCTACAGCATGCCATTCATAGGATCATTGTATGCGAGTCCAAAAGCACACAGGAATATCACCGAGTAGAGCATGATACACCGCAGGCAAATCATGATGCACCTTGGTACATGCACCTGGGTTGCACCTAACCTGTACCCAAGTTGTACCTTAGATTTGAGTCACCAGGCCAATTAATAGATCCCAGATTTGACACTTACTATTTTGAGCCAACAGTTCTCAAGTGTGTGTGATGCCGAGATGCTGATGGCAGGCTGTGAGATCACTCTCTTTCTACATTCTCTGCACTCTGTCATTAAACAGTATGGATTAGGGTTAGGTTTAACTGCTAAAAACTCTACTGACAAACAATAGCAGACCATGTAAACTGAGAAAAAACAGAAGGTGGAACATGAGTGTAGCTAGTGTGAACTTGGCATTAAGTTTTTACTGCACAGCCTCTGATCACATCACATGTGTGAAAACAAGTTCAAAAGAAGCACACATTTTTGCAGGTGCAAGTTAGCTGCAAGCTGGGTGCAGCCTGGATGCATGTACCACAGGTGCATCACACCGCAGGCAAACTGGCTGCAGTTGAGTGCACTGCAGTAGAGCATCGCATGATTTCAACTCGCGAGTACTCTGTACTCGAATCCGCGGATTTGTAAACTAAAATGATGAGATTTGTACTCCAAGAATACTCGTACATCAGGTAATCCGTACTCTCAGATCTAGAATCCGTGGATAGCGAGTACATCCGTGAGTATAGGAAATCCACGAATATTCTTGGATATCCGTACAAATACCCACGGATAATCATGAATAATGGTACAATTAAGAAAAAGAAAGATAATAAGTAACAACCTAGGCAGAATAATCCTCAAAGTCCACCAAGGAAGGCATCTCGTCATCATCACTGGCATAGCCATCCATGCTGGCATGCACATTGACTGAAGGTTGAGAGATTTAGAATACCAAATTGCTGATTTTGACCTTATTTGGGGCAGTTATTTGGACGGATATCCATACAGATATTCATGCAGATATCTGAGGTTTTTCTTTTCTTTCAAACCTGAGATCCGTACTTGTATGGATTTGAACTTGGTCAAAACTCGGACTCGCGGATATGAAAAATCCGCGGATTTTCCCACGAGTTTATTTATGGATATTCGCGGATCGCCGGTAATCATGCGATCCTCTACACTGCAGTCAGTTGGCAGTCAATCGGCAGTTGAAATGCACCTGTGATTGCACCTTGTGATCCCAGATATTTTTGGATGGGATCTAGATAAGTTCCGATCTGACCATGTGAAGGTTTGATGCAAATTGCGACCGACTTTCTGCAGGCACTGCTTTCACTTCTGATATATCTGCTGCCTTATAGACATGGATAATACTTGTACATGTCAGTAGCATAGCATTGTATAAATTGTCAAAAAAGATGATTATTTATTGAGGTGAATATTTCCTTGATCTTTCCCATGCTACAGCATCAATGATATGCCACAATATCTGACTGTACTGCTTTCCATTTCTCACTACTTGAGGCTGCTGACATGTGACCAAGATTGAGATTGCAAAAGAAATGAGCTCTGGAAATGGTGTATTGAGAATGGGGGAGAAAAATGTTGAGAACAAAGAACAAAGAGAAAGATATCACGCACTGTCAGCATTAGTGTTGGGTAAGTATTTTACAACAAATATTTTACATGTAATTTACACATCATGTGGTCATGTTTTAGTCACATCACCTGGCTTGAAAGGTCAGCCAATTCCTCAGGACATGAGTGAGTTGAGGAGCAGCTGCTTTTTAATGGTAGTCCTTGAAATATCATGTTGGTAGTTCAATTTGTGCTCACTCTGGATTGTTTCTCATTTTTGGGCCGGAGTAATGTCCTGAATGCGACTGATCCGGAGCCATCAGGTGATGTGGAAGTCACGCTTTTGGGGTTTTTACATCAGGTGATGTGTAATTTACAGTGTAATTTACACCCCCATGAGTATTTTACACAATGCTAGGATTCAGCATCACTGATTATGACCTACCCTGTGCATTACACATGTACGTGTTTCAAATCCCGTTACAACTCCACCCATTGTTCCACAAAATAGTAACAACTTCTGATCAAATGTCAAGATCTCAGGGTCCCACAGATATCTTGTCATTTGACTGCCACTTGACTGCCGACTGACTGCCAGCTGACTGCAGTGCACATACTGCAGCCAGTTTGCGCGCAGTGTCATGATTTGTCCACAGTGATATTTGCAATGTTCATGGTCCATATGGGCATTACAGTATTGCTACATGGGTCTCTGTAGTCTTGGAGTACATGTATAGGCTTTGGAGTGTTATGCTACATACATGGCTCTTGAGGGCCGTGATTGGACAGAGTGATATGATTTAGTATCTGCTTTGGACCTTGGTGCACTCTTGAGTTTGCAGGATGTTTGTTGCAATTTAAATGGGGTCTTTATGGAAATAAAAAATGGAGATCTTTATCTAGATGTGAATGGACTCTTGCTGTGTTTTCACACCGCAGGCAGAGACCGACACACTCCAATTGGAGTGCGTCACAAGAACTTTTGGGGCACTTCAAAGGCACTTCCCGATCATCACGGCTGTCACAGCTGGCGGTGCCAAGCGACAGGTCTCATGATTGTTGATAATTTACATTTAGTCATGAATCACATGTTAATGACTCTGACCGCATTCCGTGATTCCTGATCTGAATCTTGTCAATATAAGGGACATGTCACACGAGCACCTTGTTCATATTTCCTCATTCCCTCCATGGTAGTCTGCATCTGTTCTAGCTGCAGAACCAAGACTGTCACCATCACTGGTGTACAGCAGCCAGGTGCTGAAGTGAGTTATCACACTCATGTTGCTCATGAGAACAGCTCAAGTCCTGGTCAATCCTTCTGACTGAGGTGGGCAAGCCAGACAGAAGGAAGAAAAATCTCAAAGCAACAAAAGGCAGGACAATGCTATCAAAGGTAAGCACAGCAGTCACTCGGTTCTGCCAGTGTGAAGCTGATCTATCAATGCATAGAAATAGCTTTGTACATTAAAACCATGGAATCAGCCTTGCTGAGCCTCCTGAACAAGGCTCAAGACCTGTCCAATGTAGAAGCTGAACCAACAAGAAGTAAAGGATGATGGTGGACAGAAGGAACAACGAGAAATGTCTGTTTTCTCGAGATCAATCCGGTTGCCATGGAAGCACAGCCGTGTATGTCATGGGAATGACACAGTGAACCTAATACGGTACTTCTCTCCCACAGACTCGCACAGACTTTACACATGTAAATTCTTCCCATAATATTTATATCTTTAGAAATATTAAATCTGAACAACCTGAATACACCAGAAAATGAAGAAGACACATTAAAATGACGTGCCAAAAAAACACCGATGAATACACGTCAAAATTGACGTGCCGAGAAAAAGCACCGGTGGTGCTTTTTCTGACTAAGCACCAAGGCTGTGCCGATGATCGGAGAATGCGTCAAAAGTTCTTGTGACGCACTCCAGCTGGAGTGCGTCGGTCTCTGCCCACGGTGTCATGCTATGAGTGGGGAGGGAGATGATCCCTGCCATACAAAACCCACAAAAACTAGAGAATTGAGGATATACAGAACACGAGTCGGGCATTGAACACAAGTCCAAAAAGCACTACAGGGGAAGCATACAACTGGACCATGACATTTCGAGTATTGGATCCAATGGAAGCATGGGCTTGTCTGATTACGGGGCATGAGCTAATACACTGGGGCATGATGTCAGGGATAACTTTGAAGATATGTAAGGCTTGAACACAAGTCAAAAAAGATTCCTCCCAAATATCTGAAGCAAGCCATGATGTTTCGGGCATTAGGGCGCTGAAAGGATGGGGTCATTGGATCACCATCAGATGATGAGGTGTACAGTACTTACAGAACAAGAGCTATTGGAATTGGATCAGCTATAAGCGGCATTTTTGCACTATTAGGCTGCATGTCATTCAATGATCTGCTCAAGCATTGTATTGACAAAAAGAATGCACCAGTTTGGTGTTAGACGATAGTCATGGTATATCCAGTGAACTCCCAGCCTGCTGGACTTCCTGATGGTCTACTGAATTTGATGACAAGGGGGTGATTTGAACACAAAAGAAATTTGGCTCATGGCTCAGTCCCAGAATGGCTTAGTCAGGACAAGTCAAGCTGAGGGGGAAAACTCAATTGTAGAGCACACTTGTGAAGTGAGAGACACTCAAATCTATTGCTCAAAGTGAGTAGTGGCACTTGTGTATCATGGTGATTTGTGTGGGTTTGGTCTTGTTGTAGGAATGGAATATGAGTCAAGAGGATGGTCCGTTTAATCAAGACTCCTACAATAATGAGGTGTATAGAGACTCTCGAGGGTCATGGTTGGACTGAAACAAGACCCTGATAAACCAGAGTCGTAATCGTACTCAGTTTTACAGAATTGGACACAAGCCACATCAAAAGCAGCACAAAAAGGTCAGACATTATCTTAGTTATTCACACACAGCTCGAACGAACAGGCATGGTGATATTCCTGCTGAATTCAGATCAGGTCTTTGTTTGTTGGACTGCCCTGTGGTAGAATTACAGTACTCACCAGTTGACCAAAAGATGGATTTGGGTCTTTACACCCATCTCTCTGAGACTAGACGCTGCAAATCACATATATCAAATGGATGATTGGGATACATATTTAGTCTCTAATTGGGGAAATCTTTTTCGGGATTTGAGTGCAAGATTGATATCTGTTGGAGGTTGAGTGTGAGGCTTATTTGTTATAGAAATTTTGAGTTGAATCCAGTAGATGATATCCAAATCCATACAGAAAAGGTGACGGATTGACCTAGAGAAGACAAGTGAATTCAGGCCATAGTAATTGTACCGGTATCGTGATGGTCCGCCGGAAGGATGGTCTTCGAAGAACTCCGGATGTACAAAAAGGTACTTGATTTCTTAATAATCCATGAGCAGCTCGAACAACCGAGCTGTTGTGTAATGAATGTTGAATTATAGACCTTAACTGTGTTTGCTGTCCTGGTCTGGCTATTAGGGTCCTAGGTGTTGAACACCTCACTTCTCACACAAGGTGACAATCCAAAAGCTTAGAATTCAATAAGAGTGTAACAGTCTGAGCCTGTCAGAAAATTTCATTGAAGCCTATACAACGACATTCACAAATGGTCCGAGCGAAGAGGCTCTTGTGATCAATTGTCCAATATTGAAATCAGGTCTATGTCAGAACTCTGCTCTGGCCTCTTGTGGGAACAGTTATGTCAATTATTCACGAGCAGCTCGATACCAAGTATTTTGAGATTATGCCGGATAGTTACTTCGAGCCGACACCAGAACTTGAGAAAGAGCTCGCTGAACCCCTCATTTATCACCAAAGGTGATAAATACGAAAGCTCCAAGTGTAACACGAGGTTTAACATTCTGAACCTGTCACAAAATTGTGATACCAGCAACCCTATTCACAAGCGGCTCAAACAAGGCGGCTCCTGTGATTAATTCTCAAACCAGTGGTGTAGAGGCCAACCATTCTGGTGGTAGGCACGAGTCCCCTTTTTTGAGTCTCAATGTATGTGAGATTCTTGGTGTGCTTATGAACCTGAACTTGTTACATTGGCCTGGCCTTTTACAAACAATAAACACCTATGCTATCTACTTATTCTATCTCAGAGTATGAGACGTATATTGAGATCTACATTTCAAGGGCCGATGCTTACTAACTTACATTCAAATCTCAATCTTGCCACAACTTTCAGGTACAAGGGATTCATTTGTGGGCTATTATAACCTACATTGAGATGGTACCTAAATATTGAATGCTGACATCTTCACTGGTATGGCTTCCCAGCAGACTGCTGATCTGGTACTTGCTGTTGGCTGTACAATGCAATATTGATGTATTTGTCACAGAAACCTAAAAGTGACTACAAAACAATCAGATTCAGAAAGCAATGGGACTGATAGCAGAGGGGACACATTGGACATGATTCTGGTGACCCCGGCACTCGTTCTCCTTGTGTCTCTATCACAAATATGGCCACTGCGAGCTCCAACCCAGGTTACTATGGTCTTATTGGATATTCCATATATAATAATTCAATGCTGTGATAGTCACAATTGACTGGTTTAGTCTCATGGCTTTTCTACGATGCATCTATGACTTTTTTGGGAGATTATATAATAAGACTAGGGCACGATGGCCGTCACTATACGTGATGCGCCCAACAGGAGAACTCATACAACTGACATCAAGGGAGGAAAAAAATTACACCGTACGTCAAACCATTCCACAAGATAGTAAAAGAACAACAGAAATCATCCGAACGCCAAGAGGGAAACATAACAAAATGTCCACCGGATACCAAAAGGAACAATATCTCAAGCAAAGAAGCAACAGCAAACGGAAACGGAAATCTGACCGAACTTGAAAAACTGAAAATTAAGGCAGCAACCCTAATACCAGCGCAGACAACAGAGGAAAATCCGAAAATGATACCGACCGAAAGAAGCAATAAGCGCCGCGCCAAATTGAGACGATGTCAAATAAACAAAATCGGAAAAATGGAAGGAATAGATCAAGTCTGTTCATCACCAGGACATGCCAGAAGCCGGAAAATGGACAAAAAGAGGCCAGCGAAGCAGCACTTGATCAAAACGTAGAATCGCGCCCGAAAAATCAAAAATATTGAATAATGGTTACAGAAGGAAATATGAAATGAAACGGAGACTGGCAAAGAGAGAACGCAAAGAGATGACACATACCTGATCAATGGATGAGACCCTGGCGGACTTGCGATAGCGGAGCTGGCAAGGCTCGAGTTTACTGCAAATAAGAATGGGCCAACGTGAGAAATGTTGAGCTGATCATCGGTCGAGATAGAGGCGCCAGGAATAGCAGAATGGGAAGCGAGAATGATAGAGAAGAGGCTGCAAAGGAGCAGCCAGCAAACGAGCATAATGGTGGTTGAAGGTAAGCGGTGCCAGCAAATCGAACGACACGTGTGGTTCTCATCACATGCCAAGTTCGGCCGAGATGACGAGATTTCGGATTTATTGAACTTATGAAAGTGCTGGTATCTTTTAAATGAAAATGCGCAAATGGTGCCGTGGATTCCATGAGCATCAAGCGGATAATGGGCTGAGAAGATGCAGAGGGATGCAGCCATCGTCAAATGTGAAGCAATGATGCCGGCTGTAGCTTGGAATGTACGGTCCGAACATATCCCCTTTTGGCTCTTTGATGATGGTGTCCAGAATTTCGCTCCTTCCCAACAAACGAGCCCCACAAATGGGGACTCGTAATATGGACCCGAGCTGTATCCACTTATACCAAGTCTCTGCTGAGACTGCCGCTCTGGCCTCTCGTGGTACCAGTGTTGCTCAAAGGCCGTAGCCGGCTGAAGATGGTCAGATGTAGATGACATTGCATTGGTAGTATGGCAATGATGCTATGCTGAGCCAGATTGGAGACCAGAAGTCAGCACTGTGGAGCAAATGTTGAATATAATCAGGTCTGGATATCGAGCAGTTGTTGCAAAAAAATACAGCTCAAATGAAGAGCTCACGGCAACAATGACAGAGGCTAGCAAAAGCAGATACTGTATAATGCCGCACAAAAAAAAAAAATTCTTGTCAGCACCTTCATGAATTCACAAGGAGCTCGAACAAAGATGCTGCTGTGATATTATTTCTCACTAGAGCTCCGGGTAATGTTTACTCATATGAGGTCTATGATGAGATTATACTCCTCCACTAGTCCATGCCTCATTACACCAGGGGAAAAGACCAAAGCATTCCATTAGGGACATCGTCACCATCGATATCATCCCCAGTCCCGTCATACCGGCGACACCAGACCAGTTTGAGGTCGGAGTTGCCGATTCGAACCGAATCGCACTGCCCAACGGCGCAGCCCTACGTTCGGTAGCCATACTCGTTGGCCTCGGCTTGCTCTACCGACCAGCGCCTCAGGCGCACCACTTCGCTCTCCCGCATCGGGCGCATACTCCGTTCGCAGTTCTGCGCCCACCGAGTTATCTCGGGGTGGGAGGAGACGCGGGGGTAGGAGGAGAGGGAGAGGACGAGGAGGGTTTTGATGTCTCCCCGGATATCTAGGTATAGTCACATAGTGGGCAAAGTCTTGACCACCCATGGTTAGAACCTTCATCACCAGTGGAACATAGGCTATGTGGTGCCAGTTCTGGTGGACTTTTCCCCTTTTGGGGTGCTCAGTGGGAAACTATTCATCACTTCATCAAAACTGTTCGTAAATTCATCGGAGGGGTCGCAAATTAACGGTAAGATGGATGCCTTGGACTAACATACCACTACAAGACCACCATTCAGATGTACCAGCCCACCCAAGGCCAAAAGCCCTTATGTGGTCAGCTAACCAGTCACTTATAGTAGTACAGCAGCTGAAAATCATGGTTTGCCTTCAATTGCTGACTGATTGCCAGGTTTGCTCCTGGTCAATGTGACAACTTGAGCTAGGGTAACAAAAATGAATGACACAGCTCTGTCACTTTATTTCAAGTACTTGGTATATAGATACTCACCTGGTTACTTGATGATGTAAATCCATGTTTTTCCCTTACAATTGAAAAGAATTGGGGAGTCGTATCTGCCACCAGAACGGTTGGCCTCTCTCCCACTGGTAAAACATTGAAAGTGAGCAGTGACATTGTTAGAATTCTCATCTATGGGCTCATTTGTCAACATTCAGTGGTTGCAGTAGAAACCACATAGCATTGAAAGTCATAGCATCTATGTGTAACGTGGAACCTTTTCACAAGCTGCTTCAATGATGGTCCATGCCAGCACAAAAACAGCATGTATCTAGATCCCCCAACAAACGGCTTGAACAACTGTGCCATCGTGATATTATTTTCTTAATTTGATGCTGGATTCAGATCCATGTCATGGTGTGGTATTGTCTCCCTTCTTATCCAGAAAGCAACGAGAAAAGGGCAAGCTTCAACAGGAAGACAAGCAGTGCACAAGGAAGAGGCAGATTCCAAAAACGGGTCACATGAGTTTCCCATTGGGGACTTTGATGAAAGCGGACTACAGAACTTCGTTGCATCCTAACAGACAAGCCAATGGATTGAACTCATAATTGAACCCAGTCCTACCAGTCGTTCCAGAAGTGGACAGAAGCCAAATTGAAAGCGGGACAAAAGAGTCAGTGTCAGTCATCTATCCAATCTATATTCTACCCACACACATAGCTCGATCAAACGGACATTGTGATAGTTCCAAATTCACATCATTTCTATGTTGGTTGTACTGCCTTGTTGTACTGTACTCACCAGTTGGCTAAAAGTGCATTTGGACCTTCACACCCATCTTCTTGAGACTAGACACCTCAAATCATTATCACTTACATCAAATGGATGATTCTGATACAAATTTGGTGTCTTATTGGGAACATCTTTGTCAGGTGCAAGATTACTAAGCTATTCATCGGAGGTGAAGTGTGGGCTTTGTTTGTAATAGGCATTTGAGTTGAATCCAGCAGATAGTGTCCAGATCCGTACAGAAAAGGTGAGGGATTGACCTAGAGAAGACAGGTGAATTGAGGACATAGTATCAACATTGGATTGTGATGGTGGAGAGTAAATATGTCAATGAGAGTATGTATGTACAAAAATACATCACCAGGTACATCAATCCACAAGCAGCTCGAACAATCAGGCTGTTGTGCAATGAATTTTTAATCATAGATCTCAGCTGTATTTCTTGTCCTGGTCTGGCTTTTAGGGTCCTGAGCGTAAATATATACCAAGTACTTTGAGATGATACCGGATAGTTACTTTGAGCCGACACCAGAACTTGAGCAAGAGCTTGCTGAATCCCTCTTCTCACCAAAGGTGATAAATACAAAAGCTCAAAGTTTAACACGAGGTTTAACATTCTTTCTCACTAGAGATCGGACTATGTAGACCCATTTGAGGTCCATAGTAAGATTACTCAACTAGTCTGTTAGTCCACGCCTCATCACTTTGTACGCCAATAGTCTCACCAGTGGGATAGAGGCCAACCGTTCCGGTGGCAGATACGGGTCCCCCTGTTTTCACTAGCAACAAAACAACATAAATCCTACATCATGAAGTCAGTACTGCTGGAGACAAGATTTGTTTGGAGTGCAATATGACTGGTAAAGATATTAGAATGGCATGAATGCTCATAAATTCAGCACCACTACCACAGTCAGGAGCACAAGACCAAACTAGGCTTACCACTTACACCTGTGGAAAATCAAGATAATCAAGTTGTGGTCAAGTGGAGAGTGAAAGGATATTCCATGAAAGACAAACATCCACTGTGTGAATTCTCAGAGCTGTAGACTGATGGATGACCTCAGCAAAGTCCGGACAGAAAATCTACCTTGCAAACTCCTTGGAATGTAATGACATCTGAACCATTCTCAATTTGTCATTTAAAGCAGGACATAGCATAAATCTACGCTACACAAACAGCATCAGCAATGATAATAATAAAAATATCCCCCGACCTGGCCAAATCTCAGTCATACATACAGAAAAAGGCAAAGAGGCACATACCAAGGTCAACCACAAAATAGTCGTGAAGAGGAACAGGTAATGGAAATGATACATAAACTAATGACCACCATGACAATGGAGTCTACATTGGTGTGAGGGATAGAAGAGAAATAAAGGAGATGAACATACCCGCATATTCTCCAAATGCTATCAAACTTTGAACTTGACATTTTCAAGACCTCGAGAAAGCCAGCATCTGTCATCCATGCTGTCACCTGGCACATGCGCCAACCTCGACAGTAACATACCCAGAAAGACACCAAGATGGCAAGGTGCAAAGGTGAATCCGAGCTATGAGTAAGATATACATGGCTCTGACATATTTTATCACCTAGACAACATTATTAGTCCATTGTTGACACATTAAAAAACTATAAAAGCAAAAAGATGGGCCACCAGAGCAAGGTTGACTGTTGAGCGAGAGCAAAGGGCAAGAATCAAACATGTCCAGTCACATGGATAACCCCTTTGGGCTCTTTGATGATCCCATCCTGAAACTGGTCCGTCCGTCCCAACGAGCCCCATAAATGGGACTAGTAACTACTTTGTTACCCCATGGTGTCACTGATCTGTTCCACAACACTCATGGATCATTCTGCTTCTTCTACCAAATCTGACCAACCAAAGAAAACACGGACAGCCTATACCAAACCACCAATCGTGGATACCAAACTTGCGACGGAACAAGCAACCCAAGCACCTAAATAAGAAGAAAAGATGACGGAACAGCTCACCAGAGACAAGGATAGCAAAGTCGCAGAAGATCAGTGCCAAACAACCCAAACAGAGATAAACTCATCAACAACTTCAATGTTGGCGCCCTCGCAATGAACACGGCGATCATCTCGCAGGCATTGGGTTTGGTTGGTTGCATCCATGTATCATCAGCAAGGGATGTGAGAGCTCTATGACGCTGATCGGCATCTGTGGGATGCCGGAAAGGGTCCTGATCGTCGTTGCTGTGGTCACACTCTCACGGCTGTCATGTCCTCGACCCGTGGCAACAAGCAGACCTGTTGCACAGAATCCACTCAGAACTAGCTGGATAGGTACTATGGAAGTGAGCTACAGGCCACTTGACAAGCTGTGGGCAATATTCTTGCCATGGCCCAACTTTTTGCATTGTGTGCGGTGGTCTGCTTGTAGGATTGGACATAAAACATGGTGTGTTCCAGCTTTTTACATATTTCAGTGTTTTCTTTTGCATGTTTACAAGCGCCAGAAAGCACAAAAAGTCATTTGTCATCTTGCTGATGTGGTTGCCCCAACCCCATCCTCAAAAATGCCGTGCTTATCCTCCCATCAGGACCTGCTCAACACCCGCAGAGTACTTGTGGTGAAAGCCACTTCTTGTTCAAATTGGGCAATCTCGATGTGGCTCTCTGGCCCCGGCCGACGCCAGGCATACCCGCAATCATCGGTGATGCAGAATCTGAATAGTTCATACTGGGGGACATTAACATCCTCCTCCTCTCCCTCTCCTCCCACTCAGCCCTCGCCGCAGGGTAGCTTCGGTGATTAGTAGATGATATAGGGTATATGATGGATATGGAGGGGATTGGGCGCAATCATAGGAAGCGTGGTAGAGTGACATGAGCCCACCGAGGACAGAGAGTCGGGAAGCGGGAGGCGGACCGTAGCGCTGCATCAGGCAACAGCGACTTGAGGAGCCCGAGGAGCGGGGCTGCCAAATGCAGTGATGCCCCATGCGCCATCAGAGGGCTGAATCCGGCAGACTCAATGATTCAGACTGTATGGATTGATTATTGCTCTGATTCCCAAACTTGCCAATAACCCTTCCCCAAAGCCTCTCCTGAACCACCAGTGCCTTTTTGAAGATTGATTTTCCAGGCTTATTATTGTCACTGCTGACAATGATGCAGTGCGTAAGAAGCTCAAATTGCTTGGGCTTGTCTCTGGCTTGTTGTTGTTATCTTTTCACCAAGCCAAAAGCTAAAGTGCTGACATCCCCTCAGCTGACCTTCATAGCCAATCAACCCCAGTTGCCCTCCGAGCCTCGACACAAATGACACCAGCACCCGCCTCATCATTGCCAAGACCCTATATCTCATGCGCACGGTGGGGAGTGCAGGGGAATGGAATGGTGTTGCAGTGGGAAGTAGGCGTAGGCAAAGGGCGTCTTTTCAGGGCATGGCAGGGATCATTATACGATTTGTGCTCATCACATAGTTTCAGCCTACAGTGGATCAACTGAATGCTGATTTGATTGGTTTGTTGATTAGATTCTTTGATCCAGGGATCAGCGCCAATGTAGAAGTCAACACCCTCCTCCTCCCCCCCTTCTCCTCCTGCACCCCGGTATGACAGATATGGAGTGGAGGATGAAGTGGGCGCATCTCTGGGAGGGGTCGGGGAGGCGCGGGGAGGCATTAGCCGAGCTCATGGCGGAGCACTGCAAAGCACTCAAGGCGAACGAGTCAATGGTGGAAGAGGAGGTCAAATGTAATGATGTGCCTTCGAGCAGCGGCAATTCACTTCTCACGCTCTCATTATGGCTCTCATTCCCCTTATTGAACCTTCCAACAACCTGTCCCCAAAGCCCCTTCTTAAACACTGGCACCTTTTTGGGGATGGATTTTCTGGGGGTTATCATGAGGATTGTGATGATGAGTCCTCGTAAGTTTCTTTCTTGATCTTTCCTCTTGTTTTGCCTAGTGGTGCCGCGGCTGGAGCTGGAGCCAATTTCAGCTTGCAACTGAGACAGCCACAGCTTGAAAGGCTTACTGGCTCTACGAAACAGAGCCAACATATTTCTTGCTTCTTGTTCATCCTGCACATATGTTGCACTCAGAAATCCAATAATGAGTTCAGCTCATCAAAAGCTGGGCTTCAGCTCAGAACTGATTTAAAGCTGATTCCAAACCAATAACATACATCATTTAGCATTGTTTCCTCTCTGTGATATCACAAATCTGCTCATTTCCTTTACACTGTGTTGGGAACAAATAAAATCAGACAAAAATGGTGGGGAAAACGGTTAGAAAAACATTATATTTCTCGCCGCCACCATACGGGTCGGATACCGGGTCAAAATATGGCTGAGGGGTGAAACTGAATATTTTTCATATCATTTTTCCCACCATTTTTTGTCTGATTTTTTTGTTCTCAGAATCGGAAAATCTTTCACTAATGTCGCACGAGCCAACACAGGCAAAATGTTCTCAGTGATTGGGATCTTATTCACACGAAGCTCGAACAAAGATGCTGTTGTGATATCATTTCTTGCTAGAGATTTTGGCTATGTGGACTCAATCCAGGTATATAGTAAGATTACTCAACTCTTCCGTTAGTCCACACCTTATCACTTCACGAGCCTCAAGTCTCACTACTTTTTTGTATATTTGTTCCATAGAATCTCGCCAACCAAATCAAATATGACAAAGAAGAAAGCCTATATGAAACCAAAACCAACAGTAAATACCAAAGAAGAAACCGCAAAGACCAAAGCAAACCCAAACCCGGTTAAACATGGAAACAGGAGGAAAAGATGATCATAGAGCTGACCAGGGACACGGATAGCAAAGTGGCACGAAACCAGCACCAAAGACCTAGGGAAGATAATGCGAGGACAAAAGCAGCACAAGGTAGACAAAGCAGTGTAAGACCAAAAGAAAGTGTATCAGGGCCTAACCCCATCATCAAAAGTGGCCTGCTTATCTCCCATCGGGCACCTCCTCAGCACACGCATGGCACTTGCGGTAAAAGCCGCCTCTCGTCCGAATTAGGCACTCCCGACACGCCTCTCCTCCGCCTCAATCGAGATCAGGTACACCCCGTAATTGTACAATCAGGATAATTCGTACTGGGAGAGATTGACCCCCTCGACCCCCTCCTAGCAGATTAGAGAATGATATAAATAGAGTATATGACAGATCGGGGCGCAAGACCAAAGCCAGAGAGTCGATCTTTGAGATGCGGAAGGTGGACCGTAGCGCTGCATCGGACAGCGGCAACTTGAAGAGCGCGGATGCCGCATGCGTTGCAGCGGTGAATCCGACCGACTCCGTGATCAGACCTCATTCCTTTCATTCTCAAACTTCTCAACGACCCTGCTCCAGAGCCCCTCTTTGACCATGAGAGGATTTTACAAGATTGAATTTTCAGGGTTCTATTGTCACTGCGATGATGACGCGGTGTGTAAGGAGCTTAGATTGCTTGGCTTGGCTTGTCTGCAGCTCATTGTCTTCAGAGCCTCAACGTTCCAACACAAACAACACCAACACCCAACTCACCACCACCAAAACCCTATATCCCGAGCGCATGGTGGGGAGTGCAGGGGATGGGAGTGGTGTTGCAGTAGGAAGTGGGCATAGGGAAAGGCCATCCTTTCAGGGATGTCTCATTTGAGAGATGGTGCCATCCCTGCTGAGCTGTGTACGTGACAAGGACAGACCTTCAGAGGGGCGAGGTTCACGGTTCATATGGCATTGCAGTGTTGGTACATAGAGACTCTACAGTGTTAGGGTACATGGATAGACTGCTATGCTACATATAGTCTCTGCAGCATTACTCTTGGTACTCGACAGCCATGATTGGACAGATTGATATGATTTAGTATCTGATCTGGACCTTGGTGCTCTGTTGAGTTTGCAGGATGTTTGTTGAAATTTAAATGGGAGTCTTTATGGAACTTCAAATGAGGATCTTTATCTCAATGTGGATGGAGTCTTACTGTGTTTTCATGCCATGAGTGGGGAGGGAGATGATCCTTGCCATACAAAACCCACAAAAACTAGAGAATTGAGGACATACAGAACACGAGTGGGGCATTGAACACAAGTCCAAAAAGCACTATAAAGGGTTGAAACACGATATACTCAGTACAGTGTGATGTTTTGAGGGATCACAATGCTGTGAATATGCTGGATTGAGGCTTGTCTAGACAAGGAGGTACGTATTGCATGGTCATTAGAAGACAGGGGGAAGCTCAAAGACAGCTCCAAAAACAAGTAGAGAAATACACCACGCTGGACCATGACATGGTTAGGATCGTGAGAGTGAGTATGTATAAAAATTGACAATGAAACCAATCCTTGTATCACGAGCAGCTCAAATGACCAAGCTGTTGTGCAATGAATTCTCATTAGAGATCTTAGTTGTGTTTATTGTCCTGGTCTGGCTTTTGGGGTTCTGAGCGTAATTTCAACAAGTATTTTGAGATCATCCCAGATATTTACCTTGAGCAAGAGCTCAGTCAACACCGACGACCGGAATATCTGAAGGGGATAAACTCAAAAACTCTGAATCCAACAACGATTCAACAGTTAGAACCTGTCAAAAGATTTCATCACTACCGCTCAAACATATTCACAAGCAGCTCGAATGTGGAGCTTCTTGTGATTAATTCCCCAACTTGGACCTACGTTGTGTCGACTGAAATCAGGTCTATGCTGGAACTACTTCTCTGGCCTCTTGTGGGACCGGTGGTGTTTAATGGCCATAGTTCGCTGAGGATAGTCAGATACAGATGACATGCTGGTATCAAAATGATGCTGTGCTGAGCAAGACTGGAGATCAAAGTCGAGGCTCTCGGCACTAAGGAGCCACTGTTGAATATAATCAGGTCTGAATATTGGGCTGTTGCTGCAAAGGGAACAGGATAGAAACTAGCTCAAGTGAAAAGCTCACAGCAATAATGACAGAGGCCAGAAAAAGCAGATACCTTATATCGCCGCACAAAAAACAAAAGAATGTTCATCATGATGTCACATGGGTCACTCATTCACAGGGAGCTCGAACGAAGATGCTGCTGTGGTATTATTTTTCACTAGAGATCCAGGCTACATTTACTCAATTGAGGTATATAGTAAGAATACTCAACCAGTGGGATAGAGGCCAACTGTTCCAGTGGCAGATATGAGTCCCTCTTTTTTTCACTAGCAATGAAACAAATCTTACATAAGTAACTCAATATACTTGAAAGTCAGACATAAATAAGATATATAGACAGCTATGATAGACAGTATCGCAGTAGTATTTTACATAGAGAAAGCTGTGCTAGCCTGTATTGTCCTTGAAGTAAACTACCAATAATAACATGAATGATCAACCAGGCAGCAAACCATTCCTTGAGAGACAAGAAAAGAGCTTGTATGTAGCTGTAGCCAGACATAAAAGCTCAGAGGAAGACTCCTTCAACATCAGCATTGATCTTGAGATTCCATAAGTTTTATGCATTCTTCCCAATGATGACTAGACAGGATGTTCCTGCTCTGCCAGAACCTCTATGTCTCCCAGTTGTTCTGAGAGTCGCAATTGGTTCCAGAGACACTCATCCACTACTACTGATTAACATGGATAGAACAGGAGGTGTCAATATGTACAGAAATGGGAGCCGGGGCTTTAGAAACTGTGGCGCAATCATGTTATCTGGCTATGCACATCAATTCTGGGCTGCCAAATCTGATCCAGATGCTCTCAAATATGTCACACCTGTATTTTTCACAATATATTAGTCTCAAACAGATATACTAGCTCCTTGTGTATGCCTCTCTATAGAACAAACTTGATCTCTGTTAAATTTTGGGATCGTTGGCCCCCCTGCAAGCTGATCCTGGCTGGAGGTGTTCCCCAGACCATCACAAAGGCTCAATATCATCTCTGGCATCAATACATGTCAGTTATCCAAGTTGCCATGGGTGATATAGGTTTCCAGTTGGGCAAGCGAATCCATTTCTTGGAAGAAGGCGAGGTAGACTTTGACAAGGAAGAGGAGTCAGAGGATGAAGAATATGCTGATTTGGACAAAGGTGGTGATCAGTAGAAGAACCATGGACAGAAGAAGTGTCGCCATTCGGCCGAAATGTGAGCTGTTGAACACTCGAGTAGTCTTTGTCCACAGTTTTTATTTTCTTTATTGAATGAACATCGATATTTTCAACAACCGATGTTTGCTTGCAACATTAGAATCACTACGTAGCTGCTGGAGACTAGAACAATCGCAGATGAAAGAAGCCACGACACAGGAAGCTGTGCTGGGCACGTGCGAAAAGAGATGGCGAGAGACAACCTGATAAGTAATCTAGCTACACGAGGTCGCGTAAATGGTCTATAATCTAATCTAATCTACCAAGTCACGACGACAGTGAGGTATCCAGACGACACCGAGAGCGATTCACAGTCTGGGAAATACCATAAGCAACATGATCACCGAAGGACTCGAGAGAAAGCTCACCTTTGTTGCTCCCCATATTTTGGTATCGATGAAAGAGATGTCTCAATATCGGGAAAAAGACCTGGTATCGCTCAACAAGGTTTGAGGTTAAACAAGATAACTTACAGAGCGAACAATAGCGCCTCAGATTGACAGTCGACGAAATCAGCATGAGGATAATTGGAAGGTGACATTGATCTGGGTATGGCTTTCTGAGATGGAACAAGCAAAAGAGAAGGCGACATACAAGTTGGTTAAAATCTCGAGTTAGATCTTCGACCAGCTTCTCCTTGTCCATTCGACCGTGGTTCTCTTACTTGTTCATCTCCGCTTCATTTGTCCGTCTTCCTCCTGGATCCAAGCTAAAGTCTTGCTTGTTGGTTGAACCGCGACGGTAACCTAATGTCTCATTGTGGGAGCTACATTTTTTCTCAGAAAGCGCTCAACAGAATATTAAACAAAGACATACCCAGGAGAAGACAAGGCAAACAGAGAGCCAGGTCGAGGAGAAGCGGGATCTCTCGCCAATGTCGGATGGTTCAGGTAAGGGAAATTGATGAAGGGAGGAGCATTGAGTCGCTCTGCTATGTTGACCAATGGATTGTCGACCATCGGCGTGAAAGGCGCTTGATGAAAGAGCATCACCCGAGAATGTCCAACAGCTCGACGGCAATGAACCAAATGGAAAACCAAATAGCAAGCCCGTTGACAAGCGAGCTGCTGAATGCTTAAACGATGCCGAAGAAACAGAAAAGGGGACTGTACCATGACCTAGATCTCCCAGCAAATGTATCCAGATCCTCCTTGGTAAGGTTGACCTTTCTTCAACCCGAATCTTCATACTGATGCCACAATGGCGAAGGAGGAAAGAGGGATAGCGAGACAGGACAGAGTGAAGGCCAGGAAGGAGCAGCATATCGAAACAACAATAGAACTGCAAAATATGGTCAGCACGGTGAAAGAGAAACCATGAAAGTAATCGCACCTGGATTCCCATGTGCCTAGATATTCCATGTCCAGCGGTAATCCTTCCAACCGGGGCATCGTCGAGGAGTAAATTTTTGGTCTTTGCATAGTCACACGTCCGTCCTTCAACGATAATCGATGATCCTTGTCGCAGGACAGGTGTCACCGAAGATGAGGCGTTGTCATACCCTGATGCAACCAGACCCGAGATCCATACAGCGACGACAACGCTAATATTATCGATCCTGACGTCGCTATTATCGATGGAGAGCTGTGCTGAAGCAAAGCCTGCATACAACGTCAGAGGAATTAGCGCAGGCAAAACCATCACTGGCCGTATTGGAAATAGGAATTAACTGGAAGCCGAGATTACATCGTCAAAATGAAAGAAAAGCCAGTATGGCAAGCATTTTCGGCGCCTAGAAAAAGCTGTCAGACAAGGAGACCATGCAGAGACACGGGGAAACCATTTGACTCCGAATGCGATGCAAAGGGGCATACAAATCGCTGAATGTCGAGGAGACAACGAGGTGGGGAACCAAGCAGGAAATAAGCCGTGGAAGAAACATTCGGGGCCAGACGCTGCCACGTGGAGCCGCTATTTTAGGTTCGGCTATTCCAAGCTAGTGTGTTACTGACCCGGGTTTATATTTTTTGGCTCATTTCGGTCATTTCGACGCTTCAAATGGCCGTCTACTGACTTTGTCAGAGGGACCAGTCACTCATGTCATGCGGTGAACCAGTGAGCTAGCAAGATGCTGTTCAGAGACAAGGCGCGATTCGGTGATCAGACAGAGAGATGGGAAAATACATCACGTGTCATTTCCCCTAACGGGGAAATGATGATGGGATCCCAAAAATCGCTCTCATCCAACAAACGACTCCCATAAATGGGGCTCGTAACTGCTCTGTTAGTTCGCCAATTTCTTACCTCGTGGTCTCAGTGACCTGTTCGATAACTCTCTGGGATCATAGAGCAATTGACTGGCAGGAGATTCCAACTGGAACCATTGGATCATTCTTTCATAGGTTGGAAGTTGGTCTCAAACCTGAATAGAACAAAAAGGGTCCACAGCACCTAGAAGAGTCAAGACAGCATGAGCTTTGACAGTCATTATGTGTCAATATAAACATCTTGGATAACATACCCTGACACCTGTCCAGATGACATACTGGACTGTGATATTGTAAGGATCAGAAGCACCAGAAGTTTCAGGATAGCTTTGTCAGCCATGAGCAAACTCAACATTGCGGAGAGTATATGTAGTATTTAATTGTTGAGTGGTACACCCAAGTTGAAATTACACCACTAGACAAGGACACTTTGTTCTATGATAGGAGTTCACCATACAGAGTCTACCTCATTCAAGTTCTTAACCAATTTAAATAGCATGAAAACCAATGTATTCAGGGAAATCATATTCAACTGCTAGAACAATACATAACCGCAATACTCGAGAAATGGTCTCCCCTCAGTCGAACTCTGACAACACGCAGGATTGTTGAAACCTCAAACGAGACAGCTGCCCAGCAACAAAAGAAACCGACAAAGCTCTGGAAACCAAAACCAACAGACCAGAATATGTGCCAGTGAACGTGAAAGAAAGTCAATGCGAAAGACTTTGGTAATCAAAAGTGGCAGCAATCAAAACCAAATGACAAAATCTCACCAAACAGTCTAACCTCAGCGCCCTTGCAATAAACATGGCAATCATCTCATAGGCGTCAGGTTTGGTTGGTTGTCCTCTGATTGGGTGAGTGTTGGTAGGAGCTCAGCGAGTAATCCTCCAATCCGAACACCCCGCCTCTTTATTAGCTAATCCCACTCCCGCTCAGCGCCATGTCCCGCCGACATCGCGCGCATGTCTTAAATTGGGAGACAGCGGCGACGTCAGCCACGGTCCTCCTGCTCCCTCGAACTTGATGACGTAACTGAGTAGCTCGAATAACCAGTTGACTCCGCCTCCTCCTCTCCCTCTTTTCAGGTCGGGGCACGAACGGTGAGTGATACGTCCGACGCGTTGAAGGCGGTAAAGCGGGCCGAATCAAGGGTTGACGAGCAGGAGATGGAGCAAAAGATGCGTCAGGCAATGGCAATTCCGACCTCAGAGGAGATTCAGATTGTATGGAATTGCTATCGCTCTCATTCCCCTTATTCTCAAACTGCCCATGACCCTACTCCTTACCCACTGGTGCCTTTTCCAGGATCGGGTAGCATGGTTACTGCCGACAACGGCGCCGTGTGCAAAGAGGGAGCATATGGACGACGCTAGTTTAGTGAGGTTTGTGACGTCTGTGTCGCAAATACAAAGAGACTAACAAAGACATGGATGGGTTAGTCGTTGATGCTGGCAGCGACATCGAAGGCGAAAACAGAGGTGAAGAGGGAAGGGTTATCGGTGACGGTAGGGAGCCATATTTCTGTCAATACAATGAGTGGACGGAATGAGCGGATGAAAAAGTGGACGCATGAATAGCCTAAGCCATTTCTCTTGCTTCTCTTGGTGCTTGCTGGAAACTCGAGACTCGAACAAAAATCAAAAAAAGATCATTATCATCATATTAATGGTAGTACAGTATGTCCATCATATAGACTGTTGGTATTATGGTATATTGAAGTGTTTGAGGATTGACTCAATGGTTTTTGGAGGGAAGATGACTCCAACAGAAGGCCAAAAAGGATTCAATATTCATGACCATTGGACTGTAATATTTACCCTTGGTAGGACATGGGTGATATGGAGATGTGAGGTGTGGCTCACTTGGCATGATCACAATGTCTCTCAGATAATCCTTCAAACTCAAAAATGGGTGAGGAGTGAGGATTTGAACTGGCCAAATGCAAAAAATACTCAAACTCAATGATTTACACACAGGAAGGGGAATTCGGGTGTTAGTTGGTGCTATACATAGGTCCTATTTGTGCAAAAGGAGGTGGGGACCCAGGGACGGAGTGTGGCGCATACAGATATTTTTAGACTAATTTTTGCACTCATACACATTTGCATTTGACATCTATACTTATGTCTTTTCATACTGATTCATACATATTTCCTTTGCTCATGACTATTGGACATGATTGCTACCTAGGCTCTCAGGGGTTGTGATAGGAGGGACAAGAAAGGGTGTGCTCTGGCGACTCTTCAGACTTCAACCTAAGGACATTGAACACAAGTCCAAAAAAATACGACCTTCGATCTACAAAATGATGATGCTTTAAGAAGCATTACTTTCAAGGAGGCACATATTGTGTCATGTTCATCAAGATATTCAAAGTTGAGCCAGCCAAAGCAACTTTCACAACCAAGTAGATCATGAAACAAACAATTGCTGGAAGTGAGCAGTAGCATTTGTATATCTATCACAGTGATTTGAACGTGGGTATATTTGGTCTTCACTCTTGACATACAGAAGACAAGATGGAGGCTTGAACACCCATCTAAAAAGTGAGATGAGAGAGAGTCCTGTATGGCACCATGATGTTTCAAGGATCATGATACATGAAGGAAAATAGCAAAGCAGAAAGAATTTGGGACAATTAGTACACTTTCAGAGACCCTGATACGATAAGGAGCAAGGGCCGTGATTCATGTGTTGATATCAATGCTCAAACCGGTCTGTAGGCAAAGTAAGCACAGCATTTACAATCCAGTCACTGATGCAAGAGAGCATTCCTGAAAGTTAGTAGTGAAGTTCCATTGACTTCTTGCATCATCAGGATTTGCATCAACAAGATAATCCTGGTCTACATAATGGAATTGAACACAAGTTCAAAAAGCTTGTTTTCAATCTGCAATGGACCATGATATTGTGAGAGAATCATGGTGCACCAAAAGGATGTCTTGGTGAGAATGTTTAAAGCAGTGCCGCTGGCAAGTCGATTCTTTCTATAGGTCGGCAGAGATACTATGGGACAGTGTGATTTCGGACAATGGTGTACTGAAAGATGGGCTCATCTGGCTATGCAGACTTTAGCGGATCGTTTTGAAAGCGGCGGAAATGATGAGAGTTTTGAGAGTGAGTATGTATAAAAATTTACTTTGACAACCAGGCCAAACTGTTGTGCAATGAATTTTTATTATAAGATCTCAGCTGTACTTCTTGTCCTGGTCAGTCTTCTAGGGTCCTGAGCATGAGCATACCAAGTACTTTCAGATAACATCGGATAGTTACTTTGAGCCAACATCATACCTTGAGTAAGAGCTCACTTGACAACTCACTTGAATGATCAGAACAGATCTGAACCCACCAAGGGGTTTAACAGTCTGAACCTGTGACAAAATCCGAAAGTATGTTGATACCAGTGTGAAAAACGTTCAGTATTTTTTCCCAGTATTCACAGGGACTCGAACGAGAAGACTCCTGTGCTTATTTCTCAACCCTGAGCTCGTAATCACTAGAACCAGGTCTACTCTGGCACTCCTGGTCTGGCCCTTTGTCCAGTGGTGTTTAAAGGTTATAGCCCGCTGAAGATGGTCAGATGCGGATGTCATTGGTTGTATCACAATGATGCTATGCTGAGGCAGACTGCAGAGCAAAGTCAAGGCTCTCAGTACTGTGGAGCAACTGTTGAATATCATTAGGTCTGAATATCGGGCAGGTGTTGCACAGAATCCAGCTTAAATTAAGAGCTCGCGGCAATAATGGCAGAGGCGAGCAAAAGTAGATATAATGTCACACAAAAAACAAAAAGATTCCTGACAGCACAAATTGTGAATTCACAAGGAGCTCGAACGAAGATGCTGTTGTGACATTATTTCTCACTAGATAAGTAAGGTATATGGTAAGGATATTGTAGTCCTCTGTTACTCCACGCCGCGCTACTTGGTCGGTCGACATCTCACTAGTTTGTTAGCCAGCTACTTGTTCACTCACTAGAAACACGCAGAAGCAAGCCTATATGAAACTGAAACCGAAGGCAACAGTCAATACCAAAGAAACCGCCAACACAAACCTAAGACAAACAAGCAACCCGAAGCCGCTCAAGCACCGGAACAAGAAGCAGAGGAGCTCACCAGAGCCAAGGATAGCAAAGTCTTACGAAAGCCACATCCAAGCAAGAAGAGTCCCAAAACAACCCAAACAGAGATAAACTCACCAACAACGTCAATGTCGACACCCTCGCAATAAACGCGTCATCTCGCATGCATTGGGTTTGCTCGGTTGGTTGGCCCAACCACATCCTCAAAAATGCCCTGCTTATCCTCCCATCGGTACCTGCTCAACACCCACACAGTACTTGTGGTGAAAGCCGCCTTTTGTCCAAATTGGGCAATCCCGATGTGGCTCTCCGGCCTCGGCCGACGCCAGACATACCCGCAATCGTCGGTAATCCAGAATAGTTCATACTGAGAGACATTAGCATCTCCCACTGAGTACTCATCCCTTGCCGCAGGATGACTCGGCGGATTATCAGCGTGGTAGAGTGACGTGAGCCGACCGAGGCCAGAGAGTCGATCGTCGAGGAGCAGGAGGCGGACCGGAGCGGACCGCCGAACGCAGTGATGCCGCATGCGCCGTCGCGGGGGTGAATCCGGCCGACTCGGTGATTCAGACTGTATGGATTGATTTCTTGGGGCTTATTATTGTCACTGCTGACAATGATGCGGTGCATAAGGAGCTTAGAGACAAGCCAAGCCAAGCAATCTAAGCTCCTTATGCACCGCATCATTGGACCGCCAGGTCATCCGCCATCTGCATCATAGGTATTCGTCATATTTGATCCGAGAACGCGGACCGTGGGAAACCTACCAGCAGGTACCTGTCCTGCGGCGGATATTATGTAATTTGATCAAATGTTACATTTCTGCTGTATTTTAATGCATTAGAGACTCAATATCTATTATTTTTGCATACTTTTGAGGTTTCAAACCCATCCAGATGTGTGGGACTCATCAACATAGTGATATGTGATGATTTATAGCAGTAGATACCTTCATCTGCCATGTGTTTGGTTCTCCAGGGCCAGACGCCATCCGCGGCATCCGCTTCCCACGGTCCGCGGGTCATCTGCCATCCGCACCCGCCAGGTATTCCCATGGATGAACCTGTGGGTACCTGTAATTTCCCCGCCCCCGCGGTATGCCTTAGTCTCTGGATCGTTGTCTTTATCTTTTCAACACACCAAAAACTGAAGCACTGACATCTCTTCAGCTAACCTCCACGCCCAATCAACGCTAGAACGCAAACGACGCCCAACATCTGCCGCACCACTGCCAAGACCTTATAACCCGCGCGCACAGTGGGGAGTGCAGGGAACGGAGTGGTGTTGCGGCGTCTTTTCATGGCAGTCTCATTTGAGA
Source organism: Mycena floridula (assembly GCA_029320655.1). NCBI lineage: Eukaryota > Fungi > Basidiomycota > Agaricomycetes > Agaricales > Mycenaceae > Mycena > Mycena floridula. The sequence continues at coordinate 453,417 of JARIHS010000027.1, forward strand.
GATGGGTCATCCACTGCCAAGGGGGTTTGAAGAAGGCGGTAGAGAAGGCAAGGTAGGGAGTGTTACATATATCATTCGTACTCATTACATAGTCTCTGCTATTGATAATTAATTGATTAGTCTAGAGTGGATCACTTGGATGCTGATTGAAGAAAAAAAACATTCCATATTTATGTGACGAATGAGAGATGACTGGCTTGATTTGAATGCAAGTACAAGAGAGCGGCGAGTTGCATACACTAGAGCATGCCATTCAGAGAATTATGATCCATAGAGTCTCTGCAGTGTTATGGTACATAACAGATCTGTACAACCAATGAGTTGTGTACATAGCAAGGAGAGACAAAAGCTGGCTTGATTTGAACGCAAGCCCCAAAAGCACGGAGGCCTATTGCCAACTAGAGTATGCTATTGTGAGGTTCGCGGTCTATATGAGCATCGCAGTGTTGGTACATGGAGTCTCTGCGGTGTTAGGGTGCATGTATAGGCTTGGCAGTATTATGCTACATGTAGTCTTTACAACATTACTCTTGGTACATACATGCCTGTTGAAGGCCATGGAGGGGACTAAAATGATTTAGTATTTGATTTGGACCTTGGTGCTCTCTTGAGTTTGCAGGATGTTGGTGAGATTTAAATGGGTGTCTTTATGGAGATTCAAATGGGGATCTTTATGCAGATGTGAATGGAGTCTTGCTCTATCTTCATACTATGAGGAGGAGGGGGATATGATCCCTGCCATACAAAACTGGCACAAAATAACGATTTGAGGGCATACAGAATTTGAGTGGGGAATTGAACACAAGTCCAAAAAGCATTCCAGGGTCAACATTTGACTGGACCGTGATGTGTTGAGCATTAGGATCTGATGGAGGGATGGGCTTATCAAGATATTTGAAGTCAAGCAGAGTGATTAGTTACATCTCACACTTGAACATAAAAAAGGTGTGATCTGGTCGTCAGTGAGTACAGTGTGATATTTGAGGGATCACAATGCTGTGAATATGCTACATTGAACTGTCTTATGAAGTACATATTACATGATCATTAGAAAATATGGAGGCTCGAACATAACTCCAAAAAATTATCATCACAACTTCCGAAGCTGGCCCATGATACATGGTGCGGATCATGGGCAGTGACAGGATGGGTTCATGAGGGCTATTCAATACATATAAAACACCTCAGTCACCTGATGCTGATTAATTAGATGAGTTTTCAAATTATTTACTGATATAATCAAGTTAAGCGCTGAAGGCGCAGACGCCGCTCGAGGCCGCCCACAGGGCGGTGGCACAGCATTTGAGGGTGAAAACAAGCTGTGGTTCCTACTGGAGGGAGGAACCTAAAGCTTGTCAATACATATAAAACACCTTGGTCAGGTGTTGCTGATTAATTATTTTGTTATTGCTTATTAATTAAATGACAAATCATTTCAACTGACATAATCATGTCAAGCGCTGAAGGCGCAGACGCCGCCCAAAGCCGCCTGCAGGGCAGCGGTGCAGGGTTGGAAAACAAGCTGTGGTTCCTCCCGGAGGAACCTAAAGCTAGTAGTACTGAAACTCCAAGGTCTGAGGATTTTGAAGATAGTAAGGCTTGAGCACAAGTCAAAAAAGACTGCAGCCAAACATTTAAAGTGAGCCATGAGGTTTTGAGCATCAGCGGTGCTGAAGGGATGGGTTTATTAGATCACCAAATGGATATGTGAGGTGCACAGTACTCACAGAACAAAACTCTTTGGAACTAGAGCAGTTGTAAGCTGCATTTTTGCACTATCGGGCTGCAAGTTGTACAAGCATTGTATTGAGCAAAAGAATGCACTGGTTTGGTGTCTGATGAGAGTTGTGGTATTACGATTTAGTGAATTTCCCCGATGGTCTACTGAAGTTGATGAAAAGGTGCTGATTCGAGCACAAAAAAGGTCAGAAAAGTCATAATGTATTTTTTTATGCATGATGGCTCACTGCAAGAATGGGTCAGCATATTTGAAGTCCTGAAGTGCAAAGCGACTTGCGAAGCACATTTTTAGAGTGATAAGTCGCACTTCTGTATCATAGTGATTTGTTTGGGTTTGGTCGTGTTGTATGACTGGAATCTGTGTCAAGAGGATGGTTTGTTCAATCATGGAATCTGAGAGGAGAAATGCCTGCCGGAGACTCCTCAGACACGAACCCAAGTCCAAAAAAGTCAACGGATGCCTTGGTATAAGTATATGTATCTGCACTGGAGCCAAGTTGCATACAGGCTCTGGAGGATGATGGTGCATACAACCTTTCAAGAATGATGTGGATAGAAACTCTCGAGGGTTGTGATTGGACCAACCAAGTAGAAAGGTTCACTCAAAACATAAGTCCAAAAAATCCACCAGATGGGCAGAACTGGAGATAATATTGTGAGACATCATGGTCTATATCAGCTGCTGATGCTGCATGCCCAGGTGTGCAAGGGTTGTAATTGCATGATCTGAGGGTACTTCTTGTGCTGTCAAGGATAGGGTGAATTTCCGTAGGGGACAAGAAAACAGAGATTCATATATATCTATTTTCATATTCATAGTTCTGTTAATTGGATTATCTGCAATTTGGGTTGGTTATCTTAGATTTGTCAAGCAATGTGGATTTTTTTTCACTTTGCCAAGGTCCTAAAGGAGAGGATTGGGACCTTGCCACTTGGGGACGGGGTAAGACCGTGAACTCAAGGGGAGTGAATGGTCTTCTGGACATGACAGGGAGATGTGAGACTCGAACAAGTCCAAAAATTCTGGTTTCATAAAGCTCTATAAAGACTCATCAGACTCAAATGTTGAGTGTGTGTTTAAACCCCCATTCATATTCTGTATCTTGACATTGTTGATACAAGAAGACAAACCCCACACTCACATCACCATGGTAGCTCCATGTCACCAAAAATAGACTCTGGTGCACCCCCTTTCAAGTTGACATTGAATAATCCAATGAACACGTCTTTTCACTGGCCATGATCCACACTGTGTCATGGCTCGGCTCGTTGACCTCTTGAATAGCTTTTGGAACTGCTGGTGTTCAAGTATTTGCTCATCTTTTCTTAATTATTAGTATGGACTGACAAATCATAGTCCAGATAGTCTTTATATTGCCATCAAAGACTCTATACTGTACCTGCCTCATGAAACATCAACACATCATGCTGTACTGATTGATGTTGCTATTTCCTGTTTTGTTCAAGTCTCATTTGACTCTGAATCACATCTCACCTAGGTTTGAAGAATCCAGGCCTCACTCTGATTCTAGCAATCAGAAGCAGATAAATCAGGAGTCTGTATGGACCATGACTCTCACAATAACTCTCACAATATCATTCTCCAGAATACTTTGAGCTCCAACATTTTTGGATTTGTGTTCAAACCACCACCTTCCACTACCAACATACACATGCACTAGGTCCTTCAAAAGTCCAATATAGCTCTTGAAAGTCTATGTACCACCATTGTGTTTCCTACCATGAGCCTCATAATATTACAATCTAGTGTTGGGACCAACTCTGGACTCTTTATTGCCAACATGCAAATTTTTCTCTCCTCGACCGTCTTGACTTTGATTATCCTGACAAACACATCCGTTCTGTGCCCTTGATCTCTGCAATATCATAGTTAAAGAAATATATATCCCTTTGGTTCAAGTCTCCACTCATTGAGAGCCATTGTTATGATAAGTCTGTGACATTTTTGTCGGGATACCTATTGAAAATAAAGCTGAGTAAAAGCTGACAGCCAAATGGAGAAAACGGGTTTATTTACACAGCCAGGACCTGAAAAAGAGCAACCGGCACAGTGCCAGCAACATAGTGGAGAGTTAAACAGGACAAAAACTTCTCAAAGCCTATCGCAATGCTTGAGACATAATTGCTAGCAGATCATGAAGCCCATTTGAACTATCGATGAGCTGAGTCCCTGCCTGCTACATAATCCAAAGACAAAAGGTGGTGATCCAAACACAAGTTCCAAAAGCTCCAGGAGATCTTGTCTAGTGGACCATGAGGTGTTGAGGATCATGACCTGTTTGTCAGAATATCTAAACTAAAGCCAAGTAGAAGTGTGAGAATGGACAGTAGACCACGAGATTCAGTAGACTATGACAGTATTTTTCATTGGAAATTCCAACAACCTACCTGGATATATGACATGTCTCATCAAGAACTTGTGACTTTGAAGTTCCTACTCTGAGGGCGAAAGGTTAGGTAGCGGGCCTGATCGTAAAGGTTCAGGGCCGATGCTTCACCGTGACAGGAGCTCATCCTGACGCATATTCCCTTGAGTGTGTCTGTGCCCTGAGGCTGGACTTGGTAATGCTCAGCTTTGGGAGAAGGTTTGCAACTTGAGCTGCAGTGATTGGTTTGGTGAATACATCTGCAACATTGTTGACTGATGAAATTGGTTCAATCTCAATTTCACCAGCTTCTACAAAGTCTCGGATATGATGATGACGAACATCAATATGCTTTGTGCGTGAATGGTTCTTTGAGCTTTCTGCAAGCTTGATTGAACCTTCATTGTCACCATGAATCATGAATGGAGGCTCCTGAGGAATATCAAGGTCCTTCAAGATTGAGCTCATCCATTTAGCTTGTCCACATGCATCTGCCAGAGCAACATATTCAGCATTTAGAGTTGAAGTTGCTGTAAGCTTCTGAGCAGCTGAACGCCATGAGATGATACCACCAGCCATTGTGAATGCCCATCCACTTGTTGATTTGCGACCAGATCCATCAGCATATGATGCATCTGCAAAGCCAATTGGCTTCAGATTATTAGATCCAGGCTTGGCTCTGAAGTAGGTGATTTCATAGTCAATAGTGCCTTTGAGATATCGAAAAATATGTTTGACACTTTGCCAATGAATTGGGCGTGGATCTGAGGCATAGCATTGCAATAAGTTGACAGCAAATGCAATATCTGGACGAGTTCCATTGGCAACATGGTTGAGAGAGCCAAGAGCACTTCGGTAATCAACATTTTCCATCTCAGTGATATGCTCAGGTGGAATAGGAAGTGGTTGAGAGTCGATGAGGAGATTTAGAATATTATTGGGTAAAGGAGTTTTGTTTGGATTTGAGTCTGTCATCCCAAACTGGTCTAGGATAGACAATATCAGGGGTTTCTGGTGAATTGAAATTGAAGACTCGTCTTGACGGATTGTCATTCCCAGAACCCTATCTGGATTCCCCAAATCCTTAATCTCATATTTCTCCCCCAACTCCTTTACAGCAGTATCTCCTGCAGTCTTGGTTGAACAAGCTGCGAGAACATCATCAGTATAAGTTGCATTCATGACTGTTCCTTCTGCAGTATGCCGAACTTGAACACAGGGATCAGCATGTGAAAACTTGTTCCCCAGTCCCTGATATGTCTTTCGCAGCTCATATGCCCAGTTGTTTGCTCCATCCATTGTTCCATAGACATTGAGATTCATATGCATCACAGTTGCTGGATTGCCATTGATCCTCAGCTCATTCTCATACCCCAAAGGAATTGCAAAATAATTATCCCCCAGTGGGGTATAGGCCAATGGTCCCCGTGGCAAATACGAGTCCCCAACCTTTTTGTTTGATTTTTGAGCTGTGCTATAATCCTCTGCTAATTAATGATAGATAATGAAGGCAGGTTGAGTTTAGTCTTGGGTAAAGCCGAGAGCTGTGAAAAGGGTCATGGGACTATCCCCTTTGGCAACTTTGATGGCAGATATATCTTTTTCGCTCACATCCATCAAACAATTCCCACGGGTGGGACTCGTAACAGAAAAGCATTTCATGAAACCGACATTTGAAAGAGAAAATGAATCCACCATCGATTGACGGTGGGTCAAGACATTGAACGATCCAGCAAGGTCGCAAGGAACTTGAACGCAGACCATAAAAGTCGAGTCTCGACAATGATTGTCCGACGAAAGCGCCACAGACAGAGAACACAAGCAAAGGACATGCTGGCCCATATGAGAAACAAGAAATAAGAAAGGGAACACAAATCTCAATGGAAGATTTGATGGGTTGGTTGATTGAATACCGAGTTTAACTCGGTCAACGGCAAGAAAGAAATATTAATGGTGAAAAATACTGCTGTAGAATCAGCCTCAATTCTGCTGGAGAACCTTTTTGGATTTTGACTCATCAGACTGAAATTGTAACAAGTTCACGGCCAAATTGACACCATTACACAGCCTGATTAGGTTCATTTCACAGCCAGATGTTACCTGTTACTAAACCTACAGTCGAGATAGTACAGTAAGCCGACAAGGATGCACCAACGTAGATGACGTTGAGCTGAAGACGAGCCACGTCGGCGGCATCGATATCGGTAGAATGAGAAGCTAGGATGCGAGGGAAAAAGCTACAAAAAAAACAGCCAGCAAAAAGCCATTTGAGCGAGCATAATGTCGGTTGCAGGCAAAGGAGCAGTGCAGCGGAATTTGAACAGCACGTGGATACTTTACAGCACATGTCTGCTCGACCGATCATGGCCGATGCCCGTACATCAATACAACTATTGCTTGAGCGAAACTACAGGGAATGACTACCGTAGACAGTCCAAGAACAACAAAAATAATTGCATAAACTGCCGTTGGATATGGATGTATCGCCGCGGCACAGAGATGTTTGATGTGCCCTTGTATGGCTTATCAGTGAAAATACCATCGGGAAAGAACAGAAAAACAATTGGCAAACATGGCTACATAGCTGAAGACATTATTCCACAGCTTTTTGTGACCAAACCTCCGTGCCTCTGTTGAACCCACTGGTATAAAAGGTCAATCAATCATCAAAAGAACTGCGCCTCTCAACTTACCGGTCAATTCTTGAATCGACTACGCTACGTTGTGGCTTCTAGTTTCATTCTCCTCAGACAGAGTCAGATCTTGTTCTTGCATATCTGTCAGCGTGAACAGAAATCGTGCTGCACTATCAGGTTGGAAAGAATCTAGAATCCTTCAGCTCCCAGGTTCACAAATAGAAAGAATTTACCTTGGGATAGAGCAACAGGTACAGGTAATATGGGATAGATTCATCATGAAAGACTTCCTGCTGTCCAACGCTTCAGTGCTATCCAAATGAAGCCAGAAAGCACGTACAGTTGGTCTCTCCTAATGCATTGACATGACCATGGCCTGGATCTGTTGATTCCAGATTCAGGAATAAGCCAGCTCGAGGGTTTTCATGGATTATATTGAGGGAGAGGCGTCATGAGGTATCATGCCTATATTATCAATTGACTGACCTTTCCTAAGGACCATACTGGACAAGAGACATTGGTGCAACATGACAACCGCTGGCTGGAGGCTCTGAGAAAATGGTTGAAAAGGTGAAGGAGATGGTCGACAAGCAAAGTCCGAGTCGTCGCCAGCGAGGCAGCACTGCATATCACGTGACTATCTCCTTTGAGGACTTTGATGATCGTGGCCACAATTTTGCTCCGTCCCAATGAACGAGCCCACAAGTGGGACTCGTAATGCACCGACAAAGTCAATAAGGCATAGGTTCCATCCCTTTGATGCAGCAATTGCAATGATTATCCGTACTGACTCATATCTTGCCACAGCTGCAAAGGATTCATAGTAATGCAGACCTTTTATCTGCTCAAATCCTTTGACAACCAATCTTGCTCGCCGTGACAGCAGTTTTCCATCACCATCAAGTTTTAGATCAAAGACCCACAGTGTCTTGATTACTTTCTGAACATGGGCAGGTTTTATTGTGGCTGTCCAGACTTCCCTCTTGTTGAACCTTCCTATTTCTTTATCCATCGGAGGTTTCCAAAGATGAGGGAAAAGCATGGCATCCTCATAAGACTTGGGAATATAGAGGTTGTCAGGTTCAAGGAGAGGTTCACTTGAATCTGTTCCAACAGCCAAAGCTTCTGGGACTTCATCATCATCATCAGAAATGATGGGATCATTTTCTGGCAGCTCGGGAGGTATCGGAATGTCAGCTTCAGGAATACATGCCACAGGTGTAACCCGTGTTATGCGAGGTACAAAACCATCTGGAACTTGATATGGTCTCCTTCAGACACGTTTTGGTTGAGCTGACACTTGGGTTGGTGGCACTGGAGGGGGTTCAACATGTTCTGCTTCATCATCTGAGTCATCAATGTCCAGATGCTCAGCAGGGGTTTCAACTAGTCTTGCTGGTTGAGTTCTATGACCCCTACCCTCTTCAAAAATGACATCATGATTGAGAATGATTTTTCGTTGTACTGGATCCCATAGCCGGTAACCAGTTCAGCCCTCATATCCAATCAAAACACATCGGATTGATCTTGGTGCCAATTTGCTAACCCCAGCAGCATCAGGGATTCTTGCAAATGCTGGTGATCCAAAAGGACAAAGATGTGAAACATCTTGGCGCTTGCCTGTCCATGCCTCTAGAGGCACAACATCTGGATTGCATCTTGATGGAACAAAGTTTCCAACATAACATACACAATTTGCTGCCTCTGCCCATAGGCTTGGTGGCAAACCACTATCTTCCAGTGTTGTGCGAACACCATCAAGAATTGTTCGATTGGATCGTTCAGCAACCCCATTCTGAGCTGATGAATGTGGGATTGTGAATTGGAGGTTAATTCCATGACTATCACAGAATTCATGCCATTGGTCATTATCAAACTCTCCACCGTGATCTGCACGAATAGATTTGAGTTTCTTGCCAGTTTGAAGTTCTGCTGTGGCTTTGTATGACTTTAGCACTTCTAGAGTTGTGGATGCAAGTTTGTTGGCAAGGAAGTATGGGATTCTGTGGGATGAATACCCATCAGTAAATGTCATCATGTATGACTTGCCACTAATGGACTGAGTTGAAGGTTTACCAAAAAGGTCAACATGAACCTGTTCTAGTATTTCTGTTTCATGTTTGACCTCTTCATCAAATGGGCGATGAGTGTGTTTGCCTAAAATGCAATCCTCACACATTCCACTTGCTGGACTTCCAACAATCTTTAAACCATCAACCAGCTTCTTTCGCTCCATATTGCGGATTCGTGGAATGCTGAAGTGAACAAATCGACGGTGCCAACCCTCTTCATCAACTGGTTTCTCTTGTGATTTTGCAGAGAACGCATGAATGAGATATGCATCCTGAAGTACATACATCTCTGCTTTTGGATCAGCAAATCCTTTCAGAACAGGAATATTATGCTTTTTGTTGATCACTGTAAGAGCACCATTGTCAATGATGATCTTGTGCCCTGAAAGCTCAAGTTGACGAATTGAAATGAGGTTATGTCGAAAATCTGGACAATGAAGGACACCTTCAAGTAGAATAATGCTGAACTGACTGGCATTACGATATGATTGAACTCATAATTCAACAGTCCCTGTTCCAAGAATCTGAAATGTGTCATCACGTTTCGCTACATTTCCTGTCATATTGACTGGAGTATATGTTTTGAAAGCTGATTGTTCAACATAGAAGAATTGATTTGCTCCAGAGTCGAAGTATGAGTCAATGGTTGAAGAATGATGAGTTTTCAAATTCACAATGTCTGCCATCAAAGCTGAAATACATGGCATATCACTATACAAAAGCTCTGAATCCTCTGCTTTGATATTGACATTCAAAGCCCTGGACAGAGGATTAGCTTTGTGTTGATTTGTGATGTTGTGATGATGGGTACCTGTGCCAATTACAAATGTTTCACCAATATTGGCAAAAGCGGCAGTTGGAGTTGATTTTGGAGCTGTAGCATTTGTAGTTGCTTGCTTCCATCCAGAAGGTCATTGACCAGCTTGTCCACCACCAGGCCAGAAACACTTGGCTAGTGTATGAGTTTCTGGGGGCTTGCAATTTGGGTTTGTGCAACGGGGGCACTTGCTATTGTTGATTTTAGCTTCAAGTGCCAAGATTGTTGCTTGCATAGCTTGTAGAGTTGAAGCAGTGGAAGAACTGACATTTGATGCATCAATTCGGGGTTTGACTCGAATCTCCCAATGAGAGTGGAGCTTAGCTTCAACTTCCGCCACAATGAAAATATTTCCCAGCGTATCCACGCAACCATCATATTGTTCTGGCAGTGAATCAATCAAAATGCTGCGGAATTCGGCATCTTTGATGTCACAGCCTGCTGCCAGCGCTACCTTCCATTTCTTCTCTAGCAACTCCTCATGAGTAGGATAGTCCTCATTCTGCTCAAGACGGATAGCATGAAGCTCCCGACTTGCAACAGCTTTGGCAAGTTCGCTTTGGCCAATGTACTTTGTTGTGAGAAATGAATACAGCTGTGTTGCAGTTGAATCAATTCCCGGTAGTCCCATGGCATCCGGATCAGCACAGCTTAATCTTATCATGCTGGCTGCTGTCGCATCGCGCTCGATGTATTCACTGTCATTTGGGGTATTGCTGAACCATGTAGTAGGAGTGGCTGCAGTGGTAGCAGCAGCTGCTGCTGTTGCCACAGCAACCATGACAGATGTCCTTGCGGCTCGAGCACTTGCTACTGTGGATGGAACAGTGACTGTCCCATCAAAATATTGAATAAGACCAACTGGATATGCTTGGTTCAAGAGTTGTTTCTGGAATTTGAGGAAGCCCTTCCCATTGAACTGTTCCTCGCCAGTGAGATGCCATACCGGCCATGGTCTATTCGACATTCTTGGATAAAATCAACAAGATATGGATAGATCCGAAATGTGAGTCGTAGTCTCGAGTGGTATTAGACCGAAGGTAGGCACGGGGCCCATAACCTGTAGAGAATAATACAATCAGTTCTCAGTCGGGCACTCGAGTAGGTGAACGACTATAATATTACCTGTAGAGAATAATACAATCAGTTCTACAGGTATACAGTAAGTAAAGATCATAATGAATAAATAACAGACATACCTCAGTCGGGCACTCGAGTAGGTGAACGACTGAGGAAAGATGGATAGATGGGAACAATATATATATAAGAGTCCATGAATAAAAGGGGATAGATTGTATAGATATCATAGTACAGCCTCAAACCTCAACATGGACCATGATGTTTCAAAAAGCATGAACACTACAAACTCAGAAGGTTCTTGAACAAAGATGCTATTGTGATATTATTTTCACTAGAGATCCAGGCTGTGTTGAATCAATTAACATCTATGATGAGGTTACTCTGTACTCCTCTGTTAGTTCATTGTTAGTTCATGCCTCATCACTTTGTACACCTATATCTTGGTCGACATCTCACTACTTTGTTACCTTATGGTCTCACGGAGCCCTTCCACAACCCTCAAGGATCATGGAGCAATTGACCATGATCGTAATTTGTGGCAGTGCTTGGAGAATCGAAAGATGAGGTGGGGAATCAAACACAAGTCCAGAAAGCTTTAATGATTCACTGTGGCAACTCGGCATGTTTTTTGCTGATTCCCACAACTCTCGAAGTCAACGAGTCTGCATTTCTTATTTATTCATATCTTCATTCTTTCATTACTTGGCATTTCTTAGCTCTTGGGACAATACACCGCAGACAAAGTGTCATGCACCTTGTGATGTGCATCCAACCTATACCAGGGCTGCACCTAGAACAGATTGATCCAGAGATTCAAGATTGACAGCTGCCCCTTTAAGCAAACAATCGACGGGTGTTAAATAGGAGTTCAACCATGTACACACGGTGTTCGCGCGTCCATTCGTCACACTCTGTGACGTGTTGACAGGCCGCCACAGATGCCCGCGGGTCATTTTCACGGCCGTGAAAATGGCCGGCGATGATGCTTTATTTTGGTAGCCGGAAAGAAAAAATATCTTCGCCGGCCATGAACAGCAGGGCAAAAATCTCCAGTCTCTGGGATCTTCCTCCCAAAGGCCGCATTGCTACAAATCCCTACCAGCTGGGTAGAGGCCATCCTTCAGCAGCAAGCACAAGTCCCCAATTGGGTTTCATTCTCCTGCTTGAAGTCCAGGCATCAACTTTATCTATTGCTCTCCAGATAGGCCTTGTGTCAAATGATCAAATAACCAGTAATCTCATATGTAATATTGCCTGCACCTGCTTTGTAGTCTTAGTTTGTGCAATGCCACTGTCAAAGACCTTCTTAATGTTGGCCCTTGTCATGAGAGTCATGAAGGTCACTTTGACTCAAGGTTTCACCCTGAAACACTCTTTAGCATTCAATGGATTGACTTTTATTGGACTGGTGAGAGTCTGATACTGGTATTAGTACCCATTACATGTCAATTAACAGCTAAGATAGGGCCCCCATGGAAAGAATCAGTCCTGTTGGGTGTCAGTGCACTTAGAAACCTTGTATTGGTTCTTGATAGCTCTCTAAAGTGGATGTCAGGTGCGGAAAGCACAATATCGCTCATACCGGCCGCTGCCGTGCTGGTGAGAAAAGCCATCAGGTGACTAACCCTATTAAAGGCGGTCTTGACGACAAGCCTACAAGGATTTATAATCCCAGGGCTAACGAGACTCACTGAAGACGATGGCTGACGCCAGCGAAGCAGAGGTTGTGTCATCACGTGAATATCCCCTTTGGGCTCGTTTGATGATGGTTTCCACAATTTGTCCATTCCCAACAAACGAGCCCACAAGTGGGACTCGTAATCAGGAAAGGACCCCAGGCTGCGGCAGAATGAACCAAAATTTGACAAACCACTCCTTTGCTCGACACAAGCCTATAAATGGGACTCATAGAAGTCAAACGAGGCGGAAACAGAAAACCTGTGGAAAGGAAATTCAATTCATCAGATGCTTCGAAATAAAACACCAATACACGAGCAATGTAACTGGAAGCTCGGTCTCACTCAGTAGCCACCATGACAACTGGCTTTCCTGCAACTTCAACTCCTGCCTTCAAAACATAATCCACCAGTGCCTGTGATGCATTTTCCAGCCCGTGGGTAATGTGCTCCCGACTTTTGATCTTGCCTTGAGCAAGAAGAGCGGGCATCTCCGCGAAAAACTTTCCGGCGAACTGCGGAATGAAATCTGGAACCAGGAAGCCTTTGATTGTGATGCGTTTCATGAATACCAGAGAAATGTTCTGAATAACGCGAGTTATGATTAGACTGCAATATAGATATGGTGACGTACTTTCACGCCGTAGCGATCTTTGAATGCTACAGTGTTGTCGCCAGAAGTGCCACAGCACTGCGGGTCAAGCTGAGTGAACTGACGACAACTTTGTATGATTGCCAGAGACATACCACAACATTGCCATGAAAGGCAAGAGCTTCAAGTGCAGCCTCAAAAGCTTCTCCTCCGACGTTGTCCTAGCCATTCATCAATGTCAGCATCACTCACAGCCGAAAAGACTCACCCAATACCAATGAATGGGTCCACTTCTTGACAGAGGATCAGTGTACCCTTGAGTCTTGTAATTGAATGCGACATCAGCTCCAACAGATTTCATGTAGTCGACTTTTATGGGGGTAATAGACTGCCGAAATTATTGCTGTTTTTCACGTCTAAATCGTGCTAGGTTAGGTTGGTGCGAGGTTGAAAATCATGCTAGGTTTGCAAGGTCGTCTAAATTGTGCTAGGTTTAGTATTGTCCTCAAATTAACGCTAGGTTTCAAAATCATGCTTGGTTTGCAAGGTTGTCCGAATCATGCTAGGTTTAATATTGTACTCAAATTGATGTTAGGTTTCACAGTCTTTCAAATATGCTAGGTTTGGCTAGGTGCAAGCATGTGTTAGGATTGGACTGCGCAATTTTGTGCAAGGTTCAACATTGTGCTAGGCTCGTCAGTCATAGAAACTTGTTGGATTGGTAAGCATTCTGACATATTAGACCTTGGATTCAAAGTTCAATTGACAAATACCAAGATAGATATATTCAAGAATACAAACAAAACTGTCTATTCATCATATAAGCCTAAATGAGACTCCATCACAAGGACAGCTTCACAATATAGATTGATCCCCCAGTTTTGATTCTCTGCAACCTCGATTCCTGGCGATTCGGACTGAGCGGACAAGAGTTATTTCGTGAGAACATGACTGACGAGCTTTCGGTGCCGGAATTTGAAAGAAGCGTGATCGAGGAAGTCATTGAGATGGGTGCGATGGAAATTGGCTGCTCCTTACAAGAACTGAATCAAGTCCGAGATGAAAACCACCCTATTCTGTGTATATGCATGCGAGAAAATTGAGTGCCATGGAGACTTGAATACCTTTCCTAGGAATAGCAGTGGCTCATGAAATTATATTTTCCTGACTTATGATGTGCCACTGGGACTGTCTCTCTGCCATGGTTCTATCACACTATAATGAGCTCACTCAACTGCTTTCAAGATGTTTCTGAATGGCAAAAGAGTGTTATGATACTGCTCAGGCCGTTTAATAACAGCTACTGTGCTTCCAAATTGGTCGAGTTCAGCCAACGAATTTGTGGCGTATCATGTCATCTTGCTGACATGTAGGGCTGCCTCTATGATCACTGATGCTTGGTCTCCGTGACCTGTGAGAACCTAGCAGGGTTTGAACCTCATAAAGCTCGCACCAAAAACCTCGCAGATATCTAAAACCTCACACAAAATGGGAGTCAAACCTTGCACATATTTGAAACCTCGCACAAAGTTGGGAGCAAAACCTCGCACATCTTCTCAAACCTCGCACAAAGATGGGAGCGAAACCTCGCACACTTTTCCACATCGCAAACCTAACAACAATTTTGATCTTACTGCAACCTAGCACACATTTTCGAGGATAGATGAACCTAGCACGATTTAACTTGTAAAAAGTGAAACCTAGCACAAATTTGAATTTCAGCAGTGTATTACCCTGATAGACTTTGATATTTGATCCAGCTGAAGCGACAACCCTCATTCTAGATAGGTCATAACCCATTTGGATCGAGTTTTAGAATTCAGGAACTTACCCTTTCGCTTTGGCAAGTTGTATTACAAGGCTTGAGGAGGATAGTTCAGTTGTGGCCTCGTTTGATAATAGCCAAACAGACGAACCTGCCCAAGGCTGATGCGCCAGACGAGACAAAGATGGTTTGCCCCTCATAGGCATGTGCAGTGATCAGGCCTTCGAAACCAACATAGGCTGTCAACCCAGGAGTACCCAGGACGCTGGCATAACAGGTCAGCGGAAATGCGTCTCCTGGATTCGGAACAACTTGAAGGGCTAATGTGTCCATATCAAACGTATGAGCCGGCCACTCTTCGGCCTTGAAGTTGATACGCCCTTGAATTCCGTCAGTTCAACGATCAAGACTTGATTAATGGACTCTAACCTTCAGTGTACGGCTGGACAGTGTATGCCTCCCAAGGTGTCTGACCATACATATAGTCCCCAACATTAACTCCTTGTTTCTCGGATCGAAGGACTTCGACGAGACCGAAGCCGATGACCCTGTATCGCAAAATTCAGAAGAAAAATTATTGTGGCGTTTATGACCTACGGAGCACCCACAATGAACGGTGTGGTATAGCTGGCGGCGGCTGGATCCCTCATTCGAGCGCGTATCGCTGCTTCTGGGCTATTGAATAGCGTAAGTCTCGTAGTCTGGTTATAGAAAGACTCGACCTTAGAAAGACAGTTTTTGTCAGAAATCCACCGTTAAGAGGAACACGATCGAGGTCGATTGTAGCGGATTTCTCATAAACGAGATCTTTTCCGATGATAGGTAGCCCAGCGAGGCCGCCCTCGGGAATTCTGGCAAAGATAATTCTGGGATTGCTGGTCATAGTTTGGCGTTCTCAGGGGAGCGACAACAGATGGAACAAGGAGCTGCTTTTTTTAACGGTTACATATTTATGATACGACCATTGGTATCTTCCCACACGTTCAGCGCATTTTCATCACAACCCCATAAATGTTCTCTAGTCTGTAGCTATAAATCTGACAGATTGGCAGATTGGCGCTGACTAGATGCCGGACGTAACCAATGACGCCGCTTCTGAGCTTCTAGTGGTATGCCGTATGATGTCGGAGAAGTCCTGATAAGATCTCTACCTAGATTGCTTTTTCTAGATGGATTATCTTTTGGTGGCCAGATAGGCTGAGATTTCTACGGTCACTGGGGTTGAACCTGAAATTTTAAAAGGTCTGCGGCTTTTTCAGGCAAGTCCCCCCTGCTACAATGGGTCAATTGCCGCTCGACGAGACATTCCTCCTTGCCGCATATCTTGAGGTAAGTCCCTGCATTGCAGCGGATATAAGAAAATCTGAACATCTCCCAGGCACTTGCATATGGTTTGTGAAGTCGTCGGTGTAGCGGCAGCTGATTTCCCCTGCTTGAAGGATTTCTCCTCTGTCTATTTTCTGCAACCATGTTCTTCAGCTTTGGTACAGCCGTCCGACATGAAAAGCACAGCATAGTAGGTTCTTTTACTTATTATCCCTCCATGAACGAGACTCATTGGCTTGGGTCAGGTCATGATTGTATTCTCTTGTGTCATGTTTTTCCTCGCTAGCTTTCATCTCGCCATGAATTGTTACCGTCTTATTGAGGGTTATATCCTGCATACACTGACACCGGGCGGACCCGTGGCGTACATCGGCAATCTTCGAAAATGGGATCATGTTCTCAAGGACACCATATATGCCACTCAAGAGATTATGGGCAACGTCGCAGCGGTGAGCAATGTCCATCACCTTGATCAGAATCTCAAATACTTACTTCTGGACGCTTATATATAGATCTATCGCTGCTGGATTCTGTGGAAGAACGATTACAAGGTCATTGCCCTTCCGCTTCTCCTTCTCATAGCTAGTACTGGTGAGCCTGTCCCCGATTTCGGGATTTTCTGGTCTCTGATTCTTGTAGTTTCGGGCTATACTGTGTGCGCCTTGTTCGTTCAAGTGGACCCAACCAAGACGGTCTTTGATCATCGTCTCGACTCCTGGATCCGTACATTCTACTCAATCGCGGTCGTGCAAAACATTATAACCACCGGGCTAATGGCGTACAGAATCTGGGCCACAACAAAGAAATCTGTCACTGGCAAAAACCTTTTTCCAGTGCTTAGGATCCTTGTCGAGTCGGCTGCACTTCAGCTCTTCGTGGAAATAATCCTTCTCGGGTTATACTCGAGACAAATCAATGCACAATACATACTTTTAGAGTTGGTAACCCCAATCGTGGTATGTAGACCCATATGATTGACTTCAAATTTGACTGACATGGACAATTTTCAGGGAATAACGTTCAATGCGATAACAATCAGGATTCGACTGAGAACACTAAGCGAACACGGAGGTTCCCGATCCAATGGTTCACGCAATCCAACTCAAACTATCGGGAGTATCCCAATGCGCCGGATTCAGGTCGATATCACACAAGACTACGACACAGATGATTTGCCCAACAATGATTCTAGACTTGGAGTGAATCGGAAAGTCTAAATGCATTCATTACCATGCCGCTCATTATTATTTATGTCATTATGTTGACCTTTCCGTCGTTGCTTTAGTACTTGATTTATTCTTCCAGTCACTCGTTTTATGTATGACAGTATCATTGTTACCATGATAAAATCTTATTTATTATTTTGTGATTGGGTGGAATGGGTGGAATGGATTCTCAAGATTTACTTGAAAGCAAACCCCGCATGCCGCTCGGCAGTGTACCTGTTCCGGACATTGATTATGATTCTTGGAGCTTTTCAAGATCTCAGTTGTTTAGAGCATGGAGCAATGGAAGGCTACAGGCACGTTCTAGAATCAATCGATATCGAGCCCCTCCAACTATAAGTATTACCAACTCGAGGATAGAGAGATAGAATCACACAGCCAGGTCCCGATGAGGTAATGGGTGATATACTTCAATAGACACCGCCGCTGCCATGCCATCAGTACCATCTCCGCCGCACCAGCGGAGTGGTGAAAATTTGCGAGAACTTGATCAGAAATGCTTACTTTCAACTCAGACTTTTGTTTCAGCCTGAAGGCGACATTGGTGCTCCATCTTTTGATGAAGACTTGATGTCAATGCTGCTCTCCTCGAACGAGCTATTGAAAATAATTCAAAAATGTTGAAAGAGAATTCGAGTCCGAATGAGGCAATATCTTCAAATTACTCTTCTTGGGTCGTGAAATCAGATCGGCCTCTGCAGTTTAGAGACTAGTGCTCAACAGGAATGTTTCAGCGCTCAGTGCCGCCTGACTAAGAGCGCGAAAACTCCTGTTATCATCATCTTTTTGAGTGTCCTAGGCCACGATGCATATGAATAAGCACTGTGGGAGGAGACAAGGCACATGCCGCCTGTTCGACTTGTTCCTTGTAAGTCAGTGCCCGCGGCGAATCTGTATTTATTCTCTCATATCCGGAAATACAGTGATCGTTCAGTCCCTCGAACTGAATATCTCCACCATGAGCCTAACTGCATTATCGACTGTGTCCTTCCTTGTCGTACTTGCATACTTAATTTTCCACTATGGTCTTCGCAAGGAGATCACCGACGACCGAGGAAACACCATTCCCCCTGGACCTCTTCTCCGTTACGCTTTTCTTCGCCGATACCCAGAACGAGTCCTGCATCGCTGGGCTAACCAATATGGACCACTATTCTCTGTCTGGATGGGAGACCAGCTCTTTGTGGTCATTTCGGATGCCAAGATCGCCCGGGACTTGGTAGTGACCAACGGAGCTGTGTTTTCGGGACGCAAAAACTACTTCATGAAGAACCAAACCATTCTTCGTGGACGTGCAATTACTGCATCGCCATATGGTGATACCTGGTCAGTCTGCTAGTCCATAACAGATTCATTCATGCGACCCACTTACCATCGCATAGGCGCTTCCATCGTAAGATAGCCATGCAGTTCCTCAATCCCCATGCTGTACAGGATTTGGATCGAGTCTTGGACTATGAGGGCCACATACTTATTCGTTCACTCAATGCAGAAGCCTTGAACGGACCTGGAAATCCGGCGCATTTCTGTGGACGCTACGCACTCAAGTCAGTCTCACTTCGAGGGTGTAATGTTCGCTGATTCAGTTGGTAGTAATATGCTGGCGATTTCATTTGGAAAACGTACCAGCTCGGTTTATGATCCCCTCGTTGAGCGAGCTCTTGCTGTTACTATGGAGTTCATGGATCTTACCGGTAGATCCAGTCATGTTTCCTTGGATATTCGCTAACACATTCACCTAGGTCCATGGTCCAATGCTATCGACTTCATCAAACCACTTCAATGGCTTCCGTCCAAAATGAAATCGCGGGGACGTAAATTGAACAGCGACATCATAGAGGTATACGGCGCCATGATCAACCGCGTCAGAGCTCGACTTCAAGCTGGAGAAGAAGTTCCCAACTGTCTTGCAAAGACGGTTCTCGAACTCGAGGCGCAAGGACAGCTGGACTGGGAAGACTGCTGCATGTTGACCGCTGTATTCACCCTCGGTGGTGTCCATTCAGTATTTCTTCTCTCTGCCCAGGTAAATTCATGCTGAGATCAGGATTTGCAGACCGCAGGGATCATTCAATGGTTCATGGCCCTCATTCCGTCACACCCAGAGATACAAGCCCTTGCTCACGAAGAATTGGATCGTGTCATCGGGCAGGATGGCTGGCCCACCACCACCAGCGAATCGCAGTTGCCCTATATACGTGCCATCATCAAGGAGGTAAGGATGATTCACCTCGTGATTGTGCCAGGTCCAATATCATTTATTTCAAGGTTGAGCGTATTCATGCTCCATTCTGGATGGCGACGCCTCACTGTTCTACTGAGGATTTCGTGTATAATGGAATGTTTATTCCCAAGGATACCGTGGTTATCCTGAACTGCTACACAATGCACCATGACGAACAGCGCTATCCAGACTCGTGAGTCTTTGGCTTTTCCTTGTGTTCTGGCAGCTAATCTTTGACCAACAGGTACACCTTCAACCTGGATCGCTATCTGGGTGACCAACTTAGTTGCGCTGAGTCTGCCAAATTGCCTGATATCATGAAAAGAGATCACTGGACTTTTGGAGGGGGGTATGTCAATATCTCTAACAGAAGCGAACTTGCAAGTTGATCTGTATTATCCCAGGCGTCGCTTCTGCCCTGGTATCGTCATAGCAGAACGTGAACTATGGCTGGCTATCTCACGCCTCCTATGGGCCTTCAGAATTGAGGCGGTTCCCGGAGAACCTATTTCGCTTGAGGAGTATGAAGGCCTTTCCGGCAGGACGCCCCTTCCATACAGAGTTAGGCTGGTTCAGAGGCACACAGGTGTTGATAGTGTTTTGGAGAAGAATGCCGAGTTGTAGTTGACATATATGGTCTAGTCAGGGTCATACATTCATTTGAAATATTGAATGAATGGAGTCTCTCAGTTCTATGAGCGCTGTTCTGCTTCTCCCAATAACGGTCAGATGACTCAACCTATCTCAGAATGGCAAACCGTCAATGCTTGTATGGCATGATATTGTAGATTTGGCTTCAGTACCGCATGCCGCCTAACTTACATGTAAACTGCTTTTGCCAGAGACGAATCGATGTCGAGAGACCTGTCAGTGACTGATGAAATTGACTTCCTCATAATCATCAAATTGACAAGCGAGCACCAGTTGACTCCGAACCAGCCGGAAACCAAGAATCTCCGAGAATTATCCATCTATTTTTGTTGAATTGGGGACTTGGGTGTCTAACAAATCATCAGCGCAACATCAAACAATCTCCCCAGGCTGCAGGCCTCCTAGTTGCAATACAAGTTCATTCCATCTTCACCAATGCAGTTCTCAGGCCAATATCAATCCTGTGCTGCGTTTGTGGATCCATGAGAACGCCGGAGTTATTGAGGTCTGATAAGTAGATGATGTATCAAATGCATTCTTCGTCGACCCTGCGCTGGCGTTGCTTCTTTCTGTCAGTTTTGTGACAGAGGTGTCCGGGGTCATGACTCATCTGTTTCTGTTGGATTGTTCTGACGGCCACAATCGGTGGGGCTGCATTGCAAATTTGGCAGTTTCCATTGCATTTTTTCGGTCTCTTTCTTCTGTTTCATCTCTCGCAGCGACATTTACGGCAAGATAGACCCAGGACCGTCACTTTTTCCTCGACGATGATCCTCGATTCTCTACTCGATTCGCCAACGTCGCTTTTTCGCCTATTGTTCAAATTGAGGAATCTTGTTTTCTGGAGAACAGAAGAGAAGTGATATTGTTGGTAGCGCAACTTCAGATATTGGTCCGGCTCTTTCTTTTCTATTTCATAGCATCCTTATTACACTTCATAGAGATATAGCTTTCCTACCTTTGCCTTTAACGATTCCCTCTTCCCCATCACCCTCAGCGGCGATGTCTTCACCAGCGCTAACAGGTACCTCGGAACCGTCAATATCATCTCCAGTCCTGTCGTATTTGCGACATCAGATGTTTCAGACCTCACCAAATTCCTTTTGGCCGCCTTCATCTCCATCATCCCAATCTTCATCCCTCTTCACAATCTCCACTCTGAACCACATGAGGTCCAGACTGTCCTCATCACCAGTAACAACGATAACCCCCGGAAAATCTATTCTTCAAAATGCACTGGTGGTGAAAGAAAGAGTGTGGGGAAAGGTCGTTGGGCAGTTTCAGGTTCAAGCAAATCGCCATTGTCTGGCGGCGCATCACTGCGCTCAGCTTTGTCTACCGCTTCCAGCGCCCAAGCGTATCACTCAGTTCGCAACCCAAACCTCCCATAAGCGCGCAGACTCATGCTTCATATATCCCATCAGCTCCGTGAACCCACCGAGTTACCAGGGGGCATAGGTTTTTTGAAGTGTCGCGTGAAGTGTGCGAAGAAATTTGAAGTGTCAAGGAAAGAGTCCTGAAGTGTCAGTGAAGTGTTGAGAAGTGTCGGTGAAGTGTCGAGAAGTGCTGATCAAAGAGTTGGCAAGGAATTGATATAATGTCTTTTCTCATCGTTATAACGACATATCTCGTCATTTATTATTACTTTGGCACAGGCATATCTAGGATTTGTAAAGATCTCTTTCAACATCATCAACTGCACATTTTCATATCGGATTTCACTTTCATTGAGATCAGATTGCACTGGCAAGGATGAGTCATCAGCAGTGAGAACAAGTTGCTGTGGAAGTAGGCAGTTCCTGTTTTGTCATCCATCAGCGGTGTGCTTGGTAAGGTGCACCTTCTGATCCGTTGGCTTGCCTTTTTTATCAACATCTGTCATGAACCCTCAATCATGATGTCTGCTGTTAAGAGCTGATGACACACCTGCTCTCAGCCACCATGACTCATCATAATTCTGGCTACTACAAAACCACCAGAACCTCATTTTCTAACTTGTCACTGGATAATGGACAATATTGAATCCCTCTTAGATGATCCAGTCATCCTCCAGGCTGTCCTTCACTGACTTGGAGGAGTTTGACCCAGTGCCCAGAATTCCACTGTTCCTCAGGTGCACAATGCTCCCATTCCTCCACAGCCAGCACCAGTAGTTCTGGCAGGTCCTGTCATATCAGCCTATACCTCAGCTTGTCTTCAGGCTCTAGCAGAAAGCTCAGCAGTTTCACGATCATGGCCTCTTTCAGATATCACTGGCAGTATTGGTGCTCCTTTTCTCGGCCTTTGTAGCACAGGCTTGGCTCCAACCACTGGACCTCAGTCATGAAGGATGATTCCTTTCACCTCAGACACTGTCGCCTCTGGGTTCAAACGAACCACTTCCAAGCTCAATTTCATGACATCTGGAAAACCGACTCTGGTGTTAAGCTTGATTGATGCCAGGATTGCGCAGTTTACCTTTTTGCTTGATATGAAGGATGGGGGACATTATCTTTTGCACGCAACGAACAGGAAGGAGATGAATATGTGGATTGAGATGGTGAATCAGGTGATGAAGATGGCTATAAAGTGTCGTCTGACATATAGGGAATCCACTGAAACTGGATGTGTTGGAACATTTTCATAGCACCCTATAACACTGTCTTTGATGGTATGGCCTGTGCTGCATTCAGTAATGCCACTGAAGAGGTTATTCAACATCTTTTGTTCAATTTTTGCTTTACTGACCTTTTTGTTTTGAAGAGGCAGCACATATGTGGCGCTCTCACCCAAACAGTCCGGATTTTCAAACCCATCGGTGAGTGACTTTGGATGGCTCATTTGACTATTCTTGATGCCTTCATACAGGTTTTTTTTGAGTTTTCTAATAGAAGTCAAGCAGGGAGCAACAATGAATATAATTGTCATTTCCAGGTAAATGTAAACATGCCATATCTTTATATCTACTTGTTATATAAACTTCTGGACCATTATAACATATCTACACAATGTAGAGAAGATCTTGATGACCCAAAATCTGCCAAAAACCAATGGGAAGACCGCTTGAAAAATCCGACTGGCAAACCAAGCGCCAGTCAGAATATTCAAGCGCCACGTGACCTCGGCTATTCTTGTGCTGCTCTGCCAGTCTTATTGGCTAGGATCTCTCTCCAGCTATGGATCCTCATCTTTCTGCAGCTATGGGGCTGCTAGACCTTGCTGTAGATAGTCTGTACGGTGAGTTGGTTCAGACTAGATTGCTGTATCTGTGTATTTATATCTTGGTACCAGTGGACCAGGGCCTTTCTGGTGAAACTCTCACATTGGATACAGCAGCTGCTTCTCTTGCTGTGCTGGAGATGTCCAATGATGTCCCATTAGAGCCCCAGGAGCAGTGTTACACTGTGGCTGGCCAACAATGGTTTCCACAGGGTGACGGTACTTGCATTTCACTGAATGGCAAGGAACCATACTAATCCTTGAACTAGGGACTACAGAGTCTCAGCCTACATTTGAGCATAGTACTGAGCAAGAGGATACACCAGATCTCACAGAATTCAGTTTGAATACTCTGTATGAACCAGAGAAGTCTTGTGCATGACTATAAACACCATATTATTGCATTTTGACCTCTATATAGCACACAAATGACTGCCATATGGGCAGGTTATGGATACTGGCATCTACACAGCTTTGTGCCCCAGCATGGATGACTTCTTGTATTCTACTGAAGAAGTCCATCATCCTCCATATGATCTTCCCCCAGAACTCATTCCACCACCCTCTGCTCAACCTCTGGATGGGTATACTATCCACAGTCTCCCATATGGAGGCTCGTCAAAACCAACAAATATCTCATTGGTTGCTGCTACAAAGCAAACCTCAATATATTATCTGAAGCTATAGAAGCTGACCAAGAACACATGATCAATCTGGAATTGCCACCAGAGATTGATGCCATCGAGACAGAGGATATGTTTGTCCATCGACCAGTGCCTGGAATGGTTAAAATGATTCCAGGAATCCCTTTCCGTTGGCAAGTGGTGGGTGGCCCCAGAGATGATGAAATTGCTCGTTATGTGTTTGGTGGATGTGTCATGATGCTCAAATCTATCCAAAATCTTCATCCTCATATTTACGAGCAAGTTTATGCTCTTGCCAAAGAACTTCACCTTCTCGCTTTGGAGGCTTCAATTCAGAGGGAAAACTGGTCCAATCTATCTATACATTTGACCATATCCAACATAATGACTGGAACAAAGAGAAAACTGCTGGTTTTTATATGTGGAGTGATGGGCGATGAATGTATGATGGAAGCTCATCTTGGGCCACAACAATCCATAAAGGAGATGGTCTTGGAACCATTGTAGTGGCCACCCAAGTCAAATATCCAGAGGCTCAGGCACATACTGAGTGATATCTCCAAGTTCTGCAAGAGTTGACTATGCTTATGATGCCTCGTAGCATCTCAAAGCACCAATGGGAGATGACAACATTTCATCTTGAGGACAACAATTCCTTTAGCTTTGGTGGCCTTCAACCAGGTCCTATAGCACTTCAAATCAACATCTCATCAATTCTGAATGCTAAAGGCTTCTTTGAGGCTTTTGGGGCCATCCAGTCCATGATTCATGGTGAAGATGGTGATGACACAACCATGGCCACCAACTTTCATCTTATTTATCACCTACCCCCATGTTAGTACAGCTTTTCTTTAGACAATCAATGATTAACAAGTGTTTTCAGTCTCAGATCCAGGTACCTTCATTCTTTGCAGAATGGGATCCTATGTGGAGGAAACTGATTCCTGGTACCTGTCAATTGTTTTTGGTGGTCAAGACCAGCACTCTCCTCAGACGCCTGTGCACTCAGCAAGCTTGATCCTGATTGGTGGCTTCATGATAAGACACTGGTAGCGATCAATACAGAATGGCGCGATGCCCAGTTTGTAACTTGTATAGGCAATGTCACCTATGTTCCAGTGCAAGCCAGCCAGCCAGCCAACAACCTCTTGCAAATGATTGAATTCAAGGACCCTCAGAGCGGAGAGGTCTACTTGCCATGTCCAATGACTTATGATTCCGCTTGGAATTGAGTAAAGTAGGTTGTTCATTGTTCATTATTGATATCGCTGATTCATTATTCCAGGTCCAAGGTCCAAACAAGCATTTCCAACCAGGGTCATACAAGATGCAGCTGCTTACAGCACAGTTTCATCACATTCAGTTTAGACTTGTTCAATACTGCCCTCTGTCAAAACCGGTGCAGCTTTCGCGATGCCAGTATCCTTTCACATCTGGAAACCATTGTTGTTGCAGTCAGAAATGTCCTTTATTAGCTGCAGGAGATTGGAGCCATGGCAAGAGAGATCGTGAGCCAAGGAGAGAGGCAACTTAGAGTGTAATCAAGTTTTTTCAAACAGTGTAAATCAATTGGTGTTAGCAGATTGTATGAAACACAAGTAATCAGTAATAGGAAGCCAGATAGCAAAGTTGGAACTAGAAGGGATAGCAAAGGGATCAGATATATCAGAGTGATAGCAAAGTTGAAACTAGAAGGGATAGCAAAGGGATCAGATATATCAGAGTGAAGAAGACTGAAACGGAAGCCAGATAGCAAAGTTGAAACTAGAATGGAGTGGATAGTTGTAGAGTTTAATGTGAGATGTATTCCGAATGCAAGTGGAGCAATCAGTATGCAAGGGAGTCAGCAGAATCAATTGGTATGAGGCTCGGAAGTGGAAGGCCTTGTTGTCTCTGGGAAGCTCGGCAGGAGCCTGGTGGATTGACTGGGATAGCCTGAATGATGATTCTGTCAGACAGTCTCAGCTTCAAAACAACCCCTGGAGCGAAGAGGTTAGCTCTTGGCTTGGAAGGACAGGACCACCTGAGAACCTCAATGAAATCCTTGTTGAATCTCCTGAATTTGAAGATCAACATACAGATGGTCTGGATGCTGCAGTACAGGAGTGGATGGGAAAAAATGATTGTCACTCAGTGGCAGCTGCTTGGAGCCATGGTCTAGCTTATGCCTGCTATGTATATGGTCCTGGATTCTAAGTACTTCATCATAATAATGATTAGTAGATTATTTACATATTTCATCTTATCAAATAGATTTTGAGTCATTTATTTGATGCCAGAAAGCCGAGTGCTGATGACTCACTGAGTTTGGCTTTATTTGAGCACTATCAGCAGCTGTTGACTCATCATGCCGCCCAGATTCCCGCTAGATTCCTGCCCAGACTGAGTCATGCTGATTACATGATCATCCCAAGAGTACATTCTGCCCTGTCATTGGGTAACACTTGAAGATTGGATATAGTAGAGATCCAGATATCATTTCCTAGGAATCACAGGAGTACAACAGCTTAGCTGTGATGTGTCCTTGATGAGTGATTAAGCACAATGTGAATTGTACGTTATCTCAATTATAGTACACTGTACAAAGTGAAAATGGATTTCAGAAGTGAATCCTATAATAAACGATGAGAAAAGACGTTATACATCGTTTATTGCTTCTTGCAGTTTCAAGGGAAAATGCACTTCTCAAGTTGTACTTCTTTGAGCACTCTGAGACTTGGACTCGGCACTTTTGGAGTTTCTACACAACACATCAGTCACGAACACTGCCGAGATTTGACAGGTGATGGACTGAATGGGATTGTATTTCTTGGTCATCCCGCCCATCCCGCTGTGCAAGACCATTTTGAGGTAGTATGTCATGATAAGGCCTGACCTTTGGCACTGGACACACAGACACATTGCCGGTTGGATTCTGCCGGGTGACTTGGCCTTTGTATAGAGCCAACAAAAGTCGCAGCCCTCACCAAGCCCCCAAGGCCCATGCAGCCATAATAAATTGACTGAGAACAATAACCTATAATCCTTTTAGCGCCTGAGATATTTCATTGGATAATTCAACAAATATTCGACCTTTCCAACTCTAGGAATCCATTATAACAACTTGGAGGTCAGAAATGGAAGGCCGCTATTGCCGCCCATCACCGCCTCCACCCGATCTGGTAAGATCCGCATCAATGCAAGTGCAAAGTGAAAAACTGACAAGTGAAAATGACACATCTGAAGTGCAGATAAGCGCCTTCATTGTGACAATTGGAAAGTAATAATAAACGATGAGATATGTCGTTATAAATTGAGGATGACTTTGTCAAGCCGGTCAGAACATGTTTGAAGCATCACATGTTCCATATTTGAGCCAGAAACGTAGTTGAACAGTGAGACGCAAGTTGACGTGACAGTCATGTCCACGTGACCTCAGCAAAAAATTTCGCTGTTTGCCCTTGATCCTTGAGAAGGCTATGAGCCACATTGAAGGGGAATCTGAATTGGAAGTGAGCTCATTGTCTATGTTCTGGCTATTTCTCACTTTGGTCTCTCAAAGCATGGTCCCAACTATCGCAATGATCAAGTCGACATGCCAGTTCGCTGTTAGGCCACAAGTGAAGCACATGTAAAAGATATGATGTGTTCCAATGCCCATTTGGCTTATGTTATGAGCTACATTGTATTCCACAGCTTGTTGGGAGCTAGCCCATATTTAGAACAGAAAATGACATAGTTGACATCTTTGGGTCACTTTCTGACCAAGCGCCAACAATAGATCAAGAAGAGACAGAAGAACCTTGAAGAGTACTGAAGTGACACTTGAAGAACACAAAGGGAATTCGAAGTGTCATGAAGAAAAACTGAAGTGTCATGAAGTGAAACTGAAGTGCCGTGAAGTGCCGTGAAGTGCCGTGTGAAGTGCCATGAAGCAGTGGTGAAGAGTCATGCATGAGTTGGCCCAAAGTCAATCATACATGATATAAACTGATAAAAGTTCTTCAATGGTGTTTTAAAACAGCAAGCTTTGCCACCAAAGGTAATCATTGAGAGAATGCGGGTCATACAGTAGTCCTGCTCATGACTTATTTGAGAGTCAGATAATACTATGAAGTGGTGGTTTCAGCATGTGAGGGTTTCAGCATGTGAGGACCTGTTAAGCTATATACACCCATTCTAGGAGCTTACAATGACCGATGAAGTTTAGAAACTCACTCCATAGTGATGCGGTGAAGCAAGAAATATGTCAACAATGATGACATAACATGGCCCAAAAAGGAAACCGAGAATCGAAGTGCCGAGAAGTGCGAGTGAAGCGTCGAGAAGAAATTTTGCAGAACTCTGGTTCTTCACCCTTGCACTTCAATTTATCTTGTCCCGTTACCAGGAGGGTTGCGGAGGAGGACGGTTTGACTCCCAGTGCGAATTCCCCGGTTACGTCGCCGTGTTTGGGGGTCACAGGGCGATCTACGCCGACGTTGGCACTGTCTCCGAATTTGGGACACACGCGCGCTGGGGCGAGAGCGGGATTAGTTACAGCGCTTCCCGAAAATAATGTCCGACCCGGTTTTTCGTTCACGGTTCCCGATTGGGATTCCCAAAAGGGAAACACTCTGCCACCAACGTTCAGCATTGCCTTGCTCCAATGGGCAATCGTGGACTCTGTCATGAGCTCGAATGAACCGCCTTACAGCTCTGGGAACATGTAGGACCTTTCTCTGTCCGAATTTTGTGGATATACTTGATGCAAACTGATAGCCGAGGTATGCGCAACGTCTGGTGGATTTCTGGTACAACTGACATTTGCTATTGGACATCTGACCAAGGCTTTCTTCCACCGATACCTGCAGGATTGGGGAAGAAATGGTTCATTAACAGTGGCTGGGCGTTCTGGAATTGGTGACGTGCCGAAGGAATTATTGACCGAAAGGCTTCATGGTGCGCAGAACATTACTTTTCCCCATCCACAGACAGTCTCAGAGCTTGAGTAGTGAGATTCAGAGCAAGCAGCCCCGATGTGGTCACTGGAAACTGCCTGGCAGCCTTGTCCATTGATCAACCCCAATATCACTTTATGCTTCATCGATTACTCTGGAATCATGCCAGCACCCTCATACCATGTACTTATATTCACCATTTTAAAAAGCATCGGCAGGTACAGGTGGAGCTACTATATGTGACCAGTGGTGTAGAGGCCAGCCATTCTGGTGGCAGGCACAAGTCCCCTTTTTTGAGTCTCAATGTATGTGAGATTCTTGGTGTGCTTATGGACCTGAACTTGTTGCATTGGCCTGGCCTTTAACAAACAATAAACACCTACACTATCTACTTATTCTATCTCAGAGTATGAGACTTACTTATGTTGAGATCTACATTTCAAAAACCAATGCTTACTAACTTACATTCAAATCTCAATCTTGCCACAACTTTCAGGTACAAGGGATTCATTTGTGGGCCATTATAAACTACATAAAGATGCTACCTAAATATCGAATGCTGACATCTCTTCACTGGTATGGCTTCCCAGCAGACTGCTGATCTGGTACCTGCTGTTGGCAGTACAATGCAATATTGGTGTATTTATCATAGAAACCTAAAAGTGACTACAAAACAATCAGATTCAGAAAGCAATGGGACTGATAGCAGAGGGGACACATCGGACATGATTCTGGTGACCCTGGTGCTCATTCTCCTTGTGTCTCTATCACAAATATGGCTACTGCGAGCTCCAACCCAGGTTACTATGGTATTATTAGATATTCCATATATAATAATTCAATGCCAATGCTGTGATACAGTGTATAAGGGCTCCTTCAGACAAAAGTTCAGGATCTCAATTCAGCTGTTTTTTGTCATCCCTTCGGAATTTCACTTTAGGTAATGAAGCATAGGTATATAATGAATAAAACTGCCTACTTACATTGAGCAAAGACTCTAGGTTAAGGCCAGGAAAAATCAAATGAGATGTGTCATGATTTGTCACGCCAAAGGGCTCCTTCGGACACCGCACAATTTGGCAGAGCGTGACATCATAATGTCACCCTTTTTACTGCAGATTGGTCGCCATTGCCTCCATGTGGTGCTGAAACGCCTATATTAAGGCTAGAATGGTGATTATAGGCCAGATTGAATAATATAAAAATAAGCAGTGGCCGGCGGAACTTCAATTGCTTTCATAATTCCTTCTTGCAAAATTGATCAGAGCTGAAACTGTAACATTTACCCTCACCATTGGAGCTCAAGTTATCCTCCACCCTCCAAACTTTTATATCATATTGTTGAATGTTCTATCATATGGCTTGCCCTGTGCCAAATCTTAGAGGAATTCATCAGGTATCTGGAACTGGAAAAAGTTCATCTGGGGGAACCCTATGTCCAAAGGAGCCCTTATACACTGTAGTCACAATTGACTGGTTTAGTCTCATGGCTTTTCTACAATGCATCTGTGACTTTTTTGGAAGATTATATAATAAGACTAGGGTACGATGGCCATCAAAGAGAAAAGAAAAGAGAAAATGCAGCAGGTCATTGCAACGAGGAACAAAATGATAGTAAACCATGAACACAATGGCACAGAAGAGATAAATATAGGAGGTGACGCTACATAGATTAATATGCGTGAACAATGTAACAGGCTGATACCGCTATCTCACGTGCCGAAAAAGGATTCAGGAACATGAGTCAAAATTAGAGACACCAGCATGAAATGTGGTACAGCATTTAGCAGGTCCAAGCAAAAGAGAAAACAAAAAAACAAAAACAGTAGACGTTGCAGCAAAAGCTGGGCAGTGAAACAACGAAGCAGCAAAACAGCGAAGGAAAAACTGCCGGCAGGTGAAGCAAGGAACAAGAATTCGCGTCACGCCAGGGCCAAAAATCTCCAATTATACTCCGCCTAAGAAAAGCATAAAAGAATCTACGGTCGGAAAGAGACAAATATTAAAATGAGACACACCTTGAATCATCAGAGCCAAGTGGGCTTCCACAGAAACCAGAGCTAGTAGGGCTCGAGGCGTAAGCCAAAAAACCGACCACGACAAACTCCTGAGGTAGTGCAAGGTGTCCAGAGTTGTAATTGACAAGAACCAGGCCACCAGTACCGCATTGGAACCAGAGAGAAGAGAGAAGACTGCAAATAAAGTAGCAGAGAGCAGCAGTCCAAAGCATGGTCATGGTCGCAAGGCAAGATACGTTGGGCGCTGCCACGTAGCACCAGGAGCATGTGATGTGAATTATCACATGCATATATGATGCCAATGACCACTGTAGGTAACTCTCGGGGGCTTTTATTGCAAGAGAAACTATTGGAAATGCAAGTTTCTAGATACAATAGCTAGCCATGATTCATGAAGTTGTGACTGGCGCACAACTTCTGCGACCGCAGGCAGAGATGTCACAAAATGTCACAGCATGACAAAGGAAAGCGGCCGCCTGGGACGACCAGGAGCCAATGCTCATTGATGAGTAGACCATGCTGGTCTTGTCTTGGTCACCTCAACGGGCCTGGTATTGTCAAGCAGGTGAGATTCATGCCTCGGCAGACTAGAATATAGAAAAGCGTCATTAAATGTGACAAAAGCGGACCAGCTCGACTGACCATATCACCATGGGAAATGTGCCACTGTGGAAAGATGAATATCATTCAATGCAAATGCAATGTCAGGTAAAGGCATCCATCATGAAGCTCTGAGACAGCGATGAGCAGACGTGGCAGGAGATGTCATGTGGGTGGTCTATCCCCGTTGGGTACTTTGATCCGTGCCTCCTGAATCCTGCTCTTGTCCAACAAACAAGCCCCATAAATGGGACTCGTAACTGATTACCTGCCCACCCCTGGGAAGCTGGACATCTGCTTCTAGCATCCTTGAATCATATTAATTTGCATTTCTGTGAGTTGTACACGGGCAGGCGCTGCGCTCCGGATTAAGTGAACCACGCAGGTTTGATCCTGAGGTTCTGGGACGTCCAACCGGCGGGGGTTATTGAGCAGATGGTATGACGGGTATTGACGGGGAAAATAGGCCTGCGGTTGAGAAAAGATAGCCTCCGGCCAAGTCCATTTGCATGTGACTTTACCTTTTCCGTCGGCTCGGGTTTCTATATTCGGGGCTTTCCTAGGCTTGTTAGCTCATTTTCAGGCAATGATATGGTAGATAAATAGATATATTGAATGTATTGAATACAATAGAGGTATGTAGTTGAAGAAAAAGAAAGAAACCGAGACTGCTGAGACAACTCGTCAATGTTGTACAACAAACAAAGGATGCAAGGACGTACCAGAATGGAGACAAGTCAGCACGGTGATAGGGTCCCTATAAAAACGACCCTATAAATCGGATTAAAGGACTAATCTGATGTCTTTCTGGCTACTATTGGTATCTTATTGTTCACTGCACTAGAGTTGAGCTCCACACTGCTAGTAAGACTTGTACCTATGTACCGCGGAAACACTAGAACTTGACTCGTCACAGCAAGGGTACTAGCCGCAGTAACGTACGGACGCATTAGGAGAAAGAGCCAAACGCATGCCTCGGTATAACATTGGTTTAACAAGGGTTTTGCGGATCCAAAGAATTGTATATTGTCCAGTTCATAACGACTGAATGGGCTCTGCGATACCGAGGAACGACTTAGGAGGAAGCTTACGGATTCCGGCCACGGTCGCTAGCGCGGCACGGCTCCGAGACATCGGGACAGGTGGATCAAAATGATTGACGGATATGCGATGACTGATTAAGGACCAAAAGGTTAACTCGATCAGTTTACGGTTTCCGGTAATGAGGTAAAAGAGTGCTGGCTTCTGGTTATGGATTGCAGTGGGTCCGTGCGGTACTTCCTCGGAAAGAAGGAATCTTTTAGTTAAGAAACCAGGTCAATCGAGGCGGTGTTTCGATCGTGACTCAGTTGTGTAACAAGCGATCAACGATCAACATGGTGGCCGAGGAATTGGTTATTATCAAAAGTACTGAACGCGACTAGCTTAGGCTATACTTTGCGGAAAGACATTGTTTAAAGACTGGCTTCATACACGACAAGCCATAGTCTTATCGGTCACTAGGGATAACGTGGAAACCAGCTCTTCTGCGAAGTCTTGGGTCTAACGACTTGGGGCATCATTTTAATGGTTTTCGCAGACACCAAGTAGACTCCACCTTCACGAGGGATGGCTTGATAGCCGAGATAGGGGGTGCGCTGGTTTACGAGTTAGTTATTTATCATCATCTTTGGACAGTATTTAAGTAGCCCGTTTGTACTAAGTAAAAGTAGAGAATCAGTGGCCCGCTACGCTTTAGCGCGGGATCCATCTTGTACGCTCTCTGTGTTGAAATCATAAGATTATCTGCACTTGTCTTGTCATGTCTTGTTTTAGTCTCTAGTCTCTAGTCTTGAAGTCCTTGTTTCGGTAACAGGCAAACCCTCTAGTATCTAGTCTCTAGTCTTGTCTTGAAAATCCTGTTTATAATAGGCAATACAAACTGTTGGCTTAAAACACCAATACAAAACCCCTTCCGAAAACATACTACCCCGCATCTTGCACGGAAGTCTATGTACCGCAGAATACGAACTTGCCACGG
This sequence comes from Mycena floridula, assembly GCA_029320655.1. Classification (NCBI taxonomy): domain Eukaryota; kingdom Fungi; phylum Basidiomycota; class Agaricomycetes; order Agaricales; family Mycenaceae; genus Mycena; species Mycena floridula. Next base: position 487,008 of record JARIHS010000027.1, read on the forward strand.
AAACTCTGCGCGGAAACTTTCCAAGCTTCCAAGTCTCGTTTGAACTAGTTAACCAACTCGCACAAAGAGGGTATTAAAGAGATATTGTGGTGTGTGTTGGGTGCTCGATTCATCGCCACTCACTCATGTCATTTCCATCCTGTCCGCTAGGATCCCTCACAACGGGTCCAGACTGAAGACAGTGCCAGGTGAAGACGTCGGTTTGAGGTTCCTTCACCACTGTTGAAAAGCAAAAATGAGACGACAAGTTTGGAAAACTTGAGGTAGCACACCAGAAAAGACATTTCCGCTTGTAAACGTGAAGCTTGAGCTCATCTGCATATTGTAAATTCGAATGGCTGTAATAGAGAAGCTATGAGACAACATTCATGTAGAAAGAAAAATACCACATACCAAGAAAAGCCTGGGGTCCTGTAAATCCTAAAATCCTTCTATCACAGGAATCTCCTGCCCAATGACGATGATAGATGAAGGACGAACAAGAGCTCATCGCTCAGAGGCCTGTGGGAGGTTGCATGGCTGCTGTTGAAAATACAAAATGAGACAGGTAGCGCACCAAAGACAGACATTCCCTGTCATGAATTCGAATGGCTGTAACAGAGAAGGGATGAGACACAATTCTCGTATAAAGAAAAACAACACGTACTGAGAGAAGCCTGGGGTCCTGTAAAATCCTCAGATCCTTCCATCCCACGATTCTCCTGCCCAATGACGATAATAGGGTTGGAAGTGTTCCACCCTGTATTTTTGGCATATCTAGTAAATATGACCGTCTTTCCTGATTACGAATGGGACACAATTTGCCTAGAAAGCGAGTTCCGTCTTGTCTAGAGGAGCACCAGTAACAGTATCGAACATAGTTCAAACTCCAAGAAGGCTCTAGCAATGGTCTATAAACACGATCTTGCCGGAATACTCGATGGACAGAGACAAAATAACGCAGCAGTATTACTAGTAAACTGTCTGTAAGCGAACTGCACTACTCGGGCAACATAGGAAATAGTCTTGAGTGCTCGAGACCAGGGGACGATATCGTGGAGCATAACATGACAATGCGCGACACCTTAGAAGTACCAAACAAAGAACCACAACATGTCTACACGTGACGATGTTACTTGGAGAAACCACGCAGTAAAAACACTGTAACAGTGGGTATCTCATGTCAAATACAGAGTCATGACGGTATTATATTACCAAGTGCGAGGAAGTACGATGCGGTAGGAGGACGAATGCGAAGAAACTATACAAGTTCTGCCTAGCAAGCTGTGACCAATCAGTCTTACTCGGGGTGATGATGTATGAGAAAGCGCTGATGAAGCACGTCCTAATCAGGAATCGTCCTGATCAGGAATCGGCCTGAACAGGAATTGCTTTAAATCACAAACACAGCACGGCGACCATAACAGGAAGACGAGGTACTTGGCGGATGACTGAGGCGTAGCAAATCAGGAAGCCAAGATAATTGAGATTCCTGATTGAGCGAACCTTGGTAAAAGGAGCGGACTCTGAATAACATGTAAAATTACTATAAAGCTAGCACGTTTGTATCGATAGTACTCAGTGAATTGTACCCCACAAAGCTCAGCCCACAAGCAGAGTCCGAGTGGAACATTTATCTCATTTTATTGTGGTACGCGAGGACGTGGTGATCCGAGGTACAAACCCAGTGATAGTGCTAGTGTGTACGCGAGGACGTGGTGCTCCGAGGTGCAATAAAATTGTGTTCGTCTGAAAAGACATATTGAAGTCGTAGCCCGACACCCATTGAAGCAGTAGCCCTGCACCCATCGAAGTCGTAGCCTGACAAAACCATTGAAGCAGTAGCCCTGCAACTATCCCCTTTATATTCCTTGTGAATTAAAACCATTACAAAAACCGTGCAAGGTTCACCGTCAAGGTGGACTGAGTTGAGTTTCTGTCTGCGAGAGACCAGTAGTGCACGATCGAAACCTTACAACTTCGTTGAAAGGCTTTCTCTTTCTTAATAGCTGCCCGAATTACTTAGGGTGTTAAAAGAGAGTTAGTGTGTATTTGGATTATTAGTTATAGATCTTTATAAGATCTGTTTCGAAGAGCCCATTTGCATCGACAGCCCCACTGAAAGGTGCCCTATTAACGATGATAGATGAAGGACAAAAAAGAGCTCAATGCTCAGACCTAGTGGCTATAGACATGGCGCTGGGGACAAAAAAACCAGGGTACAGGTAACAAAGCTCAACGCTTTGGCTATCATCGACAAGGAAAGGTAGAAATCGAGCAGAAGGACGGATTAGCGATGAGGAAATGAGAAAACAGGTGGATGAACAAGGAGAGGCGGAAGGTTGAAAGAAAATGAACCAGAGTCATGTGGTGTCACAATCAAGCCTTGAATCTTGATGTGATGCCCGGTACTCTCTGGTTTCAGCCACTGGGCAATGGAGGGAAAAGATGCCCTGTGGTGAACCAGAAAAAGGATGCTCAGTCCAATTTGCAAAAATGGCCTCAGGGTTATATTATTTCAACCGTCACATCAAATTTACAATATACGCCGGCCGAAAATATCATTTGATGCGGAAGCCATCTGAAGGTCTGGCCGTGTAGGATGTAGCATAGGTTGTTACCTCACTCTGAATCACTTTTGATAGACGTCTCATCATTGGCCCACAAGCTACGACTATTGCCGACAGCTGTCTAGCTTGACATTGTTATGCATGTGACATCAACCGCCCAATTTCTCCCTCAGTTCTCCGTCAAATGGCTCCATCCTAGATCTGTTTGAAGCCAGCGAGGCCCTTACATATTTCCAGGCCTCCCAAACAGGTCCAAGTCTCTCCAAACTTGCCATATCCTCTCCACAGCACGGTTGTCATTATGAACGATGGACAAACTGGTTGGCTCTGGATTAGGATTTTTTGGGTTGCCACTGTTGTGAAAGCTGGTGTATAGCATAATAACAGACTCTTTGACATTTGGACTCTGATGACAAGAACAAGGGAACTCAATATAGCAGATGGACAGGTGACACCTTTGGGATGAAACATGTCTGAGCCATTGAATTGGCTGGCAATTCATGCTACATAGCTATTGGTTGAACTTATAGAGGCCTCAGAGGGTATAAAAGACAGGCATACTTATACCACAGTAGAACAGCAACTTCTCTCCAGATCCTCAGCAGCAGTATATCTATCAGGCTTCATCACACATTTCTGCAACTGATTAACCTCAGTTGTGTGTCCTAGACTTGGATCAAAGTATCGTGATCATTGCTGTCGGCAGTGCAAAACTTTATTTGACATTTTTCAGTATATTGATCTCAGAGGTTCTATCCAAGAAGACCCAAGAGTCAGTGCCCTTCCACAACCCTCAGACTCAGTCTCAATTAGAGGCTTACCTAGTCCCACATTGTGAGCCTTAACATGGGTGTATATGTCACATCTCATGGGCCATGGGCCCATAATAAGTTGTAGCAAGCCATTCCAAGCATCAAGAGAGCTTCCAGCATAAGGGGAGCTATTTTCCCAACTGACACCACAATGCGGAACCGCTATGAAGCTTACTCCCATTGTCCGGGAGAGCTGGGCTTTGTTGTACACCTTCAATTTGAGCTCTGATTACAAAATGACCTAGAATTGGTCTTAGAGATGAATAAGAGAAGCCAGATCACGACATTGGACCGGCCAATATCTTGCATTAATATTTGCTGTGCAACCATATGCGCATTAGCTTGCCTTCATATTTGTAGGAGAGTGACCCTTTCTTGGAATCACATTTGCTCTCGCTTTCCTCATGCAAACCCAGAGGGTGGAATTTCTAATCTGGATATGTTCCTGTATGTTTTGAGTCCAGAGCAGGTCGTTTCTTTCTCTGATCATTACATCAAGCATGAGATCGTCAGTTCAGATCAATGATGACAGGATATCAGGCAGGCTCAAATAAGACGGAACAGGATCCGGAAAACATATCCTTTGGTTAACGAATCTCTGATGGGATTCAGGCTGTCCGAGGCCTCTAGGGTACTGTTTCGGAGTACAAGATCAGGCTGTTTATGTTGTTATGTCATTGAGCTAAATGCTAGAGGAGCACCAGTAACAGTATCAAACATAGTTCAAACTCCAAGAAGGCTCTAGCAATGATCGATGATGTGGTCTTGCCAGAATACTCGATGGACAAGGACATGATGGCACAGCAGTGTTACCAGTAAACTGTCTGTAAGCGAGCTGCACTACTCAGTCAAACATAGGAAGCAGTCTTGAGTGCTCGAGACCTGGGGACAATATCATGGAACATATCAAGTTGATATGTGACACTTTAAAGTGCCAAACAAAGAACAATGATGTGTCTACATGTGACCAAGTTACTCAGGGGAAACCATACAGTAAAAGCGCTGTAACAGTGGGCATCTCATGTCTGATAACAAGTTGTAATGGTATTCTATTACTTGCATGAGTCAGTATGAAGCAGAAGAGGACCAATTATGAGGAAGCTATACCGAGTTCGATTGAGCAAGCTGTGACCATCAGCCTTACTCAGGGTGAAGACACATAAGGAAGTGGATGATGAAGCATGTCCTAATCAGGAATCATGCTTCAAATTGAAACACTTAGCATGATGGCTGTAAAAGGAATGCGAGTTCTTGGTGGGTTATTGAGGCATAGCAAATAAGGAAACCATGACAAGTGGCCCATCCTTATTGAGCAAACCTTAGTAAAGAATCAGACTTTGAATAACATGTACAATTACTATAAAGCTAGCACATTTGTATTGATACTACTCAGTGAATTGTTACCTGCAAAACTCAAGCTTACAGCCAGAGTGTAGTAGAACTTGTTATCTCATTTTATTGTCGTGCATGAGGATGTGGTGATATGAGGTACAAACCTAGTGATAGTGCTGGTGTATACGCAAGGACGTGGTGATCCGAGCTGCAATAAAATCTTGTTTTTTGAACAAACCCCTTTGGTGTAAAAACCTATTAAAGCAGTAGCCCTGCAAAACCTTGAAGTTGTAGCCCGACACCCAGTGAAGTCATAGCCTGACAACACATTGAAGCAGTGGCCCTGCACCTATCCCTTTATATTCCTTGGACCACCAACTATGGTGACATGATCCGAGATAGCTGATGGCCACGTGCTGATGACACAATGTCCACTGTTCGATTTACACCCTTTTGTCTCGAACGTCCACTGAGGCTTGGAGCTCTGCAGGCATTCAAATCCTTGAACCATGAAATCCTTCATTTATTGAGCGCAATATTGCCTCCTACAAGACTTCCTCTGTGGAAAAGTGACCTTTGATGACGAATGCCCAATCAAAAGGGCAACTAAAACCAACAATGACCAAGGAAGCATCAACAATGTCTATTGATTCTGGAAAATATATTCAATGGGGCAATACAAGTAGAGCCTCTACCCTGCTAGCCTTTCAAATATGTCACTAATGATGTCAGTAACCTTTGGGCTGCTGATTCTCTTATTCTAGGTAAGCTTCGTTGGTCAGGAGACCCTTGCTGATTGTGGCGCCTTGCTCTCTTCTATCCCTGGATCATCCCTTTCATCCGCCCTTTTTGTCTTTCTTTCTGCCATGCATTTGGATCTGACTTTCAGCTCACTCTCACCTCATGGCTGACAGCCCCTTTTGCAACCCACCTTGATGCTATCCCATCAACAGAGACCAATCAGGTCCATTTCATGCTCCTTTGCTCAGGATCGACCTTGCTACGCAGTTTGAGTCATGGGCTATTGTTCTGGTATGACAAGGGCGCTCCTGTGGGGATTGCTAGCTAGTTTGACTTGTGCATCCAATTCTTCTTTGTCTTTTGATATTGGAATCACTGACCCTCGGATAGCCTAGTCCCGACATGGATTCTATGAACTGGCGCTGCAGCTACTATTACCAAGATGTTGATTGGTGGATTGAATTGCAAGTGGGTCTAGCATCCTTCTTCCCTTTGCTTTTCCCCCCTTGTCGCAGCAGGTTCCTTTTCTCATTGAGTTGATCGCTCTTCTTGTTTGTCTTCCCTTGAACTTATACTTTTCTTTACCAGCCTCCACTTCTCATGTCCTGCCTCAGTTTATTGAATATCTCTGACTGATTTCTAGAACTCAAAAACAGGTCACATATTGCACCCAGATGAATGCTGTTGCAGCTTTTGCCTGGATTGAGTGGTACTTGTTCCTTTCTGTCTCTTCCTTCGGTTTCTCATTTCTACCTCAGGCTTCTAATAACATTTGCGCTGATCATTGTTCTCTTTCGGGGATTTGCTATTCTGAGAAGAGGAGATGGGTGGGATGGGTGGTGTCAAAGAGTTCTGCTTCCTAATGAGGAGCAAGCAATCAAGCTAGATGAGGAAAAGGGCAGGGTAACACCGGAATGAGAGACAGAATGAGGATGACAGAATATTCGGAATAGTGAATGGAGAAAGGCTCAGCTCTCGCTGTGGTTGGGGCTCACTCACTTGGCTCAGGCTCAGATAAACAGGGAGAAGAAAGATGCATTGATCAAGTACAACTTTACACTGTAAATAAGGATCAGACTATACTCAGGATCCAAGAAAGTGATGGTCACCTGGTCTGCTACTGATATCTCAATGGCAAGACTATCTTTTCCTTAGCTTTGAGTATATGAAATATAGCACCATTTAAGACCTACAATAAGGTCGTTCACAGTACTGATTATTGGTCAATTATTGGTCAATTATTGATCTGATTATTTTTCTGATTAAGAGATAATCAGGTCAATAATCAGATCAATAATTGATTATTTTTGAATAATTGACACATGGGCTGATTATCTGAAAATAATCAATTATTGCGCTTGATTAATCAGTTGCTGTATGTTCCGACTTTTCAAACTCCGCTGGTCATCGAATTCTTTCGTTTCACCACCATCATGACCAGCACCAGCCTTGCCCTTTCCTGCTGCCCTTAAGCGTTGCCTTCTTGAATTCTCATTCAAATTCTTCCCTCTCTTTTTACCAATCATGGCCTGCGAAACGACAACCAATACCACCAGTGACCCACCCAAAAGGCGTCGCTCTGCCGATACTACTTCCCATCTCAGTCATCGGTCTCGCAAGGTCAACGTGAGGTGCCCACACAAGATAATGCTGATATTGTATTCAGCAACAATTAACCTTCTTCCACCAACGGCAAGGCTGCGCCTCGTGTCAATTGGAAAAAGGACCTGTCGTGAGGTGAGCGGGTCCTGCATTGGCTTGATGAGCACCCAGACCAATTTCACATGCCATTTTCCAATTCAACAGAGGCTGCGAAGGAGGAGGGCTGGGTCAAAAAGATTTCTTCATCCAGTATGTCTATTGTTCGCTCCATGGATTCTCTTGACCTTTCTCCCAGGCTCCGTAAGCAATATCTTCAAGCAAATGCACTGAAGCTGGGCTGGAATATTTTCAGGTCATGGAAAGCAGCAATATTTGAAACATTTATCTGTAAGTCATCGTGAAGTCTTCATGTCCTTATCTTCTTAAATTAACAACAGAGCAGGTTGAGCAAGATATCTCTTTTTAGCGGCATCGCCACGGATAGTCTTGGTGTTGGTCCGGATCCTGGCTTTGGTGGCAGAAACTTTGCAATGGGCAGGGACAATGGAATGGGTGCAGGACCATCTCAGATAGAAGGTAATGTCTGTTTCTGGCCGTATGTCTGGTTTTGGACGTGGATTTATTTCATGTTCGTCATTCTTCAACAGTTTAATATATTGACCTTGACTTGCCACCACAATCATTAGTCTATTGTGGATAAATCTAATTAGTTGTAGTCAACATCATCTCAAGGCACATCCAATCAATTGTATCAGCCACTGTTATATCATCCTTGACGTTCTGTGCCACTGTACGGACTCTCAAAGAGCCTGAGGTGAATGGCGCGGAGCTTGAAAACGGCAGGCTAGCCGAGCAAATAATCACGACTGTTTTCATCTACAAGTGCCCGATTATTGACCGATTATTGGCAAATTTCTAGTAGGGGGGTTTCACAGTAGCAATTATTAGGCTGATTATTTTTTGATTAATCGTGCACTTTACAGCCAAAACACCAATAATTGACCATTAATCATAACAATAATCGGCCATTAATCGGCTACCGTGAACGACCCTAATGCCATATGATTTTGAAGTTGTGAATGTTAATACTGCGGGTGCTACAGCTGAAAAGATGGCTGACATGAGAAAGTCCCAGAAGGAATTTCCTTTTTTGGACAAATCTGACGCTACCATTGAAAGTAGGTAGTTGACTTGTAAGATCTATATTTTAGTTTGAGCTGATTGGTGCTCCCATTGCTAGATATTTGACCTCAAAAGTCACATTGTGGCCATTTTAACATGAAACATCATGGCCCTTGAGAGCTTGCTGTGATCCTTTTTGATTCATGTTTGTTCAAGTCTTATCTCCAAAAATACTCACTCATTGGAGTGTCAGTACTACAGCCCTCATGAACCCATTCTGTCACTGCCCATGATCCTCACCATGTCATGGCACAGCCTAGGGTTGATTGGCTGCTCCTTTTTGGAGTGGTGTTCGACCCCCCCTGTTTTCTAATGACCATGAAATATGTATCTCATAGTCTATACAGGTTTCAATCCCGCATGTCCACAGCATTGTGATGCCTTGAAACATCACGCTACACTATCTGAATCTGGAATGATTCCTTTTCTTCCGTTCAAGTCTGAGATGTAAATAATCACTCTGCTTGACTTTAAATATGCTGACCAGCCCATGGTTCCATTGGATCCCGATGCTTGACACATCATGGTCTAGTCGAACGGTCATCGTGTAAGTATTGCTTTTTGGACTCAGGTTCAATTCCCCAATCATATTCTGTTCACATTCACATAAAGACTCTGATACAAACCTCCACAAATATTCTGCAAACTCAAGAGAGCACCAAGGTCCAAATCAGATACTAAATCATATCAGTCTCTCCGATCACAGCCCTCGACAGCCAAGCATGTAGCAAGAGTGATGATATGTAGCATAACAGCCTATACATGTACTCTAACACCACAGAGACTCCATGTACGCACACTGCAATGCCCATATGGACCATGAACCTCACAATATCATGTTCTAGTTATCATTAACCATAAAATTTTTCCCCTCTTTGTTGCATACATAAGAGGACGTTGAAGGTCTCTCCTTGTCATGTACATAGCTCAGTGACCTCTGCATTGAGCTGTTATGTACCATAACAAGGGTCTCTACTTGTTCCATACAAAAAGTCTCGCTCATTGTCACATAGTAAGCAAATGCACCCCTCCCGTCTCACTAGTGAAGCGGAGAATACCCCCAAATCATGGAATTTAATTGACAAACCAAACAAATCAGGGTCCAAGTGATCCACTCTAGACTAAGGAATCTGTTATCAAAAGCAGAAACTATGTAATTAGCACGAATGATATATGTAATGATCTCAGCCTTGCTTTCTCTACCGCCTTTTCAAACCCCCCTTGGCAGCGGATGACACCATCTCTCAAAATGAGACTGCCCTGAATTTCCCTCCGCCTGCTCCCCACCGCAACACCACGCCCATCCCCTGCACTCCACCGTGCACGCGGAGGCGGGTATCCGTATTATACTCCATCAGCTCCGCGGACCCGCCGAGCTATCCTGAGGTGTGGGAGGAGGGGCGGGTTTGGTCGCCGAGTTCGGCAGGAGCGGGAGGACCGACGCTGACGTCAGCGCTGTCTCCCAATGTGGGACATGTGGGCGCAGACACCACAGGCAAATCATGATGCACCTGTGGTACATGCAGTCAGGCTGCATTCAACTCGCACTCAAGTTGCACCTGCCAAAATGTGTGCTTCTTTTGGACACATTTTCCCACATGTGATGTGATCAGGGGCTGTGTAGAAAAGATTTGACACCAAGTCCGCTTTTTTTTTGCTTGTATTGCATCATTTGTTATTCCTTGACTTGAAGGGTTTGGTGTCATTCATGGCCAATTTTGTGAGCAGTTAACCCTAACCCTAATGACTGGTGAAGATTGACAAAGTACAGAAAGCATTAAAATAGGGTGATCTCACAGTGTGTCATTGGCATCTCGGCATCACACACCCTCCAACATTGTTCACTCAAAATGGCAACTGTCAAGTTTCAGATCTATTATTTGACCTGGTGACTCAATTTTCAGGTGCGAGTTGAGTGCAGGTTAAGTGCAGTTCAGGTGCATGTTCCATGGTGCATCCTGATTTGCCCGCGGTGAGATTAGCTCTTCGAGGCACGGGGTATTTCAATTTGGGACGACAAAGCTATAGGCTCACAAATTAATGAGGCATGGACTAATGGATGAATACAGTAATCTCATCATAGACCTCATTTGAGTAAATGTTGCGCAGACCTCCAATGAGAAATAATATCACAGCAACATCTTCATTCGAGCTCCCTGTGAAATAGAGTGGCATCAAGGAAATCTCTTTTGTGTGGCATTGTATCCGTTTTTTTTTTTCTGGGCTCTGTCATTGTTGCTGTGAGCTTTTCATTTGGGCTGCATTCCATCCTGATCCCCTTGTAGCAGCTGCCCGGACAATCATTCCACCGGATATTCAGACCTAATTATATTGGTGATTTCGCCATGGTGCTGAGAGCCTCGACTTTGATCTTCAGTCTGGCTCAGCATAGCATCATTACGATACTACCAATGTCATCCGCATCTGAACATCTTCAGCGGACCATGGCCTTTGGCCACCACTGGTCCCACAAGGGACCAGAGCAGGGGTTCCAGCATAGACCTGGTATCAGTGAATATAGCACAGGTCCAAGTTTCAGAATTAATCACAGGAGCCTCCTCATTCGAGCTTCTTGTCGATACTGAGATGGTAAGTATTGGACACCGTTATCATCATACTTTCAGATATCCTGACAAGTTCAAACTGTTAAACCTCTTGCAGGATTCAGATCTGATCACATTGTTCATGTGAGGTGTTCAGTGAACTCTTGCTCAAGGTATGGTGTTGGCTCAAAGTAACTATCTGCCCCGTCTCAAAGAACTTGGTATAGGTTCAGAACTCCAAAAGCCAGACCAGGACAGGAAACACAGCTAAGATTTATGATTGAGGATTCATTACACAACAGCTTGGTTGTTCGAGCTGCTTGTGGATTATTGGAGGGGGATATTTCAAGTACATTTTTGTACATACTTAATTTCATTTACACACTTTGAACTAGGACTTCTTTCAATACCATTCTTCCGGCGGACCATCACGATACAGTACAAATACTATGTCCTCAATGCACTCATCTTCTCCAGGTCAATCCTTCATTTTTCTGTACAGACCTGGACAGTGTCTTTTGGAATGACCATGACAAACAAGCCTCACACTCAATCTCTGGTGAACATCTTAGTAAGTAATCTTGCACTCAAACCCTGACAAAGATTTTCCTGATGAGAGACAAATATGTATTGGAATCATAGAGAGCCATTCAATATGTGTGATGTGAAGCTGTCTAGTTTCGTAGAGACCACTCATGAGTACAGCAATGCAACCACAGGCCAGTCCAACAGACAAAGCTCTGATTTGAATGCAGCAAGAATATCACATTGCCTGTTTGTTTGAGTTGTGTGTGAATAAGTGAGATGATGTCAGACCCTTTTGTGCTTCTTTTGATTTGGGTTGATTGGTCCTGTTTGACTCTCCACTCTGGCAATCAGCAGCTTCTACAGTGCGACTTCAATCATTCTCATCTCGACCGTGAAGTATATCCTAACCAACCTATGCTTTCAGTGCATCATGATCCATAGCATATCATGGTCCATGATACTCGGTCCTCTAAATGGCAGTCGGCTTGAGTTCCTCTCTTTGTGACACACGGAAGCTCACTTGTTGAACGGAATTGCTTCTCATCAGGAGATCATCCTCGTTTGACCAGCTTTCTCCAATCCGCTCTTCAACTATCCAACGAGTAAAAGATAATCCCTGCACCAATCGATATGTAATGAGCGAAGGAAATATGTATGAATCCGTATAAGAACTTCCAGTACAAATGCAGTAAAAGAGAGAATAAATCTGCCACTCTTCTTGCCCAACAATACTCATAACACTTGCACTTGACGAGCTCAAGCGTGAGATATGGAGTCTTGGCGGCGGAGAGGCGGGTGTCAGTGTCGTTTACGTCAATTGGTGCGGAGGTTGGCTAGCGAATAAACGGACAAAGTGAGCTTCTGGCTTGGCAAATAAAATTGAAGGAAAGCGAGTTTCGAACATCAAAGAGACCAGGTGAGGATGACCAGGACTCATCGTCACAATCCGAACGTGAGAAGGGAATCCTCACTGCCCGACGGCGAATCACTATGGTCAGCCTCCCGCTCTTCCACCATCGACTCATTCACTTTGGGCGCCTCGCAGCGTTCTGCACGAGCTCAGCTAATGACTCCCCGCGTCACCCCGGCCCCTCCTTAAACGCGCCCACTTCATCCTGCGTCATACCCGGGGGAGGATATAATACTACCACAAAAATGCAGGTCAAGTGTTGTGGCACAGAGAGGTAAGAGGCCAGGATGTTGGATACAGTGAGCTCACTATAGCATAGCACGTTAAAAAACATATAACCAGCTCCATCAAAGACTAATAGCACCGCAGTCTGTTTGTTCAAGCTGTATGTGTATATGAATGATGTTGTGGACATTTTTGTGTTGTATGGATCTGCTTTTGATTTGATGCTAGGCTTTTCTCTTTACTCTGATGAAATAAGAGCTACAGATTCTTCCAGCCTCTGAACCCTCTTTCCTCCCTATTGCAATCTGATCCACTCTCTTGCCTGCTGGAAATCGGATAGTTGCGCTAGATTCAAATCCAATTTGACAGGAGTTACATTTTGATTTATCCAAAAATGCTACACACACTACCCATAGGCTCTGGCTGTTGAGAGGTGAGTCAGCAATCTGACTATATATAGCCTTGGTTTCAGTAACCAGCTCTGTATCCATGACGCACACCAATAGGTACATAACTTTTGTGTCCAGCCTTGAGCGGATTAACATCATGGTCCAAACCACATTGACTGGGTCTGAAATCAACAATGATATCATGAGAGGTTGTTTTTTCGAGCTGCTTGGGAATCAGTGTAAAATTCATGTCATTTTCTGGCTGTGACTCGATATTACAGTATGCTTTCATTCGTATCGATAATTGATTTCCCAAGCCTCTCCAAGTCCAGTTAATGATGACAATTCAGGTCCATGTGCGGCCTTTGAGATTCAAATCACTGTGAATAGGTTAAGCTTCCTAGCTCCGAGTTAGCCAGATTTAATGTTGATAGCCCCAAGGGCTTTAACCATACCGGTCCCTTGCGAGATTTGGACTGAGGTGATATCATTTTTTGAGTACTTATTGTGCTTATCTTCATCACAGAAGAAAGTGTCCCTGTCTACTGGTGCTATTTCAACTTAGGTGTACACCTCAGTGATTGAATAGTACATATACTCTCCCCACTGCTAAGTTTGCTTGTGTCTTGACTTGACTTGAAACAGTCTGACCATCCATCCTGCCACTGCTGGTGGCCCTGATCCTTGCAATATCATGGTCCAGTATGTTGTCTAGATAGGCATCATGGTATGCTAACCCTATATCATGACTCTTAAAGCGCATGCTGTACTGATCTTCTATACGAGAGTGAAGCCTGTTTCTTCCATGCAGGTCTGAGACCGACTTCCAACCTATCAAAGAGTGATCAAATCTTGAAACATCCATCCAAACACATCCTCTCACTGCTGATGATCAATGCAATATCATCATCCAGTGTGCTAAATCGACCATGTTGTTTTGATTTTTGTTTGATTCCCCATCTCAATTTTGAATTTTCCAAGCACTGTTATAAATCATGATCATGCTCAATCACTCCATGATCCCTGAGGGCTGTGGAACAGAGCAGTGAAACCATGAGGTAATAAAGTAGTGCATGTGGAATGATGGAGGAGTACAGTATTCTCCTCATAGACCTCATATGAGTAAACGCAGCCCGGATCTCTAGAGTGAAAAATAATATCACAGCAGCATCTTTGTTCGAGCTCCATGTGAATTGGTGAATGATATTTTCAATTTGTTGTGCAGCATTATATCTGCTTTTGCTGGCCTCTGCCTTCATGGCATTATTGCTGAGCTTATTTAAGCTGGATTATATCCTGCTTCCCTTGCAACAACTGCCTGGATATTCAGACCTAATCATATCCAACAGTTGCTCCTCAGGGCTGAGAGCCTCAACTTTAATCTCCAGTCAGGCTCAGCATAGCATCATTGACAGGCTACCAATGTCATCCGCATCTGACCATCCTCAGCGGGCTATGGGCTTCAAATACTACTGATACCACAAGAAGCCAGACCAGGAGTTCCAGCATAGACCTGGTATTGGTGGACCCAGCTCAGGTTCATGTTGAAGAATTAAGCACAAGAGCCCCTCGTTCGAGCTGCTTGTATATCAAGTCCCGAAATATTCTCCTTTTTCCAGACTGGTATCGACATAATTTCAAATTTCCTGCCAGGTTGAGACTGTTAGACCTCGTGTTGAATCTAGAGCTTTCAGATTTGTCACCTTTTGTAATGAGTGAGGTATTCAGTGAGCTCTTGCTTGAGGTATGGTGTGGACTCAAAGTAAATATCCGGTATAATCTCAAAGTACTTGATATAGGCTCATAACTCTGGAGCCAGACCCGGACAGTAAACACAGTCAAGGTCAATGATAGAAAATTCATTGCACATCAGCTTGGTTGTTCGAGCTGCATGTGGATCAGGTGTTTATGATTCTCAAGTATATGGCCGTAATAGTTTGGCCATAATAATGTTGCAAAATTGTTTTTATGGGCAACTTGAAAAAAATTCATCTAATTTACAGTCAACTTAGCCATAATCACACATTTGACACCCAACTTCAAGAACTAAGGCAAATGAAGGTTACTCCAAAATTGGGCAACTTCAGATTAGGCCAACTGGAAACCAGTCAACTTCCCAAGAGGGTGAACTTGAAATCAGGCAACTTCACATTCAGGCAACTTCGATCAACTCAGATTTGGTGAAGTTCGGCGGGGAGAAGTTCGGATCAATACCGTCCGAAATTGCTGGCAAGTCACCTGGCATGATGACACATCATTCCTCCTTGTTGCCTCCTTCCATGGCTGTCAGATATCATTTTATCCACTCATTTGAAGCTCCAGACTCTTTATTCTTAGGGAAGGGAGCTGCATCTGGGTGTTTTGCTAGTGCTACTTACTAGCAAAGTCTGTCGTTTTGACGTGAGAACCAAATTTCTCATACGATGCCATGGATGCTTCGGGCTTCTCAAGTGGCGTAGAACACATGTCAACAATATAACGCCACATTCAATCAGCCTACTCAAAATCGAGGGGAATTTCATGTCCAGAGGCCTCTGGTGACATCTCACTGATTGATCATCCGCAAAACTGTACAGTTGTTACACAGTTGTCACAACAGAGCTCTGCACGTCATCCAGATTCAGAAATTGCATCCGACCATTCCTCTCCATACCATCTCGGAATCTGTGTCAATGCCGAGCGGCCGAAGTTACCCTGAATCTCGACTCCAAAAGTTGACTGCGAATTCAGCCCCGAAGTTGACCGTAATGTAGGACTTAGTTGCCCGTAAAATGAAACCTCCAAGTTGACTGCAAAATTTAGGGAAATTCGAGTTATCCGCCACTTGTCATAATCACCTCTCAAGGTACTGGCAAATGAAATGTCCAAGTTGACCCCCAAAATTGAGGTATGCAATTCAAGTTGTCTGCTGAATCCTGCCAAGTTGACTACCTTTCAGCTCATATTTGACTGAACTTGGGTGTCAAAAGCACTCAAAATGGACGAAGTTGACCTAAAAAATAGGCATTTTGCAACATTATTATGGCCATATAATAGCGTCGCAAAATCCCAGTGTTTTTTGGGCAGGTTGGGGCATTTTGGCGCTTTTTTCGGGCAACTTCAGACAAATATTGATCCAAAAAGCGGACAACTTACAAGATCGGGGATATCTTCAAAAAGTCAATTTCAAGGTTCGAGCCCAGATTTATGGACAACTTCAAGCAAATGATGGATAATTTGAGACCTTTGTTTCAGGGTTGGTGCCTTACGGTCAGCTGGGTGAGGGCACCTTGAAACCTATACTTGATTTCAGGCAACCTCGGCCTCGGCAGGATCTTCCCCTTTAGGACAGAGGTCATACCCGTCACTCTACAGACTACTGGTGTGCGCCACAATGAAATAAGTCTCCTGTGTTTCAATGCTTCATGTCTGAGCGGTCCTGGAGCTTTGCAGTGATATTTCAACAGAATTACTGTACAGTAGATGAAAACAGTCTGAGGGCTGTATTCTTGTAGATTGCCAATCATACATATGGCAGTAAGTGTGGCGCTCCATAAGCTCGAACCTGACACAAGGATGCCTGGGGGGTTGTTGGTTTGACTTAAATTGAGTGGGTTTCAGCAAGTAGAACAGGAACCTGTTTCTTTCTTCAAAGTCTTGAGTCTCAAGACCCATCATTATCAGGGGGTTTGGGACAGTGACAAGCCCATCACATCGCGTGATGGCCCGGTGGGAGTGACACGAGCATCGAGTTCCATATCCCGATAACTGAATTTCAAGATGCCCTAAATTCAAACCGCCCAAATCTGAAGTTCCCCGATTCTGAAGTTGCCCAATTCTGAAGTTCCATTCTGAAGTTCCCCAAATCTGAAATTGTCATATTGCGACCATTGGAGTTTTCCGCTAATTCAATTATTGAATTTGTCCGTAAAATTAGGCATTTTTGGCCAAGTTGCCCGTAACAACAATTTTCGGATAACTCGGTGATCCCAGTGAAAATAAGCATCATTTTGGCTGGGCAAAGGTTTTTGCAGCGCAAGTGCGAGTGCTGTGCAAGGAATTGAAGATGTTTAAATATCCTTGAGCAATGATTAATGACCTATTAGATCACATAAAAAGAATCGGTTGAGCCACCAGATCCTTTACCCCATGAATCGGTATCCTAAAATGAAATCATCAATGAAATAAATCAGGAATAATTGATTGATCCAATGGCATGGTAGTTCTTATCAGGAAGAGCTGAGCGACGCGCCTCTTGTTTAATTTTTGCCACCATGGAAAGCTTTTTCCCATCGCTACCAAGGGGCCACTCTCGAGTATCTCCGCGCATATCTAGGAGAAAACCAAAGCTCTCCGGAAACTCATGGATTGTTTCCAGTCAGTCAATGTAGAATTCTCAGGTGATCCGGGCTTTACCGTGATGCGCCTTCTTCAGTTTCTTTTTTTTTAGGACGATCGTCATCGGAGAGTTTGATAACCTCATTCTCTGAGGCTACCTGTCGCTTCTTGGAATTGACACAAGACTGAGTCTGAGCTTTATCACGTGGTGGCTGTTCTGCTTTGATTTTTGGGGTGACGGTAGTGGAAAAAAACCTCAATGTCAGAGTCCAATGGATAAGGCTAGAGAGGACTCGTCTCCGAAGATTGTTGCTGAGCACAAGACTGTGATCCTAAGGCCACTGGTTTGAGTGGTGGCAGCTGTGAATTAATGGAGGCTATAGAACCAGGACTGACTAATGCTTGGGATTGGATATAGTGCATTGCCCATGGCCGAAAGGCAGGGAGAGAAATCCATTGATCTGCTTTCTCTGCTGCAAAATTATCATCATCCAACAAGTATTCAGGAATTTTCTGCAAAAAGGTGAGTAAATTCCGAATTTAACACGGGAATGGATGTGACCTGGGCTCTATATTTCAAGATTCCATCGAGTCTGACAGCCCTGATCAGCTTTTGGAGTCTCTCTGTTTCCGAAATGATGTGGCTTGAACGACGATGATGAGGGAAAGAAAACAGAATAATGTTGGGGATTATTTTTGCTTGTTGGAATACAATACATAATGGCGTGACCTACGGAGAATGGGCTTCGCTTAATGAATGGGCGGGACGGGAGGCGCACCGCGGATCAGATTGGGACGACGGCGAGGATGTTAGGTGACTGACCCAGTCAGACTGGGACCCTTCAGGTCAGAGTGATCATAGTCCTACTCTGACCTACACAGTCCAAGTCCTACTATTCTCGGCCCTACACATCGATGGTGCCACTGCCAGATATAGGAAATTAACTGTCAGGGTGGTAAGGATTCTGTTCAAAATCCTTCTCTGTAGTGTGCATTCCATGGCCAGAGTATGTGGAACTTTGGCCGAGAACAGTGGGGTTGGGGTTTGTTGCAATACTGGAAATGGTCTACGACTGTCACCATCATCTGGATACTTTCCAGCCCTATCAACGGTACTTATCAATTCCTCAATCAACAAATTGACAGGTATTCACACTGGTGACATTTCTTTCATTCTGTCTTCGCTGCTATGGATGGGAGTTGCAAAGGTCAAACGAATGAAATGCGGGTCACGATCAAACCAAACTTGAGATTCCTATTGTCCTCAAGTTACTCCAGGGCTTTCATTGATGAGTGCAACGCTGCAGAGCAGAAAATCCTCTGGTGGAGTTATTTGCATAAGAAATCATTTCTGACCTTCTAGAATTCACCATCGTAACGAAAAAGAAAAGATGTAGGAATAAGTTGGCGTGAAACGCGGTGAGTACATTTGTAAACGACGACGAGGCAAATGACAGCTCGAAAGGAAGTATCGACTCGGATTGGTTAAATAATACCTGTAGGCCACATCAGATAGTTTCTGCAAGTTAATGGAGTATAACTTACTACCAAGGAGAGGCAAGACCTGCCCAACAACATTCATGCCCAACCCAAGCCAGTCAATCCAAGAACGTCAAAGAGACCTTTAGTATCAGTCTCCCCTTTCTGGATAGTGACTGAACCTTTGTAGAAGAGGTTGTCATCAAATGTTTGGGTGATGTGTCCCAAATTGAGATCACCAACGAGGTCACTTAGTTTGTAGTAAAATTGTATTCGCCTGTGCCATGACCTAAAACGGCAGCGGAAAGACCAAATAGGAGGACAGTGTGAGACGACGGCAAGACAACATACAGCGCTGATGAAAAAAAAAAGCGCATTGCGCCGTCACATCATCAATTGGCTCTCGTGCTCAGCACGGAACATCGTCAAATCACATCTCATTTCCCAGAAGGACGTTCACAGCTTTCATCTGCATCCCTGAGAATTCAACCTTGTGTTTCCTAGGGGTGTCAATTGGTCTATAATGCTTTATAATCCAGTTTCATGGAGCAGGAACTTTGGAGATATCAGTCCATATCTTGATAGACTTGCTTCTGGATTAAACAAAGTTACCTTGGCACAGCAGAGTCTGGAACAAGCAAGAGATACTGTCCGTGCAATGCTTTTTGAGACTGATCCTATAATATTTCATCAAGAGGCTCAAGGAACACTAATCAGCTATGTCACTGCAGAAATTATGCGTACTGAACAGCCAGTTGCATCCAAGGTCATTCATTGCACTCACTGTGGAGATATCACTTCAAATGGAGGACTCAATTTTGATATTACTCTAGTTTCAGCAAGTTCAAATATGAATACACGATTGGCAATGATTAAAGCACAAAGATAATCTCGCACACATTGCCCACAGTGTCACCAAAACTGTTTGATGACAAGATCTTATCTTGCAGCACCCAAATTGCTAGTCTGCAAACTTTCAGGTCAAAACTTTGAACCAAGTAAAGTTGTTGATATACTGTGTCAAAACAGTGTAACTGTTCGAATGTCTCTTCGCAGCCTTGTATACCATGTACATGGCAATCACTTTATGTCAAGGATTATTACAAATGAAAATGAAGTTTGGTAAGATAGGGTGCATGCGCACACGGGGGCATCACATGTTTTTATTACGTGCAACATTTCCCTATTAACTTCAGATTGGGGCCAAAATTTGCGACTTTTGCTCCGTTAAGACCTTTTGATTATATTTGTGGAGGATGCTACGGAGAGATTTTGGTCAAAAAGGGCTGTCATCCCGAGTTAATAGCAAAATACAATTCACGTGATGCCCCCGTGTGTGCACTGTGCATGCACCCTATCTTACAATGATGGAATGGTCAACCATGGTCAATCAAGCTTCAAAGGCAAACTCACTGAATTCACTCCACAACAACTTGCTTCAGTACAAGGTGGTACTGTAGTCTTTGCAGCCTACAGACTTGTGTCCTGTTGGGTAGTGTACTCAGTAATAAATTATGCATTCTAATGTCCCACATATTGAGTGACTGAGTAAGGGGCTTGGTAGGTGGTAGGTATTGGGTCACTAACATTAGTCGGTGTATAGTAGTATGTTTAGAGTGGAAATAATGAACTGTATATTACAAAAGCTTTAACTAGACAGGGGGCTTGTATCTGCTGCTGGAACGGTTGGCCTCTATCCACTGGTTCAATTACACGAATGTTGAAGAGTTTGATAACTTTGATCCCAAGCTATATAGAGACTCGTGACGTGATATTGGCTGAGTAAAACCCACTTTTTTTCGCTTCTTTTGCGTTTTTCTTTCCAACGTCAATGTTTTCTCATGGACGTGACTCTTTCTCAGTGTGGTCAACCAGAATAGACTACCTCATAGCTGGCTTAATGTGCACATTTAAGCCACCTCTGAGGCCTACATTCAAAAGATATGTTAGGTGAACATTCAGCATACATTTTGAACATTCAGAAGTAGATTCAGTGAATGTGTCAATGTTCAGAGAAATATTTGATCAATATAGGGGTGGCTGGGGTCCTGCTTAGCACCAGAAGTACATGTCCACTATATGATTATTGAATGTTTACAGAACATTGTTTTTCAAAAATAGAAATTTGAATATTTCATGCAAGATCTCTGCATTATCATGATACATATCTAGTTTGACTGAAGGTTCTATGAATGTTCTGTGAATATAGTGCTAGACAAATGAACATTCACTTGATATGTGTATGAATCTGTTGAATGTATGTGAATGTTCTGTGAATTTTCAACTATATAGTAGAATATTGAAAATGGTTGTTTATAGAATATGAGATTAGGCAAATGTGACATCTGATAGCTTAATAATAAAAGAAGTATAACAAAAACTACTCAATATAGGGCAATTACTTGACTACTATATCTAGTAGCCCTAAGCTAGGGTTTGAATCGCATTTTGGCTCTAGTTCCTTTGGTTGTCCTTTGAAGGCTTAAGTGGTCACAGGAACTCTTAAAGCCTTTGAAAAGGGCTACAAGTTACTCCTACAATGTATTAACATTCAACTTGAACTCCCTAAGATAGAGGTTCAAAAAAGCGGACTTGGTCTAAATAAGGCAATTACTTGACTACTATATCCAGTAGCCCTAAGCTAGGGTTTGAATCGCATTTTGGCTCTAGTTCCTTCGGTTGTCCTTTGAAGGCTTAAGTGGTCACAGGAACTCTTAAAGCCCTTGAAAAGGGCTACAAGTTACTCCTACAAAGTATTAACATTCAACTTGAACTCCCTAAGATAGAGGTTCAAAAAAGCGGACTTGGTATTGAAAGAAACCTGGTTAACAAGTCCAGTCTAGAATCCAAAGCAAGATTACACATATCCCTGTATTCCAAGCTGTAGATCTGTCCAATCAAGCTGAACCAGTGGGATAGAGGCCAACCGTTCCGGTGGCAGATATGAGTCCCCCATTTTTTGCCGATCTCAGAATGCCATAAATGTTATTATATTACAGATATTAAAAATAAGCTAATTTACCATACACTTACTTTGCCTATCTAATACAGTCTAATCTCCTCTACCTACCACTTACATCCCTTACTAGATCAGGCAACAGGGCCAGATGCAAGGACATGTTATTATCTAACTACATACACTACTACCCCTGGAAACACAACACTAGGACCATGAAATAAATACAGTATAGTAAAGAGTACAATGAATAAGAAAGCTGAAAGGCTGCAGCAGGGAGACATTAAAACTTGACTGGTAAAACCACTTGGGAAAAAACCAAGATGCAGGGAAAAGTTGCCACTGTCAAGTGGGGTCGAAAATTTAAAGAGCAAGCCCACAGAGAAGATGCAAAACTAACTACTAGATCCATAAGCTACCCAAGTCGGGTATAAACTGAAAATACAGCAGTTCCACCTGGCACAGATACAAGTTGTCTTGGAGTAAACTCAGCAAGTTTACCTTCCAAGCTTGATTGACCATGGTTGATCATTCCATCATTTTACCAGACTTCACTGCCATTTGTGATGATTCTTGACACAAAGTGATTTCCATGAACATGGTAGACAATCCCACGAAGGGACATTCGGACATTCACATTGTTTTGGCACAGTATATCAACAACTTTGCTTGGTTCAAAATTCTGGCATGCAAGTTCACAGACTAGCAGTTTGGGTGCAATATGATAATATCTTGTCATAGAACAGTTTTGATGACATTGTGGGCACTGAGTACGGGATTCTCGCTGTGCTCTGATCATTGCCAATCTTGTATTCATATTTGCACCTGTTGAGGCTAGACTAACTTGAAAAGTAAGTCCACCATTTGTAGTGATATCTTCACAATGAGTGCAATGGATGACTTTAGAAGCTACTGGCTGCTCAGTGTGTAAAAGTTCTCTAGCAACATGATTACTCATTGTGCCTCGTGGATCTTGATGGAATAAGACTGGGTCAGTCTCAAAGAGCATTGCACGAACATCATCCCTAGCTTGTTCCATGGTCTGTCTGACCAGAGTGACTTCATTGAATCCTGAGGCAAGTTTGTCAAGATATGGACTGATATATGCAAAGTTCCTGCTCAAAGCAACAGGATTATAGAGCCATATGTCTGCTAGAATTGACATAAATGCATCATATGGACAACTGTGATGAAGACTATCCCAGATGAATCCAGCTGGACCACTCTGATTTGGATGAAATTGTAGTAATCTTGTACGTTTACCAGGTGTTAAATGTTGTCCATCAGCAGAACGTTTCAATGCTGTTGCACCAGCAGCAGGGATATATCTGGAATTCACAGTGGATTTAGCACTAGCTTCAGCTGGTGAAGTTGTTTTATCAATCATCTGCCATTCAGCCTCATGTGGTTCCAAGATCAATGGCATATTCTGACTCCACTGTAACTGCTTTGGAACATTTGAGGGCATAAAGTGTCCACCTTTAGCTTGATGGAACTTGTGAATGAGTTCATTTCGTGTAATACCAGTGACAGTGTCAGGAAGAGTGCCCTCATATCTCATCTTGGTGATTGAATCTAGTAGTTCTAATTCATGAAGTTCTTGGCATAAATCTCCAGAAATTCCAGAAGTGATTTTCTTATCATCAAAAGCTTGCATTATAACAGTGCCAGCACTTGATGAGCTTCTTGATAGAGCAGTATAGAAGTTTTGATGGCTCTTTGAAGCACTGAGATTCACGGGATTTTTCTCTCGTGTTGATCCTTGACTGTTATAGTCTGTCTTTGCAAAGTTGAGAATGACCTGAGCTTGGCTGCGAATGATGTTTCTAATTTCACCATTTGGGAACCGGGCAGGGACTTTGACACTGGTTCTTGGAATGGGGACCACATTCAATGGGAGATTTTCAAGCTGCACTGATTTAGGTGGATTGATCAACTTCACAAATATTTATGATTCTGTGAGTCTTGTACACTTTGCCAGCCAACAACTTGAGCTTCTTGGCCATTGGTTAGACTCAGTTCAGTGCCTTCATTGTGTTTAAGCATCACAGGCATTCCAATACACAATGGCAACACTCCAGGGAGATGTTTGGTATGTCTTGGTGGAACAGTCCAGAGAATTTCTCCAACTTTTTCAGACATCACAGGTTGAATTGATGCTTTGCCTTGCTTTCTTCTTTTTGCCCTAGGTTTTTGATTTGGATCCTCTTCATTCCCCCATTTGTCCATAGAGTAAAAGAAATGAATTGGTTGACCAGCTTCATCTGCAAATCGATGATATGCCATGTCATTTAGTTTATCTCTGGGCATTACGGCTTGTAATAACAGAAACATATCTTAAGTTTGCATCAGATAAATGTGGCTGGTTCCTACGACGTCCTGCAATTCTGGATCGTAAATACTCCAAGTCATCTGGAGTACAAGCTCCATATCTCATATTCTCTAGTGCAGCTCGAAGTTTCTGATCCTCTTTGGTCTGATTAAATTGTCCCATATTTTTGCGCAGAATAACTACTGTTGTGACCTGATGCCATAGAGCTTTGCCCATAGTCTCTTTTTGCTCACGTAAAGTCATTCGAGCATGAATTGACCTTCCAATTGATCTGCTATAAAGTGGAAAATAGCCTACTGGTGGCAGTTGAGCAAAATCCCCAGCAAATATCATATTAGTGCCACCCCAAGGTTGTGTGACATCACTATGACCTATTGCTTTTACAAGTCATTCACAGATTCAATAGTAATCATAAGCAGAAACCATAGAAATCTCATTGATGAAAATATAGTCCAACCCAATCAGAGATTCTCTTGCTTTTAAGATTCCAGTACGTTCAGAATCAAAGCCAATTGAGAGATATGAATGATATGTTGATCCATTGATATTGACTGATGCTGTTCCTGTAGGCCCAAGTGTAACTGGTCTATGTGCTTCATGCCGTTGTTTGAAGAATTCTTTCAGAGCTAAAAGCACTTGAGACTTTCCTGTGCCTGCCATGCCACCAAGATACATGCAAAGTGGAGTTCTTTGTGATAAAGTAACATGGTTGGCAACAATCCGGAAAGCACGTTCTTGCTCTGCATTGTCCACAAGTTTGAAGTCAACACTAATTGCCTCAATGAGATCTTGGTCTTGTTGCTGTTGAGCTTTGAAGTTCTTATCAATGTAACTTATGTCTTCAACAACAACTTCATTCCATTTGGTATAGTCCCCAGTAGGCTTTGTGTTGCTAGACATGTCACTTGAATTGGCTTGCATAGACTTCAACTCATTCTTTCGAGCATTCTGAATAGTGGCTCTCCATTCATTTGCACATTTCTCTTCTGAAGTTTGAAAGTTGAGTAGATCTGGGTCAAGATGATATTGTTCAGGATTCATGTCATACATTCCAGAGGCTCGAACAATTCGTTCCATCTGAGACATAACAATCTCATCATTTTTGAATAGATTATCTTCTTTTGCCAGTGTCTCCTCATCTTGGTCAAATTCATAAGTTTCTTGATCAAGGAAGGTAGTATCCTGTTCATTCAATTCGTCAAGAAGTTCACCATCTTCTTTTGCTTCTTCCCATGAGCTCATAAGTTGTATATTTTGACGACCAGCCTTTTTGCGCTGAGTAGCAAAGTCATCTCTTGCATCATTGCACTCATAATGGAGATTGAAGTTCTTCAGATGAGAAGCTATAGGAATGAAAGGCTTCATCCCAAGTCTGATCAACATCTTTTAAATCAGAAGGATCTCTCCATGGCTTGAACAATGTCAACATCACTGAGCAGTAATATTCTTGATCTCCACGATCACTTCGAGGTAAAATTCCACCAATAAAATTGACAGCATAGTTATTCATAGACTTATGAAGTCATGAAATATGAGTCTCATCCTGTTTGTGCCCATTCAAGAACTTGATATTATCTATGAGAACTGATCTCTGCTCTGGATTTGTCCTGATAGATTGCCTTCGAGTCCTTTGGCTGTGAGATTTTTTTGTAGGCTGTTTATCAAGTATTATCTCTTCTGAGGCAACAGACTCAGTATCAACATAAGAAGAGTCATCTGAGTCAATCAAAGTATCCACATCTGTATCTGGAATCAATTCATCTAGATCTGTCTCTTCAATAGAATCTTCAAGTGAATCAATAATAGTCTCTGAATCAGAGTCATTAAGACCACCACCCATACAATAATCTGACAATTGTATTTCATCATCTGAGTCAGTTTTGGGTGCCTTTGATTCTGCATGACTGGCAAATTGTTTTGTTACTCTTAATGTCCATTCATAGAGGCTCATATTAGCCAAGACATCACCACAATATTTATAGTCATCAACTTTAGAGATACCAAAGTAGCCAGATCTATTCCTGCCAATGACAACATTTTCTTCTGGAATCATCTCAGGATCATATAAGTGTGCATCTGCTGCTTGAGGTTCCAAGTCTTTCCAATATGCTCTTACAACATTAGCATATGAACACCAGTGCATAGGAATGAATGTGAAGTTTGTATAGTGATCTGGATGGTTCAGCAAGTACATGCAGGCCATAGGACTGCCAATTTCCATACGAGCTGTAAGACTATTGGCAATTTTCACAATGATAGCATGAGCAAATTTCTTGGAATCAGAAACATCAATTGAACTATCATTGACTTTTTTCAAGATGTTCAGAATAGCATCAAATATAACATATGTCTTGATCCCAGTTTTTACAAGATAATCAGTCACATATGCAACTACACCCTTGACAGCAGTGCCAGAAAGCAAGCTAGTTGAGTCTGTATTGGCTCGGATGAGATATTCAATAAGTATAGTCCATGTGTTCCACCATTCCTCTCCTTTTCGTAACTTCAATGCACCAGTTTCAGGATCAACCATAGTTTGCAATACAACCCCACATTGATGCGCACCAAGTGCTTATCATACAAGTATCTTCGATTTTGGAGCACTCAGGATGGCATACAACACACAGAACACCAACAATGCCTCAAATACTTCTCTCACACATGTCATTTCATCGAAATCAGACTACTAGAGCCCGCTACAACGGTCTCAGAAGCTCGCATCAAAAGAGTCACGTGTCATTCCCACGACTATACGGACTTTGTTTACTCTATTTAGAGTCATTCCTGGTGTCGTTCAATGCACCAAGGGCTTTGCATCAAGGTCCAGCAAATACCACAGATCTCAGAAGTCATTCCGAGTCATTTGGAGCCATGCGAAAGCCTGCAGGTCAGCAGAGTAACCAACGATCGCAGACTTCATATTTGGAACACATGACTGCAACATGTGTTTCTCATGTTGTTACTGACCATGTGGCACTGCATAGACATCGGAGAATTATGCTGAGTCAATGCAGAGACACGAGAGGTCAAACAGGAGTCCCAAGTTTCCACAAGTGCATTTTCAGGGGCTAAACTGCAGAATTTCGGAGTTTATAGTATATCAGCTGTTCATTTGAGGCTGGGAATTGGCAGAGGTTGAAATGCGATTGGGTAGTGCCGTGGAAATGAATATTACTAAGCTAGAAGAGTCAGTTCCCCTCTAAAATGCGCAGATCATTTATTAGAGTTTAGACATGGAGTTACAGCACTTTTCATTTTTATATGGAATCCATCAAATTTTTTTTTGGCAGAGCTTGGTAATCGTCAACTCGGAACTCCTCGGACCGCAGGTCGGACTTGCGCTAGTGCACATATTGGGAAGTAATCGGGACCGACGGTACTCCGCTTTCGGTCGCATCGCATACTGTTCCCGCCCTTCTTATCTATGAGTGATTGTAGAGATAGGATATTTGTTTAGATAAATCACTATAGTAATAGACACATGTATTATATATTTTATGGCCAGTTTCTTCAAGTTCCATGCATATGTGGTTCCTGATGCAGACAAGGCGGGATACAGGTGAGGCGGCGGCGGCCACCCAAAATGGTGAATGTCGCTCAAAGCCGCCGGACATGAGAGAACCCACCCGGTCCGAGTGGTCAGGAACACGTTGCCGAGATCTCCAAGTTGACGATTACCAAGCTCTGCAAAAAAAAAAATTTGATGGATTCCATATAAAAATGAAAAGTGCTGTAAGAGCTCAAGTTGAGAATAATACATCAACAATGAGTCATTAGCTACATAAAACAATGTCTAGAACAGCTCTATACAGCAGAGAAGCCATTCATTTCAGTGTTATCTTTCAGTGTTATCTATTTACGGAAGTTTTGATCTATCATCACCTCATATAGTACTCGGATCCATTATCGACATCAACATACCTGATTGTGTGCCATTAAAGATGATTTGATGTTGGGAACCTGGAGCTACCTTGCAAAACTAGAGCATCTAAATCCTTGTGAGACATGACTCATGTCGCAGATGTGAAATTAGCGTATCAACGTGGAAATCAAGCTTTGCATACTCCTTTATCATCAAGACAGTTTGAGTTAGACTTCTCTTTTCTATCCTTGTCATTTGTCTTTGAAGGCTTTTTTGGTCCAGCAGAGCAACTATGTTTGTTCAAATGGAACCCTAGTTCACGAGTTTCTTGTTCATAATGGTTCCACCAGTCAATGTGAGAAATGCAAATTTCACAGTCTGACCAATAAACAAGATATTCTTCTTGCCTTTTTTCAAATGTTCTAATGCTGCTGCTTTTCATTGTGACCTAGTCGGACCAGAAAAATCTTCACCTGTTAATCCATGAACCATGAATGGACAAGGTCCACTTTCAGTTCCTTCATCTTCTTCATTGTCATGAGTTGCTGTTGAAATTGGATCTTTATTGGTGTACAGCTCTTCATAGTCATATCCAACAGGCACTTCATCATTCTGATAGCTCTGAAGATTGACACCTGAGATTGTAATGTCCTGATAGTCTGAGTGATTTAATCGAAGCCATTCTAGAGCATTTTTGACTTTACTAAGTCGAACTAGTAGAGGTGTGCGCTTCAAGTCTTCCTTAGTTGGCTGGCAGGGCCCAGTATACATGAAAGCAATCATTTCATCCAGTTCTTCCCTAGCAGGAGGCAGAATATTATAGACTTTCTGAATTGGATTTGAAAAGCAAATAACATTGGCTCTCATTTTGAATCTCCAGCTTGATGAGACTTTGATGACACAATAGCTATGTCGAACTCGAGCAATCATTAACTTTTCCATCACTGTAAGATCCTTCAACGCATCTGGAATTTCACCTAGCCAAAGTCCATTCACAAGAGACATGGCAGGAATCTTGTCTTTACAAAGTGATTTGAGGCAAGTAGAACATACACTGTCACATCCTGGAGCCAGTGTAGGACCTTCTAAATCAGATATATCATCATTGTCACTGTATCTCTCGTTGCGAGTGACTCCATCTCTATGCAGCCAACTTAAATCTAGTCCAGTCTTGGATATTTTGGTCAAGTTTTTCTCTGGCCATAATTGAGCACATACAGCACAGCCAAATTCAGCAAACTGTGATGGATCAATATCATTGCAAAATCCGGTAATGATTTCCTGCATCAACTCTGGGCTTGGTGGCTTGGGTGGAAATTCAACAGGAACTGAATCTTGATCAGGCAATTCCTCAATGGTAGTAACATATCTGCTTTTACTTTCTTTCTGGCTTTGATAGTAGATTTTACCAGCTTCTGTTCGTTTTTCTTTGGCCATGAGTTTGCTCTGCCGTGTTTTATTCCAATCCTGACTAGACATACTAATAACTGGCTCAAAGACAATCCAGAGGTCAGGGCAAGTGTTATCGCACATTGTATGATCCTTTAGATGGTTTAAAATTGACCGTTTCGTAGATTTGCTATACATTGTGATGTTATGGAATGCAATCAGGTCTTTCAGTGCAGTTACTGGCAGTTTTTGAATGACTGCATGTGCAAGAGGAATATCACAGAGGACATGTTTATCTGTTAAATTGGTTTCCTCAATATTTGTGGACTTTTGAACTGCGACAAAGCTATACTTGGTATTATAGTCAGTCAATGTTGAACCATTTCCAGGAACAACAAATGGTTCAAGCTCTATCCTTGCAAATCTGATACTGCCACCGTCAATGGCAGATTGGTCTTGTATGGGCTTCACTAGACATTGTTTCAAAAAGAAGGGAACATGATACTTTGAGATCCGGGGATTTGTACTTCCAAGTCCATAACACATCCATTTCTGATTGGTAAATAGTATATATTGCAATGCTGAACTTGGCTGTGTGCAAACTACATTTGCAAATAGAACATTGAAGTCATAACGTCTATAAAGGCACCGTCACTCAGTGCATTGGAAGGCAATATGAACATCCAGATAGTGCTGTACCTTGATTTATATCTGCGGCGTCCAATATTTAAACCACCTAGCTCATTACTGCTTTTAGTAGCTCTAGAATGCATCTGTTTATGATGTTCTGCTGCTAAATTGGAGGACAAGACGACCTGAGGAACTTCAACATGATGCCCATACTCGAACAACACATCAGTCAAGGTCAATGTCTTCAATTCAGAGTGATCTTCTATTTTATGTTGACAACTTTGCACTGTTTGGTCTTTGCATTGATTGAAATCTGGCTCCACAAGCAACAAGTGGAAGTCAAGACTCCAATCAGAATTCACATTGTCTTTACAACCATGTTCTACTGTATTTGCTTTGCGACTGTGTTCTGCTTCATTGTATTCTTGCACTGGAGGGATGACCAGGCACGCGCTACTAGGTTTGGACTCGGAGCAGACCAGGCTCACTAAAGTTCGTTCTATTGTCAGGACATGGCGCTCGACATGGTTAGTGTCGGCGTGTCTACAGTTGAAAGTTCGCTCTGTGTGATAGTCATCTGCAATTTGCACTGTTTTATATTTGCTTGCACTTTGTTCTACTTTTCGGCTGACCAGGCGCGCACTACTGGGTTCGGAGCTGGCCAAGCTCACTACCATTGGTTCCATGGCCGGGACATACCGCTCGACATGGTCAATGTCGGCACATCCGCAATTGGAAACCGAGCTGGTCAGGCTCGGATCAAGTGACAGACCATTGCGTCGCACAGAGTTTGAGTCATATCTAGAAGATGATATGTCAGAACTGATGTCGAGAGTCATGAAATCAATAAGAAGACAACAAAAAAGGGCGGAAGATGGCAAAAAAAAAAAAAAAAAAAAGAGAAACAGTGTCCATGATGAAGAAACAGCGAGAAGAAAGAAGATATCACAGGGAAAACCTTCGAGTCAATCGCTCAGAGTCCATGGGAGAAGCAGGAAAGAAAAAATGAAAGATGGGCAAGTAAGGTAAAGTTGAGCGAAGAGCCTCACCGGAGACTAAACGTCTCACAGGGCTGAGCACGGTCATGGTTGCTCATGGTGGCAATGAAGAAGAGGACCATAAGGAATATGGCGAAACAGATGGAAGCAAAAGGCTTGACTACGTTGAAAGGAGCAAAACAGTGAAGTGGTCACAGAAATAATGCGATGCAATCGGAGCTGCTGAAGCGCTCGGCAAAACAAGCACAAAACATTTTCGGCATGGAAACAGTCAAATGTGAAAAAAATATGGATAGCGAGTAAGTAGCAGGCCCCGATTCAACTGACTCGTGGGTTCGACTCTGTCCACGGAACAGAAAATGACCACCCGAACTCGGCAGGAAAAATCCACAAATGCAATCCACAACCCGCAAAATGGAAGAAGGATAAGATGTGAGACATACCTAGGTAAGACATGCGAGCTAAGCGGCCTCGCATAGGAATCAGCGCTGGTGAGGCTCAAGTTATCAGCCGAAAAGTATGCACTAGTGCGGCAAGGAATATTGGAGCAATTCAGAGGCAGAATAGAGAAGCCAATGTCAGCACCAAAAAAGCGGCAGAATTGCCAAAACCACCGACAGACGACTCTGGTGCGATATCCGGCTATGTCGTCAGGCTTGGAGACATGAGGCGATCATCAATGAGAGATAGACCTTTCCATCGGGAATAGCTTCGTGCTTCCCTCTGCAACACTCTCTTCATCTGTCTCTTGTCTTTGCGAGGCTGATATTGGGTTTAGCCTTGAAGATGTCAGACAATGGAGCGACTGACCTTTTGTCACCAGGAATTTCTGGCCCGGATGTTGAACCAAAAGGCCCTTAAAACAATTCTGTACTGCTGATGATAATCCAAAAATAAGTAAAGGGATGAAACATGTAGGAAGGAGGTATGATATCGGAAGGGTTATCGTAATGTGCTGCCAGTTTTCGAGGCCTTCATCCAATATCAATGACTGGATGATTGTCCGGATGTCCACATAGCAAGGATTGACAAAATGGTAGGATTTCCTCAAGAGTGTGAACGTTGAACACTGGGGCACCGTCAGAGACCTGACGCCAAGCAGAACCCAACCACGTACCAGACATGCTGTGAATCCCGGTGGGCCCTCTTTCCATCTGAAAGCTCGAGCTTTCCTTCCTTAACGACGTCTGCATCCATTCCAAGACACCTCATACCGTTGGTTTAGGTTGACTATTGTCCTTTTGCCAAGCAAATCCATGAGAAAGGTCAAGCAGAAGAATCTGTGAAACCCATCAGAATTATACCCAAGGGAACAACAAGGAATAGAATCAGAAAAACAGTGTTTTGACTTTGTCATTATTGTATTGGGATAACCGAATAGAACTGTCTAGTCCTGTGGATGGACAGATGTGAAGACGAACCTTGTCAGCTAAATTTGGCAAACCAGCATCATATGAACCGTCCTGGAAGCCATGGCGGCAGCCGTCCTCATCGATTTTGGGGCCGCATGCCATATCCTGGTGGCACCCAAGAGAAATTGTGCTGCTCAACGGCGATGGAGAATTCCTTGAGCAGAAAAGGAGCGATGAAAGGGAACCTGTAAAATCATGAGGTCCTCTGGGCAGTAAAAAAAGGGACCAACCTTATCCAATAGAGGTTTTGTCGAGGGACAAGAGGCCGCATCACCAAATGGGAGCTGGGAAATCCAATCATGTGATCTAGGCCCGGTAGGTTCTTTGATGATCCTGTACCGAATTTCGCTCCCTCCCAACAAACGAGCCAACAAGTCGGACTTGTAATCCTTGGCAAACCAAACTAGTGCATATTGAACATTTTTGTTAAGACAAGTTCCCCAGTTGCATACCAAATGACTGACTTTCTATAGTACTCCAAAAAGTCAATAAACTAGTATTAAGACTTTAAGACTGGACTTCTTAACCTTTAAGACCGGAGCATTAAGGCCTTGTTAAGACTTCAATTAACCTTTGTACCAGTGGGTTAACCTTTAAGACCAGACTATTAAGGCCTTGTTAAGACTTCAATTAACCTTGTACCAGTGGATTAACCTTTAAGACCGGACTATTAAGGCCTTCCTAAGACTTCAATTAACCCTTGTACCAGTGGATTAACCTTCAAGGCTGGACTATTAAGACCTTGTTAAGACTTCAACTGACCCTTCTGCTGACCTTGGAGCCTGCCCTAAAGTGAAAAAAAGTTTTTATTGGTGATTTGGATAGCCAAGGTATGGTTGACTTTTAAATCTTCTATTGACCTTAAGCCAATTCGGTCTGGTTGAGGCACTATTAAGACTTTAGTATTCAGACAAAAATTTTATTGAAGATTTGAATCCGGACTATAAGGTTGATTGCCAAATCTATCAATGACCCTTTAAAAAATGTTGCTCGTTAAGCTGCTATAAGGCTTTTTGTTAAAAAGTTAAGAAAGGTATCTTAACATTAAGACTGGAGTTGTTAACCAGGTTTCTTTCAATACCAAGTCCGCTTTTTTGAACCTCTATCTTAGGGAGTTCAAGTTGAATGTTAATACTTTGTAGGAGTAACTTGTAGCCCTTTTCAAGGGCTTTAAGAGTTCCTGTGACCACTTAAGCCTTCAAAGGACAACCGAAGGAACTAGAGCCAAAATGCGATTCAAACCCTAGCTTAGGGCTACTGGATATAGTAGTCAAGTAATTGCCTTATTTAGACCAAGTCCGCTTTTTTGAACCTCTATCTTAGGGAGTTCAAGTTGAATGTTAATACATTGTAGGAGTAACTTGTAGCCCTTTTCAAAGGCTTTAAGAGTTCCTGTGACCACTTAAGCCTTCAAAGGACAACCAAAGGAACTAGAGCCAAAATGCGATTCAAACCCTAGCTTAGGGCTACTAGATATAGTAGTCAAGTAATTGCCCTATATTGAGTAGTTTTTGTTATACTTCTTTTATTATTAAGCTATCAGATGTCACATTTGCCTAATCTCATATTCTATAAACAACCATTTTCAATATTCTACTATATAGTTGAAAATTCACAGAACATTCACATACATTCAACAGATTCATACACATATCAAGTGAATGTTCATTTGTCTAGCACTATATTCACAGAACATTCATAGAACCTTCAGTCAAACTAGATATGTATCATGATAATGCAGAGATCTTGCATGAAATATTCAAATTTCTATTTTTGAAAAACAATGTTCTGTAAACATTCAATAATCATATAGTGGACATGTACTTCTGGTGCTAAGCAGGACCCCAGCCACCCCTATATTGATCAAATATTTCTCTGAACATTGACACATTCACTGAATCTACTTCTGAATGTTCAAAATGTATGCTGAATGTTCACCTAACATATCTTTTGAATGTAGGCCTCGGAGGTGGCTTAAATGTGCACATTAAGAGGCCAACTTGGGGGTTGACCATAGTGCTCTTTCCCATGCTCGACGTGACTTGACTTGTTTTCATGTGGAGGGGACTCTTCTATGTTATCTTATCTTGGGGCCGAGATGCTATTTAACCTGCTGTGATGGCAGAACCACAACACGGCATCTGATTATATTCCACTCGAGAAAAGGACAAGTGGTTTTTCTCTTAGGTTGTAGACTCGGACGAACAACCGACAAGGACTGTGCATGTGTTCAGACTGGGGAGACTATCGCTTATCGAGGATAAGGATTCTTCTAATCTGGATAAGTGTGCCAGATACCTCAGATAAGTACCGGGTAGCTCGGATGAGTCTCAGATAGCTCGGATGAGTGACAGATAGCTAGGATAAGTCTTCTGGTAACTCGAAGATAAATCTGTGCTTCCAGGACGATGATCACCATCTTTTCCACCAGTGGTGTAGAGGCCAACGGGTTCCTCGTGGCAGATATGAGTCCCCCTTTTTTTCACTGGAAATGAAATAGCATGAATCTTAAATCATCAAGTACTCCATTATACTTGACATACACTAATCACAATATTGGCAGTTCAAACGCTAATACTACAAAGCCATCGGTAAGAGTTTCATCCACTCAATCTCGCTTCTGGACCTTCCGTTTATCTTGAGATGTCGGATGAATAGTTGTTTGACCTACCAGCTTGTAAGGATCGTAGCAAGATGAGAGAAAAAGAACGCAAACCTATCAGTCTCCTCTCCTTGAGCTTGCAACAGCAGCAGCATCTTGTCGTGAACTGGTAGTGTAAATTGCCAAGAGCACCGCGAGGTCACACATCAAGTACAGATCATGAACAGCCGTCAAGCTTTACCTCATACAGGCACGCGGCGCTAGTGTTGACCTTGGTCATCCAAATCGAACTGTACGACAGAGGTTCAAATAGGCCTTGCTAAGAGAGTAATGTCAAGTACAAATCATGGACAGCCGTTAAGCCCTACCTGAAAAAGCACACGATGATGGATCTGGTCTTGGTCATCCAAATCAAAATGTACTCTGAAACCGACAGAACTTCAACAATCTATCTTGTCCCCTTATGATCTGGCTACCATCTGTAGTTGCTCTGATATCCGCAGATCCGTCCTGACATCGAGCAAGAGCAGTCGTTGCACATATCTCTCGAGACACGACTGTAGCTCAAATGCCAAAATCATCGCTTGACGGCAGAATATCGCTCTGATATGTCTCTGGCTTGCTTCTAGCAATGGAAAGTTCAATCGTAGTTGTCACAAAAGCGGTAAATCATACCTGAGAAAAGTTGGAAATCTCGGTCACCGAAAAAGTTGGAAAGTCTAGATGGTTCTGGTGCAATCTGGGTGCCACAGGCAGCTGCCCTGATATCAGTAGATGCTTCATAGGTCAGAGATGAAGAGCAGGCGCTGGTATACGCGTCTCAAGTCCCAATTGTAGCTTGAATCACTGATTTCAACAGTCAAGGGCGAAATATTGATCTTCTGACTCTGCAGCTTGCCTGTAGGAATGATAAGATCAGTCTGAATCGTCACAGGAAGCATCAGATCATACCTGACAAAAGTCATAAATTCAACTTTTCACCACCTTGCATTCCAAGACAGAAAGTGGAAAAGACAGGATGCAAAAACAGAGCTAGCACCATTTTGGTGATATCAAGAGATGCAAAGGAATGCTGTTATGGAATTGGAATAGAGAATAAGGCCAGTAGAATTCCGAAGGTGAATTGTGTCACAGCGAAGGTGAATGAAAAAAAGTTGGTCCATTGCAGTTCTAGCTGCTTTCTCCAGCTGCATTGGCATGTCTATAATGTTTGCAGATCATCAGAAAGAAGCTGGCGCCAGGTCCTGTTGCAGGGGACACAGTTTTAGCGCGAAGAGCCAAGATAGACTGCAGAGACCGATATATTGGTGCTACGGCTTCGCAGGCTTCACCTAACAGTCTTGATATGAGCCTGAATCGACACATAATATGCTGAAGCATACCTTCGAGATGTTCGAAATGACAGATTTAGCACCAGTGGCGATGGTGACCACCAAAACTAGTTTTGGCGGGAGTAATGGTCTCCTGAGGAGATTTGAATCATTTGGGGCAATATAGAGGTGCAAATTGTGTCGCTATAAAGGTGCTGGGGAAGCCGGGATCTATAGGCTTTGCAGCGCCAATGAGCGACATGGTCCTGTCGACAGACCTGGGCAAAAGAAAAGGGTTAGCTCAGACCTTTGCAGCATATTTTGACAATGCACCAGCTGCAGAATCTCGTCGCGATCCATGATTATCCATCACAGATATTCATCAGACCTTGGTGTTTCAACATCAGGCCACCCATGTCAACGTGCAGCAGAAAGAGACGGACAAGGGTTTCTCTCATCAAATACATCCTCATTCTTATCTTTGTCCTCCCTGGCATTATGCTATGTCATGTTGAAAGCCGGTCGCTGAGGCATAAGGTGGTGTAAACCATTTGGTCACTGGACAGAGTGTATACTGCGAGCTGTCGGTCAATATTGGATAAAGCGGTAAGACAAAAGAGAAAGAAACCTGAAAAGGCCTAATGTGGACTGATGAGCCAGGGAGAAAGTCTCGAAGCCCAATGAGCAGGTGAAATGTAATAAAGCCCAGAATCACAGACCTTGACGTTGATCCCTTCTGCATTGACTGACAAGAGAATTGCTGCATAATGTTGAATTTGAGATTGGTAGGGATTGCAGGAGGTTGCAAAGCAGTGGCGGAGCCATGCAAACTGTCGCCACAAGAAAAGCTGGGATGTCTAAAGGCTCATTCAGCGGTACTAGGGTAGACAGAAATGCGATGAACCTTGTCTTCATGAAATGCTTTTCGTCTTCTCTGACTGGCGTCTTCTCTCCCTGGTGAATCTCCTTCGTCATGCTATCGTCCAATGGCAAGCGCACAGATTCCTTTGAAATGCATTGATTCCGCATCCAGCTTCCGGGTTTCCCAGCTAGTTTTGCTGCCAGAAAATAGATCAGAGATTTCGACCAGAGGAAAAGGACAATAATATTCACCTTGAATTGCGCACAGCTGTCTCGATATCCAATGAGCAGAGAAAGAAGGGATTATGGTTTCCTGGCGAGACCATGAGCCATTGAAAACAACGATTCTCGATGAACCAAAGACATACTTATTTTCATGGCGACGCTCAGGAAGCAGGCCCCAGATGAGGTGCATTCAGCTAGGAGCCATGCAGGAATCGGGTGTCAAGGGCTAGCAGTCTGGAAAATGCCCAAGCCTGAGGAGACAGCGCAAGATATCCATGAGACATTCACTCAGGCTGTAGAATCAAAGAAGCCATAGAGGAGATTGTTATGATGGAATCAACAACATGCAAGAAAGACGCATTGGATGCAAATGACACTGCTTCTGCTTTGGAGACTGTCGAGGAGAAATTCAAACCAGACATCGAGAAAATTTGGGCAATGTAGCCATGAAGCAAGTGTCACGTGAATATCCCCGTTGGGTACTTTGATGGCTGTACCCACAAAATCGCTCACTCCCAACAAACAAGCCCACAAGTGGGACTTGTAATTCTGTTTGGTCAGAGATTCGGGGTGATTTGGAAGGCATAAAAATATGAAACAGACATAGAAGTACAAGTGCCAAGTTGAATGTTGAATTTTCGGCTTACTGGGTATGTCCGTGTGGAATCAAGATAATCAAGTACTGGTTAAGTAGAGGGTTCAAGGACTTACCATAGAAGTTTAGGAAGAGCTGGAGATACAACTGTTCATTGCGTGAATGCTGGGAGATCCACACCGACGGATGATCTCAGCAATGTCTGATGTTGTTTTGAGGTGTTTTGGCTCTCAACTCAGCTAACCACAATGAATCCAAGCAGGCTCCACGGATGATATGCAGCATTGTACAGTTGGCAAGTCAGTTGCATTTGCAAAAAGATCTGGCATGTTCTCAACATTCATCTCAGGCAGTTGCCACTGGATTTGTATTGAGTTGAATTTACAGCTGTGGCCTCTTTGAATGCTGCTGAGCATGAGATAAATCATATTTATATTACTATTAAGTTTATCTTGCTGCTTTTTTCTGTTAGCTCATCTTCCTTGTCTTACAAGTTGTACCTTACATAAATTAGTATTCAATTCAAGTCTCAATATATAGAGTGGATTAACTGTTGGCATCAGGCATGTTTTGCCATAATGGCAAGGGTCGCAGTATGCTTTATGGCAAGGAACCGCTTTTTTGCTTCAAGAATGGCAACTCGAATCCCCTCAGCCTCCTTCCAGGAGCCCTCGGTCTCAAACATG
Organism: Mycena floridula; assembly: GCA_029320655.1. NCBI lineage: Eukaryota > Fungi > Basidiomycota > Agaricomycetes > Agaricales > Mycenaceae > Mycena > Mycena floridula. The sequence continues at coordinate 525,475 of JARIHS010000027.1, forward strand.
GATGCAAGGGCTGCCATGGCTGTAAGAGTATCAGGATGCTCCTCTCCAAGCAGCCGCTTTCTATATTCCATGACAGCCACTTGGAGTGGCTCAGCCTCCTTCCAATGGCCCTGACTGCTGAATGTGACTGCAAGGTTTGCCATAGCTATGAGAGTGTCAGGATGCTCCTCCCCATGCAGCCGCTTGCTAGCTTCCATGACAGTCACCTCAAGCACCTCAGCCTCCTTCCAACGGCCCTGGCTGCTGAATATGGCTGCAAGGTTTCCCATAGCTGTGAGTGTGGAGGGATGCTCCTCCCCAAGCAGCCGCTTTCTAGCTTCCATGACAGCCACTTGAAGCACCTCAGCCTCCTTCCAATGGCCCTGGTTCCCGAATGTGGCTGCAAGGTTTGTCATAGCTGTGAGAGTGTGAGGATGCTCCTCCCCAAGTATCCGCTTGCTAGCTTCCATGACAGCCACTTCAAGCACCTCTGCCTCCTTCCAACGGCCCTGATTCCTGAATGTGGCTGCAAGGTTTTCCATAGCTATGAGAGTGTCAGGATGCTCCTCCCCAAACAGCCGCTTCCTAGCTTCCATGACAGCCACTTCAAGCACCTCTGCCCCCTTCCAATGGCCCTGATTCCTGAATGTGGCTGCAAGGTTTGCCATAGCTGTGAGAGTGTGAGGATGCTCCTCCCCAAGCAGCCGCTTGCTAGCTTCCATGACAGTCACCTCAAGCACCTCAGCCTCCTTCCAATGGCCCTGATTCCTGAATGTGGCTGCAAGGTGTGCCATAGCTATGAGAGTGTGAGGATGCTCCTCCCCATGCAGCCGCTTTCTAGCTTCCACAACAGCCACTTCAAGCACCTCTGCCTCCTTCCAACGGCCCTGATTCCTGAATGTAGCTGCAAGGTCTCCCATAGCTATGAGAGTGTCAGGATGCTCCTCCCCAAACAGCTGCTTGCTAGCTTCCATGACAGCCACTTCAAGCACCTCTGCCTCCTCCCAACGGCCCTGATTCCTGAATGTGGCTGCAAGGTGTGCCATAGCTGTGAGAGTGTCAGGATGTTTCTCTCCAAGCAGCCGCTTTCTATATTCCATGACAGCCACTTGGAGTGGCTCAGCCTCCTTCCAATGGCCCTGACTGCTGAATGTGACTGCAAGGTTTCCCATAGCTATGAGAGTGTCAGGATGCTCCTCCCCATGCAGCCGCTTGCTAGCTTCCATGACAGTCACCTCAATCACCTCTGCCTCCTTCCAATGGCCCTGATTCCTGAATGTGGCTGCAAGATTTGCCATAGCTGTGAGAGTGTGAGGATGCTCCTCCCCAAGCAGCCACTTGCTAGCTTCCATGACAGCCACTTCAAGCACCTCAGCCTCCTTCCAATGGCCCTGGTTCCCGAATGTGGCTGCAAGGTTTGCCATAGCTGTGAGAGTGTGAGGATGCTCCTCCCCAAGTATCCGCTTGCTAGCTTCCATGACAGTCACCTCAAGCACCTCAGCCTCCTTCCAATGGCCCTGATTCCTGAATGTAGCTGCAAGGTTTCCCATAGCTATGAGAGTGTCAGGATGCTCCTCCCCAAGCAGCCGCTTGCTAGCTTCCATGACAGCCACTTCAAGCACCTCAGCCTCCTTCCAATGGCCCTGGTTCCCGAATGTGGCTGCAAGGTTTGTCATAGCTGTGAGAGTGTGAGGATGCTCCTCCCCAAGTATCCGCTTGCTAGCTTCCATGACAGTCACCTCAAGCACCTCTGCCTCCTTCCAATGGCCCTGATTCCTGAATGTAGCTGCAAGGTTTGCCATAGCTATGAGAGTGTCAGGATGCTCCTCCCCAAGCAGCCGCTTGCTAGCTTCCATGACAGCCACTTCAAGCACCTCAGCCTCCTTCCAATGGCCCTGGTTCCTGAATGTGGCTGCAAGGTTTGCCATAGCTGTGAGAGTGTGAGGATGCTCCTCTCCAAGTATCCGCTTGCTAGCTTCCATGACAGTCACCTCAAGCACCTCAGCCTCCTTCCAATGGCCCTGATTCCTGAATGTGGCTGCAAGGTGTGCCATAGCTATGAGAGTGTCAGGATGCTCCTCCCCAAACAGCCACTTGCTAGCTTCCATGACAGCCACTTCAAGCACCTCTGCCTCCTTCCAACGGCCCTGATTCCTGAATGTAGCTGCAAGGTTTCCCATAGCTATGAGAGTGTCAGGATGCTCCTCCCCAAACAGCCGCTTCCTAGCTTCCATGACAGCCACTTCAAGCACCTCTGCCTCCTTCCAACGGCCCTGATTCCTGAATGTAGCTGCAAGGTTTCCCATAGCCCTGAGAGTGGAGGGATGCTGCTCTCCAATCAACTCCTTTCTGGCTCTCATGACAGGCACTAGTAGCAACTCCGCATCTCTCCAACGGCCAGCCTGTGAGTACACCAGGGCAAAGTTCTCTGCACTGGTGTGACTCCAAACAGGCAGCATATTGTTATGTTTCAATAGGTCAATATGTGGAAGAAGCTGGCGACGATATCGATATCCCTCTGCACTCCAATCATCCTGAATAGATAATGCTAGGATCAGTTTTGCAGCTTTTCCCAGGTGCTGTGAAGTTTGTGCACTATCTTTACACCACTGATGCACCAGGGGATGTAATGTGTATGCATTGTTGACACCCTCCACTGTTATTAGCGAGTATTCTTGAATCTCATTGATGGCATCCTGAAACTGCAGTGCATCCCATGCACCATCTGATTTGAAATTATCAAGGAAGGCTGTAATGAACTGTTTGAGTTCTGAATCATCTGCAATGTCTACAGTTGACAATGCAGCATTCTCAAACAGATTATCTGGGATGCCTTTATGGTGCATAAAAGCAAATAACTGGAGAATTTGCTGTGCCACTGGGCTCAGCTTCACAAAGCTCAAGTCCCAGGTTGCATAGATAGATAGTTGATAGGTGTCTATGGCTTGGAACTTACGCAGTAGCCGGCTGCGTTGTTTTTGGTATAGCTCCAGATACTGGTGTAATTTTTGTGACATCCTGATGTATGCTCCTGCTTGCACCACAGCCAGTGCACAGTGGTTGAGTTCCTATTGCAATCAGCACATTATCACATTGTGAAGTATCAATTACCTGCACAATCTTGGCCACAATAAGTTGATCAGGGTCATTGACACTTTCCAGGAATTGGCTAAGGAGCTGTTGTGCTTCATCAGGCTTCATATCAACCACTTCATAATTGGCTTGGGGAGCCAGATTAGATAATTGTCGATTTCGAGTTGTAATGAGAATTCTGCCTGTTTGGGGAAGGAACTTGCTAATTGAAACTGATGTATCATCAGCATTGTCAAATACAATGAGCCATTGCTCATTGTTTGCATTTAGCCAAAGCAAGGCATCTGCGGATGTGGTGCCTACTCCATGTGCAAGAGAAATTAGCTGAAGGTCCATCTCCATTGTTTCCAATGATGTGGCATCAACATAATAGACCCGAGAGAATCTGAATGTCTAAGCCATAGGCAGTTCATGATTGAAAGTGCTCACTGATGATCACCAGCCTGAAATTCATGAACAAATTGATAAGCCAGCTGGCTCTTTCCTGCTCCACCAAGCCCATGGAGTACAAATAAGGCTCTGCCACCGGTATGATTGATGTAGAAAGTGTGCAAAATTTGAAGAGCATCATGCCGCCCAGTGAAGACTGATGATGGTGCAGGGCATGTTTTGGCAATGTAAATCTGACTTGGGTTGGCTGCAAAAGTGATACTTAGAGCTTGATTAAATTCGATGAGGAAAAAAGCATACAAGATGGAGCATATGTGTTGTAGTTGACTGTGCTGCTGTTGTAAGAACCAACATGGCCAGCGGTTCCTAGAACATTAAGATGGAAATCAACAAAAGCAAGGAAGCTCACCAAATGTGATATTATTCAGGATGACAGCTTGCGACATCTGTGATGAGCTCAATGAGACTGACAATGCTGCAAATATCTAAGTCCGCCAACCTTTGGTGTCAAGAATAGTTGGAGAGATCAATCAAAGTCCAACGTACAGGCAGGCGGTGAACTATCCTCCTTATATATCCAAAAGATGTGCTATACAGCCTTCCGGATCTCAATCAGTATTTTGACATTGACAGCTTGACAGATTGGGCCACATGCCAAAACACCCAGATGACAAGGGTTGTTGTTTTCCACCAATGAGCAGAGATCAGCCTAGACAGAAGGAAAGAGTTGTATACTAGGGCTTGGGTCATAAGAGTTATTCTCTTTGCATAGCAGTGGATTATGGAACGACATGTTTTACAAATTTACCCGCTGTCATCGGACATTGATTATCACCGCTCCCACACAGAGTTTGACATGTGAATTATGATGATCTGCGGGCGGCGGGTGTCAAACGCCTCATGCCCATGTCACAGTCACCCTTTGATCAAAACCTGATCGGCCCCCGTGTGAATGCATTTGTGTCCGCAGCTGACCATTTCTGACGGCATATTGTACTCTTTAATGATGATATTGAAGATCAATTGGCTGGGGATGCTCCATAGTTGTAAATACCGCTGAAATATTGCTTTAAATCGTGCTTTTTGAATGATTTACACATGTTTTCGGCATTCTCGGCTGAACCTCTATTTTCAGTCGCCTCTTGTACTGTTTTAGCTATTTGCGGATCAGACACGCTGAAATGGGTCAAATCTAACCCATTTTCCAGCGATCTTGCTTCAAAATTCACGTGGGAAATGAACATCTCAGACCATCTAATGTGTAACCTCAGCCCGTGAACCGGCCGCCCAATGAACATACGGTCGAAATGGTACAGTAATGCAACCCTGAAATAAACTGAGGGTGTGTCCCAGAACAGACAACATCAATCATTTGTGTTTACGTTATCAATCATTCTGATTCATCTTATACCGAAACAATCACATCCCAGTCTCTGGAATTATGTCCAAATGTGCCATATTGCTCTGTGGGAGACGCCAAGGATGGCCCGAAAAATCAACAGGAAAATGCAGGACATTGTAAGTGCATATACTCAAAATCTCAATGACCAAATTGCATCTCCTCCTGCTTCCATTCAGTATGTGGACCAAGCATACACAAGGAGTGCCACATATTGAGTGAAGGCCCAAAGCATGCACTTCACTTCAGTTGGGGGCCTTTGAAATCACCCAGCAACATTACATTTTAAACCCTCCACCCATGTCTTCCGGTGTTAGATCAATGTTCAGGAACAGATAAGCAAGCTCGGATTGGCAGCGACACGGATACAGTGAGGATTGTCTTGAGATACCCATCTAAATTGTCGGAAAAGATGTCTAGCGTTTCTTGAGACAGATGTCACAATTTTGGTGGCATTTTAGAAGGTCCATATTGTCAGGTCAACTGCCAACAGGCCGAAACATGAAGAAGCACCACAGATTGAATTCACTAAATAGCAAGACATATATCACTGAGAGCGACTTTGATAACTGATATTTCTTGATACCTGAGATGTTACTGAGCCTTTGTGATGGCCTGAAGCACACCTCCAACCAATACCAGCTTGCAGGGGCCAATGATGCCAAAATTCAGGAGAGCTCAAGTTTGTTCTATAGAGAGTCATACACAAGGAGCCAATATCTCTGTTTGGGACTGTGATATATATCAAAACAAATGGAGATGGGACATAATTGAGAGCATCCGGACTGGAATTAACAGTCCAGAATTGATACACATGGCCAGATGTCTGGCGACAGCTACATGCAAGCACTTGTCCTGTCCCTCAAGCAATGGAATGGATTAGTTTTGTTTACTACATTTTGGGTTGAATGAGGTGCTCAATGTCATGGTTAGGCATTATTCAGTATAAATACCATCAGTCAGGTGTTAAGCCAAGCTTAACATTGCTTCGTTTAGTGGAGTGGTCATGGTGCTAGGCTGGCAGTATCATGTATATCCTGACACTCAATAATGTAAGATGCATGTTGTTTCACTGCTAGTGCAAAAAGGGGGACTCGTATCTGCCACCGGGACGGTTGGCCTCTAACCCACTGGTTCAGTTCTCAGCTTGGTTCAAGATGCTTCATCTGTCTTTCCATCTTTCTCAGCCTTTTTCAAGTATGGGTTGTCTGTCTTCACCAACAACCACTTCACTTGTGACATACATCAAGTGTCAACACCACTATATTATTGCTTCCCGATCCTCACTCACATTCACATTGTCAGACTGTTTTCCCCAAGGATTTTCGTTTGGTTCTAATTTTCACAGTACACAAATGGTACGGGGCTTTCTTTGTCTTCACGCACCGCGCATACATCACTATTCATGCTGTAGTGAAGCTTGCAAGGGATATATCGGCTAAATCTTAGTCATGAGGTTTCTTTACTCTCCATCAATGGCACTGAATAGTTCCTATATATACATACCATGGAAGTACATTGTCAACTGAAGAAAGTACTTTCCCACTCCAGGTGACAAGCCTACGTGCGAGAAGATCAAGAAATATTTCAGTAAAATTGATTGTCAAAGATGTCAGTTGTCTTACATGAACATTTTTGCTATTGCATTGTCTCTTGGATTTACCCAGCTGGTTGATTTTCCAAATTCATGCCCAGCCAGAGCGAAGCAATGGCATGCCTTGTAGCAGTATAATCTTATTGCATGTTTTGATGCAAAAGGTAGCAGCAGAATATTGCTGAAAACTCTCACACTACACATAAAGAGAGATAACCCTGATCTTACCACATGTTTATTAGGTAATTTTGGTGGTAGGGAGTTGAAATGCCTATCCTGACAAACACATTTGTTCACTGCTGATGATCACTGCAATATCATCATTCAGTATTATGGATCCAACTCATCTTTGAATTTTCCAAGCACTGTTCAAAATCATGATTATGCTCAATTGCTCTATGATCCCTGAGGGCTGTGGAATAGATCAGTGAGACCATGAGGTAAGAAAGTAGCGAGATGTTGACCAAGATATAGGCTCACAAATTAATGAGGCATGGACTAATGGATGAATACAGTAATCTCATCATAGACCTCATTTGTTTAAATGTTGCCCAGACCTCCAATGAGAAATAATATCACAGCAACATCTTCATTCGAGCTCCCTGTGAAATAGAGTGGCATCAAGGAAATCTCTTTTGTGTGGCATTGTATCCGTTTTTCCTGGGCTCAGTCATTGTTGCTGTGGGCTTTTCATTTGGGCTGGATACTATCCTGCTTCCCGTGTAGCAGCTGCCCGGACAATCATTCCACCGGATATTCAGACCTAATTATATTCAGTGATTACAAGCCCCATTTATGGGGTCGTTGGTTGGGTGTGAGCGAAATTCAGGTAGCCTGGGAACGTAGTCCCCAATGGAGATTGACACGTGACTCTATACAGCCTTCGAAGACCGCAGACCCTCATTCCACTCTCCATCGCTGACACCTGGTTCATGGTACCACCTGCTCATTGCTATTGGATGCAGTGTCCTTGGCAGTGTTACGAGACCACGTGAGTGGCTCGTCTGTTGGGAGTGAGCAAAATTCAGGGTCAATCAATTTCTCTCATCTATTTACTGCTCCTAAATTCCTGAAAATATTCCAGACACCTCAAATACATGATTTAGATCTGTATCCATTTTCTCTGAATTTTTGAGAGACTTTCAATGCACTTTTCATCCAAGTCGAGATAAAACGTGATCAGGCCATCCGTCCGAGCGGCGCGATAGTACAGTCGCGCAATCTTTCTCATCTGTATACAGGTGCACTGTACTCAAACTATATTGTCTTCTTCCACGCTAAAACATGCTTTTTTCGCGTCAATTTTGCAGATGTCAGAACCAGACTGGCTAGCGCGGATTCCGGGACCGATCACGAAAGGTCGTCCCTTGGGCAAGAAGGATGGTCCGAGAGCCACCTCGAGATCGCCCTCCAAAACATCCACCAGGGCCAAGCAATGCAGCAGCAGCCGAAGGTATTCAAAATCCAAACAGGACTGTGTGGCAGTGTGCTTCGAGGATTTAAATTTCACAGATGCAGATGATGAATTTGACTTGGGAGAAGATTCAATGCTCACGGCCGAAGATTTGGTGGCACTTGAAGAGACTGATAAGTGTCTCGCTGAAGGTGTGTTGTTTATCTTGCACAAGCTGCTCTAAACCTTTTATTCACAGAGCTAGCTGCCGAAAAAGTACGAAAGGCTCGGGAATTTCAGGGTATGGTTTCTAGCTCTCCTTACCTCTGTACTAACCATGGTGGCCAGAGCATGCTGCTGCAGAGGCGGAGAAGTTCCGAAAGGCTACAGCTGCTACAGAGACAGCTCAAGTGCACTGCAAAACGGTCTCAAACTCGTAATATAGCATTAAATCTACCATGTTCACATGTCTGACGATGCCTTAGAACCATTTTTCACACCATCCTTGTTTTGCTGCCGACTCGGATAATGAAGATGTGTTGGACGATATGGTCATTCCCGAGAATGTGACACAGGGGTCGATGGAAACGGTATATTAGATCGGACTTTCATACCATGTGATTAAGCATTCCTTGTCATTAACTACGACATTGTCCCGCCTTCCTTGCTCCCCGTCAATCTGAGCTCGTACCGTTCAACAAGATGATCTTCAATCCCAGAATGAGGACAATCATCCACTGCCTTCTCAGATCAAGGAAAGCACAGGCATTGACATTGATCTTCCGAGTATTACCAGTGTCCCACCTTCTCAGATTCACTATGATTCTGTGCCACCAATAAATGTGGTGTCTTCTAGGTATGTCATACTTGTAACATTCAACTTCTGATCCGAATCAGTCACTTATTCCATGGCCAGTACTGCTACAGTCAATCAGAATATGATTAGTGACTCTGAGAGTGCTGATGATGATTCAAGACAAATTAAACGCTCCCGGACCGAGCGTCGACGGCTTGAACCAGCCAAGCGGAAGTGTGCTACACTTCGAAAATGTCGACGTTGTAAATCATCTTCTTGCCGTGGGTCCGGGAACCTTGATCTTTGCACTGTGGAATGCACCAATCCATGTAAGCAGTGTGGAAAGGCAACAGGGTGCAAAGGCGTCGACGGAAAGCCATGGAACTGCTCTTGGAAGGACAAATTAACTTGAATTTGCTTTACTGTCCTAGAAAATGTCACAATAATGCGACAGTTCAAATTTCATATCCTTTCCTTTTTCTCTTTCCTTTCTCCTTTTTTCGGGCTCCGATACCCAGTGCAACCACCGGAAAACCACGAGCAGTGTGCAATTTCTCACCCCTCCTCATTTTTGACTGATCAAACAATTTGGTGAACAGAGCAAAAAAATTGGGGCTCGTACTTGCTGCTTGTCGGCCTCTATTTCATTGGTTTCTCCATGGTGCTGAGAGCCTCGACCTTGATCTTCAGTCTGGCTCAGCATAGCATCATTATGATACTACCAATGTCATCCGCATCTGAACATCTTCAGCGGACCATGGCCTTTGAACGCCACTGGTCCCACAAGAGGCCAGAGCAGGAGTTCCAGCACAGACCTGGTATCAGTGAATACAGCATAGGTCCAAGTTGCAGAATTAATCACAGGAGCCTCCTCATTCGAGCTTCTTGTGGATTCTGAGATGGGAAGTATTGGACTTTTTTCACACTGTTATCAACATACTTTCAGATACCCTGACAAGTTCGAACTGTTAAACCTCTTGCAGGATTCAGATCTGATCACATTGTTCAAGTGAGGTGTTCAGTGAACTCTTGCTCAAGGATGGTGTTGGCTCAAAGTAACTATCTGGTCCCGTCTCAAAGAACTTGGTATAGGTTCAGAACTCCAAAAGCCAGACCAGGACAGGAAATCAGCTAAGATTTATGATTGAGGATTCATTACACAACAGCTTGGTTGTTCGAGCTGCTTGTGGATTATTGGAGGGGGATATTTCAAGTACATTTTTGTACATACTTAATTTCATTTACACACTTTGAACTAGGACTTCTTTCAATACCATTCTTCCGGCGGACCATCACAATACAGTACAAATACTATGTCTTCAATGCACTCATCTTCGCCAGGTCAATCCCTCATTTTTTCTGTACAGACCTGGACAGTGTCTTCTGGAATGACCATGACAAACAAGCCTCACACTCAATCTCTGATGAACATCTTAGTAAGTAATCTTGCACTCAAACCCTGACAAAGATTTTCCTGATGAGAGACTAAATATGTATTGGAATCATAGAGAGTCATTCAATATGTGTGATGTGAAGCTGTCTAGTTTCGTAGAGACGGGGGTGGTGGTCCAAATCCATCTTTTGGTCCACTCGTGAGTACAGCAATGCAACCACAGGCCACTCCAACAAACAAAGACCTGATTTGAATGCAGCAGGAATATCACAATGCCTGTTTGTTTGAGCTGTGTGTGAATAAGTGAGATGACGTCAGACCTTTTGTGCTGGTTTTGATTTCGCTTGATTTGTCCTGTTTAATTCTCCACTCTGGCAATCAGCAGCTTCTACAGTGTGACTTGAATCATTCTCACAAACACATCTCGACCGTGAAGTATATCCTAACCAACCTATGCTTTCAGTGCATCATGATCCATAGCATGTCATGGTCCATGATACTCGGTCCTCTAAATGGCGGTCGGCTTGAGTTCCTCTCTTTGTGACACACGGAAGCTCACTCGTTGAACGGAATTGCTTCTCATCAGGAGATCATCCTCGTTTGACCAGCTTTCTCCAATCCGCTCCTCAACTATCCAACGAGTATCCTCACTGCCCGACGGCGGATCAGTACGGTCAGCCTCCCGCTCTTCCACCATCGACTCATTCGCCTTGGGGCGCCTCCCCGCGCCACCCCGGCCCCTCCTTAAACACGCCCACTTCATCCTGCGTCATACCCGGGGGAGGAGAAGCGGGGGTGGGAGAAGAGGGAGGGGAGGGGAGGATGTAATACTACCACAAAAATGCAGGTCAAGTGTTGTGGCACAGAGAGGTAAGGGGCCAGGATGTTGGATACAGTGAGCTCACTATAGCATAGCACGTTAAAATACATATAACCAGCTCCATCAAAGAATAATAGCACCGCAGTCTGTTTGTTCAAGCTGTACGTGTATATGAACTTAGGGGTCAGCACATTTTTTGTGCTGTATGGATATGCTTTTGATTTGATGCTAGGCTTTGCTCTTTACTCTGATGAAAAACGAGCTAAAGATTCTTCCAGCCTCTGAACCCTCCTTCTTCCCTGTTGCAATCTGATCCACTCTCTTGCCTGCTGGAAATCTGATAGTTGCTCTAGATTCAAATCCAATTTGACAGGAGTTACATTTTAGAGGCCACCAAGTGGCAAATACGAGCCCCCAATCTGCCACATACAATTTTACCTGTAGGCTGTACAGGCTGTCCTTCGCACTAGTTACTAGGCTGATTTTAGCAGGGAAAGTTGGACAGTACTAACTCAAGCTACTAAATTCCTGGATTAAAATTAAAGAGGAAAAACTGTGACAAGCTACAAGACCAAATGAAGGTAAGAAGCAAGCCAAGACTCCAAGACGGCTCTGGCATCAGTCGATGTTAGCTTGGAAAATAGTCACCTGATCTTTCACCACCCATGTGAAGCTAATGGCACAATTAAAGCAATATACCATATACCTAAACTGTGTCTTGCTGTGACAACAATACAGCAGAGAGATAATTGAGGAATCAAGTTAGGATTTATCCTCAAGCAATGGAATGATGGTCTTCATAGAGCTCAGCCAGTGGCTTACCAACCAAGAATGAATGAGCTTGAATGCAACCTGAATGAGGGAACAGAAAATGAGGGCAGCAAAAGGAAAAGGCTGGGCGAGTGAGTTTCTGCTATGTGACTAGCCCTATTAAGGGCGGTCTTGGTCCAGCTCTTGAAACGGCTCCCTCTCAACAAATGAGTTGACAAGTCAGGCTAGTAACCATTGAAGCAGGAGATCTCTCGAGGGTGTTCCAAACTGAAGATGGGAGATGGGAGCAGGGGGTGATGCCAGCAGGCTGTGCACCCGTGATATATGCCCATTGGGTTCTTTGATGGATTAGCACTGAATCTTTCTGCGCCCCAACAAATGAGCCCCATGATCATCAGATAATTGCATATTGGTGCTGTAACTAATAGACAGTGACAATGAAAACATGACCAAAAATGTGTTACTCGCAGACTACAACCCATCAAATTGACAGAATAAGGCAATTGGAAGGGAAATTTGTTAGGAGCCAAAAAAGTGGCAGCAATCGGGATCGAACAATAGACCGCACGACGAGCTGAAGGGTCTCCCCTTTGGGTTCTCTGTTGCGGCTCTCCTGAATTTCCTTCACACCCAACAAATGAGCCACTCACGTGGTCTCATAATGAATTCATTAATCACACCAGCCCACTCGTTTGAGATGTGTGTGTACAGCTGAGAAGTTGTCTTTATTTTTTGTGCTGTTTTGTACAGTATTTGACGGGTACTTTGTACACCATGGTTCCTTTGTACACCTGAATAGCATTGGCCACTGTAGGAATCACTACGGATGTATATTGTGATAAATTACTAGTGCTAGATACGAAAGTTTCTGTCCAGTTTTTAGGGAAATCCATGCGGAATTGACCGAGATATGGATATTTTAAGATTGCTCAAAATATTCCAAATTGGGATATCACTCATTTGTACACCAGTAATCATGGAATATCTCAGTGAAAACAGCTCAGATTGCCTTGAAACTTGGTATGGATATGGTTGTACATTCCCTGAACCTTCCTACATACCGGTATTTTTTTATATCTATGCAGCGGCCAATACATTGGACAATATATGATTTCAGTGTCCAAAGTACCCGTCAAATACTGTAATTTCACTGTTGAGAATAGTAGCACCACAGCGCGTTTGTTCGAGCTGCTTGCCTATATCTGTGATTGAGGACTTAATACAAGTTTTAGGTCCAGTTTTTAATGGATTAGTATGATGGTCCACACCAACAGTTTTTGGCTGTTAAAAAGCGAGTACATCAACCTCACCACAGTGCAGTCCGACGAAAACACTGACTGCATGATCAATCAGGAATAATATCACAAGAGCATGGTTGTTTGAGCCACTTGGGAATGTACATGAATGACATCAGCTTTTTTCATGCTGTGGTGTATGCTTGAATCTACCTCCAAAGTCCTCCTTGTTACGAGTCCCACATGTGGGCTCGTTTGTTGGGAGGGAGCAGAATTCAGGCCAGCCGTATCAGAGAACCTAAAGGGGATGGACGGCATGTCACGTGTCTCGCTTCAAGATGCAAGGCTTTGATCTTGATTTGACCCCAATTGCTGTCAAAAAACACTATATTCTGTCCCATACAATTACAAGTCCAATTCATCGGCTTGTATGTTGGGAGGGAGTGATTTTTGGCCCGCTTTTGATGATGGAGCTCAATGCGGATATGAACCATAACAGTTTCCCATCTGTCACCGGATATTCCGGCTTCGAGTTCTACCGGTTCTGTTGTTTCACACGCTGCACACCGCTGCGTTCGCCTGCCTGGTCTGTTCCTAGACATTGCATGTCATTTCATATTCAAGGCACTTTGACTCATCAATGATTCAATTGAATTTCCTTGGAGTGCCCAGTATCAAGTACCATTTGAGCATTTGAGTTTACAGTACCTTGGCAAATTGAACACATTATTGCACTGGAGGTCATCAAGAATCAATATGCTGAGTAGTAACAGTAGTGTCACAGAGGTGAACAGTCCCCTTTTTTATATGTGATTCCCACACCTTCTTGGCGGTCTGAAACTGGCATTGGGGGGAATTACTGGTATTCTAATATGGGCGTCCAAATGCACATTTATTGATATACCCGCGAAATTGATGGAATCCCCCGCGGTATTTTTTGATATACCTTATATCTATTCAGAACATATGGCAACCACTCTGGTCTGCCTGTGATGGCCAAAGGGGTACCCATAGAGCAGTCGGATTGTGATTTTGAACCACACGAATTGCGATTTTCCCAACACGTGATCAGACGCATCACTCCGAGCCGGTGCTATTTCAGTCCCTCTGTGCCACGGTGTTGAATTACAATGAACATGCAGTTGAGTTTTTTGAGAAGGGATGCATTGATTAGTGATGGATGACGAGAGAGTCACTCCAAGAGCTGTCTGATATGTGAGCTGGTAAATAAAATATCGGGAATTGTTCCATTGAATCCATTGTTTATGGGTTCAGCAGTTGAATGCAATGTAAACGGAAGTCTCTGAGCTTCTCAGCCATGCATAAGTTAGTCATCCTCACTGGAAATGTATGTTTGCAATCAATATGATGGAATATTGGTCAAGACTGACACTTTCGACACTTTTGTGGATATAAATTGGGCGCAAACTTGCGCATATATTATCAAATGATGATATTGAGTATAGGAGTGCTACGTGTGACTAAAATTGAATCTTTCTAAAAGAATGTAGAGTACTAAAGAAGGTTCAAAGTTTGATTGATCGTTAAAAAGAAGAGAAATATGGAAGTGGCATGACATAGCCATGGTCCCATGGACCAATCTTGGATTTGGCAATATCCTCCTTTGTCTTCCAGCTGGAGTACCGAGATGTCGCAATCAACCGTGGGCTTGGAGTTATAGGCTGCAAGCCAGATGATGTCTCTCGAGTCTCCGAAGTCTCGGACTCTTCGTCGGACTGGGAGACTGAAAGCAAACAGTAAGTCAAAGAAGAATACAAGAACATGGCGACGTACAACGGAGTTTCCTTGAACTGGCACTGCGGGACGAAGATGCAGAGACTTTGCGGGTCTCACTGACTTTTCTTGTCTTGGTATCTGGTTCATTGGCCTCAGAGTCGTTATCTGAGTCATTGCTGTCTAGTGTCCGTTTGCGAGACTTGAACAAATTGGAAGCTGAACCTCTTGTCAGGATCAAAATCAATGAAGGTATTCATACTACGCACCTTTTGCCTTGGCAGTAGATGATCCTGACAGTGGTGAGCAGAAAGTCATGTTGCGCTCGATGAGATCACTCACGTGTAACTCTAACATTCGAGGGAGGTCCATCTGAGGCATTATCTGATTCCCATTCATCGTCGTCGTCGTCATTTGCCGCTGCCTCGACAACTTGTATCGACTCGGAACCGGAATCCTCCAGCTTCATGGTGTTCCAAGAGCGGAATGTCGTATCATCAATACCATCTCTGAATGCTGGGAGACATAGTTCAGAAACCACATATGAGAGGATCAAGCAGAAAGTGCGTACCAATAAAGACTTTGGCGTCTGCAATGCCGACCTTGTCACCACCCCTATGCGCCGCAACATGAAACCCATCCGGCCTGTTGACCTCAACAATCTCCAGAATGCCCCTGCTTTTGGATAGAAGTACCCAGAAAGGTGATTTTGTTTGCCTTTGGCCTTCGCAAGCCGTTCAGATGCGTATTTGAATGGAACAGGAAGGTTTTTTGCGAAGAAAGCATGCATTTCATCGTGAGTTGCATTGTGCAGGAAAGAAAGCACGTCACGGTCTATGGCGCAGCCATGGTTGACAAGTTGCGTGATCTGAGCTTTTGTTGGTGCCCTCGGGAATTCCAGAACAGGTGTACCCTTCTTGGTCTGCCAAAGCAAGAATTTCTGTTAGAATGATAATGAACAAATCTAGAAACACCTCGCACCAGGACAGCACTCTTCACAAGGATAATACTTTGTAAACGAACAGTCTTTGAGTCTGATTTTGTAGTTGCAGTGGCCTTTCCACCAGATGATCCTTTGGGGGGTTTCTGAAGGGGGTAGATCAATGAATATATCAACATTGCATATCACAATCATACCATCTCTGGTTTCGCAGGCCTGTACCTGTCGAGAGCGCTAGGGCGTGCAGTTTCAAATTTGCTGGCTGAAGCGGCCTGTTGCCGTTGATCGGCTTCTTGCAATGTCTTCTTGAAAGTGTCCGTAATGCTCGGTTTTGGAGCAGTAGAAGATGCAGACACGTTGACGTCGAGAGTTGGAGACCGCACTACACGTTTACGGTGCTTGCTCGGACCATGTTCGCATTCCCGACACCTCAATGGACCAGGGACGAGTTCACATTCCAGAGGGCAGTCACGACATGGACCATAGTCCGCGTCTGCCATGGATAGAGAGCTATGGGAGATGAAGAAGAATAGAAGGAATGATATGGAGAGGTCCCCGGTTTTTTCATTGGCTTTATAGTTTTTCTGCCTGGTCCGTGCGCGAAATAACCCCAAGATTCGCAGGGTCACGCAACCCCATTGCTCTCCCACAACCCGAGTCCCAGCCTATTCGACAGAGTTATCACAATGTTAAAACTTATTCCAGTTTTGAATACTTGAATTGGAATGGAAATTCCATGGCAGAAACTGTTTAATGCATATCATTACTCTCATCAGCGGGCAGAAAACCATTATAGACGCATAGAGATTGTGGCGCATGATGATGTATATCACATGTCAAAAGCCGACATGACTTCAATATTTCGGATAAATATTCACGCTTTGTTCATTTGTCAAATTCAGATGTATTTGAGAAGGCTAAATATTTTGACTGTCTGTATATATATCAGATAGCTAATTCTGCATACTGAACTGGGAAAGAACTAACAGCCCTTGTGCCCAAAGCTCAGCCCGAGCCTTCCAGATAGGATCTGCAAGCGAAAGCATAATCGGCTTCTTCAGACGTCCAACGGGCAGATATTCAATGTCCGGATACACTCCATTATCCCATTCATGTGGCAAGACTCCGTATCCGGCTGACAAAACCCCACTGACAATTACCTCTTGCAGCGTGCTGAAAAAGACCTCCTCTGCCACTGAACCTGATATGAATGGGTTCGCATGACGAGGAACTTTTACGGCAGAGTGTTTTACCTGTTTCTGCTGCTCTGCAGAGATTTTGTTGGATAAGTCCTCAATCTCTCCAGCTCTCTCATCCTCTGGATGGCCGGCGCCAGTCTCAAGTCCCGTACGATGTGAAGATCCATCCACACCATAGTACTTCCTGATGGTCTCCGGATGGATATTCTCACAATCATCTCCATCTCGAAAGAATCCAGCCCTTGCTTGGCCCAAAAAGTACATGTCCTAGAGGAGTCGTCATAACAAATCCTAATCAAGAATTGAACTTACATTTGGACTCTTATCATAGGCTTCACCACGGATCGGGTGAGAATTCCAATTATTCTTGAAGTCCTCAGCATCCTCGTTGATCCGATCGAGGAAAAGAGTATGGATAAGCCAGAGATGCTCTGGGCTGCTATGATCCAAGCCATGCATCCTTTCCAACCGGGTGAAGAAAGCGCGCCATCGACGAACAAACTGGCTTCCAACCTCGACCCACAAGCGTTCGATCCGCGTGTTACGCGTTGAGCTTTAAATCTGTTAAAAGCACACTTTCAAAGAACAAATGGAGACGTACGAGCCCCACATGAAAGAAGCCCGATTTGGGCCATTCATCATGACCATGTAGATTGAGACTGCAATGTTCTCTGCTCCACGATCTCCACGCATTCGAGATGGCATTGCTCTCTCCTTGACAGCATCCAGGAACAGGTCAAGAACAGTTACTGTACGATAGATAGATAGATAGAATTTTACAGCTTGGTCCCATTGCGGGCACAACCGGCGTGAATCTACTAAGACAGCACGGGAAAATATACACTAAATATATACTACTTTGTCTTGAGAAACACTCAATCATAGAATCCAAGCGTCCCAATCGTGAAAGGGGTAGGAATTAAAGATTCAATTTTGGGTGACCATCATAGCATTTGTTACACTGCATTGGGTAGCGCCACACTTCATAATCGAGCTTCCGGTATTATCTGTGTCCTTGAATACCGCATAGCTTCCGAAGCCAGAGGATGACCACTGACTAATGAACAGGTGATGGCATGTCAGTGGCTCTGGATTGCTCCAGGTACTAGGTAGTGGCGTGATGCAAGTGTGTTATGTCTCGAGTCTCGAGAGTCTTCGTCAGCTAGAGGTTCTTCACGTCCGTGCAGAAGATAGAGTCATGGTGAGTTATCAGCGGGATTCAAAGCTGATGGACCGTGGTATTAGGACTCGGGTGTATTTTTTCGGCACAGCTCGGAGCGCTAAAAAGAGCGTGCAAAACTGATGGCCAATCTCGCAGACATGCAGGAAATATCTGCAATGGTGAGGGCTTCCTAGTCGAAGTGTCTTGCGGGTAAAGCAGATATCGTGGAGGAGCCGTCTGCCCCAGATCTTTAACCATCCTGGATGTCGGTTCTGAGGCACGAAGTGCTGGCTGTGCCATCATTTCGGGACAAATCGGAGCGCCCAAAAGAGCGTAGCCATCAACAAAGCCATGGATCACAATACCCCATCGGATGAGCTTGTGATGTCCATCGAGGTGCCAGAGACTATTGGGTCGCTTGACGGAATACTTGCGACGGCGGATCGTTTGATTATTACGGAGAGCACGGCCCAGGTTGTCAACACGCTTCAAAGACGCGGTAACCCTCCGTCGCTGAACCTTGTGACCGTGTTGTCGGAGAAATCCAATCAGATATCTCATACCTGACTCGGGCTTTCTAGCTTTGAATGTCTTGGTGAGAATGTCAAGATCTGCATTACTCAGGCCTGAATATTGGGAAACACCGTGGCGCTTCATGTACTTCGATAAGGTGTTTCGATGAACACCAAGCAGGTCGGCAATTTCCTGTTTCTTGAGCTGCCGATGAGAAGATGCAGCCTCTGTGAGAAAATCGATATCGATCAGCTTGGCAGGCCGACCACGCTTCTTGGTATGCAGGGTTTCAACAAGCGCTGGAAGAACTTTATCAGCATCCTCTCTGAATATTCAGGTGTCAATTTATGCATCAAACAAAAGTAAACTAGAACATCACGGCCTTCTGCCAGGTCGCGTGCTGTATGCAGCCTGCAGACAGCAAGACCCAGGATATGGGCACATTGATGTAGCCAGTCCGATATGTCGATTTCAGGGTCATCTAGAGTCTCCTGCTCCATAGCCTCAAGGAGCGGAAGCGCATCGGATGATAAGGAATCAATGTGGAATGCGACCCGGAATGGATCCGAATCCTCTTGTGTGAAAGCTTCATATGCTCGTCCATACATGTCAGAGATCATGGTATGAGCACGGGAGAAATTTGGCGTCCATCGATAGCCATCTGGGAGAGCAGGAAATGTGGAGGGCAGGGACATGGGCGTTGCCATCAGGATGGTACAAGATCACGAGTCATGGGATCGATGTTTGATAGTGTCCATTCTTTTTCGGATCATCAGGTGGATCAACACGAGTATCCATCGTGTGAGCCTCGTGTGTAATGGTGCATTGTATTTAAGAGCCTGATTTCCGATAAATTCTCAAGTCTCCACATGTCGGATCCAGCTATCAAGCCTGAGCATACCCAGATCCAGGGACTTTGGGAGAAGAAGGATGGGAATTTTTTCTTCCAAGTCAGTGCATTCATCAACAGCATGGCAGTAAATTCATGATGTTCATATCACCCAGGCCGGTAATCAGCGCTTTCTTCTCGATCCAGGAGCACTGTCCCGAGGCTCCAAATTCTTCACCACAATGCTTGGAATTCAGCAGCCCAAGGGTGCAGAGCCAGCGGGACGATATGAGCACTCACCTATCAAGGTAGCTGGGCCAGCGGAAGCAAATCCAAAGTTCTTTGAGATCTACGCCTGTCTGACACACGCAGTGTGAGTCGGTTTCAGAAATCAAAGTTCTGCGCTGACGGCTATTTGATACAGGCCTCCCGACATTCCCCGTGACCTCCCTTTTCATGTTGAGCCCCTCCAGTACAGCCGCTATCTCGGTGCGCCAAATCTCCGCCCTCTGGCGCTGAAAAGCATCAAAACCTGCGGCCTGTACAATATTGGATCACCTGCACTGCTCATTCATGTCTGTTTCGAGTATGGAACAAAGGAACCATTCTCAAGGGCATTTGATCATTTGCTTGAGACGCCTTGGTCTGATATGCCACCTCTCGAGACGACCAAGATTCCCATTCATGTTTATGACGTTGTCAGTTGGCTAAAGGAAGCCATGGATCTTCACATGCGCCGGGTTGCTTCGGAGCCTCCACGGCTCAAGCCCCATCCTTCCACTTGTCCTGATCGCATTGGCTGTGTTGAAGACTGGGAAGCATCTTGGTGGCTCCACATGGGAAAGTTGTTGTTGAATGGAGTGGAACCTCTCATCTGGTCAGAAGCATTGGAGCGTTTCAAGAAGATTCCTAGCTTTGGAAGGGTAGCGCCATCGTGCCGAGAAGCCTTGCTCACAATTGTTGACAACGAGACGGGCTATTTGGCTAAGTATACTCCAATCTTTCACATCAGAGAAGACCTTGAGGCAGGGATCCCAGGCCCGGTGGATGAATAGAGGAAAGGATTCACTGAGACAATTGAAGACACTGGATCACTCAATCAATATATCTCTACTCACATGATCCACTATATGTTCATTGTAATCCAACACTGTGGCACTGAGGGACCAAAATGATACCGGCTCGAAGTGACGCGTCTGATCACGTGCTGGGAAAACCGCTATTCGTGTGGTTCAAAATCTCAATCCTACTGCTCTATGGGTACCCCTTGGCCATCACAGGAAGAACAGAGTGGTTGCCATATGTTCTGAATAGACATAAGGTATATCAAAAAATACCGCGGGGGATTCCATCAATTTCGCGGGGATATCAATAAATGTGCATTTGGACGCCCATATTCTAAGTCATCCAATGGTCCCACCCTGTTTTCTATCATCTACTGACAATGTTGTACTTCTTAGTAAGCCAGTTGTCAAGAATTATCACTATTTGCCAACCAGATTGATGACTGCCCAAATTTGAGGACTCGTACCTCCCGCTGCAGAATGGCCTCTATCCCCACTGCTACGATATAAAGTGGCGGTCCAATTGCACACATGTTCTGGCTTTCAGAAGATGATTAGGGGAATCACACAGCTGAGCAGTATGAAAAACACAGGCCAGATCTCTATGGAAAAATGGTAGCACCATGGCCCCTTCATTCGGGCTGCATGTGTATCCGCCCATGTCAAGGTATTTTCTTTTGTGCTGTGCTGTACTGGATCTGGTTTTGGGCTGTGCTATGATGGATATGCTTCTAGTTGTGCTGCGATGGGTACACTTTTGATTTCATGCTAGCCTTTGCTCTTTACCCTGATAATGAGATACTTCTTTTTGGCTTCAAGATCCTCTTTCCTCTTGAAGATCCTCATTATTACCGGTTTTTGTCGATCTCGCTCGTTTGCATCCGACTATTGGTGGGATTTGCAACTTTGTTGCCTCGGTTGGATTTTGGAATCTTGGTCGGAATTGGCAAGTTAAATAGACGAGAGAAGAGAATGAGACATAATAGCAAACCAAAAGGGATAGGTGCGGCGACTCTCATTTCTCCTTGCAAGCTTTTCCTTATCTGTGTATGCAGATAATTCTGTTTGTGTCGTTGGATACCTAATTGCGAGCATATCCTGCATTCGAGATGACAGCTTACCCTCATATATACCAGTGGGTTAGAGGCCAACCGTTCCGGTGGCAGATACGAGTCCCCCATTTTTTGAAAATGTCATAAATATTATCATATTACATATGTTGGAAAATAAGCTAGTTTACCATACACTTACTTTCCCTACCTAATACCTCTACGTACCTCTCACACTCCTCACTAGATCAGTCAACAAGGCAGGATGCAAGATTTGATAGCCCGATGAAGCCGAGTATGATAACAGATCAAGGCGACATGACACGAAAGGAACTTTAGACAAGAAGACAGAAATCTCCGTCTGCTGGAAGGCAGACCAAGCGTAGCGATAGGAAGAAGAATGATTGACCGTCTGACAAGCTGTACCGAAAGCCAAATGCCTCCGGACAAGAAGCTCTCAGTACACAATAAAAGGAAAACACAAGGGAAATGATGTTGAGAACCAAAAGAGACGCGAGACAGAGGAGGAAGTGGAAAGAAAGAAATTGAAACTGAGATCCTGCGAGACTAGAAGGCTTGAAGGGCAAACAAAGCAGAAAAGGAACTAGAGATTGCAACATACCTTGGGGAGAGAGAGATTGCGAGGCTCAAGTAATTCTGGGCCGACGGAAATACGGTTGCAAGCGCAGACCCCGCGAGACCGCGAGACATGGGGCAGCCCATGGCAGTGGAACCCAGACCAAGAAGAGATCATTGAAAGAATAAGGCAGCGAGAAAACAGAGGAAGAAGCAGGAAATAGCTGTGACTGTAGGCATTGTGGTTGGTTGAGAGCAAGAGACGCTGGCAGTGGTGCCACGTTTCAAACATCAGGTGACAGTTGAGTTTCCCATCACCGCCGGTCCGAAACCCGGTGAGGGCTTACTTCGAACTTCATTCAAGACTGACTACTGCCACGATATTAACAAAATGAGATAGCAGTGGTGGGCGCTGATGTCTTTCTGGCGTCGTGGGGTTGGTCAATTTCAGCGTCAAATCGCAAAGGCCGCGTCAGCGTAACGATAGAAGAGGATACATCAGCAAGATGACAAATAACTTTTTGCGCTTGTAAACACGCAAAAAAGCGCAAAACACGCAGAAAAACACGCCGGAATACGTAAAATACGTAAAAAGTTGAAACACGCAACTTTTTATGTCCGAAATCTGACAAGCGGAACACCGCACATAGTGTGAAAAGCCAGACTATCAGCCAGAACATTGCTCACAACTTTTCAAATGATTTCTACCTCACTACTATATTACTGTACAAGCTGGTTTTCAGTGGATTTCGTGGTACAGGTCTGCTCGTTGCCACGGTATGAGGTGATGACGTCTGTGAGAGTGTGACGACGGCGACGGCGATCAGGACCCTTTCCGGCATCCCACAGTGCCAATCAGCTTCACTGCAGCTCCCACGTCCCTCGCAAGATATATTTGAGTGTCAACTTGGATTTGGTGTCTTTTTCTGAGCCGGTCTTCCAGTCTCGCGCTTGCCACAAGCGCAAATACGGAAAAAGCGGACAAGTAAATTGTGATTTTGCTGATGTAGAAGCTGTGCCTGGGAGCTGTGAGATGTGATCTATCTCCGCTAGGTTCTTTGATGGCAGAGCTCTGAATTTTAATTTTTGATGACATCCAACAAACGAGCCCACAAGGGACTCGTGACCGATGGCTGCGGGATTTGACACCGCTTCCCAATACTGGGTGCACGGAGGACCCCGGAAAACCCGGCTAAAGGAGTGGGTCCTCCGAAACCTCGAAAATGGCCATTTATATCCGGATCCCAAAAAGGAAATTGTCATCCGGGGGCGGACCCAGACCTCGCCAGGATCATGTTTTATATCCGGACCAAGGACCCATGCCTAAATTAGGACAAAATACTGATTTTTGCTACATTATACTGACTTTTCGCTATCTACGTATGTTAACAGTTAATCTGAATCATTCTCCAACTCGTTCGCAGGGTTTTTGGCCATCCCTCGCGCTTTGCGGCCACGAAGGGTCTTGAGCGCTTTGACTATGGACTGCTTCTCGAGCTGGAGAGCACGGAATAAATCACGGTCCTCACCAGCAAGAATTAGTCCACCATCCTGTGTTGTCTGAGGAGCCTGAGCCAATGCTACAAGGAAAGGGTGCGGGTCTAAACGGGCAAACCGTTTACAGTAGAATGGCGGAGATATACCACGAAATTGAGCTGCTGCAAGATGGTTATAGATCTGGGCAGCCAGATACGAGACAGCAGCGATGCTCGAGCTGTCAGATACCCAAGAATGGTGTCCATTCTTTCCCCCTGTTTTGGAAAAAAATAGCAAGGACTGAAACACGATGAGCTTTGAATTGTCAGATCAAAGGGGCCTTACTCTTGCAGACTACGAGTTTGTCCTCATGAAAGACAATGCCGAAACCGCCAGATGAAGTCTCGGATACCATGAGAGGTGAGAGCGCAGAGACGCGGGCCGAACCCAAGATCAGAGGCAGTTTTACGGACTTGAACACCGTTGTACGCTTCTTGAGGTTCTGAAACCGGCTTTATCAGCAAAAAAATCATCGGGCGCACAGAAAACTCACCTTTGCAGCAACTGCAGTCGCAGAGACAGCCGCATTGGCTGAATTACCGGCTGGCGCCACACTAGGCAGGGCACCACCGACGACAGCATCCCGACCACCAGGAGCTGGGACACGTGGTTCAGGTTCCTTCCACCGTTTATCTCTGTTAGCACCTGTGCTAATTCCCCTGGTCTCCGCATTCTCCCTTCTAGCAATGTCCAAGAGCTTCCGATACAGTTCAGAGCGTTGACGTTTAGCCAGGGTTGCTTCCGACTCAGCGCCAATGGAAATCTTAGCGGTCTTCGAGTTCTTTGGACCTCGAATCCCAGTTTCTGCTTGGCGGCTATGATGAGACATGCGAAGGCGTACAAGCTCATCCAGTGATGCTGTGTGCAGGTAAGAGGTATCAGAAGCCTGTGTTCCGACATTTACTGGAGAGAGGGTATCTGCAAGAGCTTTTGCAATGATTTGAGCTTCATCAGTAAGCGCTTCACTTCGCTTGTCATCGTCAAACTCGGCCATGGCGGAACTAGTAGAAACAATTAAGACACCAGAACGAATATCCAGAATGTGAAAGGCTTACATCCAGATGGTCTCTTTTGCTTTTATTGCGGCTGCGGTATACCGAAGTGCCATTATCTCATGCTCGTCTTTGTCCAGAATCGGATCATATCCTTCCAGCGACTCCACCACTTGGAGAATCTTACTGGTCGAGACTTCCGACTCAGACTCTGAGTCCGATTCTGAGTCTGATGAACTACCACTGTCGTCGGAGTCGGAGTCTGGCTCTTTGTCATTCGAGTCGGAATCCGTCTCTTTTTCGTTTGGGGCCGGATACCATGTACGAACACTTGGAAGGGCGGTCCCCTGAGATCCAGACTCGTCTGAATACAAATCATCAACCGATAATCCAAGCCATGCGAAGAGATTCTCAGCTTCGCCATAGGCATGGACTGATGCTGCATCAATTTCACTGTCGGTGGGAAATGTGGCGAGGTTGACAAGATTGATATCTTTGTTGTCCATATACGTGTGGTTATAACCGCTTGCTCGCTCTTTCCCGTTCGAGAATTTGGCTGCAAACACAGCCTCACGCTGGCGAACAAAGAGTTTCGGGAGCATCTGGTAGAAGTCTTCGAGAGTGAAATCGGTGATGGTTTGTCGAGACATCCCGAAGATATGCTCGCAGATCTCCGTCAGCAATAACCAGGGAAGAAGTGGATATTTGCCGGGCAAATGGTCACGATAGATGAATACAAGCTGAAGGAAGCCTTGAATGATTCGTGCGGTGATAGCAACAGCTTCTTTAGACAAGAAATGCTTGTGTTTCGGATATTTGGCGTGGTTGAGAAACTTCTCCCAGAACTCGAAGAAGAAGTGAGCTCGCAATACCATTTGAACACGATCAATGATGGAAATGTGCCGATTTTGGTATACATCGAGTAGCTCTCCGCAGATGAAGAGGTATGCAATTAGGCCGCGCTCTTCCGGGTATGATTTAGCGAGCCATTCCAGTGTATGACCGGAGAGCAAACGGATAGCGGCACTGTCATCCTGGCGGTCCAGTTTTTCGACATCACGGTTGAATATGGGACCACCTTCAAATGCAATGCGACGAATCTGAGAGTAGAGGACAATATTGTTGGGAAATGTTGGATAATGTGCTCCGCTCATGGCATTATTTCGGTCTGTCTTCCCATTATGCATCGAGTCCTGCAAGTTTGCGATTGGATGGTCACCGTAGAAAGGTATCGCAACACGTAATCTGCCATTTTTGCCAAGTCGAGGGTGGGTGATGGGGTGCGAGTAGCATTTGCATCCAACAATGCTTGTACCGCACGTTCGGTTGAACTTCCATCGCAAGCATAGGATCTCAGGGGTATCTTGAGACCTATGAGACCATCAATGATCTTGCGGAGCAGGTGCCATAGTTCCGAAGCATCCATGCTAGCTGAGATCCCTAGAGCAGCAAGAATAATTGTTGGAATAGATGGCATAGGCACCTGAAGACACCAAAGACGAAGCTGGTAGTACCAACAGAATCAGCTCATTGTTTTGATGTTCAACGAAATAACATAAACATACCTTGGTCGCTTTCTGGATATTGGCTTGTTGAATGGCCTGTTCAAGGAGCTCTGGATTTGCGACCAATAGAGGCTCTCCTGTGCTACCGAGCATACAAAATCCCTGGCGATCGCTATCCCAGAAGGGTCTCAATGCTGGCGAAAGTTTCGTATCGTCACAACTCAAAGCAACTGGACCACTGTAGTTGAGGTTTTCTAAATGGGCTGCGGCGAGAGTGAATGTCCTTGGTGTGATACCAATTGGAAATGAAGGCTGTTTAGCGCGCTGCATCCTTGAGATGATATCAATGACTGTTCAGAGACCAAATGATTCATACATACCGCAGCGCCCGAGCAGTAGGCAGAGGAAAAATGTCTGACAAAGCTTTGTATGCCCGTGGCGAGAATGCATGCATTATATGCGCCCATTCGGTGATATCTGGACTGTGACGAAAAGCCTGCATTCCAATGCCACGCTCAGCTTTCTCCTTCTTGATCACATATGACTGAATTAACCCCTTGAGAAGGTCTCCAGCTTGGTTGGCCTTGTAGTCTCCAGAAAGTAGCCCAGCGACAAACCGGACTTCGAGGCATTTCAATGGATCCTAGAAATAACATAATGAGCTAATTCATTGAGAAAAATGAAGAGACGCACGTCAAGCTCCATGATCTTCTCAATGCCAATCGTGTAGCTGTATATATGAGCCAAAGTCTTCTGAGTGTGACGGTCATTGGTAAATTTGTAGTTCTCGAGTGGCGGCATCGGTATGGATATCGCATTCTTGAAACGACGGAGACGATAAACCCTGGGTGGGTTTTCCGGGGTCCTGTGCACGGCGATGGAGGACGTAAATGGCCTGAGAACTGTATTTATGGTAGTGCCGAGATGCCGGATCTACGTTGATTTACAATATTGTGTGAATTCTCACGACTATGTACATGACATAATGACCAAGAGCATATTACTTCAACCTGATTACAAGATGCCACGTCACACAGGAAGCTGTGCGGCGCACGTGATCCATCCCCACTACAGTAGCGGACAATCAAAACCCGCCTATTTTGGGACCGTGGGTATTTGGTTATACCCAGCCGGCTGAAGACCTGTAAAGTCTGGGAAATTGTGTAAAACAACTCAGATTGATGAGATGAACCAAATGGCACGAGCAAAAATGTGAAATTCTTCCATATAAGGAAATTTAGCCTTCAAAATATTGAGAAAAGTCCAAAAGTGTTCCCACGGATACAAAAACACCGCCAATCGACTCCTTTTGATGAACCGGTTCTGATTCAATAGAAATAAATACCTTCTAACGAGCGGTTCCGGCTGGAATCGGGGTTTAAAAGTTGCCTTTTTGGGATGGGACCCGAGCGATATCGGTCAGAATTGCCGAAAAGGGTACACAATGTTCGTTCAAATGAGCCAAAATATTGAGAAAAACAACGGCTCATGGGAAAAACTTCGGAGGGGTGCCAATCGACTCCGTTTGATTTCCTGAGTCTGAATCCATCAAAATTTTGCTCCTGCTATTACTTAGTAACGCTGTGGGAAATATGCGGACTTTGATTGTCCGCTACTGTAGGTTCTTTGATGATGAGATCACGAAAATCGCTCACACCCAACAAACGAGCCCCATAAATGGGGACTCGTAAACCATTCCCTCCATCACCAGCATCAACGTTGAACCCACCCGTTTCTTCGGCATTGCCCGACGGCGGATCACCGTGTTCGGCGTTCCGCTCCTCGCCCATAGACTCTCTGGCGTCGGCTCGCTTTACCGCCTCCGGCGCGCGCAGTATCGGCGGGAGCGGGATTTACTAATCAAGACGCAGTGTATCTCGATTTGGGATGAAAAGGCGACATGGCAGAACAAGGAGGACAGACAGATCACACTGGAAGTGAGAAAGAATACTGAAACTGAGCAAGGCGGAGGGCTTCTACCATGAATGCTGTCCCTGAGCTCACACTAACACTCCCCAATTCAAGGCCAACGCACCAAGGCCGGCGCCTATAAGATGGTTGCTGCCTTTATTGCAAGTGTGCCGAGGCTGAAGTTTTTCCAGTGAACTGTTGCCTTTTGCTTTTGATCACTGTCGCTGGCTGCCGTTTTTGGTTACTGCACTGTGGGCTTTCACATTGTCTTTCATGTTGTCTGGCCTTATTTTCTGCTTTATATCCTGGTCCGTTGGTTTTGGTTTCCAGTGCTTTGTGGGTTTCTTTGTTCTCGCTATGCAAGGTTTCACTGTCTTTGGGCTTTAACCATACCGGTCCCTTGCGAGATTTG
Organism: Mycena floridula; assembly: GCA_029320655.1. Taxonomy (NCBI): domain Eukaryota; kingdom Fungi; phylum Basidiomycota; class Agaricomycetes; order Agaricales; family Mycenaceae; genus Mycena; species Mycena floridula. Next base: position 553,760 of record JARIHS010000027.1, read on the forward strand.
GACTGAGGTGATATCATTTTTTGAGTATTGTGGTTATTGTCATCACAGAAGAAAGTGTCCCGGTCTAGTGGTGCTATTTTAATTTGGGTGTACACCTCAGTGATTGAATGCTACATATACTCTCCCCAATGCTAAGTTTGCTTGTGTCTTGACTTGACTGATCCTTGCAATATCATGGTCCAGTATGTTGTCTAGATAGGCATCATGGTATGCTAACCAAAGTGTTTATATGGCTACATCATGAGTCTCAAAGTGGATGCTGTATTGATCTTCTATACGAGAATGAAGCCTGAGACCGACTTCCAACCTATCAAAGAGTGATCAAATCTTGAAATATCCAACCAAACACATCCTCTCACTGCTGATGATCAATGCAATATCATCATCCAGTGTGCTAATCTACCAGGCTGTTTTGACTTTTGTTTGATTCCCCATCTCAGTTTTGAATTTTCCAAGCACTGTTATAAATCATGATCATGCTCAATCGCTCCATGATCCCTGAGGGCTGTGGAACAGAGCAGTGAAACCATGAGGTAATAAAGTAGTGCAATGATGGAGGAGTACAGTGATCTCCTCATAGACCTCATATGAGTAAACGCAGCCCGGATCTCTAGTGAAAAATAATATCACAGCAGCATCTTTGTTCGAGCTCCTTGTGAATTGGTGAATAGTGTTTGGATTTTTCGTGCAGCATTATATCTGCTTTTGCTGGCCTCTGTCTTCATGGCATTATTGCTGAGCTCATTTAAGCTGGATTATATCCTGTTTCCCTTGCAACAACTGCCTGGATATTCAGACCTAATCATATTCAACAGTTGCTCCTCAGGGCTGAGAGCCTCAACTTTAATCTCCAGTCTGGCTCAGCATAGCATCATTGACATGCTACCAATGTCATCCGTATCTGACCATCTTCAGCGGGCTATGGGCTTCAAATACTACTGATACCACAAGACGCCAGAGCAGGAGTTCCAGCATAGACCTGGTATCGGTGGACCCAGCAGACACGTCGAGGGTTTCAGGGAAGATGGCGAGCTGCCGATGTTGAAATGGATGGGCAGCGAAGCTCTGTCGGATCCAGTGACCATAAATTCCTTTTGTCTCTGAAAAGCTTCAGCGACAGCAAGAAGCGGCCAAAAAGCAATGTACGGGAGTTCCAAGCTACTCCTAAACAAACATCGTCCCCCGACAGAGCGTCGACACGTCTCCCCTTATAGTTGCACTTGAGGCACGGCTGCCTTCGATTTTGATAAAGCATCATCGACTTCTTGGAAAAGATACGAGCTGTTATTCTGGGCGCCGATGTGCGCAGGTGATACACGCTTGAGGATGATAGCAAGCTGATCTTGTCGAGACCTGGAGCTCATCGGTCGACGGGAGAGATGGCGCTGTCCTCTGAAAACCCTTAGCAACTGCAGAAGAAGAGACGCAAAAGAGACGTACAGCATCAGTCCGTCTCCAATGTGTACTGAGAGCTGATAATGGAATGTGCTGTGTTGTTCAATAGGTACATCCCCTTATCACTGAAATTGTTCTTTTGTCATCCAATCTAATGTGATCCTGTAAAAATGGCACAATACAGATCCTGGCATGTCTGTTCAGCCGTTCTTCAGCCAAGACCGCGTCGGAAATAGAGCGCACGTGCCAGGAGTGATCCGGACGTCTCCTGTAGGCTTTCCGGTGGTGTCCGGAATCAACAAATGAGCCCATGTGTGCGCTCATAACACATCGGGATTAATGCCTGTGATTACAAGCCGAATTAAGAATGGGACAAAAAAGCCTCGTACCCGCAATTCACACACAGCTCGGACGAACGAGCATTGTGATATTCTTGCTGAAATTAGATTAGGTCTTTGTTGATTGGATTGGCCTGTGGTTAGATTACTGTACTCACGAGTTGACCAAGAGGTGAATTTGGAATCTGAATGTCTCTTTGAAACTAGACACTTCAAATCACACACATCAAATGGATGATTCTGATACATATTTACTCTCTAATTGGAGTATATGTTGGTCCACATCTCACCACTTTGTTAACTCATGGTCTCAGTGAGCCGTTCCACAGCGCTCAGGGATCATAGAGCAATCAACCATGATCATGATTTAGAACAGTGTTTGCAAATTGAAGGATCAGGTGGGAAATCACATATGAGCCCAAAGATTCTCGTAATTCTGCCGCACTGGATAATGATATTGCAGTGATCATCAGCAGCGAAAGAATATATTTGGCAGGATATTTCAACTGGAGCCATCGGTTCATCCTTTCATAGACTGGACATTGGTCTCAGACCTGAATGGAACAAAAAGGCTTCATGTGATTGTGGTGGATGATCAATACAGCATGAGGTTTGAGAGTCATGATGTAGCTATATAAACACTTTGGATAGCATACCATGACACCTATCCGGGTGACATACTGGACCGTGATATTGCAAGGATCAGAGGCACCAACAGTGACAGTCAGGATGTTTGAAGTCAAGCCGTGCCATGAGCAAACTTAGCATCAGTGAGAGTACAGTATTTGATCACTGAGTTGTACACCCAAGCTGAAATTACACCACTTGAGAGGACTCTTTATTCTGTGATGGGAGTTCACCACATAAAGTCTACCTCATTCAAATTCTTGACTAAACATAAGGGACAATGTTGACTGCAATTTTGCTGGCTATCCAAGGAAATTCGAAGAGCATCTGGAAGCAATGCATTTGGGGAAACCATAACCGCAACACTCGACAAATGGCATCGCCAACCACGCAGCAACGAAAGAAACCAACAAAGCTGGCAAATTTGAAACTAAAACCAACAGACCAGGATATGAATCAGCAAACAATGCCAGTGAATGTGAAAGGAAATGCAAAAGACTTTGTTAACCAAAAGGGGCAGCCAGTCACAGCGATCAAACTAAATGGCAAAAACCCACCAAAAATCTAACCTTGGCGCCCTTGTCATGAAGGCGGCGATCATCTTGGAAACGTTGGGTCAGTTAGTTGGCCAGTGAGTTGTACATATTAGTAGGAGTTCAGCGGGTAAACCTCTCATCCTCGAATCGAAATGCCCCTCGTGTTGATTCGCTAATCCCGATACCGCCCCGCGTGTCCCGATTGGGAGAGAGCGCGGACGTCAGCGTCGGTCCTCCCGCTCCTTCCAAACTCGGCGACGTAACCGAGTCATTCGCACTGGGAGCATAACTAGGGCACCCCAAACTCCCCGCCTCTTCCTCTCCCTCTCAACCCACCCCCTTCTCCTCCCTAACCCCCCACTGAAGTGCGTGCGTGTTGGGGAGGCGTCATGGAGGCGTGGAGCTGAACACAGTGATGCTCTGCCGGCGTCAAGGGATACTGACCGGAGCAACAAAGCGCCCGAGGCAAATGAGTCGATGATTGAGGAGCGAGACGCCGGATATGCCGTCAAGGTCGAGATATTGCCAATGTCGATGAAAATCAACGGTAAGACCAACGTCGTCGAGGGAATGTCCACGAGGAGAAGGTCGACGAAAGTGGAGACAGATTCCAGAAGGTAAGGGTGAATACGGAGATGCATCGAGGCAATGGCGAGACCGATGTACTCGATCAAGCGTGAAGCGATTGACGTCCATATGGCGTCGACAAATGAGGTCATATGCCCAATGTCGAGGTAACGTTGAACAAGGTCGGAAAGATTCTCGAAGCCGGAAACATCGCTGCAATGTCGAGAGGAGCGTCAAAGCGAGTGACGAAGAAGCATTCATGAAGCATCCAGCATTGACAGAGTCGAGGAAATGGGGGAAAAAAAAGATAAAACAAGCACGGTCAGCAAAGGAACTGTCTCAAACAACATGGCGACATTACCTTGCGATTGACTTGCTCGCGCCTTTTAAACCTTCTTCATCTGCTTCTGCTTCTTCTGTTCTGGAACTAGGTGAGAAAAGGAAGCTTTCCCATGCTCCGCATTCTTGGATCAAGGATGATTGTGATGCGGATGGCGGATGACCTGGCGGTCCATCCACAGCATGCCTTACTCAGAGCAACATTGCAGATATATCAGAGACAGTTTACATTCATGAGACCCGAATTATCAAAAATGTGTGCATTAAGGGAATAGGAGCTAGGATATCAGTGGCGTCATTTCCTGTTTTGTACTTCAAAATGCACATGTTTTTCTGGCGCTCTCTGCTTTCCCTACTATGCAACTATTGCCTGAGCCAAGTGGTAAGTCCCTTGCCAAGTCAAAACATTGTATCTTGAATATCTTGATTATACACACATATAAGTGGTAAGCTGAATTTTGCTTCTGTCCAATGAACGAGGCCATAAATGGGACTCGTAACATGGCTGTTGAGGGGGTGACTGGATAGACTGATATGATTTACTAATTGATTTGGTGCTCTCTTCGGTTTTCAGGATCTGTATCGAGATCAATGGGAGCCTTGCTGTGTTTTCATGCTATGATTGGGGAGGGGGATATGATCTCTGCCATACAAAATCAACACAAAATGGAGATTTGAGGACATACAGACTATGAATGGAGAATTGAACGACCAAGCTGTTGTGTAATGAATCCTCAATCATAAATCTTAGCTGTGTTTCCTGTCCTAGCCTGGCTTTTAGAGTTCTGAACCTGTACCAAGTTCTTTGAGACAGGACCAGATAGTTACTTTGAGCCAACACCATACCTTGAGCAAGAGTTCACTGAACACCTCACTTGAATGATGTGATCAGATCTGAATCCTACAAGAGATGTAACAGTTCGAACTTGTCAGGGTATCCGAAATTATGTTGATAACAGTGGGAAAAATGTCCAATACTTTCCATCTCAGTATCCACAAGAAGCTCGAACGAGGAGGCTCCTGTGATTCATTCTCAAACATGTACCTGACCTGTGTCAACTACAACCAGGTCTATGCTGGAACTCCTGCTCTCAGTGCTCTGGCCTCTTGTGAGACCACTACTGTTCAAATTTGGGCTATAGCCCGCTGAGGATGGTCCGATGCCGATGACATTGGTAGTATAATAATGATGCTATTCTGAGGAAGACTGGCCCGGCGAATCTCAAACTTAAGGCTCTCAGCACTGAGGAGCAACTGTTGAATGTAATCAGGTCTGAATATCTGGTAGAATGATTGTCCGCGCAGTTGTTGCAAGGGAAACAGGATAGAATCCACCCTAAATGAAGAGCTCACGGAAATAATGACAGAGGCCAACAAAAGATACCATATGACGGTGCACGAAAAATAAAAATTCTTTGTCAGACCATGATTTAGACAGGCAGCTCGAACAAAGACGTTCCTGTGATATTATTTTTCACTAGAGATCCAGGCTGTTGTTTACTCAATGGAGGTCTATGGTCAGATCACTTTACTCCTCCTCTGTTAGTCCACGCCTCATCACATTGTACAGCTATACATTGGTCCACATCTCAATACTTTCTTATCTCATGGTCTCAGTGATCTGTTCCACAACCGTCAGGAATCATAGAGCAATCGGCCACGATTATGATACAGACCAGTGCTTGGAAGATTCAAAGATGAGGTGGGGAATCAGATAAAAATCCACAAAGCTTCCTAGATCTACTATGCTTCTTAGATCCGCCACACTAGATGATATTGCAGTGATTATCAAAAGTGAAAGAATGTGTTTGTCAGGATTTTTCAAGTGGAGCCATTGAACCATCCTTTCATAGGTTGGAAATCAGTCACAGACCTGAATGGAACAAAAAAGCTTACTATATCAGCACGAATGATTGCAACATGAGGTTTGACAGTCATGGTGTGGCAATATAAATCCTTTGGCTAGCATACCATGAAACCTCTACAGACAACATACTGGACCGTGACATTGCAAGGATCAGCGGCACCAGCGGTGGAAAGATGGCATTGTCAGGATGTTTGAAGTCATCTTGAGCCACGAGCACACTTAGCATTGAGGGGGAGTACAGTATTTGACCAATGACCACTGAGTTGTACACCGAAGGTGAAATTACACCACTATACCAGAGAGGGACCCTTTATTATGTGATAGGAGTTCACCATACAATGTCTACTTCATCCAAATTCTTGATCAACTCAAATAGCATCTGAAAAGGAATGTACCAGTGAAATAGAGGCCGACAAGCGGAAAATACGAGTCCCAAAGTTTTTGGGTGAACTCAGTGTTTTGACTCGCTTCTTTGGAGCTCGCCAAAACATTACTGGGTGTTGGAGAGGTTTTTCCAATGGTCGCACTGGATATCGGAGCTTAAATCTTTCTAGAAAAGAGGGAACAAGAAAAAGAAAGAAAGGAATCATATAAGAGCCAGGATTGCGGCAGCTAGCCACAGGATCACACCAAATGGCAAAATATCACCAAACAATCCAACCCCAGCGCCCGTGCAATAAAGTCAGGAGCCATCTCGTAGGCATCGAGTTGGGTTGGTTAACATGCGACTGGGTGAATATTAGTATGAAGTGTAAGCTCCCATCCTCAAAAACGGCCTGTGAAACCCCTCATCAGCTCCCGGTCTTCTTCTTTCTCGCTTCCAGTGTCTTGTAGTGCTCCTTGTCGTGCCACGTCGCTTTGTTGTCCCAAATCAAAATGCCCCGCGCCTCGAAGGGCTAATCCTACTCCCGATCCTGGGCCATGTCCTGTCGATCTCACATTGGGAGACAACGCTGAAGTCAGCGTCGGGCGTCCCGCTCCTGCCGAACTCAGCGATCTAACCAAGTAATTCCCACTGGGAGAAAACGGAGTGATACGCCCGAGGCACTGGAGGCGGTAGAGCAAGACAAGGCCAGGGAGTCAACAGTCAAGGAACTGCTCAACAAGCCTCCTCCGAAGTCCCTCCCGAATCACCAGAGGATTCACAGGACAGCTATTTCAGGGTTATTATTGTTACTGCTGACAAGTACGTGAGTTTCGCTTCAAGAGGGCTATAGTACTGAAACTCTAATGAGTGAGTATTTTTGAAGATCAGCAAGTCAAAAAGGAATAATTTACTTCATTAACCCGGGAATCGGGATGTTTTTAGCATCAGGGGCGCTGAAAAGATGGGGTTGTCAGCCGGCTAAAAGAATCTGTTCATCAGATGATGAGGTGTATAGTACTTACTGAAAAAAACATGTTGGAATTGGATCAGGTATAAGCTGCATTTTTGCACTGTCGGGCCGCAAGTCATTCAGTGATGTTCTCAAGCATTGTATTGAGCAAAGGATGGACTGATTTGGCATCAGATGAGAGTCGTGGTATTGTGATCCAGTGAATTCTCAGACCTACCTGCTGATGCTCTACTGAATTTGGTGACAAGCTGGTACTTCAAACACATGTACAAAAAAAGTCAGGAAAGTCATGTTTTTTTTTTACATGGATGACGGTTGACTGCAAGGATGGCTTGGTCAGGATATTTGAAGTCGATGTGAACTGAAGTGCAAACCGAATTACAACGCACATCCTTGGAGTGATGAGTCGCACTTGGGTATCATGGTGATTTGCGTGGGTTCGGTCTTGTTGCAAGAGGATGGTATGTTCATTTATGGACGGACTGATTTGAGAGGAAAAATGCTTGCCGGAAACTAATCACACAACCTCCAAGTTCAAAAAAACTCAAGCGATATGTTTTATATCTGCATCTGCACTTGAGAAAAAGTGCATATGGGCTCTGAATGACTATGATGTATACAACCTTCCAAGAATGATGTGTATATATGCATCCAAGAAGCTTGAATGCAATGATTCTCAAAATATCATTGTCTAGTGGCACAACGCTCTGAAGATTTTTGGATTTGTGGTTCATTCCCTGTTATCTTTCAAGAATCATGCTCTATATATGCACTGTTAGTAGTCTAGATGGGATGTATGATCAAGTATATTGCCAGTATGCACCGCAATCTTCAATACTCTATGCACCATTGATCTAGTGTAGATGCAGGTATCAAACACATTGTGACGATTTTTGGACCTGTACTTCAGTCTTCAACAAGCACTCCTTCAAGTTCCTGTTCCTCTTACCATGATCCCTGAGAGCCTACGTGGAAATCATTCCAACAGCCTATATGGACCATGACCTTTGCACTACATGCTTCAGTTTCAGTATTGATTTTGAGCTTTTAATTGCTCCCAAATGGCCCTCAGCTTGTATCTCTATAGCCAATGGAAGAAAAAGACTTACAGGAAGAGATACTACAAGACAGGGGTTCATCAGGCCATGTATGCTCCAGCAGATCATAAGTGTATATGGCAAGAGTTTTATATTTGTGAAGGTTATTCAGTGAGCGAGTGAAACCCTACTTGGTTGCTGGAAGGGGGTCTTATACTCACAAAGAACAAAAAGATGCCTTGTGCAAGAGCTCACTGAACGCCACACCTATCAAAAAAGGTGGTAAATCCGAAAGCTTCAAACTTAATAAGACCTCAGCAGTCTGACCCTGTTAAAAAATTTCATTGACATCTGCCACCAGTACTGTGGAGCATAGGTCTGAATATCGAGGAGTTGTTGCAAAAAATTCAGCTCAAATGAAGAGCTCATGGCAACAATGACAGAGGCTAGCAAAAGCAGATACTGTATAATCCCGCACGAAAAATAAAATATTCTTCCTGGTGCTGTTCACCAATTCACAGGGATCTCGAACAAAGATGCTACTGTGATATCATTTCTCACCAGAGATCCAGGCTGTTGTTTACTCAATGGAGGCCTACTGTACTCCTCCTCTGTTAGTCCACGCCTCATCGCATTGTGCGGCTATATGTCGGTCCACGTCTCATTACTTTGTTAGCACATGGTCTCACTGATCTGTTCCACAACCCTCAGAGATCCAAGAGCAATTGATCATGATCATAATTTAGAACAGTGCTTGGAAAATTCAAAAATGAGGTGGGAAATGAAACACAAGTCCAAAAAGCTTCATAGATCAGCAAGACTGGATGATGATATTGCAGTGATCACCAGCAGTGAAAGGATGTGTTTGGCAAGATATTTCAACTGGAGCCATTGAACCATCCTTTCATAGGTTGGAAATCAGTCACAGACCTGAATGGAACAAAAAAGCTTACTATATCAGCGTGAATGATTGCAACATGAGGTTTGCCAGTCATGGTGTGGCAATATAAACCAGTGTGTTAAAGGCCACCCTGCGGTGGCAAGTAGACCAAATGGCACAAACTTACCAAACAGTCCAACCTCGGCGCCCTTGCAATAAACAAGGTAATCATCTTGTAAGCATTAGGTTCGGTTGGTTGGCCTGGGAGTGGGTGGGTATCAGTAGGAGCTCCGGGAGTAATCCTCCAATCCGAACACCCGCCTGTTGATTAAACGGAGTGATGCGCTGACGTGATGGAGGCAGTAATCGATGATGGAAGAGCGGGAGGCTGACTGTAGTGATACGCCGTCGGGCAGTGGTGATTATGAGGTAGATGTGGATAATGGTGGGATGAGCAGGGATATTGGGCATGACAACACCAATGCCTGGGTGAACGTTGTGCATGACTTGTTTCAAAAAAAAGGGTAGTCAGGCTGCTAGGCAGGAAAGGACATTTTTTGAGCCAGGATTTGTGTGAGGCAGAAATAGTGTACTTTCAGCAGTATAAAAAACTATGACGTCCGTATACACACACAGCTTGAACGAATAAGCTCTTGTGTGATTATCCCTGAATTAAGATCTGGTCTACGTTCTTTGAATTGGTGTATGGTGGGTGTATCATATTCACATGTTGACAATAAGTTGATTGGCGAAACTATGGGGTCAATCAGACAGAAACTCTGTAGTGTGGGTATGATTTCAAGGATAGATCAAAGTATATTTAATTGTAGAGTATGATCTTAGTAGGAAGACATAAACATATCTCATCATAGCAGCAGATGCAGTTGAGCACAGCAAAAAAGTACATCAGACCCACACAACACAAGCAGCTCGAACAAATGTGCTCTTGTAATATTATCACTGGATTGAGATCAGGCTTGTGCTGATTACACTGGACTGTTCAAGTATTCGTGTGTTCTGTGCTGCTTTTCAGAGGAAATTTGGATATACAGGACATACCTCACTGATTTATTGGACTCGGCATATGATAAGGTGTATATGGCCTCAGGATGTACTCATCAGAGAAGGAGTGTCTGCTGGAGGCTGAAAAGAGTGTGTGTTAGAGACTCATCACACTCGAACGTACAATCAAAAAGCATCATGACGGGTGCTGTCCATCAGCCCATGACATTGTGGGACATCATGGTGTATATGGTTCACTGATGCTTCCTATATGACATGCGATGATTCTGGTCAATATAGGCTCTCATAGAGACCATAAATGATGAAGTGTTTAGAGATACTCAACACCAAGATATAGAGACTCTTGAGAGCCGTGACTACACTGACAGATCCTGCAGACTCATCAGACTCAAACACAAATCAGAAGAAGCCTATTTGTACTTATCATACCTGTATCTGCAGCGGAGCAGTAGTTGCATATGAGATGCATGTAGACTGCGAGCGTCCCAGCAGCTGAGACAACATATTGGGATTGATGCCTGTAATTACAAGACAAATTAAAAATGGGACAAAAGAATCAAATGCTCTCAAAATGGTAATTTAATACACAGCTCGAACGAACGCGCATCATGAGATTGTTGCTGAAGTCAGATCAGGTCTGGGACTGGCCTGTGGTAGGCTTACTGTACTCATCAGTTGACCGAGAGCTGGATCTGGATGTCTCACTGAAACTAGACCAGTGGGTTAGAGGCCAACCATGCTGGTGGCAGATGCGAGACCCTATGTATACGTGGCATATAAGGGTTCACAGCTGAAGACAAGCTTCAGCATACCCTGTGACCAGCTCAAGCAAAGATGTTTGTGGTGGCAGCCAAATCAGCCAAATATAATGCAGTTTTTTTTGATTCTGATGAAATGACATCACAATGAGGTATCTTATCTATGCATGGGGAAACATACAATACTTCGCAGGGATACATAGTTGGCTGTTCTTGAGGAACATTGATTCTCAGAGCAAGTCAGAGAAAAATTTCAATGTGGCTTGCAATCAACAAGACTCACCAGTGGGACAGAAGCAAGTTGGACAAGGTCTCATGGAGAATATTCCATCAAAGAACTATCCCCGATGCTCCTGAAGGCACACTGCTCGTCGTGTACCTGCGGTACACTCCTCACAGCACCCACCTGTGATGGTGTCCTGCCAATATCAATGGAAAAATGTCCTTTGGATACTAATACCCAACTAGAGCACCCAATTCTGAGAGTGTAAAGTAAGAGGCAATTGAAATGACCTGAACACCGGCTTGATGAGCAACCGGTGGGAGCCAGCAATGATCTCGTGATATACTATCCCCGTTAGGTTCTTTGATAATCCTGTATCGAATTTTGCTCTGTTACAATACACACACATGCCCAGTTGGCAGTGGGCCACAGAGGCTTCAAGACTCTACTTGTGCTGTTCCACTGGAGTGGAGGATTAGAAATGAGGTATCAATCATGCCAAATTACAGCTCTTTTCGGAAACCTTGTCCATCATCAACTTTTTTTGATGAAAGAAAATAAATAAAATAATATCCCAATCCAGTAGCTGACCCAGCGGCAATGATAGAATTGCTCTGCATACCACCTATGAGAGTCAAGCACCTACTTGATTCTGCACCAGGGGGATTCCAGTGAAGGACAAGAAGTGATTCACCCTTTCTGAAGATGAACTCGCAGCAAAGGACGTGTATTGCATCTGGTACTTGAAGGAGTTCTAGTTCCGACAGGCTCGCGTAGTCTCGCTTACTATTTCTGGAATTATTTTATTAACCAAAAAAAAAATCATCTTGGACAAGGTTTCCGAAAAAGGCTGTAAAAAACAAAAAGTGGCAGCAGACGGGATCGAACAACAGACCGCACGATGAGGAGAGGGGTCACGTGCAATACGCCGGCCGTTCCTTCCTCTTTGGGGGCGCCGATGCGGCCCTCCACAATTTTGCTCACTCCCAACAAACGAGCCACTCACGTGGTCTCGTAACACTTCACATCACACACATCAAATGGCTTTCGCTGATTCTGATACATTCCTCAATTTCTTCCCAACTCTTTGATCGGTACTTCTCGACATTTCAATTTCATTTGATTTTTCTTCACACACTTCAGGTGATCTTCAAAAAACCTATGCCCGATCCTCCACTGAGTAAGTAATTCACACTAAGAGAATAACCAGCCGACCCCCATGCACTCCTCCGCCTCCTCCTCTCGCTCTCCTACCACCCCCGCTTCTCCTCCCGCACCGCGGATATGGAGGGGAGGATAAAGTGCGCGCGTTTTCGGGATGGGTCGTAGTGGCGCGCGGAGGCGTTAGCCGAGCTTGTGGCGGAGCGCTGCGAAGCGTCCAAGGTGAACGAGTCAATGGTGGAAGAGCGGGAGGCTGACCATAGTGCTGCGCCGTCGGGCAGCGGCTTTGCTAGTTGGCTAGTTGAGGAACAGATTGCAGAGGGAGGGCAAGACGAGGATGATTTCCTGATGAGAGGCAATCAATTCGTTCAACGGGTGAGCTTCCGTGTCTCACAAAGAAAGAAAACTTGAGGCCACCGCCATTTAGAGACCAGTAAAATAGAGGCCAACAAGCGGCATGTACGAGTCCCCATTTTTTGCCTCTTGTCCAGCATCTTGTATGAGCAGGACAAGGAGGACAGATAAGAATTGAATTGAACCTGGAATGATGGTATAAATTGTTGGGAAATTGCGCGCTGCTCATCATGTACCGCTCGGGATGCCACATGATCACTGGTGAGTGACTATGTGATGAGACAGTTGAGCCTTGGAATGCAACCAGTGGGTTACAGGCCATCCTTACAGAGGTACATAGAGTCCCTATGTGTTACACCTTCTTACCTACACTATTGCACATTGATATTAAGCAATAACTCCAAGGTGTAAAGCGCCCCGAGCAGGCCAGGGAACGGCGAGATTTCACATGGGAACTAGCCCGGAACCAGCCGAGTGGCAGATGGGAAATGCATCAGGTGACATATCCCCATATATGACTTTGATCCAAGTGTACTGAATTTTGCTCAGATCCAACAAATGATCCCACAAGTGGGACTCATAAAAGCCACCAACCAGACTCCTGAGCTCATGATCTGAATCAACAAGCTTAGATTGGAACGAGCCTGGCAGAGAGATTGGGAGCAATTGGCAAAGAAACACCGTTTCGCTATTGTGAACTGCCTGAAGCCCTCATTGAAGACCCAGACCGTTTCCGGGACACCAAACACAGAGTCTTCAGGCGCCTAACACAGTGTAGGACGGGACATTGCTTTTCAGGCGAGTATTACAGCACTTTTGTTCCTAGTGAGAATGTTGACTGCCCCCATTGCAGAGACCCCTATCAGACCCGTAACACATCATTCGGGAATGTACCCATTATGACAAGCATCGGCACCTACTTCAAGCAGTATCGCGAGATATTGCCCTCCCAGTCATCTTGGGAACTGAGAAGGGCATCGAAGCACTGGCCAGCTTTCTGGAAAAGTCTGGCACATTCACAAAGACTGGATACCCCAGAACAGTGGCACTACCACCGGTGCTGTTGGAGGAACCCGGGCCAGATGAAGAAGGAGCTGAAGAGGATGACGAAGACTATGAAGATCACGGATGCCTCAGCGGACCTTGATATCCTCTCCCGTGACACCCAACGAATACAATGACCAAACCATTGCATCAGCCAACCTGTCTCTGTGAGACACGGTGAGGCCATTCCCAAACCGGCTCCGTTGCAGGAGGCCCTCGTCGGCTGCAATGCAGGCGAAATTCCGACAAGCGCGTCAATTTCCAACTCCAAAAGAAACAATTCAACTGTACTCTAACACACATGAATTCCGATCACATGCAGCTCGGCCGAGGCCCCGAAGCCCGAAATGAGTCAAACATTGTTACTGTACAAGTTCTCATGCGATAATATTACCAGCGAGCTAGAGGCCATCCTGCGGTGGCAATACGAGTCCCCCTTTGAACATGTTATTGTGATTAGATGTCACAGGTAATTGACTCATTACAACAAGAATCAATAAGCAGAGACCATCATACTGCCTACTCGTTCTACCTAACTAATATTCAAGTCTTTGTAACTCGGACACTTACCGACAAGAAACTACATCAAGTTTCACGTACAAGCAGCCTCAAAGTGAACATTAAATAATAAATATTTTACTGATCGCTCCCATGAGACTATACAATACACAAGAGTACAACTACTTAAATACTTGAAAGGCCGCAACAGAGAGACATTAAAAACCTGACTGGTAAAACCACATGGGAAAAAACCAAGAGGCACGATGCAAGAAGGAATAAAGAATAAAGAAAATCTGAGCAAAAAGGCTCAATATCAATCAACCGGAACAAGGGAGAAAATCACAGGAAGGGGGATGACAGAATTAGATATGACAACATACCTTTCAGAGCAGATGCTGGTGAAGAATCCAGAGCAGCCCAGGCTGGAGAGATTAGCGGCCGAATGCAAGACCAAGCCAGCGGGCCAGCTTGCTGCAAGATTGGCTAGGATACCAGAAGCGGGAGCAGCGGGAGCCAGAGAGCCAGCATAGGGTTGGAAGCAGCTAGCAGTGATTAAACAAAGAAGAAAACAGTGGAGGTAGCTACAGCGAGCATCGTTATGGTCGAAGGCAAATTGCGCTGCCACGTTTCGACCATCAGGTGACCCGTTCACACAATCACGCGCTGAACCCGAATCCCGCTACCGAAATATTTTATCACCATGGCAATCAATGTCGTGAAGGATGGGACGTCAAGCATTAACGCGTCAACTAAGCTAGTCAGAAATTAGAATATGTGCACAATATCTTGAGATGTATGTATATATATTGTCGTTGATTTGCCGAACCCCTCATTAATAAGTAGCGAGAGGACTTCATTATAAAGAGAAAGAAATAATTGTCCATTTGAATATCTGAGCTCGGCTTCGAGCGCAAACTATTCCAGAGCCGTCGCGAGTTTCCGTTTCTGCTTCAGGCCCTTTGATGTCCGATGCTCTGAGATTTTGCACCCGCCTTATTATGAAATCAATGGGATTATATCTCGAGAGCTGACACATTGATGGTGCAAGATCGGGGTTTTTCCTCAGCATTGGGTGAGCATCGGGGATGCCAGAGACTGCCAAGACGTACCTTTTGCCACCGGGAATACTTCACAACCCTTTATGCGGCTTGTATGTGATGTTTCCTTCCTCTCATCTCTTCTCTTGGTTAAGCAGGGGATACAATGTGGTTAATAGTGGAAAAGCACAACAAAAAGCAACAACAAAGATGTAGAGAATGTGTTGGTATCGTGCCATTATTCGGCCGCGTCAGGATGGGAAAGTCGTCACGTGACATTTTCCCGTTGGGTTCTTTGATGATGGTGTACTGAAAACTGCTCGTAACCCAACAAACGAGCCCAACAAGTGGGACTCGTAATTTTGTGAACCGCTTGCCGCTTGGTTGGACGCCGGTGCCCTTGCCTCATTCCGGTCTTCAGGCACCTTGGCTACACCAGCGAAGTGTTCCTGCAGTTTTAATGGTGGCGAGAAAATTTTATCAGAAAAGGGACAGACGTGATAGGAGACCTTACCAGTGAGCACACTAGACAGAGATACAGCGGCCGATGGGACAATTAGACGTAGATTGAATGTTTGATAAGATGATGGTCGACGAACACAAGCTGTCGTTAAGATAGGGAGCAGCCGCACACGGGGTCATCACGTGAACTGTATTTGGCTATTAACTCGGGCCAACGGCACATTTTGCCCAAAAGCTCTCCGTAGTAGCCTTTGAAAAAGGAATCAGAAGGCCGTAACGGAGCAAAAGTCGCGAAAATTGGTCCCAATTTTGAGTTAATAGAGAAATGTTACGCGTAATAAAAGCACGTGATGACCCCGTGTGCGAGTGCTCCCTATCTTACCAGCAAAACGGTGGCTGTGCAACCACGAGGCTATCCCCTTTGGGCTCTTTGATGATCGTTGGCCGAATTTTGCTCTTGCCCAACAAACAAGCCCCATAAATGGGGACTCGTAAAGTGATGGTGCGGATGAAGACGACTCGAACATAGGTTCAAAAATGATATCGCTGCTCAGCATTAGACTATGATGTTCTAAAGCATCATGGTCCTTGTGAGAGATACCTTTGTTAATGACATAGATGGTTTGCAGCGATACAACACCTGGTATTGATATCTAGAACACCTTTGAATGAGGATTGAGCCCACCGGCACTCTCTTATCGAATGAATGGAATTCAAGTCAAAAGGATGATCTGATCAATCAAGAGGCCAACCTGGCCCTACCATGATGAGGTTTAGAGAGATTTCCGAATATTATGATTGGACTGATTTGAGAGGAGAAGTGCTTGCCCAAGCTGCACTGTAGGGAAGCTGTTGGGTATATCTAGGTCTGAATATCGGGCAGTTGTTGCAGACATCCAGCTCAAATAAAGAGCCCACAGCAAGATCAGCAAAAGCAGATACCATATAATGCCGCATAAAAGATAATAGGATACATTCAGCAATTCACAGGGACTCGAACAAAGAAGCTGCTATGATATTATGTCTCACTAAGACTGTGCCTCATCACTTTGTGCGCCTATATGTTGGTCCACATCTGGCTACTTCGGTACCTCATGGTCTCCCTGATCTGTTCCACAAACCTCAAAGAACAAAGAGAGATGCACCATGATCATGGTCTAGAACAGTACTTGGAAAATTCAAAGATGAGGTGGGGAATCAAACACAAGTCCAAAAAATGCCTTTGATTTACCACACTGGATGATGATTCTTGGAGTGATCATCACCAGTGAGAGGATGTGTTTAGTTGAATATTCTAACTGGAGCCATTGGATCATCATTTCATAAGTTGAAAGATAATCTTAGACCTGAATAGAACAAAAAGGTTTGATGACTTGGGCACCTAAGACCGCATGAGCTGTGAGAGTCATGATCTGCCAATATAAACCGTTTAGATAGTGTACCATGGCACCTATCCTGACAATATACTGAACAGTGGTATTGCAAGGATCAGAGCCACCAGCAGTGGCAGGCTGAGTTATATGCCTGGAACATTAAAGTTCAGCAACGGACATTGACATATAGCAGTGTACATCAGATCTAAACAGGAGACACCAAAAGATAAGGCCTCACGTTGATTGTCAGCGAACATTACCAATATTTGATGCATGCCAATCAGCTAGGAAGTACAATCTACAGCATGCCATTCATAGGATCATTGTATGTGAGTCCAAAAGCACACAGGGATATCACTGAGTAGAGCATGATACACCGCAGGCAAATCATGATGCACCTTGGTACATGCACCTGGGCTGCACCTAATCTGTACCCAAGTTGTACCTTAGATTTGAGTCACCAGGCCAATTAATAGATCCCAGATTTGACACTTACTATTTTGAGCCAACAGTTCTCAAGTGTGTGTGATGCCCAGATGCTGATGGCAGGCTGTGAGATCACTCTCTTTCTACATTCTCTGCACTGTTATTAATCAGTATGGATTAGGGTTAGGGTTAACTGCTAAAAACTCTACTGACAAACAATAGCAGACCATGTAAACTGAGAAAAAACAGAAGGTGGAACATGAGTGTAGCTAGTGTGAACTTGGCATTAAGTTTTTACTGCACAGCCTCCAATCACATCACATGTGTGAAAACAAGTTCAAAAGAAGCACACATTTTGGCAGGTGCAAGTTAGCTGCAAGCTGGGTGCAGCCTGGATGCATGTACCACAGGTGCATCATGATTTGCCCACGGTGATATTTGCAATGTTCATGGTCCATATGGGCATTGCAGTGTTGCTACATGGGTCTCTGTAGTCTTGGAGTACATGTATAGGCTTTGGAGTGTTATGCTACATATATTCTCTGCAGCATTACTCTTGGTACATACATGGCTGTTGAGGGCTGTGATTGGACAGAGTGATATGTTTAGTATCTGATTTGGACCTCGGTGCACTCTTGAGTTTGCAGGATGTTTGTTGTGATTTAAATGGGGTCTTTATGGAAATAAAAAATGGAGATCTTTATCTAGATGTGAATGGACTCTTGCTGTGTTTTCACACCGCGGGCAGAGACCGATGCACTCCAATTGGAGTGTGCCACAAGAACTTTTGGGGCACTTCAAAGGCACTTCCCGATCATCACGGCTGTCACAGCTGGCGGTGCCAAGCGACAGGTCTCATGATTGTTGGTAATTTACATTTAGTCATGAATCACATGTTAATGATTGCGACCGCATTCCGTGATTCCTGATCTGAATCTTGTCAATATAAGGGACATGTCACACGAGCACCTTGTTCATATTTCCTCATTCCCTCCATGGTAGTCTGCATCTGTTCTAGCTGCAGAACGAAGACTGTCACCATCACTGGTGTACAGCAGCCAGGTGCTGAAGTGAGTTATCACACCCATGTTGCTCATGAGAACAGCTCAAGTCCTGGTCAATCCTTCTGACTGAGGTGGGCAAGCCAGACAGAAGCAAGAAAAATCTCAAAGCAGCAAAAGGCAGGACAATGCTATCAAAGGTAAGCACAGCAGTCACTCAGTTCTGCCAGCATGAAGCTGATCTATCAAAGCATAGAAATAGCTTTGTACATTAAAACCATGGAATCAGCCTTGCTGAGCCTCCTGAAAAAGGCTCAAGACCTGTCCAATGTAGAAGCTGAACCAACAAGAAGTAAAGGATGATGGTGGGCAGAAGGAACAACGAGAAATGTCTGTTTTCTCGAGATCAATCCGGTTGCCAGGGAAGCACAGCCGTGTATGTCATGGGAATGACACAGTGAACCTAATATGGTACTTCTCTCCCACAGACTAGCACAGACTTTACACATGTAAATTCTTCCCATAATATTTATATCTGTAGAAATATCATTGCTATTTTCAAAATTGATGATAATCCGTAAAATAAAAAAGTTTTTTTCTTGCGGCGAGGCCTGGTCCGGATTTTGTAATGTGGCTGTGCTCTACTGCACGTGTCTCCCGACAAGGTCCAACTTTTTCATTCAGCTCTGGCTTCGCTTCAATAATGTCTGACAATGGCATCCAGGATGACCCTATCTGGGGAGACTGTAGGTGAATCACCTTCATTATTGAACTCCTCTGACCTCCCTTAGGGGGTCGAAGCCTTTATAATGACAACAAGGGAATCATTCTCAGAATCATGCTATACTATTTGCCAGATCCCCAACTGAAGACCCGTAGCAATGCAAGACCACCTTTCACATCTCTATTTTCTGCTATGCACGAAGATTACTCTTTCAAGGACTTCCTTGTTACCTGTTGCGGTGCTTTGGAGTGTGCAGACCTTCTCAATCATTCCAGCCTCTACGATTTCAACAAGGTTGATGTCGAAGAAAACAGCTTCACTGTCAAATATGATGTTCTAAGCACCAGCATCAAAGGCATTGCCATTCGACATGAAGCAGATTTCCAAACTTTGGTGGAAAAGGTGTCGGAGCGTCCCAAACCAGAATTATGTCTATATTTTACAGAGCTGGAGGTAAGTCACTCATCTCTGCATGTCCTTTCTGGCTTGTTTGAATGATTGAACCAAGTCCCTGAGGATGAGCAACCTGGAAAAGGTGACGATGATGACAGTGAGCCTGAGGAAGACCCTGAGGAAGAAGATGTGGACAACAATGCCAGGCGCAAGCGCCAAAAGACAGTGCGCCTCTTATAAATTCCATTGCTCTAGCCACCTATTGACTTGACCTAGAAAGAATCGACCGATGAAGAGGAGGATCAGCAAGAAAAGATCATCCAGCTTCAAGATACCACACGCTGTGAGGATCATCAATGCAACAATTATACCAATTTCTGTCTTGTCCTTGGTCTGAAGGCATACCATCTTTTTCTTCTTCCCAAGCATTTCCATCTGTGGAGCGCAGCCTGGGTATGTGCAATTTCCTATCCTTTCTACAAACTGGAAGGCCTTATTATGGCCAGTCTGCTGGTGTTTCAGGTGTAGATGAAGAAAACCTGCCCAACAATAGAATTTTTGATATTGATGCCGATTCCAATACCAACACCACCGACATCAATCTCTTGGCCAGTCAATGAGCTCGGAAAACCAGCAGTGCTAGTGGATCCGAAGTCAATGTCAGCTTTCCTGGTTTTGCAGAGGCAATTGTCCGTATTTCCGAATCACGGACCGTATCTCCCAAAACGCAACGCCAACCAACTCCGTCCGATGTCGCCCATGTACCAATCATTCCTCAGAAGATGGACCTTTCTGTCTTTGTTCTCAAGCATCAACTCTCTCCAGCAATCCATGAGAAGTTACAAAACCTGGATATTTCAGGCCCTCATGTTCTCCGCCTCATGACAGATAGCGCTTTAGCAGATGGTGGATTATCTACAGGGCAGATTGCAGTTGTTCGAGATGCAGAACAATGTTTTCTTCATGATATAGACTAATCCAGTACTAAAGATATCCAGAGTGGCAAAAGAAGCCCCAACTCATTTCTGGTGTAATTGTCTCTGCTGCACAATAAAGCTCATAATACAACTCTTTTCGATTGCAATGTTGGATTCCTTTGCGCTGTAAATGACTCTTGATGACAGAAAAGCATGGCTCAATTGGGTTGTAATCTGGAGAGTAGGGTGGGAGATATTCAATATGACATCCTGTTTCCGCAGTCAGCATCTAGAGACAAAGCATATGTCAGGATACATACCATGGCTTCACACCAGGTCAATGACATCAGGATTCTTGTGAATTCGTGCATTATCGAGGACAAGGATGCTCCGTGGTCCAGGAAATGGGGTGGGATGAGGTAGCTGTCCAGTATTTCAGATTGTATGGAACAAATCAATAAACGGCTCACCACGTCATTTGCCAGGAATGCCATGAATGTCTCTCTTGTATATGAGCCCTCGATGACCTGAACCGCTGACAGCCCTTCATCCAAGACCAATCCTGCCACCAGTGAGAATCTATGTCGTCGAACAAATGGTTGGTGCTGCTGAACCCTTGACCCTTTTGGTGAACGACCCCAAATACGAGCATAGATGCGGTCATCTTTGGAGGTCTCATCTAGAAAGAAACATTGGGCTGGTGAATATTGACCCATATGGATGATGAATGCAGCACGCTTTTGTGGTGAGCGCTCCTTGGCCATTTTCTGGATCTATTTGACATTGATCCCTGCTCTTTCGAAGGTTCGGTGTACAGTTGCAAGCGAGACTGAAAGATGTCGATTATTTGACAGGAGTTTCTGATATTCATCAAGGAATAATGTGGGACGATATCGAGCCAGAGATAATAGGTATTGGACATCCTGGGAGACAAGAACTCATGGCCTGCCAGATGGCAGAGCATCATTATCGACCACTGAGCCAGTGAGCCTGAAGCGACGGAAAATGCGATAGAGATGAGGAATGGAGATGTGGGTAAGCTGGCATATCTCCTTGGGACTGTCCAGGCCCCGCATACGAAGACGGATGGCTGACATTTTGTTGTCTACAGAGATTTTGTGGCGAACCATATTATCGACCAGTGAAATAATGAAAAAGTTGGACCTTGTCAGGAGACACGTGCAGTAGAGCACAGCCACATTACATAATCCGGACCAGGCCTCGCCGCAAGAAAAAAACTTTTTTATTTTACGGATTATCATCAATTTTGAAAATAGCAATAAATCTGAACAACCTGAATACACCAGAAAATGAAGAAGACACATTAAAAATGACATGCCAAAAAAACACCGATGAATACACGTTAAAATTGACGTGCCGAGAAAAAGCACCGGTGGTGCTTTTTCTGACTAAGCACCAAGGCTGTGCCGATGATCGGAGAATGCGTCAAAAGTTCTTGTGATGCACTCCAGCTGGAGTGCGTCGGTCTCTGTCCATGGTGTCATGCTATGAGTGGGGAGGGAGATGATCCCTGCCATACAAAACACACAAAAACTAGAGAATTAGGGACATACAGAATACAAGTTGGGCATTGAACACAAGTCCAAAAAGCACTACAGGGGAAGCATACAACTGGACCATGACGTTTCGAGTATTGGATCCAATGGAAGCATGGGCTTGTCTGATTATGGGGCATGAGCTAATACACTGGGGCATGGTGTCAGGGATAACTTTGAAGATATGTAAGGCTTGAACACAAGTCAAAAAAGATTCCTCCCAAATATCTGAAGCAGGCCATGATGTTTCGGGCATTAGGGCGCTGAAAGGATGGGGTCATCGGATCACCATCAGATGATGAGGTGTACAGTACTTACAGAAAAAGACCTATTGGAATCGGATCAGCTATAAGCTGCATTTTGGCACTATTAGGCTGCATGTCATTCAATGATCTGCTCAAGCATTGTATTGACAAAAAGAATGCACCAGTTTGGTGTTAGACAAGAGTCATGGTATATCCAGTGAACTCCCAGCCTGCTGGACTTCCTGATGGTCTACTGAATTTGATGACAAGGGGATGATTTGAACACAAAAGAAATGTGGCTCATGGCTCAGTCCCAGAATGGCTTAGTCAGGACAAGTCAAGCTGAGGGGGAAAACTAAATTGTAAAGCACACTTGTGAAGTGAGAGACACTCAAATCTATTGCTCAAAGTGAGTAGTGGCACTTATGTATCATGGTGATTTGTGTGGATTTGGTCTTGTTGTAGGAATGGAATATGAGTCAAGAGGATGGTCCGTTTAATCATGACTCCTACAATAATGAGGTGTATAGAGACTCTCGAGGGTCATGGTTGGACTGAAACAAGACCCTGATAAACCAGAGTCGTAATCGTACTCAGTTTTACAGAATTGGACACAAGCCACATCAAAAGCAGCACAAAAAGGTCAGACATTATCTTAGTTATTCACACACAGCTCGAACGAACAGGCATGGTGATATTCTTGCTGAATTCAGATCAGGTCTTTGTTTGTTGGACTGCCCTGTGGTAGAATTACAGTACTCACCAGTTGACCAAAAGATGGATTTGGGTCTTTACACCCATCTCTCTGAGACTAGACGCTGCAAATCACATATATCAAATGGATGATTGGGATACATATTTAGTCTCTAATTGGGGAAATCTTTTTCGGGATTTGAGTGCAAGATTGATATCTGTTGGAGGTTGAGTGTGAGGCTTATTTGTTATAGGAATTTTGAGTTGAATCCAGTAGATGATGTCCAAATCCGTACAGAAAAGGTGACGGATTGACCTAGAGAAGACAAGTGAATTCAGGCCATAGTAATTGTACCGGTATCGTGATGGTTCCGCCGGAAGGATGGTCTTTGAAGAAGTCCGGATGTACAAAAAGGTACTTGATTTCTTAATAATCCATGAGCAGCTCGAACAACCGAGCTGTTGTGTAATGAATGTTGAATTATAGACCTTAACTGTGTTTCCTGTCCTGGTCTGGCTATTAGGGTCCTAGGTGTTGAACACCTCACTTCTCACAGAAGGTGACAATCCAAAAGTTTAGAATTCAATAAGAGTGTAACAGTCTGAGCCTGTCAGAAAATTTCATTGAAACCTATACAACGACATTCACAAATTGCCCGAGCGAAGAGGCTCTTGCGATCAATTGTCCAATATTGAAATCAGGTCTATGTCAGAACTCTGCTCTGGCCTCTTGTGGGAACAGTTATGTCAATTATTCACGAGCAGCTCGATACCAAGTATTTTGAGATTATGCCGGTAGTTACTTCGAGCCGACACCAGAACTTGAGCAAGAGCTCGCTGAACCCCTCATTTATCACCAAAGGTGATAAATACGAAAGCTCCAAGTGTAACACGAGGTTTAACATTCTGAACCTGTCACAAAATTGTGATACCAGCAACCCTATTCACAAGCGGCTCAAACAAGGCGGCTCCTGTGATTAATTCTCAAATATGGACCCGAGCTGTATCCACTTATACCAAGTCTCTGCTGACACCGCCGCTCTGGCCTCTCATGGTACCAGTGTTGCTCAAAGGCCGTAGCCGGCTGAAGATGGTCAGATGTAGATGACATTGCATTGGTAGTATGGCAATGATGCTATGCTGAGCCAGATTGGAGATTAGAAGTCAGCACTGTGGAGCAAATGTTGAATATAATCAGGTCTGAATATCGAGCAGTTGTTGCAAAAAAATACAGCTCAAATGAAGAGCTCACGGCAACAATAACAGAGGCTAGCAAAAGCAGATACCGTATAATGCCGCGCAAAAAAAAAAATTCTCGTTAGCACCTTCATGAATTCACAAGGAGCTCGAACAAAGATGCTGCTGTGATATCATTTCTCACTAGAGTGCCGGGTAATGTTTACTCATATGAGGTCTATGATGATTATACTCCTCCACTAGTCCATGCCTCATTACACCAGGGGCAAAGACCAAAGCATTCCATTAGGGACATCGTCACCATCGATATCATCCCCAGTCCCGTCATACCGGCGACACCAGACCAGTTTGAGGTCGGAGTTACCGATTTGAACCGAATCATTGTGCTGCTTTGTGCGGCGTTGACTACGGCAGATCGACACCACTTTCGTCAAGTGTTCACGAGGGTTGGATTTGGATAATGGCTCTGACTACTATTCTAACCTGACTCCACTGTGATGACTAGCTGAAGCAAAGGATGTCGGTGCAAAGTGAAACTGAGTCTTTATTTGGTAATAGGTACGGGACAATTTGCAATGATCGAGGTCGCTGCTCACGACGATGCTCAGCGTAGAGCTCGTCGTTGCCGGGAACAGTGCAGACGCAAGAAGGGGGATCGCAAGATACTTTTCTCCTCCGTTCCCTGGTCCTTTTATACTCCATAACCCTGTGCCTAGATATATAAATAGATGGACGCGCGTCCTCTGGTTGCTAAGTCCCTGAACAGCTTGCCCTCGGCCATGCAACTTGACCTGTTTTCCCAGCAACCAATATCACAAGAAGCCTTCTTTCTATAGCGCTCATATACTGGCACTGCCGCCAGGTCCTGGTCATTTGTCATAGCTGCGGGGACCTTGAAAGTTCCCACAGTCACTCCCAATGCGAGATCTGATGATCCTTGTCTTTAGCTCGGAGTCGCATGGTGTATCCTTGTAGGTCCATATTCCCTATTACGCGCTCAGCCAATGCTGAGGCGCGACATCCCCTCCCAACTTGAAATGTCGACTTCCCAGTCGACAAGACTCAGCTTTTTGTGCTGATTTTGACTCTGTTTCATCGACATCATCAATTGAAATGGACTTCGCCTAGCAGGACTTCTTTTCTGGATATGTCTTTTGGATGTGCTTTCTTGGAATATACGGCGAATACTGTGTCTGAAAACAATTTCCGGATCTGCGGTCGGGCTCTGGCCGTTGATGTATAAAGTGTGAGCTAGTTTCGTCTCTTGCTGCCATCTTTCTCCCTTTCAACTTCAGCCTTCCCTCATTAACACATCTCTTGTCTTTTGTCCAACATGTCCACCCAGCAATCCAATAACTTTTATGGTGCTGACACTCTTGCCGATCACCTTGAGGAGCATGGTTATACTCGAGCTCTTCAGGGATCCATTACTCTTGCCGGTGGAAATCTTTCCAATGCAGCCCAGGCATTGTCGTTGTCGGTACCTGCCGAGGATGTGACTGTTGAACAGCTCGACCGGTTTGCTAGAGAGGTTCTTGGTCTCGAGGTACTTGTTTCAAATCCATTTTTTGTCCTATATTTAATTCCGCTCTCCTTTTTAGACTCTGCTTCTTCGGTGGGATTCGCTCAATCTTCCGAACAGCTTCAGTTTCCGTGAAGCCCATCGGTTCCTTCAGTATCCCATCCAATGGCTTGCAAATAGCCTTCACCATAGGCATCTGCCTGCTGTCAGTGACATCTCTCGTCGTTTTATCGAGCGTTGCTTTGTCATGAACGGCATTCAACCTGCGGTTTTTCCACGGCCGCCAGGAATAGTCAGCTCATCTCCAGGGGCAGCTCTTCCAATGCCGGTATGTTGTCTTCTGATTTCTGCTTATCCCAATATTGATGTATATCCTTTAGTCATTGCCGAATCTGGCACCACAGTCATCGCCACGCTATGTTCCCTCTAGTCCACCCATGACTGGGAATTTGTCTGCACTTGGAAATGGCACTGAGTCAGATCCTCTGCGGTTTGGCTCTGTTTCCACCAGTTCTCTTGTCGCTGCAGATGAGCTATCTGATGACTCCAGCATCCCTGAACTTGTCTATCCAGTACCGCCTCATTCACCAGACACGGTTGAACAGGCCTTTTCTTTGGACAGTTCTGTGCCATATACGGTCATCCATGCTGGAAATGAGAGCGTCATTATTTCACCGTCCGGTCATGTCACAACCTGTAATTTGGCCTTTGGGTATGTTGTTCTGCATGTCTGTGACTTGTTCTGACTGAATAACAGAGTTACACGTCCATCTTCTGCTGCTGCTTCTACCGCACCGCTCCTTTTCTCTCCAGTGAATCTCGTGACCACTCCTGAACCTCTTCAAGCAATTTCAGAAACTGCTGAGTCTCGATTTGTGCGACCTGGATCGCCGCCACCTTATGACAGGCGTTCCATCAGTCTCGAGCCTAGAACTGCTATCCGAGGAGGTGGACGCTTCCCCGGTCGTCGTCTTCGTATGTCTCTTGTATTTTATCTCTGACTTATCTTCTGATAAAAATTTCAGATTTCCAGAGGGGTCCCGACCTTCGCTGCCTTCACTGCAACACTCCTCATCGGCCTCATGAACCTTGCCCTTCCAGTAACAATCATCGCTGTGGTGGTCCTGGATCAAGTTCTCAATCGCCAACTGCTAGCGGCAGTAGGAATCGATCTCCTCGTCATCATTTTCGTGGTCCACGACGTCATTTCCCAGCCCAGGAGCGCCATGAGGTTTTGGAAAACCTCTGTCGAAACCTAGCCCAGCGTCATATTTTGGAATGTGTTGCTCGTTCCCTTCAGCGGGAATATGGAATCACCAATGCTGAAATTCGTGCTGGTCCTCGGGATGATCGTCCTGCCATGCTCTTTTAAAACTGATTCTGCTCCCTTGCTTTTACCTTATATTCTACTTCTCTCTAATGTCGCGATACTAGTGTTTGTTGATAGTGAAAAATCCCCTTGAATTATGGGGGCAGCAGCTGCCTTATCCATCGATGAGCAATGTGAAACATGCTGACATAATGAAACAGCCGCCGCGGTTGCTTTCTTAGTCATCCAAATCTGCCAGCGCATTTTAGCTCTTGTTGTTGTCCTTCCTTATTTGCTGGTCATATTTCAGTCTCGCTCCATATTCTTCTCTATTCTGTCCATGTCCAATCCTGCTTGCCCTGGGAGCCTTCCCAATCCATAGCCGTTTGTCCAATAAAATCATAGGTGAGCTTTCACCATTGCCGTCTTTGAATCCGATTGCGTTGCCAATTATGCCCTGACTCCTTGTTCTTCCAGCTCTTTGCCATTTCCAGTCAATCAGCTAGCTCATAGCTCCTTGTTCCATGCATTTCCATTCCAGCCGCCAGAAAATCCAATCCACAGCCACGACTATCGTGTCTGAGCAATCCTTGCCTTGCCGGTTTCCTATAGGTGCGCCCTTTTTATTTAGCTGCTTTTCCCAATGTCTCATTTTCTATTTTCCAGTTATTGCTTGCTTTGTGTTGTCCCATCTGTCCTATTAATCCAATCCGAATACAATACTTTTTGTTGCCGGAGTCACATGATATGCCGGTACCAAGATGGTGTTGGATTTTTCAAAATCCAACCGTATCTTGGTACCGGGCCCCAGGCGGCCCGGGGTTGGATAAGATCAAATGATAATGTCATCGCCTGGTGACTGTTCCTGGTTATCAATCTCAATCCTCATGTTCTTCTTCGTCCATTTCCCCATGCTCTTCACTTTCTATGTCAATTTCATCTTCATAATCTCGGTCTTTCTCTGAATAAGGATGTGCTTCGCCTGCTTCGTTTGCTGCTGACATCTCCAGGTCTTTCAGCTTTTCGGTTGTGATGTCGAGGAAGTCAGGTAAATGGGGAAGAGGGATAGATGCTCGAGGTCGATATGGAATGATCCGGAAGGCACCAACTGGTCGAAGAAGGACTGAACCATCAAGTTCGCAAAGGATGTAAGCACCACCTTTGTTTCGTGATAAGACAATTAATGGTCCCAGACAGCGAGGCCATTGTTTGCGGCTATGCGAGTCCTCAACACGAGTATTCCTCATCAAAATCAAATCGCCTCTTTTGAAATCGTAATCCCGAATTCGGTGCTTGTTCTTTTCCGCATATTTGCCTGTTGCTGCTAAACGGTACTTGTAGACTTTTTCCCGCATAGTTTCAAGCATGTCCTCTCGCTTCTGAAGTTCCAGAGATCGCCGAACAATCAGTTCTTCTGTTGTTAGAACTCCATCAGGCGGTGGAAGAAGGTATGTGGCTTCTGTTATATCGAGAGGCATGACTGGATGAACACCATGAACAGCAAAATATGGGCTGCATCCCATGGACTTTCTCGTCGTCACACGCTCTGCCCAAAAGACTGAATGATGGACTTCATACAATTTGTTCGCATTTCCATCTGCTGCCTTGATCACTGATTCACGGACATCAAAGTGCTTTCGTTCAATCAATCCATTCGCCTGGCTATTATAGCCAGAGATGGTGATATGCCGAATGTTATAGCGCTTCTCTAGGATTGCGAGTGCAGCGAGAAAAGGAGGTCCATTGTCTGTGACGATTTCATAGAGAGCTCCCCAGCGACAAAGTAAGTCTTCATGTATCCAATCTGCTATCGCACCAGCTGATTCCTTTCTTAGAGCACGAAACTCTGGATATGCTGTGAGGGAGCATCTTGCGTGAACAAGATATTTGCGCCCATTTGAGGAAGGAAGATGCATGGTATCGATGTATGCTTTCCCAAAGAATGGTGCTGGCATGGCAACTACTGGCAGTATGATAATCTTTGTCGTTTGTCTAGTCTGACATTGATGGCATGTCCAGATGAACCATTTCATATCAGGTTTCATTGTTGGCCACCAAAACCGGTCTCGGAGGTGTACCAAGGTAACGTAGAGCCCTTTATGTCCCATTCCATCATGAATCTTCCTTAGGATTCGTAATCTCTCCTCATTTGGAAGCACTATCTTGTGCTTTCCTGCTCTATCTCATCGCCACAACTTGTCTTCAAGGATGAAGAAGTCGCTCGCATATCGAACAAAGGTTTGAAGTTGCGCTTCTGTCATCTCCTTTGGTTTACCTTTTCCTCGCAGGAATGTTTCAACAAGTTCTAGTTTTCGCTGGGCTCGTTTTCCTTTTGATGTCTCTGGGATGCTCATCTGAGCTTCTTCTGCACTGGTAAAGGGGTTTGCGACCGTATCAAAAGTTGTAGTAAAGACATCTAATGCTTCCTGCACCAGTTGTACTGGTCCTGGGTTTAGGAAATGCACGAAGTTGTATTGCTGATCAATCCAGCTATCGTAGTCATCTTCAGGTTCTGGAACGTCATCAGGCTGTGGAACTCGACGAGACAGGCCGTCTGCAACGTGAGTGATTCCTGGAACATGTACCATGGTGAAATTGAACAGTAGTATTCCAGTGATCCATCTGTTTATGGTTGCTGTCGGTTGGATATCAGGATTATTTAGCATTCCACGTATGTAGGAGGCATCAACTTCAACTGTGAAGTTTTTCAAGCCAACTGTATAGAGACGAGTTGCTCGCAGTGCCCGAAACAAGCCATAGAGCTCAAGTTTGGGCTGAGAGTAATGCGACTCTCGCTCATTTAGTGGTATTGATCCGAATCTGTTGTAGTATCGTTTTGTCACTGATCCTGGCACAGCTTGTGCAATGGTATAGCCGACGGCATGGATAGAAGTATCTATGCTGATGTAGACCATCTCGCCACTTTCATAATCAATTGCTCGAAGCGCTGGTGAGTTGATTACTGCAAGCTTCAGCTTCTCTTGTGCTGCCGTTTCTATAGCAGTCCAATAGAAAGGTACGTCTTTCCTTGTTAGCTGCACCAGTGGTTTCGCGATTGATGCAAAGTTCTCGATAAAGATCCGCAGCAGCCCTGCTGTTCCGAGGAAAGCTCTTACGTCTGTAAGAGTCTTACATGGTCCCCAGGTTCATATTTTTGTGACTCTGCTTTCATCTGGTAACCGCCCCTCATAAGTGCAGCGATGACCCACAATGACCACTTCTGCGACACAGAGGTAAGCCTTTTTGCCTGAAAAGGTGCAGCCAACATATTTGACTCGCTGAATGACTCTGTTTAGACTCTGGATATGCTCCCAGACAAAGCGTCGAATACCAGGATTCTCAACCAAAGTCTCATATCCTCTGTCACTGGTTTCATACCGTGTCTTGGGACCCAGAACTGGTGCATCATCTATAAAAGGTATCGTAACATGCGGTATTTCATCTTGGAGCGTGAAGTTGACATCAGCTTGGAATATAGGCACTGAATTCGACCAGCCCATAGGTAATCTTGTTAAATGCAAAGTTCCAAGTGGTGACTGAAACGTTGTATAGTCCCGAGATGCTGATGCCAATATGCGTTCATCATATCCGACGAACCAGTCAAGAAGTCCATAGCATCCTCGACCACCACAGCTTTTGCCGAGAGTCTCGATATATGGGGGCATTCCAGCATCATGAATGGTAACTGCATTCAAGGGTTGAAGATCATGCACTAATCGAACCGCTGTTGCATCTTTCTTTGCCACAGCAAACCACCGAGACCGGTAAGATGAGTTGCTCGGTTCATATGTCCCTGACTGAATCTTTGCTCGGACAGTGTCAACGATCTTCTGGTATAGACCTGGAGGGATGGGAATGTTCTTCAATTGCCATGGCGTATGTGCCATGACTGGTATCTGCACCGGTGGGAAGAATTCTGACTTGAATGCTCCCTTTTCTGATTCCTCCCAGGCGAAGCCCAGGTTCTGCTCCATCATCAAGAAATGCATTAACTTGCGCTCTTCTGGCCACAAGAAGTCGCCAGGGTGCATTGCATCAATTATTTCTTTTCTTTCCGCTGTATATCTTCCAGTCGGTTTGAAATCTGGAGGTCTAAAAGGCAAAACCGGCATATCCGCCAAAGGATCACCGATTATTTTTCTCTCCATCCGAAACTCTGCAGGTAAAGTTGCTGGCACTGCTCTAATTTTCTTGTCGATGGTTTTATACTTCTTTTTCTTCTGCAGGAACACCTCAGCGGCATCTTGCTTCACTGGGTTCATTGTCACCGAGTAAGACTCTATCTTTGAGTCATGACTCGTGGCTTTTCTTTTGCTGCTTTCCTCTTCTTTGGTCCCAGACTTGCATCTGACCGAATATCCGTACGTGTGCAAATCTATATCATTTGTGGTGTTACATTGAATCGTTGTTGTAGGTGCTGCGCCATATGCTTCATGCACAAAGGTCTGAAAGTCTTTTTCCCATTGTTCTCTGTCATGTTCTGAATCCCTTCCAGCTTCATGGATTCCATCAATAACTATGGAGAAACCGGGTATGCTTGTCTCATCTCGATGAAGCTCAAAGATGGACAGATTTTTGGGTGTCCTGTGCGTATAACCGTTGCCTGTTTTCTCAACCGTGACCACTATTCCCAACTCCTGCCGACTATTGGTCAATTCATCGACACGTGAAAACCCGAGCTTTCCACTTTTTCAGTGCGTTTTGTGGATTGGTTCAGTCGGTACCGCGGGCTGCCTCGAGGACAAGTCGCAATGGTACGCTCTTCAGCTGTGTTTGGATCTCTCAATGTTATGTGCTGATCCTCATTTCTGAAGTTTCGGATGCAACTTTCAGTGACAATGTCAAAAGGCCGCCCCAAAAGGACATCGTAGGCTGGGTTCCGGACAACATGGACTTGGAGGTGAACCTCGACTCCACCAAACTCAAATGGCAAGTCTCGAACTAGACCAAGAGTATTGTCGACATGTCCATTTGCCGATTTCAATGGAACAGTGATTCTTGGGTCATAAGGCACGTCTAATAGGTTCCAAACTGCTTCAGACATTGCGACAATCTGACATCCTGGGTCCAGAATGCATTCAACATCATCGAGAACCCCAGCTATGACTGGTTGAACAGCTCTCAAGGCTGCACTTTCCTTCGCCACGACTAGACTAGGTGGTACAGGGGTATCAGGATGTGAAATGAGGAAGTTTTCAATAGCATCTGGTGCAGCTTGGATGTAGAAGTTGTTTGAGAGCGATGTTGTACCTCTCGAGTCTGATACCAGCTCTTTATGACCAGTAATCACATCCTTGGTTTTCTTTCGCACACCAGGACAATGAGCAAGTATCTCATCCACAGTGACACCTGGCACTGGGGCAGTCATCATTTTCTGAAACAGGTGTTCATCGGAACTGCTATCCTGAATTTTGGAGGTGTAGCGGTAAGCTGGGCCACTAACAACTGGTTTACGGTCTTCTGGGCTAGCAGAGGGGGCCCATTTGCGCTGCAGCTGGTTTGGTGGGGGTGGAGAAGGTGTTGGAGTCTTGTAAGTTGGTCCAGGTGACTGAGATGCTGATGCAGGTTGCTTTCCTGCTTCTCTTTCCTCTGAAGCTTTACTTCGAGTCAAAACATGAACTTCTCTGCTCTTTTTCAAGTCCTGAACAGCATTCACAATGCTTTCTAGTCGGTTATCAAAGGAAATCCCAGCCAGGCGTTCTTCTTCTGAGATGGATTGTAACAGGATGGATTGGTTTCCATCACCCTGAATTTCAACAAACATTCCATCAGTGTGAGGTGGAGCTTCACGGTTGTTTTCATGGTAGAAATCAACTTTGTCAAGGAACCAGCGGCCACGTAGATTCTGAGGGAACTCTCCTCCTGTGGGAAGCAGGACTCGGTTTGTAACTGGATGAAGTGAGATTTTCCCAAGCCTGAGGTATTCATTTGTGTGATCACAGCTTCCTTTAACCTCGCACTCCTCTTTGCCACATTTGATACAGGATCGAGGACCATTTGGGTTTGTTTGGCGCTGAGACCATGGGACTCGGGCACTATTCTGATTTGATGACCATGGCTGGTTTCCTGGATTCTGGTTACCACCTTGGTTGGACCAGTTATTCCTTCCACCATTGTTATAGCTGCTGTTGGAACCATTGTTGGACTGGTTGGACCACCCATTGCCTTGGGAGTTCCATGCTGGGGGACCATTCCATTGGTTATTTGTATTCTGGTTATTATTCCAGTTTCCCTGATTATTCCCTTGGTTGTTAAATCTGCTGTTTCCAGGTCCATTGCCCCAAGAGTTGTTCTGGTTTCCTCTATTTCCTGACCATCCATTATTTCCAGAATCATTTCCCCAATTATTTCCCTGCTGTGGATACGAAGGTCCTTGGTTCCATCCATTTCCATATGGCTGACTCTGATTTTGCCAGTGCTGGTTCTGATACTGATTCCCTTGTGGTCCTTGATTGTTATATGTAGGGACAGAGTTCTGGTTCACTTCTCGAGGTACCGTAGGCTTCTGCAATAATTCAACCTGCTTCTGAAGTGGCTTCACAGTCTCAGCCATAATCTGCATCATCCCAGCCATCAAGGTGGAAAGGTCTTCGACTTTTAGTGTTCCTGCTGCTGCAGATGATGTGTCTGTCATTCCTCCAGCCATTCCAACCAGAACGAAATCTCCAGCAGCCAGGAGGTCTTTCAGTTCATAGGGATCCACATCATGGTGCTCTGGAAGTTTGATAGCCAATCTATTTATGACTTTGGTGAGGAAGGTGCCAGTTAAACCCCGAAGGAAGCCACGAGAGATATCAAGTTTAGATATCCGGCCTGCTTCATATAAATGGTTGGTTATCGCTGTAAATTCCCGAACATATGCCCCCCAATCATGACGGGTTGTTATGCCATTTCTCACTGCGGCACCAATTACTCTATCCATGTCTTCAAGCTCATACATTCTTGCAGGAGCAGTGCCTGGATAAAGCTTTGTGACTGCAGCTTTGAATACAGCCCAGCTTTTCCCTACTTTTGCTTCATCTAGACCTGCCCAAAGATAACTTGTATCAATGTCAACATATCGTCTGGCAAAGACTTTTAAGTCCTCTTCTGAAGGCTTTGTGGTACATGACCCATGTAACCGATCAATATCCTCAAAGAAGCGGATCAAGCTTCGGGGATCTTTCTTATCAAATTTCGGGGCGGAGTGATGGCCTGGTTCCGGCATGGAGAGAGTGGATTTAGCGGACATAGTAGTAGCTGGTGGAATTGGTGGTCTTGGTGGTGGATTTGGGGTTCTAGTTGGTGGACTAGATTGAGAGCCTGGGGTTCCCCAGTTAGCAGGTTTTAGACGGTAAGGGTTGGCAATTCGGTCTTCTTCCTCCTCAGAGAAAGGTCTAACAAAGTTATCGGCGATGGCGGGAATAAATCTAGACAGAGATTCAGGGATATCCTCGAAACTCAGTCTTTGAATAGGATCAAAGGCGCTGCGACGGAGTTCCTCGTCTAGTGGTGATCTCGACAGGTTGGTGTGAAGATAACTTCATAACAGTGGACAGCAAGTCAATGATGAGCTGTAAGTCCAAATATAGCCCCTCGCGGTGGGCTCCAGATGTGCTGCTTTGTGCGGCGTTGACTACGGCGGATCGACACCACTTTCGTCAAGTGTTCACGAGGGTTGGATTTGGATAATGGCTCTGACTACTATTCTAACCTGACTCCACTGTGATGACTAGCTGAAGCAAAGGATGTCGGTGCAAAGTGAAACTGAGTCTTTATTTGGTAATAGGTATGGGACAATTTGCAATGATCGAGGTCGCTGCTCACGACAATGCTCAGCGTAGAGCTTGTCATTGCCAGGAACAGTGCAGACGCAAGAAGGGGGATCGCAAGATACTTTTCTCCTCCGTTCCCTGGTCCTTTTATACTCCATAACCCTGTGCCTAGATATATAAATAGATGGACGCGCGTCCTCTGGTTGCTAAGTCCCTGAACAGCTTGCCCTCGGCCATGCAACTTGACCTGTTTTCCCAGCAACCAATATCACAAGAAGCCTTCTTTCTATAGCGCTCATATACTGGCACTGCCGCCAGGTCCTGGTCATTTGTCATAGCTGCGGGGACCTTGAAAGTTCCCACAGTCACTCTCAATGCGAGATCTGATGATCCTTGTCTTTAGCTCGGAGTCGCATGGTGTATCCTTGTAGGTCCATATTCCCTATTACGTGCTCAGCCAATGCTGAGGCGCGACATCGTACTGCCCAACGGCGCAGCCCTACGTTCGGTAGCCATACTCTTTGGCCTCGGCTTGCTCTACCGACCAGCGCCTCAGGCGCACCACTTCGCTCTCCCGCATCGGGCGCATCACTCCGTTCGCAGTTCAGCGCCCACCGAGTTACCCCGGGGTGAGGGAGGAGAAGCGGGGGTAGGAGGAGAGGGAGAGGACGAGGAGGGTTTTGATGTCTCCCCGGATATCTAGATATAGTCACATGGTGGGCAAAGTCTTGACCACCCATGGTTAGAACCTTCACCACCAGTGGAATATAGGCTATATGGTGCCAGTTCTGGTAGACTTTTCCCCTTTTGGGGTGCTCAGTGGGAAACTATTCATCACTTCATCAAAACTGTTCGTAAATTCATCGGAGGGGTCGCAAATTAACGGTAAGATGGATGCCTTGGACTAACATACCACTACAAGACCACCATTCAGATGTACCAGCCCACCCAAGGCCAAAAGCTCTTATGTGGTCAGCTAACCAGTCACTTATAGTAGTACAGCACGAAAATCATGGTTTGCCTTTAATTGCTGACTGATTGCCAGGTTTGCTCCTGGTTAATGTGACAACTTGAGCTAGGGTAACAAAAATGAATGACACAGCTCTGTCACTTTATTTCAAGTACTTGGTATGTAGATACTCACCTGGTTACTTGATGATGTAAATCCATGTTTTCCCCTTACAATTGAAAAGGATTGGGGACTCGTATCTGCCACTGGAACGGTTGGCCTCTCTCCCACTGGTAAAACATTGAAAGTGAGCAGTGACATTGTTAAAATTCTCATCTATGGGCTCATTTGTCCGGCAGCAGCAACATTCAGTGGTTGCAGTAGAAACCACATAGCATTGAAAGTCATAGCATCTTTATGTAGCATGGAACCTTTTCACAAGCAGCTTCAATGATGGTCCATGCCAGCGCAAAAACAGCATGTATCTAGATCCCCCAACAAACGGCTCGAACAACTGTGCCATCGTGATATTATTTCCTTAATTTGATGCTGGATTCAGATCCATGTCATGGTGTGGTATTGTCTGCCTTCTTATCCAGAAAGCAACGAGAAAAGGGCAAGCTTCAACAGGAAGACAAGCAGTGCACAAGGAAGAGGCAGATTCCAAAAACCGGTCACATGAGTTTCCCGTTGGGTGCTTTGATGAAAGCGGACTACAGAACTTTGTTGCATCCTAACAGACAAGCCAATGGATTGAACTCATAATTGAACCAGGCCTACCAGTTGTTCCAGAAGTGGACAGAGGCCAAATTGAAAGCGGGACAAAAGAGTCAGTGTCAGTCATCTATCTGATCTATATTCTACACACACACATAGCTCGATCAAACGGACATTGTGATAGTTCCAAATTCACATCATGTCTGTGTTGGTTGCACTGCCTTGTTGCACTGTACTCATCAGTTGGCTAAAAGTGCATTTGGACCTTCACACCCATCTTCTTGAGACTCGACACCTCAAATCACTTACATCAAATGGATGATTCTGATACACATTTAGTCTCTCATTGGAAACATCTTTGTCAGGTGCAAGATTACTACTCTATCCGTCGGAGGTGAAGCGTGGGCTTTGTTTGTAATAGGCATTTGAGTTGAATCCAGCAGATAGTGTCCAGATCCGTACAGAAAAGGTGAGAGATTGACCTAGAGAAGACAGGTGAATTGAGGACATAGTATCAACATTGGATTGTGATGGTGGAGAGTAAATATGTAGATGAGGGTATGTATGTACAAAAATACATCACCAGGTACATTAATCCACAAGCAGCTCGAACAATCAGGCTGTTGTGTAATGAATTTTTAATTATAGATCTCAGTTGTATTTCCTGTCCTGGTCTGGCTTTTAGGGTCCTGAGTGTAAATATACCAAGTACTTTGAGATTATACCGGATAGTTACTTTGAGCCGACACGAGAACTTGAGCAAGAGCTTGCTGAACCCCTCTTATCACCAAAGGTGATAAATATGAAAGCTCTAAGTTTAACACGAGGTTTAACATTCTTTCTCACTAGAGATCAGACTGTGTAGACCCATTTGAGGTCCATAGTAAGATTACTCAACTTGTCTGTTACTCCATGCCTCATCACTTTGTGCGCCAATACTCTCACCAGTGGGATAGAGGCCAACCGTTCCGGTGGCAGATACGAGTCCCCCTGTTTTCACTAGCAACAAAACAACATAAATCCTACATCATTAAGTAAGTACTGCTGGAGACAAGATTTGTTTGGAGTGGAATACAAGTACATATCGGGAAGTCGGACGCGTTAATGTTTCGCTAATTCCCGAGTAGTTACCGCTATCCCTTCAATTCAAGTGACACATTTTGTGATAGAAAAGACACCAAACTTCATTTCTGCAAAAAGAATGGGGTCAAATTATCAATTACTGAGCTTTCTATGCCGGATGAACGCCAATCGGTCGAAAACCCCGATTTGGCACAGTAACCGGACACCATCAAATAATGACCGCATCAATGTTGAACTTGCTTCTTCCCTCCATCTTTCGACACGTACAGTCCCCCAGTCCTGTAAACATGCCCAAGCAAGCTGGTAGTCGTGGCCAACAACGTCGTAAAGCAGAAGAAAAGCGGAAGGAAGCGATTCAGCTCGGTGTTTCGAAGCTTTTGGCAGGTGAAAGTTATCGGGACGCCGAGCAGCATTCTGGGATTCCTAGATCCACTCTAGAGGGTCGAATGAAGGGTGTGGTGTCTCGTAGGAAAGCCCACGGAAGCCAACAAGCTCTCTACCCTGCTGAAGAAGCCGCACTCTTACACCAGGGGCAGAAGCCAACGCACTCCAAAAGGAGTGCCTTAAACGAATTGTTGATGCACTCGTGATCCCGGCTATCACCACTGCCGTTTGGCAGACGAAATCAGCTGTCACAGCCGGCCATCACGAGTGTTTCGTTTAAGGCACTCCTTTTGGAGTGCGTTGGCTTCTGCCCCCGGTGTTAGAACTTTTGCGGGAAATGGCACAATGGGGTCTCCATCTCCGGGTTACTCACATCAAAACTCGAGCCCTTTGCATTCTCCGTGAACGACAATCATCTCCGTCACTTGGAAAGAAGTGGATGAACAAGTTCCTTGCCAGACATCCCGATGCACGAAGTGCGCTGAGCCATCGGAAAGATGTTGCTCGCGCGAAAGCTGAACGTGATCCGGTACGACTTCACAAAATATCAATCAGATGTCACCCAGTCCTGACGCTGATGAGCTCCCTCAAGAGGTATTTGACTCATTTGATGGACAGCCACCCCAAATTGTTGAGGAATCGGAGGAGTCTGACAAGGAAAATGTTGGAAAAGGCTCAAGGAAGCGTAAATCGGACACGGAATTGGACAAAGATGTTTCATATGGGCATGGAAAGCATGCAAGGCGATCACCTGGCTATTATTTTATGGGCCTCCACGTGCACATTTAATAATATCACCGCGGTATTGATGGATGCTGGGGCGGTATATTTTTTTGATGCATGATATCTGTTGGGAACCTTCAGACAACCACTGGACTGAACTTATGCCATGGTTGGCAGTCAGTACGGTAAATTCCATCGAGTGATGTCGCTAGTCATCAGCCGGTTCCCAGCACGTGATAATAACACGTCGGTGGTAAGTCACGTTTCAGTTCCCATGTATGCAACATTCATGTTGAGAGTATGAATGGACTACTAACTATCAATGCATGAGCTAATATTCTTCATCCTCAATCTGGATCTGTGCCCAGAGGCTGTCGCAGATCTTCTGAAGAGGAGTGTACTTCTTCAAATATCCCTTCTCTTTGTCAACAATCTCAAACAATGCTGTGAGACAGCCTGGAGAAATCCTTCCAAAGCTGATCTTTCAGAATCTGTCCAATGCCTCAGACCAAATAAGAGGGTCCAAGGGGTTCAATAAGCTTTTCCCCATATGCATCCACCAGGCAGCTTCCCAGTCTTCGACGCAAGCGGCCTGGCTGTGACAGTCAAGAGGATGAAACTTGAGGAGAGGTGGTTCAGAACTGAGGCGTCGCATATGGGTGTCGATGCCTTCCTGGACACGAGTGATGGCATCATAGATATTGATGGGAATCAATGTCGTCTCGAGTGGCGGCAAGTCGGACCAGCGCATCTCAATCAAACGATTGAAAGCTGCATTGAAAGGCTGCACTGTGCCATATTCAACGCAGACATGAATAAGGAGTGCTGGAGAGCCAAGACTATAAAGGTTACTAGTCTTGATACTCTTCAAAGCTATGATTCAGAGAGTTGGGGAGTCAAGATAACGACTGAAATTCAAGAGCTTGATGTGAAATGGGAGAGAAACCGGAATGTCATTGGGTCTGGGAACCATGGAATTAGGAATGCCGGGCAATCAAACAAACAGCTCACACTCCATGAGTCTGACAAGCAAAAATCTCAAAAAGCTTTGGCTCCCCTTCGGCTGGTCCACGGATTGAGATTGCTGTCTGTTCTGACAGTCCTTCATGCAGAGCTTGCTTCATTTCATCAGGCTGATGGGTTGATAGCATTAGAGATGAATTTTGAGCGCCGAGCTAGTGCTCCCGGATCAAGCAGAAAGAGTTCATTGGAAGCCTGTGGTCAAGGTGTCAGAGCTATGAGAGAACGACATTCAAAAATGTGTCACTGGCCTTGAAATAAAGGTTTCCGGGTCTATCCTCCCAGTCCCTTGACATTAGTGCGCTTGGTCTCTGTGGTCTTTGGTGGTTCTGACATGGGGACAATGTTCACGACCATCAGAAATCATTAAATAAAGTTTTCAGTTCCACGAGGCTCACACGAGGCAAACTCATGATGGATCTGATCTCATTCTGAACAGCCATGCCTCTGCCCCAAACCTTTCCAGATTTGCCTACTAGGCAACATTAGACTCCCAATTTCCGCCTAGCTCACACTATGATTTCCGAGATGTATGGACAGGCACAGCAGGTTCTGACTCAAGAGGATTCCGATCCTTTCCGAGTCGCATTTCATATTGATGCTTTATCATCTGATGCGCTTCCCCTCCTCGAGGCCATGGAGCAGGAGACTTTGGATGATCCCAGAGTCGACCTTTCGGAATGGCTGACTCATTCAGCTGTGATTCTTGGAGATACTGTATGTAGCCTTCATGCAGCTCGAGAGCTAGCCAGCGGAAAGTTCGGTCTTATTTCTCTTTGATGTTTCCTTGATACTGATTTGGAGCGATGCTCAGGGAAGATGCTCAAGTTATCATTCCAGCTCTTGTCCAGACCCTGCAGACGAAGAAACGTGAACACCATGCAGATGGATGACTCTGACAAGGATGAAGATTGGGAAGATTGTGCTCAAGACTCAGATTGATGAGGAATCCCAACCTCCAATGGCCACTGGTAAGTTTGACTCTATTTCCATACGTGTTTCTATATAGCTTACCAAAGTATCAGGGTCCACATTGGACAACAAAACACCCTCCATTGGTGTAATGACTCGTTCGGCAGCCAAACGGAAACAGGTTGAGCCTGAAGGTGATCATGACCATGACGACGATGATCAAGCAGTGCCGGTGATCAAAGCTAGGAAGATCAATGAGACGCTCAGCAAACCCCCTCAGGTTATGTCAAACCGGAGATACTGACAGAGGTAGCAGTTGTGAATAACTGTTGGAACTTCTCAATGTTCTGTGGACCCTGTCGGCTTCTTGAGGTTGCCCCAAACCGAGATCACTGAAAGATGTATCATTTATAGATAACCTAGGTCTTGAGAGAGGTCCAGTGGAACCCACCAGCCTCTTGAAGCTTTGTCAAACCGGGGTTGCTCAAAGGGAAACCAATAGTGAATAACTGCAGGTCCCTTGTGAAGTTCTGTGCAGCCTGCTCAACTTGTTCAGGCTGTGTCAAACCTGGATAGCTGAAGAGATATTAATTATAGATAGCCGTCTGCCTGTAGGACAAAACCTGTGAAATCTTGCCTGGTTGCCCAGAACCGGTTTGTTCCTCTGTCACGATACTCACACGGAAAGGCAAGCGCAATTCAAGCTGCGGCCAGAGTCGGACCATGGGACAGAGGTTATGTCATGAAGCTTCCCTATTTCTCGGCCTGAGAATGATTTATTTTTATTTTCTGAACCTTCAGTTTATCTTACAGCCATTCAATCCTTCTGATATCATTTCCATGGTCGTTATTATCACCCCTTTATCCATTCTCAAAATTTGCCAGAAGCGGCATAATATTAACTTCCATTCTTTTGCTTATCTGATTAGTCCTTATACCATAAAGCCATAGACTTTCATATAATTTACCTTTACATGCTCATGTTCATCATAGCAACCATCCTAGCCTGAGAATAAAAATTCATTCTCAGCGTAAACTGTGGCACAGATGACGGAATATTAGGTCTCAACTTGACAGCTGATTTTATGAGGGTTGAAGTTGTGAGGACAGAATATGACCTGTCTTTGCATACACAAGCAGCACCAGCATAGGAGCAATCAGGGTGTCTGGGTGATTTCAACAGACGCAACTTGCAACGCGTCGATGTCACATGATGAGAATCGGCTTGCGTCTTCCGAAACACTGATTGTCTCTCGATATTGACGTCGCAAATAACTTACAAGTTGAATTGCAATATGTATCCTCATCTTTGGCTCAATGGGAGATATCCCAAAAACATACCGCCCCAGCATCCATCAATACCGCGGTGATATTATTAAATGTGCACGTGGAGGCCCATACTTGTATGACTGGTAAAGATATTAGAATGGCATGAATGCTCATGAATTCAGCACTACTACCACAGTCAGGAGCGCAAGACCAAACTAGGCTTACCACTTACACCTGTGGAAAATCAAGATAATCAAGTTGTGGTCAAGGGGAGAGTGAAAGGATATTCCATGAAAGACAAACATCCACTGTGTGAATTCTCAGAGCTGTAGACTGATGGATGACCTCAGCAAAGTCCGGACAGAAAATCTACCTTGCAAACTCCTTGGAATGTAATGACATCTGGACCATTCTCAATTTGTCATTTAAAGCAGGACATAGCATAAATCTACGCTACACAAACAGCATCAGCAATGATAATAAAAAATATATCTCCCGACCTGGCCAAATGTCAGTCATACATACAGAAAAAGGCAAAGAGTCACATACTAAGGTCAACCACAAAACAGTCGTGGAGAGGAACAGGTAATGGAAATGATACATAAATTAATGACCACCATGACAATGGAGTCTACATTGATGTGAGAGATAGAAGAGAAATAAAGGAGATGAACATACCTGCATATGCTCCAAATGCTATCAACTTTGAACTTGACATTTTCAA
The DNA here is from genome assembly GCA_029320655.1 of Mycena floridula. NCBI lineage: Eukaryota > Fungi > Basidiomycota > Agaricomycetes > Agaricales > Mycenaceae > Mycena > Mycena floridula. Next base: position 596,137 of record JARIHS010000027.1, read on the forward strand.
GACCTCGAGAAAGCCAGCATCTGTCATCCATGCTGTTGACTGGCACATGCACCAACCTCGACAGTAACATAGCCAGAACATCACAAAAAGATGTACTGCCTTGCCAAAGGCTTGGAACCCTTGCAAGAGAACCCAAGGCTTGGAATACCATGCAAGGCATAGTCCAAGGCTTGGATCACCCTTGAGATGTGCTAAAAGCCTTCAGAAACAACCCAAGCCTTGCAGGGAAATGCAAGGCAGTTTCCAAGGCTTGGCTGAACCCACGCAAGGGGTATCCAAGCCTTGGACATCACATTGCAAGGCAATCCAAGACTTATGGTGTCATTGCAAGGAGATCCAAGGCTGGGATGAAGCAAGAGAATGCTTCCCAAGGCTTGGATGCTGCATTGCAAAGGTATCTGAGGCTGGGATGTAGATTGCATAGATGCCACTAGCCTTACAAGGTTTGATGGCCGATCAGCAGATCCCATCAAATCAGGCAAGCCGACCATGCTGCTCGGAAACTAGACTTGAAAGAGCTGGCAGGTTCTGTTACATTGGACCTCTAGAGGGTAGGCGCTGCTCACCCAACTGGGCCACAAAAGGAACAGCTTCATCAGTCTGTTAGACGCCCGCTTAGTACAGTAGTTATATCACGCTAATTCAATTTGATCTCCGCTTAATTCCGTTGTCATGAGTTTGAACCTGAGTGAAACCAAATTTAAGTTTAAGTCTGAACCAAATGCAACTACTAATAAAACAATAGTGAGAAAAGTTTCCAGTGCCCCCTGGAGAGGGAGCAGCTGAAAATCCAATTTTGGGAAAATTACCTGGCCAGCCTTGCAAGCTCTGCCAGGCTAGGAAAGGCTCAACCAGCCTTGGCTAGCCTTTCCTTGGAGTTCGGTCACTTGCAAGGGTTGCCAAGGCCTTGCAATGTCCTACAAGGCTTGTACTACCTTCCAAGGTAAGTCTAGCCTTGGATACCCTTGCCTAGCATTGGATGAACCCTTGCTTACCCTTGCAAGCTGACTGAACTCCAAGGAAAGGCTATCCAAGGCTGGTTGAGCCTTTCCTAGCCTTGCAGAGCTTGCAAGGCCCCTACAAGTTTATGCAAGGGGAGTCACCTATTTTGTGATGAAAGACACTAAGATGGCAAGATGCAAAGGTGAATTTGAGCTATGAGTAAGATGTACATGGCTCTGACATGTTTTATCACCTAGACAACATTATTAGTCCGTTGTTGACACATTAAAAAACTATAAAAGTAAAAAGATGGGCCACCAGAGTAAGGTTGACCATTGAACGAGAGAAAGGGCAAGAATCAAACATGTCCAGTCACATGGATAGCCCCTTTGGGCTCTTTGATGATCCCATCCTCTGAAACTGGTCCGTCCCAACAAACGAGCCCCATAAATGGGACTCGTAACTGCTTTGTTACCCCATGGTGTCACTGCTCTGTTCCACAACACTCATGGATCATTCTGCTTCTTCTACCAAATCTAACCAACCAAAGAAAACACGGACAGCCTATACCAAACCACCAATCGTGGATACCAAGCTCGGGACGGAACAAGCAACCCAAGCACCTAAACAAGAAGAAAAGATGACGGAACAGCTCACCAGAGACAAGGATAGCAAAGTCGCAGAAGATCAGTGCCAAACAACCCAAACAGAGATAAACTCACCAACAACTTCAATGTTGGCGCCCTCGCAATGAACACGGCGATCATCTCGTAGGCATTGGGTTTGGTTGGTTGCATTCATGTATCATCAGCGAGGGATGTGAGAGCTCTATGACGCTGATCGGCATCTGTGGGATGCCGGAAAGGGTCCTGATCGTCGTTGCTGTGGTCACACTCTCTCGGCTGTCATGTCCTCGACCCGTGGCAACAAGCAGACCTGTTGCACAGAATCCACTCAGAACTAGCTGGATAGGTACTATGGAAGTGAGCTACAGGCCACTTGACAAGCTGTGGGCAATATTCTTGCCATAGCCCAACTTTTTGCATTGTCTACGGTGGTCTGCTTGTAGGATTTTGGACATAAAATGTGGTGTGTTCAGCTTTTTACATATTTTATGTATTTCAGTGTTTTTTTGCGTGTTTTTGCGCTTTTTTGCGCATTTACAAGCGCCAAAAAGCGCAAAAAGTCATTTGACATTGGAGGGCTGAATCCGGCCGACTCGATGATTCAGACTGTATGGATTGATTATTGCTCTGATTCCCCTGATTCCCAAACTTGCCAACAACCCTTCCCCAAAGCCCCTCCTGAACCACCAGTGCCTTTTTGAAGATTGATTTTCCAGGCTTATTATTGTCACTGCTGACAATGATGCAGTGCGTAAGAAGCTCAAATTGCTTGGGCTTGTCTCTGGCTTGTTGTTGTTATCTTTTCACCAAGCCAAAAGCTAAAGTGCTGACATCCCCTCAGCTGACCTCCATAGCCAATCAACCCCAGTTGCCCTCCGAGCCTCAACACAAATGACACCAGCACCCGCCTCATCACCGCCAAGACCCTATATCTCATGCGTATGGTGGGGAGTGCAGGGGATGGAGTGGTGTTGCAGTGGGAAGTAGGCGTAGGCAAAGGGCGGCTTTTCAGGACATGGCAGGGATCATTATACGATTTGTGCTCATCACATAGTTTCAGCCTACAGTGGATCAACTGAATGCTGATTTGATTGGTTTGTTGATTAGATTCTTTGATCCAGGGATCAGCGCCAATGTAGAAGTCAACACCCTCCTCCTCCCCCCCTTCTCCTCCTGCACCCCGGTATGACAGATATGGAGTGGAGGATGAAGTGGGCGCATCTCTGGGAGGGGTCGGGGAGGCGTGGGGAGGCATTAGCCGAGCTCATGGCGGAGCACTGCAAAGCACTCAAGGCGAACGAGTCAATGGTGGAAGAGGAGGTCAAATGTAATGATGTGCCTTCGAGCAGCGGCAATTCACTTCTCATGCTCTCATTATGGCTCTCATTCCCCTTATTGAACCTTCCAACAACCTGTCCCCAAAGCCCCTTCTTAAACACTGGCACCTTTTTGGGGATGGATTTTCTGGGGGTTATCATGAGGATCGTGATGGTGAGTCCTCGTAAGTTTCTTTCTTGATCTTTCCTCTTGTTTTGCCTAGTGGTGCCGCGGCTGGAGCTGGAGCCAATTTCAGCTTGCAACTGAGACAGCCACAGCTTGAAAGGCTTACTGGCTCTACGAAACAGAGCCAACATATTTCTTGCTTCTTGTTCATCCTGCACATATGTTGCACTCAGAAATCCAATAATGAGTTCAGCTCATCAAAAGCTGGGCTTCAGCTCAGAACTGATTTAAAGCTGATTCCAAACTAATAACATACATCATTTAGCATTGTTTCCTCTCTGTGATATCACAAATCTGCTCATTTCCTTTACACTGTGTTGGGAACAAATAAAATCAGACAAAAATGGTGGGGAAAACGGTTAGAAAAACATTATATTTCTCGCCGCCACCATACGGGTCGGATACCGGGACAAAATTTGGCTGAGGCGTGAAACTGAATATTTTTCATATCATTTTTCCCACCATTTCTTGTCTGATTTTTTTTGTTCTCAGAATCGGAAAACCTTTCACTAATGTCGCACGAGCCAACACAGGCAAAATGTTCTCAATGACTGGGATCTTATTCACATGAAGCTCAAACAAAGATGCTGTTGTGATATCATTTCTTGCTAGAGATTTTGGCTGTGTGGACTCAATCCAGGTATATAGTAAGATTACTCAACTCTTCCGTTAGTCCACACCTTATCACTTCACGAGCCTCAAGTCTCACTACTTTTTTGTATATTTGTTCCATAGAATCTCGCCAACCAAATCAAATATGACAAAGAAGAAAGCCTATATGAAACCAAAACCAACAGTAAATACCAAAGAAGAAACCGCAAAGACCAAAGCAAACCCAAACCCGGTTAAACATGGAAACAGGAGGAAAAGATGATCATAGAGCTGACCAGGGACACGGATAGCAAAGTGGCACGAAACCAGCACCAAAGACCTAGGGAAGATAATGCGAGGACAAAAGCAGCACAAGGTAGACAAAGCAGTGTAAGACCAAAAGAAAGTGTATCAGGGCCTAACCCCATCATCAAAAGTGGCCTGCTTATCTCCCATCGGGCACCTCCTCAGCACACGCATGGCACTTGCGGTAAAAGCTGCCTCTCGTCCGAATTAGGCACTCCCGACGCGCCTCTCCTCCGCCTCTCCTCCGCCTCAATCGAGCTCAGGTACACCCTGTAATTGTACAATCCAGGATAATTCGTACTGGGAGACATCGACCCCCTCCTAGCAGATTAGAGAATGATATAAATAGAGTATATGACAGATCGGGGCGCAAGACCAAAGCCAGAGAGTCGATCTTTGAGATGCGGAAGGTGGACCGTAGCGCTGCATCGGACAGCGGCAACTTGAAGAGCGCGGATGCCGCATGCGCCATTGCAGCGGTGAATCCGACCGACTCCGTGATCAGACCTCATTCCTTTCAGTCTCAAACTTCTCAACGACCCTGCTTTAGAGCCCCTCTTTGACCATGAGAGGATTTTACAAGATTGAATTTTCAGGGTTCCATTGTCACTGCGATGATGACGTAGTGTGTAAGGAGCTGAGATTGTTTGGCTTTGCTTGTCTGCAGCTCATTGTCTTCAGAGCCTCAACATTCCAACACAAACAACACCAACACCCAACTCACCACCACAAAAATCCTATATCCCTAGTGCATGGTGGGAGTGCAGGGGATGGGAGTGGTGTTGCAGTGGGAAGGCATAGGGAAAGGGCAGTCTCATTTGAGAGATGGTGTCATTTCCGCTGAGCTGTGTACGTGACAAGGAGAGACCTTTAGGGGGCGAGGTTCACGGTTCATATGGGCATTGCAGTGTTGGTACATAGAGACTCTACATTGTTGGGGTGCATGTATAGGCTTTGCAGAGCTATGCTGCATGACTCTTGGTACTTGAGGGCCAGAGTGATATGATTTAGTATTTAATTTGGACCTTGATGCCCTCTTGAGTTTGCAGGATGTTTGCTGAGATCTAATGGGAGTCTTTATGGAGATGTGAATGGAGTCTACAAAACCCACACAAAATGGAAATCTGAGAACATACAGAATATGAGTAGAGAATTGAACACAGGTCTAAAAAGGGATGGCAGCAGCAAACGACTGGACCGTAATGTTTCAAGCATTGGGATCCAATGGAAGGATGGGCTTATCTGGATATTTGAAGTCCAGGAGAGTGATTATTTACATCTCAGACTTGAACAGAAAAAGGAATGCATCAATGAGTACAGTGTGATGTTTTGAGAGATCACAATCCTGTGGATATGCTGGATTGGGGCTTGTCTAGACAAGGAGGTACATATTGCATGGTCATTAAAAGACAGGGGGAAGCTCGAAGACAACTCCAAAAACAAGTAGACAAATACACCAGGCTGGTCCATGACATGGTTAGGATCATGAGAGTGAGTATGTATAAAAATTGACAATGAAACCAATCCTTGTATCACGAGCAGCTCAAACGACCAAGCTGTTGTGCAATGAATTCTCAATTAGAGATCTCAGTTGTGTTTATTGTCCTGGTCTGGCTTTTAGGGTTCTGAGCATAATTTTAACAAGTATTTTGAGATTATCCCAGATAGTTACCTTGAGCAAGAGCTCAGTCAACACTTCACTTGAAGGCTCTGATCACAACCAATACATTACTACGACCGGAATATCTGAAGGGGATAAATTCAAAAGCCCTAAATCCAACAACAATTCAACAGTCAGAACCTGTCAAAAGATTTCATCACTACCGCTCAAACATATTCACAAGCAGCTCAAATGTGGAGCTTCTTGTGATTAATTCCCCAACTTGGACCTACGTTGTGTCGACTGAAATCAGGTCTATGCTGGAACTACTTCTCTGGCCTCTTGTGGGACCGGTGGTGTTTAAAGGCCATAGCCCGCTGAGGATAGTCAGATACAGATGACATGCTGGTATCAAAATGATGTCGTGCTAAGCAAGACTGGAGATCAAAGTCGAGGCTCTCGGCACTAAGGAGCCACTGTTGAATATAATCAGGTCTAAATATCGGGCTGTTGCTGCAAAGGAAACAGGATAGAAACTAGCTCAAGTGAAAAGCTCACAGCAATAATGACAGAGGCCAGAAAAAGCAGATACCTTATATCGCCGCACAAAAAACAAAAGAATGTTCATCATGATGTCACATGGGTCACTCATTCACAGGGAGCTCGAACGAAGATGCTGCTGTGGTATTATTTTTCACTAGAGATCCAGGCTACATTTACTCAATTGAGGTATATAGTAAGAATACTCAACCAGTGGGATAGAGGCCAACTGTTCCAGTGGCAGATATGAGTCCCTCTTTTTTTCACTAGCAATGAAACAAATCTTACATAAGTAACTCAATATACTTGAAAGTCAGACATAAATAAAATATATAGACAACTATGATAGACAGTATCGCAGTAGTATTTTACATAGAGAAAGCTGTGCTAGCCTGTATTGTCCTTGAAGTAAACTACCAACAATAACATGAATGATCAACCAGGCAGCAAACCATTCCTTGAGAGACAAGAAAAGAGCTTGTATGTAGCTGTAGCCAGACATACAAGCTCAGAGGAAGACTCCTTCAACATCAGCATTGATCTTGAGATTCCATAAGTTTTATGCATTCTTCCCAATGATGACTAGACAGGATGTTCCTGCTCTGCCAGAACCTCTATGTCTCCCAATTGTTCTGAGAGTCGCAATTAGTTCCAGAGACACTCATCTACTACTACTTATTAACATGGACAGAACATGAGGCATCAATATATGCAGAAATTGGAGCGGGAGCTTTGGAAACTGTGGCGCAATCATGTTATCTGGCTATGCACATTGATTCTGGACTGCTAACTCTGGTCCAGATGCTCTCAAATATGTCACATCTATATTTGTCCCAATACATTATAGTCTCAAACTGAGATATTGGCTCCTTGTGTATGCCTCTCTATAGAAAAAACTTGATCTCTGCTAGATTTTGGCATCATTGGCCCCTACAAGCTGATCCTGATAGGAGGTGTGCTAATGTTCGCATCTATGTCAAGAAATGCTACACATGTTCTCCAAACATTAATTGAAGTGAAGTGAGTGCCTTGGGCCTTCGCTCAATATGTGGCGCTTCGTGCATATGCTCGATCCGCCGGCCAAACGGAAACAAAAGGAGTTGCAATTTGATCACCAGTGGGATAGAGGCCAACCGTTCCTGTGGCAGATACGAGTCCCCCTCTCCCTGTTCTCACTGTACTTAATTCAATGAATTTACACCCTGGAATGCCGAACTGCCACTTTAAGCGGAGCTTCAAATAACATGTGACTTGTCCGGACTCTTGCTCCCTGATGAATTGTACTGTTTTGGCTGTCTTTGGGCTGGAACCTGGTCACCAGCTTGGTTATTACTTCTTTCTATCAGCTATATTGTGTTGAACTGTGATATACCTCTTTCAAATGTGAGAATTCACTTTAAGGTCACAATCTGCTACCATCCATGACTATCTACATGACTCCGACACAACTTGGTGCTCTTCTCTGTCTATCTAAACCAATCAGGCATTGGTAAGTAATATGTAAGAGCACTGCGCAGCCTGAAACCACCAACAAAGGCAGGAAATTGCACTATTTCTAGCCTTTTCCAGCCAATTGAGTGCAGCTAAATGTGTTAAAATCCTTATGGATGTACATCAATTTACGGCCAATTTACGCTTGATTTATATGCGTGTGATAGCCGTAAAACTTCAAAAATCACAAATACCTTCATTCTCACTGCTTTTTGGGCATATGTAGTAGCTTTTATACCTAAATACTGATGTTTTGTGTCTTGATATGTGATCCTGGCCCTGAAATGAAGGTTGAATACATGTTTGTGGCCCATTTAACTGCAGCAATGCTGCATATATCTGCCATCTATTGGCAAGAAGTACACCACTGAGACCCAAGCTTGCAGGCAATTATTGGGCAATTACTTGAATAAATGAACACTGCAATATAGCATTGGACCTGCTTCAACTCTGCTTAGACTGCTCAGTTTTAGCCTAATTGCTCAAAGGGTGAGATCCTGGACATTTTGGGAAAATGGGACTCTGATCTCTCTATTGTAGTGTTATATGTAATAGGAAGACACGGTATACACATTATCAACAGTTCTTCAGATATCGCAGCCTTGAGGCATCCGAAAAGTTGCCGAATGAGCCACATTCTTATCTAAGCAATTGATACTGCCTTGATATGGTGTTCAGAGGCTGCCTGCTCGCCTAAGCTTGCAACATGCTCTTTCAGAGTATATTGTATATAGACCATTTCAAATTGCATAGGAACCTGCCCTGCAGCTGTTCAACACACAAGACCATAAATGAGTGACCTAAATCAAGGGATATCAAGAAAACACATGTCAACTTCAGAAAGTACTATCAAGCACTCTGGATGCAAAAGGTTTGCCTGAAACCATTGACCTTTCTTGGCTCGGAAATTCAAGAATACCCAAGTTTGTATCATTTGAATGGCAGTTAAAGGCTGCTAAATGTTGTGGGTTCAGCTCAAATGACAGGTATTCATGCAGACCCATGGCTGCGGGATTTGACGCCGCTTCCCAATACACCGGGGGCAAAAGCAGTTCCCCCTGTTAAGTTCCCCTTGTCTGGCCCTTGTCTGGCCCTAATTTTCACATGTTATAAATAAATTCATCAATCAATGATTGACAGTTACCATTTTGAGCGAACAATGGGCGGCTGTTCAATCGGAGCTAGAAACGCATGCATGGGATCAACATGTGTCAAGCCTCAAATAATTATAGACTTCCCCTGCTATCACCATACAATCCAAACCCGTGTTGCCTCTGGCTAGCAATGGGTTTGCTGCACTGCAGAAGTCAGCCGCTTTAGACACAGTTCAAATTGCTAGTAGGTTTGAACCTCTTGACACTTTACCAAGTCTTATGATGATTCAGAGTTGATCGTTCAGCAAATTCCGCAATTTCAGGCTGCTCTTCAGTCAAATAATATGGTTTCCAATGTTCCGTCGGTGCCAGCACTGCCGTCCAACAACCCTTTTGCGGTTAACTTGCCCCAATCTGGCAATACATTTAACATTTCAACATCAGTCTCATCTGTACCTGCAGCTCCCAATTTGCCAGTATCAGTTGATCCTGTTGATTGTGCAATTCCAGGCTGTGGACAACCTGTTCATGTTGATGGGGCTGGCTTGAAGATCAGCAAATACTGTTTGATGAGGCACTGAAATGAGTTTTATTTCCTTTACCGCATGATCATGAGTTCATGGGCTCTGCAGAGAAGCAGTCATGTCTGGTTTGGTGTCTCCCTGTATTATGTGTCTTGTGCTTCCTCAGTGCGAGACAGACTACTTTTGTGGATGTGAATGCAGGCAAGACATGTTGAATAAGCAGAATTAGCTGCCTACTTGATAGTACTATTGTTGTTTGATGGTCTCAAGCTCGAATCAGATATAGATTTTTTGGATACAAGAAACAGATCATATTAAGATATATGTGGTGACCGATGGACTTGCAAGCTACAAAGACAATAAAATACAGTAAATCGAGCGTGGATACAGTAAGGGTGCATCAAGTGCAAGTGGAGAACCTAGAAAGGACTTGAGAAAATGATTCTGGATAGCCAAAGTTAGAACAAGAATGAAAGGAATAGCAGAAATCAACTACCTTTGATAGGACTTGAAGGAGTGGATTGTACAGCATGGCATGGGCATACGTGATGTTGAAGTTCTCTATAGGAATCATACCTGCTGTCACATTGTTCGCAGAAGAATGGACTATCAAAGCATCATCAAAAACAAGAAAGTCGGAAATAAAAACTATTGCCCACCAGTCGGTCAAAATATCATGAAGATGGAGATATTCACTGTGAAATCATTTTATTTATCATTATGTAATGTACATGTGAATCTATTCCCACAGCTAATCATATCCCCATATTAAAAATTCTTTCTCTCACGTTGTCATTGTGCCGGTGATCCGCTGTCAGCTGTGAACTAGGGCTAACTTGGGGCCAGCCAAGGGGAAAGTAACTCAGGGGAAACTCGTTTGCCCCCAGTGATACTAGGTGCACGGCGACGGAGGACGTAAATGGCCTGAGAACGATTGCGGCACTGTATTTACGGTAGTGCCGAGATGCCGGATTTACGTTGATTTACAATATTGTGTAAATTCCCACGACTATATGTACATAATGACCACGAGCATATTACTTCAACCTGATTACAAGATGCCACGTCACACAGGAAGCTGTGCGGAGTACGTGATCCATCCCCACTAGGTTCTTTGATGATGAGATCACGAAAATCGCTCACACCCAACAAACGAGCCCCATAAATGGGGACTCGTAATTGAGACCTTGAGTATATGCAGTTGTAATGCCCTGTATTTTCCTGTTGATTTTTCGGGCCGTTCTTGGTGTCTCTCTACAGAGCAATATGGCACATTCGGATATAATGCGAGAGACTGGGATGTAATTGTTTCAGTATAAATTGATTGACAAGGTAAACACAAATGATTGACATTGTCTGTTTCAGGATGCTCCCCTCGGTTTATTTCAGGGTTGGATTATCTTCCTAATGCACGCAGAGTTGATGTTGGTGAGTAGGCTGGGCTGATTATTGAGTACCATAACTGAGAGAATAGGAAAGCCGCTACAAAGGCTTTTGCATTCTCTTTTGATCCTCGCCAAAAGGAAGTAGCTAATAGTCGGTTACAGAACAAAATCTGCGCTTTTTTCCGACTATACCTGACTACGGCAGGCTATGAGGGATCATAACCAATTTTTGGGTAGTGCTTGGTTTGCTTTGGCAGGGGTCGTTTTTTTCATCTGTTAATTGAATATTTGATTAAAAACATGTATTATCCAACTACAACAGTCGGATCATATCGGCAAAGTCCCGTGCCTGTGCCAAGTTCCCGTTGAGGTCTGTCTCAACCCACTAAGAGCTACGTCGTGCGAGATACTCATTGGTAGAAAGAACAAAACCTGCAACAATTGAAGTCAGTAATGAATTCATGAGGAGAAATGACCACCAAACACCAAAAAGAAAGGTCAAGTCAAAAGAAACACCTACCTCTGTCAAAAGCCCCCCCAAGCTCTTCGTTTTTCCCACCCTCGGACTCGAATGCAGCGATGAGCTATTTCGTCCAGAGGCAGGTCGCTGAAATTGGGTTAGTATGGAAGGAAAGGGAAGAGAAAGGAAGGGAAAGAAGGAAGGTATAAAGCATAAACCAACAGGGGGCACAACCAATTGAACAAGGAGACAGAGTGAATAATGGAGCGCAGGGAAAAAGGATGCCACCAAACGAACTGTGCCCTCCTCAGACTGATGTCCAAAAAACGAGCTCTCCCGAAACAAGAAACTACCACGATGAAGGTAGCACTCAAGCCATCAAAACCTAAATAAGAGTCCATCAAGCCAAAACGCGCCCAAAACGGCCAGCAAATGTGAAAGATGTCATGAAAAGGAAACATATTGTGACATAAACGACAAAGAAATGAAGCCACGACAACCAAATAGACAAACTGCGACAAAATCGCAGACCGAGAAGGATATCACGACTTACCACATAAGCCTCCATGCATCTTCAAGTGCATCCCTCCAGTCACAATATAGTTGCGTTGAGGAGCGTCGGCGCTGTGGATTGGTATCAGCATCAGGGTCACAAAGAGACGAAAAGAGGCGGCATCAGAGCAAAAAGACGAAACAAAAAGGACCGAGATATATAACAAAAATCAGAGGAAAGGAGAAGCAACACACATGCACTGCGCAACGGCGTAATTACGAGTCCCACTTGTGGGCTCGTTTGTTGGGTGTCAGCGAAAATCAGACATCTGCCATCAAAGAGTCCAATGGGGATGATCACCTGATCCTTTTCTCATAGCCCGGCAAAAACTGATATGCATTCTGACGCTGGCATCGGAGCTTCAGGATGGCATTCAGTGTTACAAGTCTCAATGTGTGCCATTTTCATGATGATACTACAACTATATATCAAGCCTGAGTCACATACCATCATAAATTTGAATGTTTGCAGTCATTTTGCTTTTGCCAGCCACCAAGTGTCATGCAAGCATCCTCATAGCTAGTATTCTATTCTTGTTGTCACCATTATGACCAAGAATCTTGCAAGATCTCACTGTGTGGCATATTTCAGGTGGTACAGAAATGTACCAGGAAACCGGACAGGATAATGTTTCACACGTTCACGAGGCATTAGTGGTATCTCATTGCCTCGGGTACTCCAGAGAATGATTTAATAGATGCTGACCATTGTTTCGACAAGAAAAATGGTGTGAAATAATGAAGAAATGAGCCTGCTGTGAGCAAAGAACTCAGATCAGGCGAAAATCCTAATTTGACACAGATACCGAACACCCTCAAAAGTCAATTTTTGCTGGTTTAATCCGGTTTCTTTCCTTCCAAAGTCAGTCATCAGACTCTTGTCTATGCTCAGTGAACATTTAGACACTCAAGTACATATACCGAATGCAAGAACTTCGATACCATTGTCACTGACCTTGTCTGTCAACTTGACCCGAGGCTGAGAAAGGCCTGTGGCAACTTTCAAACTCAATTCTAGATGGCCAAATGTTATCAGGGTGTCTATCAGGTATTGATCAGCCCATCCATTCTATAGGGTATCTCCTCTGAGCATAAATGGGGTCTTATTTCATGGTGTCCGGTATCTATGGTCTGTCTGGTTTCTGGGTATGTGCTTGTATCCGCGACTGAGCTACCATCTTCTACTTAGCCATTTTCAGGTCCCCTATGTTTTGACCTCATCTGTAGCTTTGTTGCTGCATTTTCAGTGTCTATCTCCAGCCTCTGTGTTATACTCAATGTACGAACCTCCAATACTGTTGGCCTAGACAATGAGACATTCTGTGACTGAATCGAGATGTTTGACATCTGAAATCTGATCCCACCCTGCTGTGGACTCGTAATTGCCGCCGAGAGGACGGCCTCTACCCCGCTGGTATTTGATTGGTTGGCGGACATAAGGTCTCGATCTTGGTTGAGCCGTCGACGCTGGTAATGGTAGCACTGAGCGAGGAATATGAAGTTTGGAATGCTGGAGAAGGATTGGTTAAGAGAAAGAAAGAGAAAGAGGCATGCGGACCTTTTTTGCCCGATTCCCTTCATTCTTGGGCGCTCGACGGTGTTCCTTTGTAGCGTCTTTGCCCCGTCCTTTCCAGGTCATCCTTCTCCTTGTGCCTTTGCACCGTCACCTTTATTTCCTAGACCCTTTGCAGTTCGTTGCCCAGCGCCCTGAGATTTCTCAGCCCTAGCGCCTGTAGATTTCTTGCCCTGCTTGGCCGGTTGCGGTGGATTTCGTTGGGTTGGGGGCCGTACCCATGGATGGATTGGAGGAAGATGGTGCTGCTGGATTTGCCATTTCGATGGGAAGAAGACTGTTGAGGGACGAGCAATGGAAGGAGAGGCTGAGGCTGTGCGTCACGTGCTATTCTCCATTGGGCGCTCTGTTCCCAGGCTACCTGAATTTTGCTCCGACCCAACGAACGATCCCATAAATGGGACTTGTAACCCCCATCCTCAAGATACCCTGCTTATTCCCCATCCGGCACCTCCTCAACGCACGCATGGCACTCGCGGTAAAAGCCGCCTCTCATCCGAATTACGCACTCCCGACGGGCCTCTCCCCGCCTCGATCGACGTCAGTACACCCCGTAATTGACTAATGCAGGATGATTTGTACCAGTGGGCTAAAGGCCATCCATTCTGGTGGCAGATACGAGTCTGCCTCTCTGTTGTCACTTTAATTAATGTTTGACTGTACAGTTGGTCTCATGACATTGTGGTTATGGAAGAGAATTTTATTCCGACTTGAAGAGCACGAGGAGCGGGCCGCCGAACGCAGTGATGCCGCATGCGCCGTCACAGCAGTGAATCCGACCGACTCGGTGATTCTGACCGTATGGATTGATGATCACTCTCATTCCCCTCATTCCAAACTTCTCAACAAGCCCCTCCTCAACCATCGGTGCCTTTTATAGGATAGATTTTTCAGGGTTATCATTGTTGCTGCCGACGAAGACGCGATGCATAAGGAGCTTAGATTGGTTACTTGGCTTTTCTCCAACTTGTTGTCTCTATCTTTAAATTTTCACGATGCCCAAAGCTGAGGCCCTAACGTCCGCTCAACTAACCTCCGCCCCCAATCAACCCCAGTTGCTGTTCGAGCCTTAACAAAGCGACGCCAAAACCCGCTTCCGAGTCACCACCGTCAAGCCCTATATCTCGCACGCATGGTGGAGTGCAGGGGATGGGAGTGGTTAGGTGTAGGTAAAGGTCGTCTGTGCAGGGCAGTCTCATTGTCTTTTAAGTGCAGATGCAAGTACAAAAGAGTATGCCATTCAGTAGATCATGGTCCGTAAAGTCTCTGCAGCTTTTTGGGACATAATATATCCGTACAACGGCTGAGCTGTGTATGTGGCAATGAACGACAAGATATGGCGTGATTTGAACGCCAGTCCAAAAAGCACAAGAGGATACTGTGAACTAGAGCATGATATTGCGAGGTTCACGGTCCATATGGGCATTGCAGTGTTGATACATGGAGTCTCTGTAGTGTTAGGGTGCATGACTCCAAAAACAAGGACCTAAACACATGAAGCTGGACCATGACACGGTGAGGATCATGGCTAGCGACGGCATGGGTTCACGAGGGCTATAATACTGGAACACCAATCAGTAGTACAATATCTTTGAAGAAAGTAAGACTTGAGGATGGGGGCATTAGATCAATACAAGAATATGTTCATCAGATGATGAGGCATACAATACTTACAGAACAAAACCTGTTGGAATTGGATCAGGTATAAGCTACATTTCTGCACTGTCAGGCCGCAAGTCATCCAATGATGTTCTCAAGCATTGCATTGAGCAAAAGGATGAACTGGTTTGGTGTCAGATAGGAGTCATGCTATTGTGATCCAGTGAATTCTCAGACCTACCTGCTGATGGTCTACTAAATTTGATGACAAGCTGCCACTCCAAACACAGAAAAAGTCAGAAAAGTCATAGTGTATTTTTTCATGGATGATGGTTGGCTGCAAGAATAGCTTGGTCTATAGAGACTCTTGAGGGTCATGATTGGGCCGGAGACTCATCAGACACAAACCCAAGTCCAAAAAAAGGTTACATGAAGTCTGTTCAAACACCGGGGGCAACGATCAAAGCACTCAAAAGTGAGTGCGTTAGGAGCGGTTTCTGAGCACTCTCCCACCCTTTGATCAATCACATCCACCAAAATTAGATACATACTGTGAATTTCGCAACCTTTGCAGATCGGTTTGTTCCGTGTGTCGCCGCAGGGTCCATTTACGCATGTTTTTTGACAGTTCTTTCTCACAAGATTAGAAGTCCGATCTACCCTGTGTGGGAAAGATTGGATTGCGACAAAATCTCTTGGGGTTCTTCAGTGAATATGTATGGTTGGTTTCAAAATGAATAACTTTGAAAGATACAAAGAACAAAAAAATACAATGCACACAGGCTGTCATCAGTATCTTTGACGCAATGTGATCATGACCAAATCCAACACACAACGTACACGTGTACATTTTTTAGCCCAGATTGAATCCCCGCCCATTGTTCTCTCAAAGGGGAATGGTCAAATCTATTTCACCCGTTCCTCAATCACATCAAATTAATTAAACTAAAATTTGACACTCCAACGAGCAAAATCCCAGATGGCCCTGGGAACTGACTGACTGACTCATGATGAAAACTCTCTTAGGGTTCTTCAGTGAATACATATAGGATTGGTTTGAAATGAATAACTTTGAAAGACACAAAGAACAAAAAAATACAATGTTCACACAGGCTGTCATCAGCATCTTTGATGCATTTACGCATGTTTTTTGACAGTTCTTTCTCACAAGATTAGAAATCCGATATACCCTGTGTGGGAAAGATTGGATTGCGGCAAACTCTCTTGGGGTTCTTTAGTGAATAGATATAGGGTTGGTTTGAAAATGAATAACTTTGAAAGATACAAAGAACAAAAAAATACAATGCTCACACAGACTGTCATCAGTATCTTTGACGCAATGTGATCATGACCAAATCCAACACACAACGTACACGTGTACATGTTTGAGCCCAGATTGAATCCCCACCCATTGTTCTCCCAAAGGGGAAGGTTCAAATCTATTGATTACAACTTGACTATCAACTGACCGCATTACCCATACTGCAGATGACCTTGCACCATTCCAGTCCTCCGTGTTTATTTCCAAAGAGACCTGGTTCTTTGAAATGGCTCATTAAAAACATGAAAGAAATAACAGATTTTCAAAAGCTGTGAATGATGTAAATAAATATGACATTCCGGCATGCTATTTATATGAGTCATGATTCATGAATCACATGCTCTAACGGCTAGCCTGATCCCGGAGCCGAGACGCCCACGCGAGATGCATTGTAGCATAGTTGATTATCTCTCTCTTGCTCATCACAATGGCTACCTGTATCTGTGTTTGCCCTGATTGTAGGACCAAGACTGTTATTATCAATGGTCAGCAGCAGCCTGGTTGTGAAGTCACTGCAAACACCCGTTCTGCCCATGAGAAGCGAGCTCGGGCCAATATTTCAAGGCCACAGCAGCAGACAGGAAAGAGGGAAGATAAATATCAAAGCAGCAAGAAACTTGATAATACAGCCAAAGGTAGCTCAGAATTAATTAGATTTACTAGTGTGAAGCTAAATTAATACATAGAAATCACTGTTGCCACTCAGCTCATTGTGCAGCTATGCTGTACAATAGTGATCTGGCTGAATCTTAAAGCTGGTATCAGTCGCAATACAGCAAATACCATCCTTCAGGCACTGCAATTCATCATTACCACTCTTCTCAATATTGTCTCAGCTGCAGTGAATTCTGAGCTTGGAGTCAATATCAGCTTTCCAAAAATTGACATTCCTCGAGATATTCGATCTGCATATCATCAGTATGGCAATGATCCCAAGCTAATACGCACAATCTGCTGTCCAACATGCTACACTATCTACTCGCACCCTGAGAACATCCCCTTGAGGTGCAAGTGGAAAGCATCTCCACGATCACACCCATGTAATACAGATTTATGGCGTACACAGAACTATGGGCACCACTCAAAGCAAGTACCACATACTGTATTCAACACTCAAGATTTCGACTCTTGGCTTCATTTTTTTCTGTCACGCAGAAGCATTGAAGAGGCACTGGAGAGTACATTCCAGCATACTCCACCTATCACTGGAGATATGCATGACTTACATGATAGTCCTGCATGGCAAAATCTAGAAGGTTTTCTTCAAGAACGCTACCATCTCATTTTTGGATTTTATATTGACTGGTTCAATCCTTTCACAAACAAGATAGCAGGTATTTGAGTGACTTTGATACTTGATTATTATTGACAAACATATCTATTCTTTAGGAAAAGTTGTGTCTTGTGGCACACTTGTCTTGTACTGCTTGAATTTGCCTCCAGAGCTGCGATATTTACCTGAGAATGTGTTTGTGGTTGGGCTTATTCCTACTCCATCAATGCCTGATCCCACAACAATTGCTCACATACTCAATCCAGTGGTTGACACCATCTTGCAATATGATGCACCAGGGAAACACACCACTACATACTATCATGCAGAAGGTGTTTCTGTTCAAGCTAGAATTGTGCCTATTTTAGCTGATCTCCAAGCTATTCGAAAAGCGGGGGGATTTCTGGCACCTGCAAAAGCCAATTATCTGTGCTCTTATTGCACAATTCATAAGGACCAGATTGAAAGTCTTGACTTTGCATCATGGCCTAACCGTACTCCAGCAACAGTTCGAGCTCAGGCTCAACAGTGGTATACAGCAGTCACCAAAGCTGAAAAGGAGAAGCTTGCAACGGCCACAGGAGTTAGATGGACCCCATTTCATCGCCTTCCATATTGGAACCCAGTATGGGACCTTATTCTTGGGTTTATGCACAACTGGCTGGAAGGGGTGCTTGCAAACCATTTGCGTAACTTATGGAGCATTGGTCCAAACAGGAACATAGAGACTATTGAGGAGATCATAAAGGATGAGAAGTTTACTGACTCAGATGTCACAGAATCAGGTGATGAACTGGATGAGTTGTACAGGGAAGCTCAAGAGTATGAATCCTCAATGGCTTCTATATCTTCATCTTCGACTACACAACAAGTTCAGTCATTTTCACACAACAGCACCTCTACACCAAGAGCAACACCACCTCCCATGACACCATATGATGCTGATGATGAGGATGACATGGATATGGACTTCAATGCTAACATTGGACATACTCCATTCAAATTCTCCAAAGACCAGCTTGATCTGATTCATGCATGTCTCCGAGAAGTCTCTCTTCCAACCTGGGTGGGCCGCCCACCAACAAACCTTGGTGAAAAGAAGCATGGGTCACTCAAAGCACAAGAAATCCTTATTCTCTTTAGCACTATATTTCCTTTGATCATTCCAGAACTGTGGTCCCATCCTGACTCTAGTGATCATGATTCACAGCAGTTGGATTGCTACTATAATCTCACTGCAGCAACAAACATCATTATTTCATTCAAAACCTCCCAGTCTGAGGCTGAGATCTTCACAGATCACTATGTGAAGTATCGCAGATTGATCCAGCAGCTTTTTCCTGATTTTGCCTCTGTGCCTAATCACCACATTGCAATGCATAATGAGGCTTTCCTGAAGTACTGGGGCCCTTTGCCCTGTCTCAGTGAGTTCCCAGGAGAACGTCTGAATGGAATGATGCAAAACATCAAAACAAATAATCATCTTTGTAAGTGATGACACATGAATTTACTAATTTCTCTAATTTCTTGTATCAGATGACATGGATTATACAATGCTGAAACAGGTTGCAAGGCGTTGCCGCCTTCTGGCTGTGCTCCATGATAATCAGGGTGGCGACAAGATAGCAAGAGAATTTGCAGATATACTTGAACCTGCACATTCTACAATCCGACAATCTTTGGCTGGTGAGCTGAGCTCATTGGCAGTTGCTCAATTTCTTGGAAAAGCACCACCTATGACTGGCCAAGAATACATGCAGCTACAGCAATATCTTATCTCTATTGGGCTTCCATACCGGATGCACACTGATACCCCACATCCTGAATTTGCACTCATCCTTCCACCGACAGCTGCACGTCCATTTCAAGTTGATGTCAATGGGCGTACATATAGCTGCAACTCTTCACATGCTGGGAACAGTGCAATACAATTCTATACTGGTACACCACAACAGGAACTCACTGGATTCATTCAATTAATTCTTGAAATTCCATTGGATGGCTTCCTTCGCACTTTCTTTTTTGTCCTGCCCCATCAAGGTCTAACAATTCCAGAGCAGCGTCAGACCCCATATCGACGGTATCCCCGACTGAGGACCAAGATTGTTGAGGCTAACTCAATGGGCCAAATGCTCATAATTGAGCCGCAGCATATCATTACTCATCTTACAACTCTCAAACGATCAGCTGGCACTTATGGCCTCAATCGAGAGTGCTTAGTGGTATGTTGGGGATTGGATCGTGGAAGGACTTAGCATGGGAGTTTATAAGTAGTTGTGTCTTGTGGTGTAGGTAAATGAAACAATGGACCTTGTCAAAATATTTGAGCTTCTCAAGACTTGTTCCAGCAGGCTAATAAAAGTCCACGGACAGTTTGTACATCATCTTCATGCCATTCATTAGTCTTGAACCATTTAAGCTTGTTTGTTGGATCCATCGCTGCTATGAATTAGCACAATTTGAATCTAGAGTATGCAGATGACACTTATCCAGAGCGAGGCAATAAACCTCAGTGTCATCAGGACTGAATCTGAGGTCTTGTTAATTGACCTGCAAGATACTTAGCTGCCAGCCTGCTCTAATCTGCTGTCACTGTATCTCTGTACGAATTATTTCCTTCTTACCTCTTACTCCATTTGTATGTACTCAGACTCTTCGGGCATTCGGACTCTTTGGGCACTGACTCGAAGCTTCGAGAATCTTCCTTGCTGCCACAATGACTCAAGTCTCTCATATTTAAGCTTGTACAATTCTCTAGAATAAGGATACTCTTTTTACAACCAAACTACTTGTGCGCGCTTGCCAGTTGTCTCGGAACCCTCTTTGCTTGAAAAAGCTTAGAGTCTCTATTCAGTTTGTGAACGTCAGGGATACAGAATTACACAGAACTCTAACAGGGATATGAAGTAGTGTATATTCTTTTTTTCAACTTTGGGATCATTTGCTGGCAAGGCTTTGATTGTCCTGCACAAGCCAGATGTGTAGGAGTTTTGTTGAACATAATCAACAGGTGAGACATGATGTGAGGGAAGTATGTGACCTGCTGTCAATGTGATTGTTTAAATTTCAATCTCTGGCCAGTATCTGTCATACTCATATTTGCATCTCTCTGTCCTGCTCGCTACATGTGTCAGATTGTCACCAAATTGGCATATTGTCCCATAGATATTTCAATCAATAATTACGAGCCTTGAAAGTAACAGATCTGAATTGACTTTGGTGATGGCCAGATAATTTTTCGCTTTTTGGACCTTGATGGATGAATCTGGCCTTTGAGTAGCAATAAATGGCAGTAGTCTTGGTTCAACTAGATATTGTCAGTCTAGATGTATACAGTCTCATAATATAAAAAGTCCGAAGGTATTTGGCACCAGAATACGGTCAGAAACCCGGATTTTGACCAATTTGATACGTGTATGATACCATACCATACCTAGCGTCAGGCAGATTTCAGGTATTGAACTTGTATCAAATAAAGTTTTAGCTGTGAATATTCAATAGATGTTTAAATGATGATTTTGGCTTATTCTGCAAAGCAGCAGAAGCTCTGGGATGCACTGAAACGAGCGACAATTCCCAGCGGTACTGCGACCGTCTCAAAATAGAAATCATGACATGTGTCATGTCACAACGTAAATATTCCGCTGAAGTGGTCCAATTTTAGTATTTAATACCAATTCAAATTATTCAATACCATTCAATACATGTATTATACGGTATTGAACCCAAAAAAACTTCGCCTGTGGAGCTTATTCAATATCAAATCAAGACCATGGATACATACCATACCGGACCCTCCATACAATACAATATGGCCCGAAATCAATTCAAAACCCAGCACCAATTCCACGCCATATGACGGCTGGCACATTTGATCCAGGCCGGTTTGATCGAAGCTTGAATTACCTTGGCCTGTACCCGTTTCACGCTATTTCAGGCTCTGCAGGCTCCGTGACATCTGGACTATGAAAAATACATTACCTCATCAAGATAAGCCTTCTGGACCTTGTGGAAGCGGGACACCGAACTGATGAGTCTCGACCGGTGTGGCCGGTAGCCAGTCCAGCAAAGCCGGAAATTTTCCTGATGAAGTCGCCCAGTCTCCGACCTTGTCCGAACTTTCAAAGCGACGTCAGATTGAAGAATGTGATATCCATGGCGCTGGCGGGTTACCCGAGTCTAAGCTCGGCTGCAGAACCACCTTTTTGGATCAAAAATTGTGCCTGTCCTGAACGAATCCTGAGAGTTTCAAACCTTTTCAAGCAAGTTTGTTGGGCCAGCGGGAAGTCATAATTGAATGTCGGGATCCAACTGCTGACATGGCACACAAAACCTCACAACACTATCGCTATATCCATTTGACGTGTCATCTTGAAATTTTCTTCAATCTTCATTTTGATCCTTTCACTCAGACCCCGGCCAATGTTCTCAAAAGGACTTTATTTGATCCTGAACTGACGTGACCTGATTATAATTGGACAGCCCCGTGATACTATTCACCCTTACTCGTGGGAATGGTCCAGACTCCATTGTGCCTTGTCGCGATGCCTATTCAGGCGCAAGCGGGCGCTATGCAAAACATAATTCCCACTGCATATACAAAATTGGAAACAAATATAATGAATCAATTAAAAGGAGTATTAAATGGTAGACTTGAGTAGGGAAAGCAATACTAAACTGGCAGATACTAAATCCAAATCAAGAAGCTCATTCATCTTCATCGCTGTCCTCTTCATCTCCTTCCCACGTCTTCAACCGCTCCAATTCTTCCTCGGTGGGAAGATTATACAATGCTGAAACTGCATTACCATATTCCTCCATAAACTCCCTGGTTTTCAATCCCTTCCAAGCCCGAATATTGTCCATTGATTGACAGAATGATGCAAGCGGAAGTGCGACACTATTATCCATATAGTATGCACGCTCACGAAGTGTAAGGGTGTTGTTATAATAATCAGGAGAAAAATAATCGATTGGGACATTGAGAGGATGAGTTGAAGTAGGTGGGTTAGCGACTGGAGTTTGTGGCACAACGCGAATACGATCAGCGCTGTAAAACATCAGTAAAATGATTGATGAAACAAAAAATACGGTACCGCTGGCCTGATCGCCTGTGACGGTTAATCCTCTCCCGATAACTGTGGTCTATGTAACGAAATAGACCCGTCACAAGCGGGGACCTTCCAACTTTATTTTTGATGTGATATTCGCCACTGGTGGGATCAAGTTCATCATCGGAATGAGCATCAGGTTCTGCTGCCAAAAGGACCACTTCAGCTCGATAGCCGTCATCTGCGAGCTGTTGGGACCGGGTTTCGGCAAGCTATAAGGATATATAAGTAATGTCGGTCCAGGAACATCAAGACTTACATGTTTGCGCCGCCGAAATGCATTATTACGCTCCACATCCAATTGCGAAGCTCCAGGATTTCTTTCTTCTCGGCGAGCCTTCTTTGCCAGGTGAGAAAAGACAAAGTTTTTGTAAAATTTGGTGAGCAGTATGTGCTGATTTGCATATGAAATATCCGCCTTCATGAAAACATAACCCCATGAGGAAAGAACTTGTTTGAAGGTCGAAACGGCAAGCCGTTCATGAAGAACATTGTAGAGTGAATCTGGACTGCCAAAAACATCAGGAGCCCATCTCGGAAGGCCAGCTTTGGCGACTGCTGCAAACATGTCATGAAGGAATGCATCATCAACACGTTGAACATTTTTGGCAATCCTGGCATTACCACGATGGGCGGCTCGCTTCACCTCATCGACACGTCGGAGAACGTCGACTGAAGCGGGCTCAACAGCACGGATCAGAGATTCAACGTGAGCTTGAACACCGTCAGGACCAGTGGCTTTGAATCGTTGATTGAAGCTGTCGATAAGAGCTTCTGCAACGTTAGGTGGAATTGCATCCTGTGAGAAGGAACACAAGAGGATGCGAATATGAAGGTTGAATGCATCCTGTTATCGGGTTTTGTCAAAGAAGATATTATGGAAAAAGTAGCAAACGTACCTGGACACCCTTTGCATTCGCTGGAACATCAGCCTTGGTCAAATGAAAGCCCTTTGAAGGCTTGGGACCAGGATTTGATGAAGATGGCGACGGACGTGATTTCTTGGGAGCACGAGAAGAACCGCCAGCTTGACTGTCAGAGCGGCCACGTTTATTGGAATGCATGATATTTGTGGTTGAGGAGCTGAAGAAATGAGATGCGCAAGGGCAAGAGAAATCAAGAACTGGGGGAGCGAGGGAAGCAAGAGATAGCAGAAAATGAAAGAGGTAAAATAGATTAACGAACAAAGACTTTCAGAACATGAGGTGCTGTCTTTCATCCTAGTTGTCATTTCAATCTAGTCATCAAGTTGGACCCGGAGGAACCATGGTGTCGAGCGCAAAGAGCACTGGTAAGGGGAGGATTATGGTAGCCAAGAAAATAGATTATTAGGCGAGAACAAGGAAAATACCTAGAGCAAACTGTCAGTAACAGCCAGCGGCAAAAAGACAGAGACGCACATTAAAATCATGACATCAGCATGCTGAGCTGGCTGAGGCCCTAGACCAACAAGCCATCAACGCCCAGCAAGCTCTCCAACATATACTCCTGTCCGGCCTGGAAATAATAGGCAATAAATAAACAGCCATATGAGCATGATAAAGACTAACCTGCCACAGATGAGCAGCTTGGTCAAATGAGAAGATTGAGACGGATGCAACAGTGGGATTGTCGAGGTGGAAAGGAAACGACGTGGCACTGCGTCAGCTGTTTCATCATAGTCAGTCAGTTCCCAGGACCATCTGGGACTTTGATCGTTGGAATGTCCAACTCTGGTTTAATTAATTTGATGTGCTTGATGAAAGGGTGAAATAGATTTGACCCTTCCCCTTTGGGAGAACAATGGGCGGGGATTCAATCTGGGCTAAAACATGTACACGTGTACATTGTGTGTTGCATTTGGTCATGATCGCATTGCGTCAAAGATGCTGATGACAGCCTGTGTGAGCATTGTTCTTTGTATCTTTCAAAGTTATTCATTTTCAAACCAACCCTATATATATTGTATTCAGTGAAGAACCCCAAGAGAGTTTGCCGCAATCCAATCTTTCCCACATAGAGTAGATCGGACTTCTAATCTTGGGAGAAAGAACTGTCAAAAAACACGCGTAAATGGACCCTGCGGTGATACACAGAACAAACCGATCTGCAAAGGTTGCGAAATTCACAGTATGTATCTAATTTTGGTGGATGTGATTGATCAAAGGGTGGGAGAGTGCTCAGAAACTGCTCCTAACGCACTCACTTTTGAGTGCTTTGATCTTTGCCCCCGGTGAAACATGGACCTGAACGAGTATCCACTGATACCAGCTCTATGCTGGGACTCTTGCTCTGGCCTCTTGTGGGACCAGTGGTGTTTAAACGCCGCAGCCCGGTGAAGGTGGTCAGATGCAGATGATATTGGATTATTGGTATCTCAGTGATCCTATGCTGAGCAAGACTGAGATCAAACTCGAGGCTCTCAGCACTGTGGAGCAACTGTTGGATATCATTAGATCTGAATACCAGGTCATTGTTGCAAGAATCTGGCATGAAGGCCCAGGCCAGCAAATGCAACTACAACACGCACAAAAAGATGCCTTCAACGCATTTTTTCATTTCACAAGGAGCTCGAACAAAGATGCTACTGTGATCTCATTTCTCACTACATAGAGATCCAGGCTATGTTTACTCAATTGAGGTCTATGATGAGATTACTGTACTCCTCCATTAGTCCACACCTCATCACTTTGTATGCCTATATGTTGGTCCACATCCACTACTTTGTCACCTTATTGTCTCACTGATCTCTTCCACAACTCTCAGGATCATCGAGTAATTGACCATGATCATCATTTAGAACAGTGCTTGGGAAATTCAAGCATGAGATGGTGAATCAAATACAAGTCCAAAAGCTCCATAGATCTCAGATGCCGCACTGGATGATGATATTGCAGTGATCATCAGCAGTGAAAGGATGTGTTTGACAAGATATTTCAACTGGAACGATTGGATCATCCTTTCATAGGTTGGAAGTTGATCTCAGACCTGAATAGAACAAAAAGGGTCCACAGCACCTGGAAGAATCAAGACAGCATGAGCTTTGAGAGTCATTATGTGTCAATATAAACATCTTGGATAGCATACCTTGACACCTGTACAGATGACATACTGGACTGTGATATTGTAAGGATCAGAAGCACCAGAAGCTGCAGGATAGCTTTGTCAGCCATGAGCAAACTCAACATTGCGTAGTATTTAATTGTTGAGTGGTACACCCAAGTTGAAATCACACCACTAGACAAGGACACTTTGTTCTATGATAGGAGTTCACCATACAGAGTCTACCTCATTCAAGTTCTTAACCAATTTAAATAGCATGAAAAGCAATGTATTCAGGTAAATCATATTCAACTGCTAGAACAATAACCGCAATACTCAAGAAATGGTCTCCCCTCAGTCGAACTCTGACAACACGCAGGATTGTTGAAATCTCAAACGAGACAGCTGCCCAGCAACCAAAGAAACCGACAAAGCTCTGGAGACCAAAACCAACAGACCAGAACATGTGCCAGCCAACATGAAAGAAAGTCTGATAAACGTGGCAATCATGTCATAGGCGTCAGGTTTGGTTGGTTGTCCTCTGAGTGGGTGAGTGTTGGTAGGAGCTCAGCGAGTAATCCTCCAATCCTCCAATCCAAACACCCCGCCTCTTTATTAGCTAATCCCACTCCCGCCCAGCATCACGTCCCGCCGACATCGCGCGCATGTCTTAACAGCGGTGACGTCAGCCACGGTCCTCCTGCTCCCTCGAACTTGATGACGTAACTGAGTAGCTCGAATAACCAGTTGACTCCGCCTCCTCCTCTCCCTCTCTTCGGCTCGGGGCACGAACGGTGAGTGATACGTTCGACGCGTTGGAAGCGGTAGAACGGGCCGAATCAAGGGTCGACGAACAGGAGGCGGAGCAAAAGATGCGTCAGGCCATGGCAATTCCGACCTCGGAGGAGATTCAGATTGTATGGAATTGATATCGCTCTCAGTCCCCTGATTCTCAAACTGCCCATGACCCTATTCCTTACCCACTGGTGCCTTTTCCAGGATCGGGTAGCATGGTTACTGCTGACGACGGCGCTGTGTGCAAAGAGGGAGCATATGGACAATGCCAGTTTAGTGAGGTTTGTGACGTCTGTGTCGCAAATACGAAGAGACTAACAAAGACATGGATGGGTTAGTCATTGATGTTGGCAACGACATCGAAGGCAAAAACAGAGGTGAAGAGGGAAGGGTTATTGGTGACGGTAGGGAGCCATATTTCTGCCAATACAATGAGTGGACGGAACGAGCGAATGAAAAAGTGGACGCTCGAATAGCCTGAGCCATTTCTCTTCTTCTCTCGCTTCTCTTGGTGCCTGCTAAAAATTCGATACTCGAACAAAAATCAAAAAAAGGTCATTGTCATCATACTAATGGTAGTACAGTATGTCCGTCATAGAGACAGTTGGTATTATGATATATAGAAGTGTTTGAGGAATGAATCAATGGTTTTTGGAGGGAAGACGACTCCAACAGAAGGCCAAAAAGGATTCAATATTCATGACTTGGTAAGACATGGGTGATATGGAGATGTGAGGTGTGGCTCACTTGGTATGAGAGCACTTTCTCGCAATGTCTCTCAAATAATCCTTCAAACTCAAAAATGGGTGAGGAGTGAGGATTTGAACTGGCCAAATGCAAAAAATACTCAAGCTCAATGATTTACACACAGGAAGGGGAATTCGGGTGCTAGTTGGTGCTATACGTAGGTCCTATTTGTGCAAAAGGAGGGACAAGAAAGGGTGTGCTCTGGGGACTCTTCAGACTTCAACCTAGGGACATTGAACACAAGTCCAAAAAAATACGGCCTTTGATGTACAAAATGATGATACTTTAAGAAGCATTACCTTCAAGGATGCACATATTGTGTCATGTTCATCAAGATATTCAAAGTCGAGCCAGCCAAAGCAACTTTCACAATCAAGTAGATCATGAAACAAAGAATTGCTGGAAGTGAGCAGTAACATTTGTATATCTATCAGTGATTTGAATGTGGGGTATGTTTGGTCTTCACTCTTGACATATAGAAGACAAGATGGAGGCTTGAATACCCGTCCAAAAAGTGAGATGTGAGTCCTATATGGCACCTGATGTTTCAAGGATCATGATACATGAAAGAAAATTGCAGAGCAAAAAGAATTTGGGACAATTAGCACACTTTCAGAGACCCTGATATGATAAGGAACAAGGGCTGTGATTCATCTGTTGATATCAATGCTCAAACCGGTCTGTAGGCAAAGTAAGCGTAGCATTTACAATCCAGTAACTGATGCAAGAGAGCAGTCCTGAAAGTTAGTAGTGAAGTTCTATTGACTTCTTGTATCATCAGGATTTGCCTCAACAAGATAATCCTGGTCTACATAATGGAATCGAACACATGTTCAAAAAGCTTGTGTTCTCCGCTGTAATGGACCATGATATTGTGAGAGAATCATGGTGCACCAAAAGGATGTCTTGGTGAGAATGTTTAAAGCGGTGCTGCTGGCAAGTTGATTATTTCTATGGGTCGGCAGAGATACTATAGGACAGTGTGATTTCGGACAATGGTGTACTAAAAGATGGGCTCATCTGGCTATGCAGACTTTAGCGGATCGTTTTGAAAGCGGCGGAAATGATGAGAGTTTTGAGGCAAATGAGAGTGAGTATGTATAAAAATTTACTTTGACAACCAGACCAAGCTGTTGTACAATGAATTTTCAATTATAGATTTCAGCTGTACTTCCTGCCCTGGTCAGTCTTTTAGGGTCCTGAGCATGAGCATACCAAGTACTTTCAGATAACATCAGACAGTTACTTTGAGCCAACATCATACCTTGAGTAAGAGCTCACTTGACACCTCACCTGAATGATCTTCCGAAAGTATGTTGATACCAGTGTGAAAAACGTTCAATATTTCCCCCCAGTATTCACAGGGACTCGAACGAGAAGACTCCTGTGCTTATTTCTCAAACCCCAGCTCATATCCACTAGAACCAGGTCTACTCTGGCACTCCTGCTCTGGCCCTTTGTCCAGTGGTGTTTAAAGGTTATAGCCTGCTGAAGATGGTCAGATGCGGATGTCATTGGTAGTATCACAATGAGCATATGCTATGCTGAGGCAGACTGCAGAGCAAAGTCCAAGTTCTCAGTACTGTGGAGCAACTGTTGAATATCATTAGGTCTGAATATCGGGCAGGTGTTGCACAGAATCCAGCTTAAATGAAGAGCTCGCGGCAATAATGGCAGAGGCGAGCAAAAGTAGATATAATGTCACACAAAAAACAAAAAGATTCTTGACAGCACAAATTGTGAATTCACAAGGAGCTCGAACGAGGATGCTGTTGTGACATTATTTCTCACTAGATCAGTAAGGTATATGGTAAGGATATTGTAGTCCTCTGTTACTCCACGCCGCGCTACTTGGTCGGTCGACATTTCACTAGTTTGTTAGCCAGCTACTTGTTCACTCACCAGAAACATGCAGAAGCAAGCCTATATGAAACTGAAACCGAAGGCAACAGTCAATACCAAAGAAACCGCCAACACAAACCTAAGACAAACAAGCAACCCGAAGCCGCTCAAGCACCGGAACAAGAAGCAGAGGAGCTCACCAGAGCCAAGGATAGCAAAGTCTCACGAAAGCCACATCCAAGCAAGATGAGTCCCAAAACAACCCAAACAGAGATAAACTCACCAACAACGTCAATGTCGACACCCTCGCAATAAACGCGTCATCTCGCATGCATTGAGTTTGCTCGGTTGGTTGGCCCAACCACATCCTCAAAAATGCCCTGCTTATCCTCCCATCGGTACCTGCTCAACACCCACACAGTACTTGTGGTGAAAGCGACATACCCGCAATCGTCGGTAATCCAGAATAGAGATGGACACGATTGGCACTCGTGAGTTATTTGTACTCGCACTCACGAGTATTTCACATGTCAAAGTCATATTCGCACTCCTGCAATACTCGTGGGAACGAATATTTTACTTGCAAGTTTTTTAAACTTGCGAGTTTACTTGCGAATACTTGGTCCAATATCACCATAACTGGCATGAAACTGGGCAAATGTATCATTTTATTTTTGTCAGACCCATATTCGTACTCGCAGCCACTCGTGGGAAACGAGTACTCGCACTCGCGAATGGGGAAACTTGCGAGTTTCCCACGAGTTATATTTGCAAATATTTGTGAATACATGGCAATCGTGTCCATCTCTAATCCAGAATAGTTCATACTGAGAGACATTAGCATCTCCCACTGAGTACTCATCCCTTGCCGCAGGATGACTCGGCGGATTATCAGCGTGGTAGAGTGACGTGAGCCGACCGAGGCCAGAGAGTCGATCGTCGAGGAGCAGGAGGCGGACCGGAGCGGACCGCCGAACGCAGTGATGCCGCATGCGCCGTCGCGGGGGTGAATCCGGCCGACTCGGTGATTCAGACTGTATGGATTGATTTCTTGGGGCTTATTATTGTCACTGCTGACAATGATGCGGTGCATAAGGAGCGGTCCAGAGACAAGCCAAGCCAAGCAATCTAAGCTCCTTATGCACCGCATCATTGGACCGCCAGGTCATCCGCCATCCGCATCATAGGTATTCGTCATATTTGATCCGAGAACGCGGACCGTGGGAAACCTACCAGCAGGTACCTGTCCTGCGGCGGATATTATGTAATTTGATCAAATGTTACATTTCTGCTGTATTTTAATGCATTAGAGACTCAATATCTATTATTTTTGCATACTTTTGAGGCTTCAAACACATCCAGATGTGTGGGACTCATCAACATAGTGATATGTGATGATTTATAGCAGTAGATACCTTCATCTGCTATGTGTTTGGTTCTCCAGGGCCAGACGCCATCCGCGGCATCCGCTTCCCACGGTCCGCGGGTCATCTGCCATCCGCACCCGCCAGGTATTCCCATGGATGAACCTGTGGGTACCTGTAATTTCCCCGCCCCCGCGGTATGCCTTAGTCTCTGGATCGTTGTCTTTATCTTTTCAACACACCAAAAACTGAAGCACTGACATCTCTTCAGCTAACCTCCACGCCCAATCAACGCTAGAACGCAAACGACGCCCAACATCTGCCGCACCACTGCCAAGACCTTATAACCCGCGCGCACAGTGGGGAGTGCAGGGAACGGAGTGGTGTTGCGGCGTCTTTTCATGGCAGTCTCATTTGAGAGATGGGACATCCGCTGCCAAGGGGGTTTGAAGAAGGCGGTAGAGAAGGCAAGGTAGGGAGTGTTACATATATCATTCGTACTCATTACATAGTCTCTGCTATTGATAATTAATTGATTAGTCTAGAGTGGATCACTTGGATGCTGATTGAAAAAAACACATTCCATATTTATGTGACGAATGAGAGATGACTGACTTGATTTGAATGCAAGTTCACGAGAGCGGCGAGTTGCATACACTAGAGCATGCCATTCAGAGAATCATGATCCATAGAGTCTCTGCAGTCCAACCACTGAGTTGTGTACATAGCAAGGAGAGACAAAAGCTGGCTTGATTTGAACACAAGCCCGAAAAGCATGGAGGCCTATTGCCAACCAGAGTATGCTATTGTGAGGTTCGCGGTCTATATGAGACATGGAGTCTCTGCGGTGTTAGGGTGCATGTATAGGCTTGGCAGTATTATGCTACATGTAGTCTCTACAACATTACTCTTGGTACATACATGCCTGTTGAAGGCCATGGAGGGGACTAAAATGATTTAGTATTTGATTTGGACCTTGGTGCTCTCTTGAGTTTGCAGGATGTTGGTGAGATTTAAATGGGTGTCTTTATGGAGATTCAAATGGGGATCTTTATGCAGATGTGAATGGAGTCTTGTTCTATCTTCATACTATGAGGAGGAGGGGATATGATCCCTGCCATACAAAACTGGCACAAAATAACAATTTGAGGGCATACAGAATTTGAGTGGGGAATTGAACACAAGTCCAAAAAGCATTCCAGGGTCAACATTTGACTGGACCGTGATGTGTTGAGCATTAGGATCTGATGGAGGGATGGGCTTGTCAAGATATTTGAAGTCAAGCAGAGTGATTAGTTACATCTCAGACTTGAACATAAAAAAGGTGTGATCTGGTCGTCAGTGAGTACAGTGTGATATTTGAGGGATCACAATGCTGTGAATATGCTACATTGAACTGTCTTATGAGGTACATATTACATGATCATTAGAAAATATGGAGGCTCGAACATAACTCCAAAAAATTATCATCATAACTTCCGAAGCTGGCCCATGATACATGGTGCGGATCATGGGCAGTGACAGAATGGGTTCATGAGGGCTATTCAATACATATAAAACACCTCAGTCATCTGATGCTGATTAATTAGATGAGTTTTCAAATTATTTACTGATATAATCAAGTTAAGCGCTGAAGGCGCAGACGCCGCCCGAGGCCACCCACAGGGCGGTGGCACAGCATTTGAGGATGAAAACAAGCTGTGGTTCCTACTGGAGGGAGGAACCTAAAGCTTGTCAATACTGTAAGGACTTGTACGGATGAAACCCAGGCGGGGTGCGTTACGGACCCAACGTAAAAATTCTGCAAACCCGAGGGCCGTTATGCGTTACGGTTTCCAGAATAAGAAACCGGCATGTTTCGGCATAGAATTTGGCGTAGTTTATACGAAGTTAAATTTTGAACAATCCATTCTCTGTACAACACGGAAATGAATGTGAAACCACCTAAACCAGCCACTGGGCTAACCCAAGCCCTGATTGCATGGATTGAGCACCTTGGGCAGCTCCTGAAGCATTTGCCACTATCTCTTTTTTATGATTTTTACGGGTTTCTTTGGCCATTTTCAAGGCCTCAAATGTAAGGCTTTTTTTTTGGGAAACCAGGCCGCCGTTATGCGTTATGTCACGCTTTTTAAGAAACCAAACCGGGCCACCGTTATGCATTACGGTTTCATCCTTACAAGTCCTTACAGTACATATAAAACACCTCGGTCAGGTGTTGCTGATTAATTATTTTGTTATTGCTTATTAATTAAATGACAAATCATTTCAACTGACATAATCATGTCAAGCGCTGAAGGCGCAGACGCCGCCCAAGGCCGCCTGCAGGGCGGCGGCGCAGGGTTGGAAAACAAGCTGTGGTTCCTCCCGGAGGAACCTAAAGCTTGTAGTACTGAAACTCCAAGGTCTGAGGATTTTGAAGATTAGTAAGGCTTGAGCACAAGTCAAAAAAGACTGCAGCCAAACATTTAAAGCGAGCCATGAGGTTTTGAGCATCAGCGGTGCTGAAGGGATGGGTTTATTAGATCACCAAATGGATATGTGAGGTGCACAGTACTCACAGAACAAACTCTTTGGAATCAGAGCAGTTCTAAGCTGCATTTTTGCACTATCGGGCTGCAAGTTGTACAAGCATTGTATTGAGCAAAAGAATGCACTGGTTTGGCGTCTGATGGGAGTTGTGGTATTATGATCCAGTGAATTTCCCCGATGGTCTACTGAAGTTGATGACAAGGTGCTGATTCGCGCACAAGAAAGGTCAAAAAAGTCATAGTTTATTTTTTTATGCATGATGGCTCGCTGCAAGGATGGGTCAGCATATTTGAAGTCAATGTGGGCTGAAGTGCAAAGCAACTTGCAAAGCACATTTTTAGAGTGATAAGTCGCACTTCTGTATCATAGTGATTTGTATGGGTTTGGTCGTGTTGTATGACTCGAATCTGTGTCAAGAGGATGGTTTATTCAATCATGGAATCTGAGGAGAAATGCCTGCCGGAGATTCATCAGACATGAACCCAAGTCCAAAAAAAGTCAACGGATGCCTTGATATAAGTATATGTATCTGCATTGGAGCCACGTTGCATACAGGCTCCAGAGGATGATGGTGCATTTTAAATATCGTGAAAAACGCATCTTTTCAGCGGCATCACCTCCGGCAACATGATGGTCCACTCAATGTATTTTGTTATCATCACTTTTTTCTTGTGTTCAAGTCTCATTTGACTCTGAATCACATCTCACCTGGCTTTGAAGAATCCAGGCCTCACTCTGATTCTAGCAATCAGAAGCAGATAAATCAGGAGTCTGTATGGACCATGACTCTCACAATAACTCTCACAATATCATTCTCCAGAATACTTTGAGCTCCAACATTTTTGGATTTGTGTTAGACCACGTGAGTGGCTCGTTTGTTGGGCGTGAGCAAAATTCAGGAGAGCCGCATCGGAGAACCTAGTGGGGATATCCGGCCGGGCACGTGCACCGATGACGTGACTCTTGAGTGAACTCACTTCGGCATAGCCTGGGAGCCTGGCTTTATATATTTGCTGACGATCAAGTAGCCAATATAACGCCTGGTCTCTGTTACGGTTCAGACCCTGGTAGCCTCCAAAGTTGAGATTTTTCAAACTCCGCCAAACGGCCATGCGGGCGCCGCTGATAAGAATTATGATTAGATAGAGGACATGCTGTAATTAAGCGCTTGCACGTCGCGTTCACCACCATGGAGGACATGGACTAGGATTGAGTCACCTATCCGGCCCATCAATCACGTCAAATTAGACGGGACATGTGGCCCGTATGCAGCGTCTAATTAGAGGGCTTTGATGCCGTCCCTCTAGGTATCATTAAATATTGTTAATTATGAGGGACTTTGCCACAGAGTTCTGCTGAGTCGGGTTTCGGCTATACAGTACCTGGTTACCGTGTTTGAGTCAGACGGGCGCATCTCCACTGGTTGTTCCAGGTATCGGATCAGCCCAAAATGGAAGGCGGCCGTTACACGTCCGCTCGCTGTCCCGCCTCACACCTCATGTCTCAAAAGGGTAGTGACTTTGAGATACGGTTAGAATATGGACACTATTGGCTTGGGAGCCGGGTGTTAAATAGGAGTTCAACCATGTACACATGGTGTTCGCGCGTCCATTCGGTCACACTCTGCGACACGTTGACAGGCCGCCACAGATGCCCGCGGGTCATTTTCACGGCCGTGAAAATGGCCGGCGATGATGCTTTATTTTGGTAGCCGGAAAGAAAAAATATCTTCGCCGGCCATGAACAACAGGGCAAAAATCTCCAGTCTCTGGGATCTTCCTCCCAAAGGCCGCATTGCTACAAATCCTTACCAGCTGGGTAGAGGCCGTCCGTCAGCAGCAAGCACAAGTCCCCAATTGGGTTTCATTCTCCTGCTTGAAGTCCAGGCATCAACTTTATCTATTGCTCTCCAGATAGGCCTTGGATCAAATGATCAAATAACCAGTAATCTCATATGTAATATTGCCTGCACCTGCTTTGTAGTCTTAGTTTGTGCAATGCCACTGTCAAAGACCTTCTTAATGTTGGCCCTTGTCATGAGAGTCATGAAGGTCACTTTGACTCAAAGTTTCACCCTGAAACACTCTTTAGCATTCAATGGATTGAGTTTTATTGGACTGCTGAGAGTCTGATACTGGTATTAGTACCCATTACATGTCAATTAACAGCTAAGATAGGGTCCCCATGGAAAGAATCAGTCCTGTTGGGTGTCAGTGCACTTAGAAACCTTGTATTGGTTCTTGATAGCTCTCTAAAGTGGATGTCAGGTGCGGAAAGCACAATATCGCTCATACCGGCCGCTGCCGTGCTGGTGAGAAAAGCCATCAGGTGACTAACCCCATTGAAGGCGGTCTTGGCGCCGGTCTGGGGGGTGCTCCCACCCAACAAACAAGCCTACAAGGATTTGTAATCCCAGGGCTAACGAGACTCACTGAAGACGATGGCTGACGCCAGCGAAGCAGAGGCTGTGTCATCACGTGAATATCCCCTTTGGGCTCGTTTGATGATGGTTTCCACAATTTCGTCCATTCCCAACAAACGAGCCCACAAGTGGGACTCGTAATCAGGAAAGGACCCCAGGCTGCTGCAGAATGAACCAAAATTTGACAAACCACTCCTTTGCTCGACATGAGCCTATAAATGGGACTCATAGAAGTCAAACGAGGCGGAAACAGAAAACCTGCGGAAAGGAAATTCAATTCATCGGATGCTTCGAAATAAAACACCAATACATGAGCAATGTAACTGGAAGCTCGGTCTCACTCAGTAGCCACCATGACAACTGGCTTTCCTGCAACTTCAACTCCTGCCTTCAAAACATAATCCACCAGTGCCTGTGCTGCGTTTTCCAGCCCGTGGGTAACGTGCTCCCGACTTTTGATCTTGCCTTGAGCAAGAAGAGCGGGCATCTCCGCGAAAAACTTTCCGGCAAACTGCGGAATGAAATCTGGAACCAGAAAGCCTTTGATTGTGATGCGTTTCATGAATACCAGAGAAATGTTCTGAATAACGCGAGTTATGATTAGACTGCAATATAGATATGGTGACGTACTTTCACGCCGTAGCGATCTTTGAATGCTACAATGTTGTCCCCAGAAGTGCCACAGCACTGCGGGTCAAGCTGAGTGAACTGACGACAACTTTGTATGATTGCCAGAGACATACCACAACATTGCCATGAAAGGCAAGAGCTTCAAGTGCAGCCTCAAAAGCTTCTCCTCCGACGTTGTCCTAGCCATTCATCAATGTCAGCATCACTCACAGCCGAAAAGACTCACCCAATACCAATGAATGGGTCCACTTCTCGACAGAGTATCAGTGTACCCTTGAGTCTTGTAATTGAATGCGACATCAGCTCCAACAGATTTCATGTAGTCGACTTTGATATTTGATCCAGCTGAAGCGACAACCCTCATTCTGGATAGGTCATAACCCATTTGGATCGAGTTTTAGAATTCAGGAACTTACCCTTTCGCTTTGGCAAGTTGTATTACAAGGCTTGAGGAGGATAGTTCAGTTGTGGCTTCGTCTGATAATAGCCAAACAGACGAACCTGCCCAAGGCTGATGCGCCAGATGAGACAAAGATGGTTTGCCCCTCATAGGCATGTGCAGTGATCAGGCCTTCGAAACCAACATAGGCTGTCAACCCAGGAGTACCCAGGACGCTGGCATAACAGGTCAGCGGAAATGCGTCTCCTGGATTCGGAACAACTTGAAGGGCTAATGTGTCCATATCAAACGTATGGGCGGGCCACTCTTCGGCCTTGAAGTTGATACGCCCTTGAATTCCGTCAGTTCAACGATCAAGACTTGATTAATGGACTCTGACCTTCAGTGTATGGCTGGACAGTGTATGCCTCCCAAGGTGTCTGACCATACATATAGTCCCCAACATTAACTCCTTGTTTCTCGGATCGAAGGACTTCGACGAGACCGAAGCCGATGACCCTGCATCGCAAAATTCAGAAGAAAAATTATTGTGGCATTTATGACCTACGGAGCACCCACAATGAACGGTGTGGTATAGCTGGCGGCGGCTGGATCCCTCATTCGAGCGCGTATCGCTGCTTCTGGGCTATTGAATAGCGTAAGTCTCGTAGTCTGGTTATAGAAAGACTCGACCTTAGAAAGACAGTTTTTGTCAGAAATCCACCGTTCAGAGGAACACGATCGAGGTCGATTGTAGCGGATTTCTCATAAACGAGATCTTTTCCGATGATAGGTAACCCAGCGAGGCCGCCCTCGGGAATTCTGGCAAAGATAATTCTGGGATTGCTGGTCATAGTTTGGCGTTCTCAGGGGAGGGACAACAGATGGAACAAGGAGCTGCTTTTTTTAACGGTTACATATTTATGATACGACCATTGGTATCTTCCCACACGTTCAGCGCATTTTCATCACAACCCCATAAATGTTCTCTAGTCTGTAGCTATAAATCTGACAGATTGGCAGATTGGCGCTGACTAGATGCCGGACGTCACCAATGACGCCGCTTCTGAGCTTCTAGTGGTATGCCGTATGATGTCGGAGAAGTCCTGATAAGATCTCTACCTAGATTGCTTTTTCTAGATGGATTATCTTTTGGTGGCCAGGATTTCCACGGTCACTGGGGTTGAACCTGAAATTTTAAAAGGTCTGCGGCTTTTTCAGGCAAGTCCCCCTGCTACAATGGGTCAATTGCCGCTCGACGAGACATTCCTCCTTGCCGCATATCTTGAGGTAAGTCCCTGCATTGCAGCGGATATAAGAAAATCTGAACATCTCCCAGGCACTTGCATATGGTTTGTGAAGTAAAATCTTCGGTGTAGCGGCAGCTCATTTCCCCTGCTTGAAGGATTTCTCCTCTGTCTATTTTCTGCAACCATGTTCTTCAGCTTTGGTACAGCCGTCCGACATGAAAAGCACAGCATAGTAGGTTCTTTTACTTATTATCCCTCCATGAACGAGACTCATTGGCTTGGGTCAGGTCATGATTGTATTCTCTTGTGTCATGTTTTTCCTCGCTAGCTTTCATCTCGCCATGAATTGTTACCGTCTTATTGAGGGTTATATCCTGCATACACTGACACCGGGCGGACCCGTGGCGTACATCGGCAATCTTCGAAAATGGGATCATGTTCTCAAGGACACCATATATGCCACTCAAGAGATTATGGGCAACGTCGCAGCGGTGAGCAACGTCCATCACCTTGATCAGAATCTCAAATACTTACTTCTGGACGCTTATATATAGATCTATCGCTGCTGGATTCTGTGGAAGAACGATTACAAGGTCATTGCCCTTCCGCTTCTCCTTCTCATAGCTAGTACTGGTGAGCCTGTCCCCGATTTCGGGATTTTCTGGTCTCTGATCCTTGTAGTTTCGGGCTATACTGTGTGCGCCTTGTTTGTTCAAGTGGACCCAACCAAGACGGTCTTTGATCATCGTCTCGACTCCTGGATCCGTACATTCTACTCAATCGCGGTCGTGCAAAACATTATAACCACCGGGCTAATGGCGTACAGAATCTGGGCCACAACAAAGAAATCTGTCACTGGCAAAAACCTTTTTCCAGTGCTTAGGATCCTTGTCGAGTCGGCTGCACTTCAGCTCTTCGTTGAAATAATCCTTCTCGAGTTATACTCGAGACAAATCAATGCACAATACATACTTTTAGAGTTGGTAACCCCGATCGTGGTATGCAGACCCATATGATTGACTTCAAATTTGACTGACATGGACAATTTTCAGGGAATAACGTTCAATGCGATAACAATCAGGATCCGACTGAGAACACCAAGCGAACACGGAGGTTCCCGATCCAATGGTTCACGCAATCCAACTCAAACTATCGGGAGTATCCCAATGCGCCGGATTCAGGTCGATATCACACAAGACTACGACACAGATGATTTGCCCAACAATGATTCTAGACTTGGAGTGAATCGGAAAGTCTAAATGCATTCATTACCATGCCGCTCATTATTATTTATGTCATTACGTTGACCTTTCCGTCGTTGCTTTAGTACTTGATTTATTCTTCCAGTTACTCGTTTTATGTACTTATGACAGTATCATTGTTACCATTATAAAATCTTATTTATTATTTTGTGATTGGGTGGAATGGGTGTCCTGGATTCTCAAGATTTACTTGAAAGCAAACCCCGCATGCCGCTCGGCAGTGTACCTGTTCCGGACATTGATTATGATTCTTGGAGCTTTTCAAGATCTCAGTTGTTTAGAGCATGGAGCAATGGAAGGCTATAGGCACGTTCTAGAATCAATCGATATCGAGCCGCTCCAACTATATTACCAACTCGAGGATAGATAGATAGAATCACACAGCGAGGTCCCGATGAGGTAATGGGTGATATACTTCAATAGACACCGCCGCTGCCATGCTATCAGTACCATCTCCGCCGCACCAGCGGAGTGGTGAAAATTTGCGAGAACTTGATCAGAAATGCTTACTTTCAACTCAGACTTTTGTTTCAGCCTGAAGGCGACATTGGTGCTCCATGTTTTGATGAAGACTTGATGTCAATGCTGCTCTCCTCGAACGAGCTATTGAAAATAATTCAAAAATGTTGAAAGAGAATTCGAGTCCGAATGAGGCAATATTAATATCTTCAAATCACTCTTCTTGGGTCGTGAAATCAGGTCGGCCTCTGCAGTTTAGAGACTAGTGCTCAACAGGAATGTTTCAGCGCTCAGTGCCGCCTGACAAGGCAGATGCCGCCTGTTCGACTTGTTCCTTGTAAGTCAGTGCCCGCGGCGAATCTGTATTTATTCTCTCATATCCGGAAATACAGTGATCGTTCAGTCCCTCGAACTGAATATCTGCACCATGAGCCTAACCGCATTATCGACTGTGTCCTTCCTTGTCGTACTTGCATACTTAATTTTCCACTATGGTCTTCGCAAGGAGATCACCGACGACCGAGGAAACACCATTCCCCCTGGACCTCTTCTCCGTTACGCTTTTCTTCGCCGATACCCAGAACGAGTCCTGCATCGCTGGGCTAACCAATATGGACCACTATTCTCTGTCTGGATGGGAGAACAGCTCTTTGTGGTCATTTCGGATGCCAAGATCGCCCGGGACTTGGTAGTGACCAACGGAGCTGTGTTTTCGGGACGCAAAAACTACTTCATGAAGAACCAAACCATTCTTCGTGGACGTGCAATTACTGCATCGCCATATGGTGATACCTGGTCAGTCTGCTAGTCCATAACAGATTCATTCATGCGACTCACTTACCATCGCATAGGCGCTTCCATCGTAAGATAGCCATGCAATTCCTCAATCCCCATGCTGTACAGGATTTGGATCGAGTCTTAGACTATGAGGGCCACATACTTATTCGTTCACTCAATGCAGAAGCCTTGAACGGACCTGTAAATCCGGCGCATTTCTGTGGACGCTACGCACTCAAGTCAGTCTCACCTCGAGGGTGTAATTTTCGCTGATTCAGTTGGTAGTAATATGCTAGCGATTTCATTTGGCAAACGTACCAGCTCGGTTTATGATCCCCTCGTTGAGCGAGCTCTTGCTGTTACTATGGAGTTCATGGATCTTACCGGTAGGTCCAGTCATGTTTCCTTGGATATTCGCTAACACATTCACCTAGGTCCATGGTCCAATGCTATCGACTTCATCAAACCACTTCAATGGCTTCCGTCCAAAATGAAATCGCGGGGACGTAAATTGAACAGCGACATCATAGAGGTATACGGCGCCATGATCAACCGCGTCAGAGTTCGACTTCAAGCTGGAGAAGAAGTTCCCAACTGTCTTGCAAAGACGGTTCTCGAACTCGAGGCGCAAGGACGGCTGGACTGGGAAGACTGCTGCATGTTGACCGCTGTATTCACCCTCGGTGGTGTCCATTCAGTATTTCTTTTCTCTGCCCAGGTAAATTCATGCTGAGATCAGGATTTGCAGACCGCAGGGATCATTCAATGGTTCTTGGCCCTCATTCCGTCACACCCAGAGATACAAGCCCTTGCTCACGAAGAATTGGATCGTGTCATCGAGCAGGATGGCTGGCCCACCACCACCAGCGAATCGCAGTTGCCCTATATACGTGCCATCATCAAGGAGGTAGGGATGATTCACCTCGTGATTGTGCCAGGTCTAATATCATTTATTTCAAGGTTGAACGTATTCATGCTCCATTCTGGATGGCGACGCCTCACTGTTCTACTGAGGATTTCGTGTATAATGGAATGTTTATTCCCAAGGATACCGTGGTTATCCTGAACTGCTACACAATGCACCATGACGAACAGCGCTATCCAGACTCGTGAGTCTTTGGCTTTTCCTTGTGTTCTGGCAGCTAATCTTCGACCAACAGGTACACCTTCAACCCGGATCGCTATCTGGGTGACCAACTTAGTTGCGCTGAGTCTGCCAAATTGCCTGATATCATGAAAAGAGATCACTGGACTTTTGGAGGGGGGTATGTCAATATCTCTAACAGAAGCGAACTTGCAAGTTGATCTGTATTATCCCAGGCGTCGCTTCTGCCCTGGTATCGTCATAGCAGAACGTGAACTATGGCTGGCTATCTCACGCCTCCTATGGGCCTTCAGAATTGAGGCGGTTCCCGGAGAACCTATTTCGCTTGAGGAGTATGAAGGCCTTTCCGGCAGGACGCCCCTTCCATACAGAGTTAGGCTGGTTCAGAGGCACACAGGTGTTGATAGTGTTTTGGAGAAGAATGCCGAGTTGTAGTTGACATATATGGTCTAGTCAGGGTCATACATTCATTTGAAATATTGAATGAATGGAGTCTCTCAGTTCTATGAGCGCTGTTCTGCTTCTCCCAATAACGGTCAGATGACTCAACCTATCTATCTCAGAATGGCAAACCGTCAATGCTTGTATGGCATGATATCGTAGATTTGGCTTCAGTACCGCATGCCGCCTAACTTACATGTAAACTGCTTTCGTCAGAGACGAATCGATGTCGAGAGACCTGTCAGTGACTGACGAAATTAACTTCCTCATCATCATCAAATTGACAAGCGAGCACCAGTTGACTCTGAACAAGCCGGAAACCAAGAATCTCCGAGAATTATCCATCTATTTTTGTTGAATTGGGGACTTGAGTGTCTAACAAATCATCAGCGCAACATCAAACAATCTCCCTAGGCTGTAGGCTTCCTAGTTGCAATACAAGTTCATTCCATCTTCACCAATGCAGTTCTCAGGCCAATATCAATCTTGTGCTGCGTTTGTGGATCCATGAGAACGACGGAGCTATTGAGGTCTGATAAGTAGATGATGTATCAAATGCATTCTTCGTCGACCCTGCGCTGGCGTTGCTTCTTTCTGTCAGTTTTGTGACAGAGGTGTCCGGGGTCATGACTCATCTGTTTCTGTTGGATTGTTCTGACGGCCACAATCGGTGGGGCTGCATTGCAAATTTGGCAGTTTCCATTGCATTTTTTCGGTCTCTTTCTTCTGTTTCATCTCTCGCAGCGACATTTACGGCAAGATAGACCCAGGGCCGTCACTTTTTCCTCGACGATAATCCTCGATTCTCTACTCGATTCGCCAACGTCGCTTTTTCGCCTATTGTTCAAATTGAGGAATCTTGTTTTCTGGAGAACAGAAGAGAAGTGATATTGTTGGTAGCGCAACTTCAGATATTGGTGCGGCTCTTTCTTTTCTATTTCATAGCATCCTTATTACACATCATAGAGATATAGCTTTCCTACCTTTGCCTTTAACGATTCCCTCTTCCCCATCACCCTCAGCGGCGATGTCTTCACCAGCGCTAACAGGTACCTCGGACCCGTCAATATCATCTCCAGTCCCGTCGTATTTGCGACATCAGACGTTTCAGACCTCACCAAATTCCTTTTGGCCGCCTTCATCTTTATCCCTCTTCACAATCTCCACTCTGAACCACATGAGGTCCAGACTGTCCTCATCACCAGTAACAATGATAACCCCCGGAAAATCTATTCTTCAAAATGCACTGGTGGTGAAAGAAAGACTGTGGGGAAAGGTCGTTGGGCAGTTTCAGGTTCAAGCAAATCGCCATTGTCTGGCGGCGCATCACTGCGCTCGGCTTTGTCTACCGCTTCCAGCGCCCAGGCATATCACTCCGTTCGCAACCTAAACCTCCCATAAGCGCGCAGACTCATTACGAGTCCGCTTGTCGGCTCGTTTGTTGGAGGGAAGCAAATTCAGTGCTCCCGGATCAAAGTCGTATATGGGGATAATCACATGACGCTTCGATTTCCCACTGTCGGCAGTGTCGCACCGTCGTTCGACGCTCGACACTCGACGCTCTC
This sequence comes from Mycena floridula, assembly GCA_029320655.1. Lineage (NCBI taxonomy): Eukaryota > Fungi > Basidiomycota > Agaricomycetes > Agaricales > Mycenaceae > Mycena > Mycena floridula. The sequence continues at coordinate 639,219 of JARIHS010000027.1, forward strand.
TTCATCATTTCTTGGATGTTTGAGCATCAAACAGGTGTTCCTTGAATCCTCATTATATTCTCTTTGACAACCTACTGCGTTGTCATGGTATCTATTTTTATTCGAGAGACACGTCAATCGGTTTTCGGGGTTCGGCCGAAATGTCATTGATGACATATGAGGCGAAACTGCACGTGTGGTTGAAATTCGCTGGCAGCGCATCTTTACAGCATCTTTCGAAAACCTTGTCGAGTGCCATCTTTTTTTGATGTAATAATATAAATAAAAATAATGTCCCCAAAAGGAAGTTTTGCCCGAGTACTGGAGAAAATCTCTTTCCCAAGCCTCGGAATATCCTTGCTGGGACCTTGCTTGAAGTTGCCAGTGCTCAATTTTAGCCACGATAACACACCTGCAGTAGAGTCCTGTAAGCCTGATGCAAATGAAATACCATTCAACACCAACCAAGTCATTGACTTTTGTATGTATTTACTGAAGTCTGATGTGGCGGTACACTGTTCTATCCTATCCATGAATGATTATTGAGGAATGATGAGGGTGGTGCGGAGCTATTTCCTTTTGGGGACATGATTTTTATTTATATTATTACATCAAAAAAAGATGGCATTTGACAAGGTTTTCGAAAGATGCTGTAATCTTACTTTCGGCCGCCACGATGGTCGCATTCGCCGCCGTCTGCTTGCTGTTTCTCTGCACCCTCTTCCCCATCATCCGAGCTCCTCATTACGCTCATCCTGGAATCGCTACTCTCCTCTCTTCCCGGCCCAACGTTGCCTCCGTTCGTGCAATCCTTTTGGCAGAAAACTCGAGCCTTGCCAGCTCAAGCTGCTCTGCAGCGCTTTGGGGTCCTATATTACACGGGTAAGTCTACTAATATCATCTTTTGGGCGGTGGCTCTTTCTTTTGCCATTGCTATACTGCATTATTGAGCTTCAGTATTCAATTAAAAATTTGCATTTGTTTCTCGCCGTTGTTTCTCATTTGGGCTCAGGCTTGTCTGGCGGTCAAGAGCTTGAGTTCGGTCTTGCTATTTTTCATTTGCTGTCATTTTGATTTCTCGTGTCCTCTTCCTATGGCGCCCTCATCAGTACATTCCATTTCTCCTGTCTTGTTCAGGGTCATGCTTGTCTACCTGTCAAGATCTCTGTTTTTCTATTGTTAAATTCCTTTTCCTTTTTCTCGTATCGTCTCCCCGTGGTCCTTTCATGGGACATCATTGTCGATATCCTGTGCCAAAATAACATAAATGTCCGAATGTCTCTCCGCGGAATTGTATATCATGTTGATGAACGACATCATTTTGTGTCAAGAATCGTCACAAATGAAGGTGAAGTCTGGTACAATGATGGAATGCTAAACTATGGGCAATCCAGTTTAGAAGGCAAACTTGCCGATTTCACTCCAAGACAGCTGATGTCAGTTCAAGGTGGAACTGTTACATTTGCAGTGTACAGCCGGCTTGGCTGACCTACAGACTTGTTTCTCTGTTGAATAGTCTAGTCATTTAATACAGTTTTCTTCTGACTGTATGGTTTGTTGAGTGTGAGACTTGGGTTACAGTGACATGGGCTCTTGTTGATATTTAGTCTGCTAAGTGTAGATAGCACAAATAAATTACATCACGCTGTCAACTCACAACTGCATTGTAATAAGACTTCTAGCCCAACTTATTGATAGAACTGAGAGAGAGGTGGACTCGTATCTGCCACCGGAACGGTTGGCCTCTATCCCACTGGTGCTTCATATATCCCATCAGCTCCGCGAACCCACCGAGTTACCAGGAGGGTTGCGAAGGAGGACGGTTTGACTCCCAGTGCGAATTCCCCGGTTACGTCGCCGAGTTTGGGGGTCACAGGGCGATCTACGCTGACGTTGGCACTGTCTCCCAATTTGGGACGCGCGCGCGCCGGCGCGAGAGCGGGATTAGTTACAGCGCTTCCCGAAAATAATGTCCGACCCGGTTTTTCGTTCACGGTTCCCGATTGGGATTCCCAAAAGGGAAACACTCTGCCACCAACGTTCAGCATTGCCTTGCTCCAATGGGCAATCGTGGACTCTGTCATGAGCTCGAATGAACCACCTTACAGCTCTGGGAACGTGTACTAGACCTTTCTCTGTCCGAATTTTGTGGATATACTTGATGCAAACTGATAGCCGAGGTATGCGCAACGTGTGGTGGATTTCTGGTACAACTGACATTTGCTATTGGACATCTGACCAAGGCTTTCTTCCACCGATACCTGCAGGATTGGGGAAGAAATGGTTCATTAACAGTGGCTGGGCGTTCTGGAATTGGTGGCGTACCGAAGGAATTATTGACCGAAAGGCTTCATGGTGCGCAGAACATTACTTTTCCCTATCCACAGACAGTCTCAGAGCTTGAGTAGTGAGATTCAGAGCAAGCAGCCCCGATGTGGTCACTGGAAACTGTCTGGCAGCCTTGTCCATTGATCAACCCCAATATCACTTTATGCTTCATCAATTACTCTGGAATCATGCCAGCACCCTCATACCATGTGTATTCACCATTTTAAAAAGCATCGGCAGGTACAGGTGGAGCTACTATATGTGACCAGTGGTGTAGAGGCCAACCATTCTGGTGGCAGGCACGAGTCCCCTTTTTTGAGTCTCAATGTATGTGAGATTCTTGGTGTGCTTATGGACCTGAACTTGTTGCATTGGCCTGGCCTTTAACAAACAATAAACACCTACACTATCTACTTATTCTATCTCAGAGTATGAGACTTACTTATATTGAGATCTACATTTCAAAAACCAATGCTTACTAACTTACATTCAAATCTCAATCTTGCCACAACTTTCAGGTACAAGGGATTCATTTGTGGGCCATTATAAACTACATAAAGATGGTATGTAAATATTGAATGCTGATATCTCTTCACTGGTATGGCTTCCCAGCAGACTGCTGATCTGGTACCTGCTGTTGGCGGTATAATGCAATATTGGTGTATTTATCACAGAAACCTAAAAGTGACTACAAAACAATCAGATTCAGAAAGCAATGGGACTGATAGCAGAGGGGACACATCGGACATGATTCTGGTGACCCTGGCGCTCATTCTCCGTGTGTCTCTATCACAAATATGGCTACTGCGAGCTCCAACCCAGGTTACTATGGTCTTATTAGATATTCCATATATAATAATTCAATGCTGTGATACAGTGTATAAGGGCTCCTTCAGACAAAAGTTCAGGATCTCAATTCAGCTGTTTTTTGTCATCCTTTCGGAATTTCACTTTGGGTAATGAAGCATAGGTATATAATGAATAAAACTGCCTACTTACATTGAGCAAAGACTCTAGGTTAAGGCCAGGAAAAATCAAATGAGATGTGTCATGATTTGTCACGCCAAAGGGCTCCTTCGGACACCGCATAATTTGGCAGAGCGTGACATCATAATGTCACCCTTTTTACTGCAGATTGGTCACCTTTGCCTCCATGTGGTGCTGAAACGCCTATATTAAGGCTAGAATGGTGATTATAGGCCAGATTGAATAATATAAAAATAAGCAGTGGCCGGCAGAACTTCAATTGCTTTCATAATTCCTTCCTGCAAAATTGATCAGAGCTGAAACTGTAACATTTACCCTCACCATTGGAGCTCAAGTTATCCTCCACCCTCCAAACTTTTATATCATATTGTTGAATGTTCTATCATATGGCTTGCCCTGTGCCAAATCTTAGAGGAATTCATCAGGTATCTGGAACTGGAAAAAGTTCATCTGGGCAACCCTATGTCCAAAGGAGCCCTTATACACTGTAGTCACAATTGACTGATTTAGTCTCATGGCTTTTCTACAATGCATCTGCGACTTTTTTGGGAGATTATATAATAAGACTAGGGTACGATGGCCATCAAAGAGAAAAAAACAGAGAAAATGCAGCAGGTCATTGCAACGAGGAACAAAATGATAGTATCACGTGAAAAGAATAAGTAAACCATGAACACAATCATCAGCAAGATGACACATAACTTTTTGCGCTTTTTTGGGCTTGTAAACACGTAAAAAAGCGCAGAAACATGCAAAAACCATGCTGAAATACATAAAACACGTAAAAAGCTGAAACACGCCACTTTTTATGTCCGAAATGCTACAAGCGGAACACTGCAGACAGTGCAAAAAGTTGAACTATTGGCAAGAGTATTGCCTACAGCTTTTCAAGTGACCTCTACCTTACTTCCATAGTACTTGACCACCTAGTTTCAGGTGCATTCTGTGCACCAGGTCTGCTCATTGCCACAGTTCGGGGTCATGACAGCCATGAGAGTGTGACCACGGCGACGACGATCAGGACCCTTTCCGGCATCCCACAGATCCCGATCAGCGTCCAGAGAGCTCTCACGTCCCTGTTGAGACGTTACATGGCATAAACTCAAGTTTCACGCCCTTCAGGGGCTACTTTGGATATCTTGCACTTTTTACAAGCTGAAATGCGCAAAAAGCTGACAAGTTAATTGCAATTTTGCTGATGATGGCACAGAAGAGATAAATATGGGAGGTGACACTACATAGATTAATATGCGTGAACAATGTAACAGGCTAATACCGCTATCTCACGTGCCGAAAAAGGATTCAGGAACACGAGTCAAAATTAGAGACACCAGCATGAAATGTGGTACGGCATTTAGCAGGTCCAAGCAAAAGAGAAATCAAAAAAAAAAACAGTAGATGTTGCAGCAAAAGCTGGGCAGTGAAACAACGAAGCAGCAAAACAGCGAAGGAAAAACTGCCGGCAGGTGAAGCAAAGAACAAGAATTTACGTCACGCCAGGGACAAAAATCTCCAATTATACTCCGCCCAAGAAAAGCATAAAAGAATCCACGGTCGGAAAAGAGACAAATGTTAAAATGAGACACACCTTGAATCATCAGAGCCAAGTGGGCTTCCACAGAAACCAGAGCTAGTAGGGCTCAAGGCGTAAGCCAAAGAACCGACCACGACAAACTCCTGAGGTAGTGCAAGGCGTCCAGAGTTGTAATTGACCTCAAAAGTCACATTGTGGCCATTTTAACATGAAACATCATGGCCCTTGAGAGCTTGCTGTGATCCTTTTTGATTCATATTTGTTCAAATCTTATCTCCAAAAATACTCACTCATTGGAGTGTCAGTACTACAGCCCTCATGAACCCATTCTGTCACTGCCCATGATCCTCACCATGTCATGGTACAGGCTAGGGTTGATTGGCTGCTCCTTTTTGGAGTGGTGTTCGACCCCTCCGGTTTTCCAATGACCATGAAATATGTATCTCATAGTTTATACAGGTTTCAATCCCGCATGTCCACAGTATTGTGATGCCTTGAAACATCACGCTACACTATCTGAATCTGGAATGATTCCTTTTCTTCCGTTCAAGTCTGAGATGTAAATAATCACTCTGCTTGACTTTAAATATGCTGACCAGCCCATGGTTCCATTCGATCCCAATGCTTGACACATCATGGTCTAGTCAAACAGTCGTCATGTAAGTACTGCTTTTTGGACTCGGGTTCAATTCCCCAATCATATTCTGTGTCAGAACCTGAGGTTTCTGTCATCGTTCAGACATCAGCAAAACAGCCAACGTTGTTGGACTTAGTTCATAAAGCAGCAACGAGTGACGTATGTCAAGAAAGCGAGGACTTAGATTGATTCGAAAGAATTGATTATCGGAATAACATGTGAAGATAAGATAAGGAATAGAAGCATGACATGCTTGATCCAGCACAAAGGTCATGGGACAACATGAGGCACAGAGATTAAAAGCCTCAAGGCATTCGGACATGACAACACATGGCAAACAGACAACTAGCGCATTGTAGTGAAACAGGAAACAGGCGTGGAAACCCGAAGGCACTTAGTAAAGAAGGCATGGGAACAGGTTGCTTAAAAGCACAGTTGTAGGATGTTTTGCATTGTGGAAAACGAACAGTAGTCGCATGTTTACTAGTATTTAAAACAGTAGTTAGAATATTGTATTCCTTAGTCTTTCAATCTCGTTCTTCTACCCTTATTCTTTGTTCGAAAACATCAGATGCACTTCATACCATGCAAGTCATTTGGAAAGACACTGAGAAGTAGATATTTGAATCAAGTCCTAACATTCTGTTCACATTCACATAAAGACTCTGATACAAACCTCCACAAATATTCTGCAAACTCAAGAGAGCACCAAGGTCCAAATCAGATACTAAATCATATCAGTCTCTCCGATCACAGCCCTCAACAGCCAAGCACGTAGCAAGAGTGATGCTACAGAGGCTCTATGTAGCATAACAGCCTATACATGTACCCTCAGACTACAGAGACTCCATGTACCCACACTGCAATGCCCATATGGACCATGAACCTCGCAATATCATGTTCTAGTTGAACCCGTCCCTCATAGGTTTTTAACTGGTGTTCAAATCAAGCCAGCTTTTGCCCCTCTTTGTTGCATACATAAGGGGACTTTGAAGGTCTCTACTTGTTCCATACAAAAGTCTCTCTCATTGTCACATAGTAAGGAAATGCACCCCTCCCGTCTCATCACTAGTGAAGTGGAAAATACCCCAAATCATGGGATCTAATTGATAAACCAAACAAATCAGGGTCCAAGTGATCCACTCTAGACTAAGGAATCTGTTATCAAAAGCAGAAACTATGTAATTAGCACGAATAATATATGTAATGATCTCTGCTTTGTACCGCCCTTTTCAAACCCCCCTTGGCAGCGGATGACACCATCTCTCAAAATGAGACTGCCCTGAATTTCCCTCCACCTGCTCCCCACCCCAACACCACGCCCATCCCCTGCACTCCACCGTGCACGCGGAGGCGGGTGGTGCGGGAGGAGAGGCGGGTTTGGTCGCCGAGTTCGGCAGGAGCGGAGGACCGACGCTGACGTCAGCGCTGTCTCCCAATGTGGGACATGTGGGCGCAGATTAGCTCTTCGAGGCATGGGGTATTTCGATTTGGGACGACAAAGCGACGTGGCACGAGAAGGAGCACCACATGACACTAGAAGCAAGAAAGAAGACCGGGAGCTGATGAGGGGTTTCACAGGCTGTTTTTGAGGATGGGAGCTTATACTTCATACTAATATTCACCCACTCGAACGTCAACCAACCCAACTCGATACCTACAAAATGGCTGCTGCCTTTATTGCACGGGCGCCAAGGTTGGACTGTTTGGTGATATTTTGCCATTTGGTTTGATCCCTGTGGCTGGCTGCCACTTTACGAGTCCCACGGTCACGTGGCTCGTTTGTTGGAACAGAGCGAAATTCAGAGCTCCGGCATGAAAGAACCTAGCAGGGATAAATCACATGGCACAGTTCCCAGGGCAAAGCTTCAGCGCTGACGTAGTTGTTTTGTGTAAGAGGTTATATTTCATCGTAAATTATTACAGATTGGTCTGCCACAGTCGGCCGGGGCTACTTCCCACATCTTACAGGCTCGTCACGTGCATTCTCGACTCTTGTTCCATTACGAGTCCCATTTATGGGCTCGTTCATTGGGTATCAGCGAGATTCAGGAAGCTGGCATCACAGCGCCCAAAGGGGATAGTCACGTGCGTTCTTACGCTTCGCGGAGCCGCAGTCCAGGCAAGCTTTTCTGTCAATTAGGCAGCATGTAATATGTCAGGAGGACAAAATAGACAATATTTCTAGTCAATGGGGACATGTCACATTGCACCACAAAACCAAAATTTGAACATGTGGGAAAAATGACCACGTCATTTAGTGGCTGTGCACATCGTGACAATGTCACCCGTTATGCATGACATCGACCTTGAAAACGACGACCACAACCTCCGGTGGACGTTTTTCCAGTCTGCAACAAAATCCAGTGACGACTGGGACATCGTTTATTTGTACGGGCAGCCTTGTTCTCTGTCTTTCTCATACCAATTCCGCTCCAAATAACGACTTTGGCCTTGATGCTAGACGACCAATTCAGCTTGGTTTCAGCATACAAATTCTCAGCCTCGACAATTTGGCAGTTTCAGCCTTTGGGGTTGGTCTGACGAGGCTAAATCTGCTCAACTCCACAACGCTACATTCGTCAGTTCGACTGTTATACGGCTCTCATGGTGTCATGGACAATGGATTTCCGTGCGTCTATTTGATTTCACTTTTCATGGCTTGATATGCTCATTAGGATAAGCAGGACCTGTCATTGCTGAACGGGAATATTGAATTATTCACCTAGCCGGATGTCCCGAATGCGTCGTTGAAGCCCTTTGCAAGACTGATTTCCTAATGGCCTGATAGGTAAGAATCTTTCCTATTCCCTTCCTGGTTTGCTGACCTTATCTTCGCAGCTCTCAGTCTCTGTATTCATTCGTGTGGTCATGCTTGCTTGACGATATCAAGCTGGCTACCAAAGCCAGAACCATTGTCGACCATAGTCCAAGGTTCTCCATTGGTCGGCTTATCGACTGCTGCAATCCCTCCGCCCTGTCGTTTCACGAGAAGACGGCTTTCATTCAATGCTCATGTATCGGTCTTGTCCAGGCTTCCCAAGACGACTAGGCAGAACCTGGGATCAGCAAGCTGAAGCAAGGAAGAAGAAGGCCTGAGCGAAGAAGCAGGAAAGGGAAGCGATCCGACATACTAGGAAGAGGAGAGAACAAGAAAAGTGCGTTTATCTTTTATTGCCACTCGAATTATTGTTGACCTATCATCCAGGATGAAGCTATCTGGGTTAAGCGCAAATTCGTCTCGTCAAGCACAATCATATTGCCCAGAGCTTGACGCCAGTATTCCGCTCTTCGACGGATGGCCTGTCTCAGGATGACGACAGCACCGGTTTGGGAAATGGCCAAAGGAAGAGAGAGCAGGTGAATTGAGGAAGAGAAGAGACATCTCGTCAAGCACAATCATATTGCCCAGAACTTGACACCAGTATTCCACTCTTCGACGGCCGGCCTGTCTCAGGATGATGAAAGCACCGGTTTGGGAAAGGTCCAAAGAAAGAGAGAGTCGGCGAATTGAGGAAGAGGAGAGAACAAGAAAGGTGTGTTTATCCTTCATTGCTACATGAAATACCATTGAACGCTGCCATCTAGGACTATCGCTGTAGCAGCCTGTGGCCCATTTTCAGTGCTTGGGGACAATTGTATTCCCCAGATTTCGACGCATATTGTATACATGGCTGGGAATGCCGCTGTTATTACTCGACAAGAACCTCTCTCTCGCGGAAGGAGCTGGTCCAGACTGTAGCGATAGATAGATGGCTCGATAAATGTAAACTCGTTCTTCACCGTCCGGCTGGCAGGAGCAATGGAAATCCAGCACCTAGTGGCCGTGCAAGACGTGACATTGTCACCCATTATGCGTGACACCGACCTTGAAGATGACGACTACAACCTCCTCGTTTGACGCTATTCCAGTCCCACAAACAAATCTAGTCACCGCAGAATCATCATTTATCTATTCGCGAGCCTTGCTCCTCGTCTTTCCGTGACTATATCCGGTCCAAATGATGACTTTGGCGAATTCCACCCACCAGTCAGACAGGTCTATGAGGCCATAGCCAGGGCTTCCGATGGCCTGAACTTCCTCTATTGCCAGGCATATCCGAAAAATGCATGTTAATTATCAAGAAAACAAACAATATCTTCATCTCATATCAGGTACGTCTCCGTGGCTTCAATGGCTCAGAACCCAGACGAATTACGGCGCTTCTTCTCCAGATGTTTCTCAAAACTTTCCTCGTCCTCATCATCATTCGATGCTGCATTATCTGACCCCATATGATCTCCATCCACTTCTCCATCCGACTCTGCATCACCCTCCTCCAAAAATCTGATCCGTTTTCCTAGCTGGAAGGCTATCGGAATCTGCGCTCTACGGATATTTTCGACCTACAATGGTTAGTATTAACGATGATAGCTCTGTCAATATAGCTCACCTTTGCATAGTGCTCATCGAGCAAGTTGACGCCACGAAGAACAACAAAAATCTTTGGGCGCTTCATGTTCATGGTGGAGATGCCGACCAAGGAGATCCGCAATTCGACGACAGCACCTTTTCGGAGTGCATTGAGAGGCATGGGTTCATACCTGGTCAGAAAGTCAGTACGATTCATGTTTTATGGCATTCATCGACTCACGTCACTTTCCCCGATCCAGTACTCGTCTTTCTAAAACAAGTTACCTGGTTATCTTCCGTGTGGACATAATCATGGCCTGCAGCCTCGGCGAGATATCCATAGGGATCCATATCAGGGCCAAGGTTAAGACTGGTGAGCGATCCCATGTCATTGCGGCGCATGAAGAATCTGTTTGAGGCCTCGATGAGTCCATCAGGTTCTTGGTCTGTATCGACGGGGCCTGTGTAGCTGTGCTTGAATTGATTGATTATCTCGTATAGCTGCTGAACACCTTGCTCGAACCGCTGACTTCCATAGCCGGAAATCCTCAAGGTTTGTTTCTGAAATTCGATCCTGCTACGCTCGCTAAGATTTGTGAGCTCAGTCTTCAGAAGACCAAGGCTTGGACATACTCGAGTTGCCTTTCGAATGGTGCAGTAAGTCTGTAGTCCAGAAATCCTGTTATAAACAGGGTGACTTCACCACTGTCACCCCGCTTTGTCGTGTAAACCATTCTTCGACTAGCTGGATGCGGAATGTCCGTAAAGGATGTCTGCGCTCTAGCTTCGCTCTACGGATAGTCAGTACTGATCATGGCCCATGGAATGACTCGCCTTCAGAAATGTCGCTACATGAAGTCCAGGATGACCGATTTTGAGCCTTTTCTTGATGAACTGGTCCAAGAAAGCTGCTGAGATACCGTCAATGGTTTGTCGTGCTGCTGGGCCCAGGGCTATGCATATGCTCACCTTTTTCTGAACTCATTGTTGCGGTTTGCGAAAGAAGTATTTTGGCACGAGCGACGCCTAAAAAGGACAGTAGGAGGAAATGCGGCGGGTTTTGTGACACAAATCTTGATGGAAACGGTGAGAAAGTTGATCTCGATAAAGTCAGAGTGTGCTTTATTTCTCTATTCGTCACACTGATTTATTTCCTTGTTTCTTTCGATCAATCATGTTCATTGTCTGAGTCACAGTGGTCCTTTTCTTTTCTAATCGCCCCCGCCCAATTTCGATTAGAGAAACAAATGTGACTGTGCAAGGTAATGTCTCCTTCTGGTAGGTCCCTGGCTAGACCATATTACACTCATAGAAATTCGGTTCCGATGTCTAGGATGGTGCAAGGCTGGATCCACCGCGGCAATTTCGATGACAACGCACATTTCCGCATCCGTGGACAGGACTCTGCGAGTATTTCCCCTTAAGTACTTCATATTGACTTCTCTGCACGTTCGACTCAGCGGTATATCCCGGGTGATCTTGATCTTCCATGATTTGCATTTGCGTTTGACTTATTCTTGGACTCACATGGATTATATTTTTGTACCGGATTCAGTTGATTAGATAGCCATCCACTTTTGACGGGCAACCTGGTATATTGCCGCCGATGCTCGAGTCATCATTCTCAAGTATGTCCTTTATGCTCGCAATCGCCTTATATCACAGCGACTCGCGACTTCAATTTAAATCTGACCCTTTTTAGGTCCCTGGATTTACATCATGTAGATTCGCATTCGCTCCACATGATAGGCCAGACCATGCACCGCATTACCGAGGTCAAGACAGACTGGGTGAGTCTTCAATTGCTCTGACTTATTTTTCATGTCTCGACATGTTCATCTGAAGCTCCGTACACATGGCCCAATTCAAGTGCAAAGTTTTATTATTACCGATCTTCTAGGCAACTTCTGCTTTTTGTTCCACTTTCAAGGTATCACGCTGATACGCAGCCCATTTTTCTATTGAAGCTTGCATAATTTTGGGCCCGTGGCTATTCCCGTGGCTATCGAGGCACTTTTCCACTTCTCTTATATCACGTTGACCCACTTTCCATTTTTTGTATTACATGTAAAGCTTCCGTGTTTCGGCGTCATGTCCATCTGTCGCCGACGCAGATTGCTTCGCCCTTCATGGTTATTTGCACTTCCCTTATATCACGCTCCACTTTTCCCCTTTCATCTTGAAGGTTCCATGACTTTGGACCTTTCCGTGTGCCGCCGGGCTGGTACTATTAAATATCTCAGAAGCTCAAAGTGGGTGCATCCTTTCTTCTCCCTTCGTCCATCCTTTTGTCTTGCTGCTGCTCGACACTCTTCAGTCCTGAAGCATGTCTGGACGGCGGGCTTCGAAAGCCAAAGTCCTCGATTCCGAATCTGACCAGTATGAATCTGCTTCTTTTGTCTTGTGAATCTTATTGACATTGACACTGTAGCGAACAGCGTCCGAAGAAAGTTACCAACCGGACGGTGACGCGACAAGAGTCCTCGACTGGGGTTGTAACTTTCAAGTCGGTATTTCCTCAAACAGGCGTGGATTGCCTTTTCACTATCCATTCGTAGCGCACCACGCAAAAGCGGCCGTACCTCGATACCAACACGACGGTATGAAGATGATGCTGCCGCAGATGATGACGATGTCCATGCGGTCTCAACAACACCTCGAAAGTCTCGGTATGTACTTCGCTCTGTGGTAGAGTTTACGGTACTTATTTTGTGTCCAGATCAAAAGGCGGATCCAAGGTCGTCAAGTCAAAACCACTGTCAGTGCGCAATCTTCATGCTGATTCAGACGCTGATGTTCTGCAGAGTCGATGATGATGACGATGACGAGGAAGCCCCTGTCGCTCAGCCGAAACCTCGGTATGTTCATTCTACTACTGCTTGCTTGATATTCATTGAATATCCAGAACAAATGAGAAAGCTAAGAAAGCCAGACGGTGAGCACTCATTTCTTGTATTAATACTAACATTGATGTTCTTCTCCAGGGTCGATGATGATGAAGAAGAAAAAGAAAAACTCCCAGTCGTTCGGTCAAAATCTCAGTATGTTCATTTTAGTTTTATCTGTTTGATATTAACTGTATCTGCAGAGCGAAAGGGAAGCCGAAGGCACAGTCGGTGAAGACACAGTAAGCCTTCAGCTTTTATATTGGTGCAATCACTGAGACTCTTCAGTGTCGACAAGGACCAGGAGAGTGCGACTTCATCTGATGACGACGCCATGTCCGTTGATCCACGTGGCTACACTGATGATCCTCCGTAAGTTCCGCGAGCTCAAATCAATGTATTATCCTCAGAACTTGCAGGCCTGTCTCCCGCAAAAACCGAGGCGATGATGTTATCGTAATCCCAGACAGGTACCATTCTCTGTTATTCTTTGATTTGTTGTACTCACTCTGTCCATAGTAGTCCTGACGAAGATCCCGAAATGTATGTATTCCCGACTCCGAATTTTCTGCGTCATTGACTGATTTCTATAGTGATTCTAAGCTGAAGCGCAAGCAGGTGGCACAATCAAGGTAAAAGCATCCTTCAATCTTTATCACTTGTTGACGTGACATTCTTTTTCAGTCGCTCAGAGTTGAGATAGGCCTTGATCGTTTTAATTGTCACTAAATTAAGAATTCCCAGGGCACAGCCAGCAGCGAAAAAAGCCAAGACAGATAAGACAGATACTTCCAAATCGTAAGTCTCCAAGTGGTTAGTCAAACAGTAATCCTCAGAACCTTCTCATAGGACGGTATCCAAGGCCACTGGGTCTAAACAAGGGTATGTGTTGTTCACAATTCGCCAATTTGTCTCATTGATTTACTGCAGCGGCGCCGCAGCCGAAAACAAGAAAGCAGCGTATGTCTCTCTCATATTCCATGGCGCTATGCGACCCACTTAGTTGATCTAGGGCGAAAGCAAAGTTGACGGCTCAAGCCAAGCCAGTCGATGACGTATTCACTAGCCAAGGACCATCTCATATCTATGCGAGTGGCGTCAAGGTAAAGTTTCAACTGTTTCTTCTTCTATATCGTGGTTCTCATCCCTGTCGTATAGCAAATGTCAGGTCCCATCAGGTTCAGCCCTGTGAAAAAGTATGTCTTGCAATGTATCGTATTATTCTAGTTAACCCAACTCTTAGACCGTCGTCAGTGCCATCATCCTCATGTACATGTGAATGACGCACTCACTTACAGATATTCTTTGTCATCTAGTAGCTCGTACGCTGGGTCGATTCCAGTGTCACCTTCTCCCACAAAGGATGTATCACCGGCAGATGCGAACGATGACATGTAAGTCCATAATATCATTGGAAAGCGCACTGCTGTATTTAAATATAGGACTACGAACATGTTCGAGAATTACTTCTCCGACGATGCGAATCAAGAAGACGAGAATGAACACAGACCAGGCACCGATGATGAAGAAACGTTTGTTATTCATTCTCATACATCTCGGAATTAGGTCTGACTTCGTCGCAGAAACCTTCATTTGGATGATATAACTCCTAAGTTTCAGTCGAGCTACATGTATGATCCAGACTCGGTCGATGAACCACTGGACCCTGTCGACCTGACTGATCCTATTATCCATGGCAAAAACGTCAACGGTTTACCGCCGCTCCCTGCGTTGAGTCATTACACTTCTCATTGATCACATCTAACTCTTTCTAGGAAGACAGGATTCATTTCGTGGCATTCACAGCGTAGCCACATTACGCTCGATATTCGTATTCCCAAAGTATCTGCTGTCTTCAATAAGTACGGTAGGGAGAAGGCCTGGACGTAAGAACCATACTTTATCACTCGTCTTCATAATTTGTACTCATGCTCATCGACAGTGTCACTCAGAATGCAGTGGATTTCGTTGGCCGCGGCAACTTTGTCAATATCCCTCGTGCGAATCCAGCGGGTTATACTTGGAACCGTATCGAATATGGTCGCCCGGAGACCAAGGTCATGCATACATTCCATCGCATCGTAGACAATCAGCAATCCAACAGCCCTGCCGTATGCATCTCACCTGTGCTCTGTTACTCGGCCCACCTCAACCAGCCCGTCGAAGCGAGTGCCGGGAACGTCAAGAAGACGATCGAAGGTCTCTTCTTTCCATACGAGGCAGAGCGTCTCGCGTCGTTTATCTGTATGTCACGGGGCTTGGAAAACATCATCATCCAGCCGATTTCTGATAATCGTAAGACTCCAATTCGGTTTGAAACTCGGCAAAGCCCTAGTGAGTTACCTCTTGTTTACCCGCTGAAATTACTTACTAATTCGTTGAACTAGCACGTGGAAGTCCAAGTAAATCATCGAGCCCCTCCAAATTCAAGTCTTCGCTCGATGCTCATGAAAAAGGTCATTCAGACATAGCTTTCGTTTGAATCGAGTTGACGTCTGTTTTTCAGTTCCGGTCTACGACCTTCGCAGGAATTTCACTCTTGAAAACCTTGAGACAGTGTCAGAGTTTCCTCCATGGCCACACCCTGAACCGCACCAAGGTTCTGTTCTTCTCGTGGCCTATACAATTTCAATATATCATCCTGGTGGCGACGAGAATAAGGAAGCGGTAAATTTCAATATTCTGTGGGCTGGGGTCTTGCATGGTAATCCGAAGAAGGACAAGTAGGTTCTTCTTATTTGAATTCAAACACGTTAAACTGACTCAGTATTTTTCACAAAATTAAGGTAGATCCAACTCTTGAGGACTTTTTCTAATTTTGGACCCTCGTATCGCCTTTTACTCTCTCGACTCGAACTTGATCTTATTTATTAGCCGCATCTACATATTTATTAGCTACAAGAACAGAAGCCAGTACACAGATTTAGCAGTACAGAGAAATAACAAGCAGTTTTAGCAGTTTGCTGTGTCCAATTAAGCTGAAAACAATGAAGACTTGGAAACAACGGAATGCGAGCTCGCGTGGTGATAGATTAGATAACAAGTCAACAATACCAAACAGCGCTCAATTTTTTTTCGACGCACCCGTTCATCTTCGTCTGACGCCTCAAGGTTCCGTGAACGAGACAGGTATTTCCTAAATTCGCATATTCTTCAAGGGTCACGGCTGAATTCAATATAGAGCACGACAATCATTTTTCGGCTGCAGGCCAATTCCAAGAATCCACCACCAGAGAATCCAATAGCTGCAAGCCAATGCCTTGTGCAGGGATGGAATTAGCTTCCTCTATGCATCCTGCATCGCACGGCAAATATTGTTCAACGAAGCATTGGTGTCCGCGGTGCTCCAACGATCCTCACGCCATATGGCAAGGTAGAGCTTCCTCTGCCATGACCTTTTGGCTTCAATTCGCTGACCCATTCGTCTCAGGATAATCTCAGTCGGCATAAATGACGTCCTATGCGAATCTTTGCCTCTCACGACAAAGCTCTAATTCAGCGCAGCGCATAAAGACAAGGGTCCATCCGAATCAGCTTCAGGCTTCAGCTGGCTTTTCCAATGCGACCCAACAGCTCGTTGCATCGACGACTTCTGCTTTCTTCACCCAGCAAGGCTCATCGTCACGACCTAACGATTTTTTGCAACCCGGATTTCATTGGAGCCAGCCGTATTGGCTTGCACCGACCGACAGTATTGACGCCAATATCAGAAGGAATGCCAAGAAGAAACAAAGGTGAGACCAATTTCTCTTCTCTGGATTTTGGTTCACATTTTCGTCGTCAAGGTCCACCCATCGCCGCCTCACAAGGTCGCTCGTTGAGAGTGCAAAGAGACCTCGACGGTCGAGGATGCCAATGCGTTGAGAGGAGAAAAGCGACAATGGTTGGCGACCAGGTCGGTTCATTTGTTCAGCGTCGATTTTGGCTGACATTTTTTGGCCTTAGACCTGGATCTCAAGGACCGTCTTCACGATCCTGGTCCCCATCTAGTGCACGAAAATCATCCCATCTTCTCCATATCCACCTACACCTCTCGTATTCATCAACTGACATACATAAGCTCTCACCTACCAGCCAAACCTTATCGACCATTTTATCTTGGCATTTTGACCCAGTGTCCTTTGTTGACCGCCAGTGATAAGCGCTGAGCACTGACCTCCGTTGGACCAACCAAACCATGCAGCATCCTTCGATGCAAATCATCCGCGACCTCTACCGTGTCTTCATCTTTCTTCACCATCACTGCACCATTACCCGACAGTCCATTGGACCTTTCTGGCTGAATCATTTACTCAACGGCGCTTCTCTGGATGATGCACAAGCAGGGAGAGACCGAGACGCATGATGTCGTCACTGGTAGAGCCTGAGAAGCAGACAAAGATATTCGAGGTCGGGACAGACGCTCACCATTATATTCTATTAGTGCTATCTCAGCGACAACGACCTCTTTTGCTGCGAGATAGACCTCGAGCCCATTCCTCTAGGGGTCTCCTCCAGCAATAATCCAGAATTGCCCTTCGCGACCATCATCTTTCTACCGCACGACTATTCGACCTTTTTCTGTTGGATCGTTGATTCAGCGAGGACGCCCAGGAGAGAAGAGAAATCTGAAGGAAGGGGTCTAGATGCAGATAGCCGTCGGAGGAACGAACCGCTATCGAGGATATAAGCGCGAAAAGCAGGCGCTGTCCGTCGTTAGAGGATGATCAACCCAAATCCATTACCAGCTCCTTTCACCAGACCCTCATTGTCCCTATCGTCAATCGTCATCGGCAACTCGACATCATTCTACTATCAGTATCATCCCATCTGGCGAAAACCCCCCTTTGCAGCTCGACATATTGGTGTCCCGAACGTGAAGAGCATGGATATTTCCTCCCCTAGTCTTCAAATGCAACATCAACCCAAGAGTCGCAACTGCTCATCACTGGGCTTCCGTTGATGCCATGGTTCGCTTAGGAAAACTGGTTGGTGATTTGGTTTGAGGACCTGATGACGAAGGAATGGGAAGCTTTATCTACTGAGGTACTTTTCGATGACTGCTAATGATATTCCAGGCTTTTGGTTTCTCTTTCTATGGACTTTTACAATACCTGCATCCTTATACCTCATTCACGTACAGTTTAAAAGCATCGGACGGGCATCATACTGGTAGAAATATCACATTTTTAGGAATTAGGACACGCATTGGCTTGTATATTGGGACTGGGAGCTTTTGTAGTAGAGCAATTCTGATAAACAGACGACTGCAAAACTGAGCTGGGAGCAATCTTCCATTATTCATCTGGCGCTCTTCTGGGGACCACAATAGTTCAGGCTTGTTCGGATATGTAAATGAAGCAGTGAAGTCATAGGATGCCCCGGCGGTCTCAGTGAGCTCGACTTGAAGGTGAAAGGTCATGGTGCCAAAGGGCTAGCAGCGCAAAACTTCTCACCTTATTCTGACTCGCAGTACCAATAATGTCTTGTGTCTTATCATGACCTCAGGAATTGGATACAAAATCCTCTCTGGGTTGCAATCGTGGACTCCAATCATTATTGCATCGGGAGGCATCGGGAATCTGATTCCCGGTCTTTCCCAAGGTTTCGATAGGTTTCGATCGAAACCTTGGGAAAAAAGTCACCTGGTGTTGGAAACGTGGCCGAGCTGTGAGCCGCTTTTCGCTTTTATCCACAACATGCCTCCTGCGACTACTTTTCAGTGCTTCCTTCTCTGCTTAATCACTGCCATTTCCTTTACATGCCATGCTGGCTTTCTGGTTTCTGGTGATTCACAGACTGGCAGGATAGATTGCCCTGCGGCGCCTCCACATTCTGTCATGGACTCACTTTTGTCCTCAAATCTCTCGAGCTTCGCCACTGGCTCTGGTTTCTGCACCATCTCCTGGTCTCCAAGGTACGTTGCAATCCCTTAACTCCTTTTCTTTTTTGTTTTCAAGTTTCTGCCGGGCTCGTTATTTTCCACCGAGCGGCAAGTTTCTTGATGCATTGCTTTCTGCCCGTCATCTTGTGCTCCTGCAGTCGTCATCTTGGCCTTTCCTTGCTATGCCTGTATTCTATTCTCCTGCTGTACTGACAGAACTCACGTCGAGTTCAATTCCCTTCGGTTGCTGTACATTCTTTGCTGACCAATGTTGAGACCGCCCTTGTGGCAGATTCATTTTGCTTTGTTGATTTCTTCAGTTATGCTTCCTTTTGGCTCTACATTTGTTCTCATCTTGTGCTTATTTCTTTTGTTCCTTTTCTGTTTCTTTGTCGTATTGCGCACTGTTTCCTGGGCATCTCATGTCGTCTGTCAACTGTTGTCCAGCTGTTTGTTGGTCTTCTGCGTCATGCTTTCAGAGCCCAGAGAGGCCTTTTTATTTTAGTTCCAATTTTATCTACTCAAGGTGCCGCTCTGGGACACATAAAATGTTGCTTTGCTTCCATTTCTTTCGCTCTCATCATATTTTCTTGTTTTCGCACATGTCGCACCTATTTCTCTTGCGTCGATCGAGCTCAAGACTGATGTGACGTTTTCAGACTCGATGATTTGAGCCTAACCACCTCCGGTTCCATTTGTGGACTAGCTGGCGCTGACCACGTCGAGCGTCACGTCCTGGCCCAGGAACAACTAGTAGTGAGCTTGGCCAGCTCCGAATTCAGTAGTACGCGCCTGGTCAGCCATGGTTCTAATTATGGATGCGCCGACACTGACTATGTCGAGCGGGTTATCCCGGCCAAGGAACAAATAGTAGTGAGCTTGGCCAGCTCCAATATCAGTAGTACGTGCCTAGTCAGCCACAACCGAGTACAAGGTCCTTGCGATTCGAAACTAGTACAAAGTCCGCGTGACTATAAAATAGAACAAAGTCCTTGCGACTATAAATCAGTAGAAAGTCCGAGTGACTATAAACTAGTACAAAGTCCTTGCGACTCTAAACCAGTAGCCCAACATTGCTAAAACACAAATTTTGAAAATCTTTATGGCATCAGAATTATTCATTTCGAGGACAAACAGTGCAGATACAAATTGAATTACTCAACTACATGGATGTTTATACTACCCCTTGAATCATTCAATGAAGCAGAGAAGTCAAACTTATGCTGCCGGCAATCCTTTTACCTAAAGCACGACTTTAAAGCTCTCCGAGGAAAGATACATACTATACAACATAGTTGTCCATTGCGGGCTGTTTTCCACGTTACTAGGAATCTAACTCATCAAAGATTTGAGCAACTATACATATGCCGTTCCAAAAATCACATTCCATCATATCTAAAGGATCAGCCAATTGAAACCTCAGCTGAGAAAGCCCCTGCTAGTGGGGGCGGCAGCATACGGTTTAGCAGTGCAGAACTTAGACCATTTGTCATTCCAGGAAATACCTTGGTATTGAATGATTTCAATACTAATTACATCTTCATTTCAATACAGAAGTCCATGAATATTCAGCAAACCATTCTAAAAGAAAATTACATCATTTGTGATGTTCCGCTTTCTGATCCTATAATTGATAAACTTCCAGTTTTAGCACTGGAAAACCTTTTGGCTTTCCATGGTATAAACAGACAGAGAAAATTATTAAAGCAGTCACTTCTTGCCTGTATAAAAGATCATGAAATGTGTGACAATACCTGTATTGATACTTGGATACTGTTTCAACCAAATTCACTCCAGACTAGTGGTGACAAAAACAAAGTACAGAGAACTAGGACTGGAGCAAGACAAAAAAGGTCAGAGGAGAATAAAATTTATTATAAGAAAAAGAAAGATCAGAAATTGTATCTTACCACTCTTGAGGTGAAATCAGATGAAGAGTCAGTTCCAGTTCAATTTCCACCAAAGCCACCAAGTCCAATGTTGATACAAAAAATCATTACTGGATTTTGTGAAGATACCCATCCATCACAGTTTGTTGAAGCAGGGTGTGCTGTATGTGCTCAATTATGTCCTGTTAAAAACTTAATCACAATTGCAAAGTGTGGATTAGATTTAAGCTGGTTACATCGAGATGGTGTTACTCGGAAAGAGAGATTCAGTGATAATGATGATATATCTGACTTGGAAGGGCCTACCTTAGCACCTGGATGTGACAGTATATGTCCTACTTGCCTCAAATCACTTCATAAAGACAAAATTCCTGCTATGTCTCTGGTGAATGGACTTTGGCTTGGTGAAATTCCAGATGTTCTCAAAGGACTAACAGTTATGGAAAAGTTAATGATTGCTCGGGTTCGCCACAGCTATTGTGTCATTAAAGTTTCATCAAGCTGGAGATTCAAGATGAGAGCTAATGTCATTTGCTTCTCAAATCCAATTCAGAAAGTCTATAATATTCTGCCCCCTGCTAGAGAAGAACTGGATGAAATGATTGCTTTCATGTATACTGGGCCATGTCAGCCAACAAAGGAAGACCTGAAGCGTACACCGCTACTAGTTCGACTTAGCAAAGTTCAAAATGCTCTAGAATGGCTGCGTTTGAATCATGCTGATTACGGGGATATCACAATATCTAAAGTGAACCTTGCAACCTATCAGAATGAGGGTGTCCCAGTTGGCTGGAACTATGAGGAATTATATATGAACAAAGATCCACTTTCTACAGCGACTCATGATAATGAGGAAGATGAAGGAACTGATAGTGGACCGTGTCCATTTATGGTTCATGGATTAACTGGGGAAGATTTTTCTGATATGACAAAGTCCCAAAGAAAAGCAGCAGCCCTGGAGCATTTGAAGAAGGGCAAGAAAAATATATTATTCATTGGGCAAGATTCAAAACCACAAGGTACATTTCATAACCCACAGCTATTTCCACAAATGTTTCCACACTTGTTCCCATATGGATTCGGAGGTATCAGCAATCCTTTACATGAAGGACGGATGTCTAGTATGACACATAAAAAATATCTATTAATGTACCATGACAAACGCTTTCAGCTTGATGGTATTTTCCCACTTATTGCATTGAACATGGAACAGATGAAAGAGGCAAATCAAGGAGGATATGTTCTGACTCAGAAAAAAGAGATTAATAGAATTGCAGAGCGTATTTATAACTTGGATCCAAATGTTGTACGAGATATCAGTCATCGCTTGCAAGCAGGTGAACAAGTGAAGCCCAAGACTCCAGCAGAAAAAGATTGCTATGCTTTACTCAATGACCTGGACACTGTAGCTGGAAAGGTCAAAGGATCAATAACCTCAAAGAAGTATATGCGGAATGAAGTTTGGGCTTTGATTTCAAAGTTAGGATCCCCATCTTGGTTTATTACAATATCTCCAGCTGATCAGAATCATCCAATGTGCATCTACTTTGCTGGACAAGAGCTCAAGTTTTCTGCTGATATTCTACCAGAAAAAGCACGAAAGAAACTAATTTCAATGAATCCTACTGCAGCTGCACGATTCTTCAAATTTATGGTTGAAGCTTTCATCAGACATGTTTTAGGAGTTGGAAGCAATCATGATGGAATTTTTGGACCCACTGCTGGATATTATGGAAGTGTAGAGCAACAAGGTCGATTAACTCTTCATTTACATATTCTTATCTGGCTCAAGGGCTGTCTCTCACCTCAAGAGATTCGAGATCGTATCATGAGTGATGATTCAGAATTTCTTGAAGCAATGATCAATTATCTTGAAAGTGTTCAAGTTGGTGACTTTGGGAACATGACTGCTTCTGAAGTTCAACAAGAAGTTGTTCATAGAGAGCTTTCAAATCCTGATTATATCAATCCAACTCTTCTAATGCCAATTGTGCCACCTGTTGATCAATGTGATTGTCAAAGCCCAGATTGTAGAATATGTATTGCACACTCAAACTGGTGGAAGCACTATGAACAAGAAAGTCGTGAACTAGGATTTCGTTTGAACAAACATAGCTGCTCTACAGGACCAAAGAAGACCTCAAAGTCAAATGACAAAGATAGAAAGGAGAAGTCTAACTCAAACTGTCTTGATGATAAAGGTGTATGCAAAGCACGATTTCCTCGTGAAGTTATTTTGCAAACTATGGTTGACCCTGAAACTGGGGCATTGAAATTACGAAAAGGAGAAGAATGGTGGAATACCTGGACTGCACTGATTGAATATCTCATTCGGGCAAATACAGATTCAAGTAGCTTACTGTCTGGAACTGCTGTCAAAGGTGTAGTTGCATATGTAACTGACTATCTTGTCAAAACTGGGATAAAGACACATGTTATATTTGATGCTATCTTGAACATTTTGAAACAAGTCCATGATGATCCTGTTCATCCTTCAGATCCCAAGAAATTTGCACGTGCTGTTATTGTAAAAATTGTCAATAGTCTTACAGCTCGTATGGAAATTGGAAGTCCTATGGCTTGTATGTACTTACTAAAGCATCCTGATCACTACACAAACTTCACATTCATTTCTATGCACTGGCGAACTTATGCTAATGTCGTTCGAGGATATTGGAAAGATTTAGAACCTGAAGCAGCTGATGCTCACTTATATGATCCTGAGATGATTCCAGAAGAAAATGTTGTGATTAGCAAGAACAAATCTGGCTACTTTGGTATCTCAAAAGTTGATGATTATAAGTATCGTGGTGATATCTTGGCTAATATGAGTCTTTATGAATGGACTTTGAGAGTAACAAAACAATTTGCTGGCCAAGTTGAAGCAAAGACAGACTCACATGATGAAACAGAATTGTCTGATTATTGTATGGGTGGTGGCCTTGATAACTTTGATTCAGACACTATCATTGATTCACTTGATGATTCTATTCAGGATACAGACTCAGATGTAGACACTTTCATTGACTCAGATGACTCTTCCTATATTGATACTGAGTCAGTTGCTTCAGAGGAGATAGTATTTGAGAACCACTCTACCAAGAAATCTCAGAGTGAAAAGACTCCAAGACAATCCACCAACAGAAATCCAGATCAGAGATCTGTTCTCATAGATAACATCAAGTTCTTGAATGGACACAAACAAGATGAGACTCACATTTCACGACTTCACAAGTCTATGAGTAATTATGCTGTCAATTTCATTGGTGGTATCTTACCTCGTAGTGATCGTGGAGACAGAGAATACTACTGTTTGGTGATGTTGACACTATTCAAGCCATGGAGAGATCCTTCTGATTTGAAAGATGGTAATCAGACCTGGGATGAGGCACTTTGTTCTTATAACTTTTCACCTGAGGAACTCCAGCTGATGAAAAACTTCAACCTGCGATATGAGTGTAATGATGCACGTGATGACTTTGCTGCTCAGCGCAGGAAGGCTGGTCGTCAAAATATACAACTTATGAACTCATGGGAGGAAGCCAAAGCAGATGGTGAACTTCTTGATGAATTAAATGAACAAGATACAACTTTCTTTAATCAAGAAACTTATGAATTTGACCAAGATGAGGAGAGACTGGCAAAGGAAGATAATCTATTCAAGAATGATGAGATTGTCATGTCTCAGATGGAGCGAATTGTTCGAGCCTCTGGAATGTATGACATGAATCCTGAACAATATTGTCTTGACCCAGATCTACTCAACTTTCAAACTTCAGAGGAGAAATCTGCAAATGAATGGAGAATGACTATTCAGAATGCTCGAAAGAATGAGTTGAAGTCTATGCAAATCAATTCAAGTGATGGTTCTGATAATACAAAGCCCACTGGTGACTATACCAAATGGAATGAAGTTGTTGTTGAAGACATAAGTTATATTGATAAGAACTTCAAAGCTCAACAGCAAAAAGACCAAGATCTCATTGAGGCAATTAGTGTTGACTTCAAACTTGTGGATAATGAAGAGCAAGAGAGAGCTTTCAGAATTGTTGCAAACCATGTCACTTTATCTCAAAGAAATCAACTCAAGATGTATCTTGGTGGCATGGCAGGTACAGGGAAGTCACAAGTGCTTTTAGCTCTGAAAGAATTCTTCAAACAACGGCATGAATCGCATAGACTAGTTACACTTGGGCCTACTGGAACAGCATCAGTCAATATTAATGGATCAACATATCATTCATATCTCTCCATTGGCTTTGACTCCGAACGCACTGGGATTTTAAAAGCACGAGAAACACTGATTGGAGTAGACTATATTTTTATTGATGAGATTTCTATGGTTTCTGCATATGATTATTACCGGATCTGTGAACGACTTGTAAAAGCTATAGGTCATAGTGATATCACACAACCTTGGGGTGGCACTAATATGATATTTGCTGGAGACTTTGCTCAACTTCCACCAGTAGGCTATCTTCCACTCTATAGTAGAAACATTGGACGGTCAATTCATGCTCGAATGTCTTTGAGTGACCAAAAGCAGACAATGGGCAAAGCTTTATGGCACCAAGTCACTACTGTGGTCATTCTGCGCAAGAATATGCGACAAAGAAATCAGAGCAAAGAGGATCAGAAACTTCGAGTTACACTGGAGAATATGAGATATGGAGCTTGTACTCCTGATGACTTGGAATATTTAAAATCAAGAATTGCAGGACGTCATAGGAACCAGCCACATTTATCTGATGCAAACTTGAGATATGTGTCTGTTATTACAAGTCGCAATGCTCAGCGAGATAAACTAAATGATATGGCATATCGTCGATTTGCAGATGAAGTTAGTCAACCAATTCATTTCTTTTACTCCATGGACAAATGGGGGAATGAAGAGGATCCAGATGAAACATCTAGAGCAAAAAGACGACGCCGAGGTAAAGCATCAATTCAACCTGTGATGTCTGAAAAAGTTAGAGAAATTCTCTGGACTGTTCCACCAAGACATACCAAGCATCTTCCTGGAGTATTGCCACTGTGTATTGGAATGCCAGTAATGCTCAAACACAATGAAGCTACTGAATTGAGTTTGACCAATGGCCAAGAAGCTCAAGTTGTTGGTTGGCAAAGTATACAAGACTCTCAGAAACGTGAATATCTTGAGACATTGTTTGTGAAGTTGATCAATCCACCCAAGTCAGTCCAGCTTGACAATCTTCCATTGAATGTTGTTCCCATTCCAAGAACCAGTGTCACTGTCCCTGCCCGATTCCCAAATGGTGAAATCAGAAGTATCATTTGCAGTCAAGTTCAAGTTATTCTTAACTTTGCCAAGACAGACTATAACAGTCAAGGATCTACAAGAGACAAAAATCCAGTGAACCTCAGTGCTTCAAAAAATCATCAGAACTTCTATACTGCTCTGTCTAGAAGCTCATCAAGTGCTGGCACAGTTATAATGCAATCTTTTGATGCTAAAAAAATCACTTCTGGTATTGCTGGTGACTTACGTCAAGAGCTTCGTGAATTGGAACTGTTAGATTCAATCACTAAGATGAGATATGAGGGCACACTTCCTGATACTGTCACTGGTATTACACGAAATGAACTTATTCACAAGTTTCGTCAAGCTAAAGGTCAACACTTCATGCCTCCAAATGTGCCAGATCAGTTACAATGGAGTCCAAATATGCCATTAATTTTGGAACCACATGAAGCTGAATGGAAGATGGTCGATAAAACAACTTCATTGGCTAAATCTGATGATAAATTGACTATCAATTCTGTATATATTCCTGCAGCTGGTTCAACTGCATTGAAACGTTCAGCCAATGATCAACAGTTGAAACCTGGAAAACGTACAAGGCTATTACAGTTTCATCAAGATCAAAGTGGTCCAGCTGGATTTATCTGGGACAGTGTTCATCATAGTTGCCCATATGATGCATTTATGTCAATTTTAGCAGACACATGGCTATATAATCCAGTAGCTTGGAGCAGACACTTTGGAGATATCAGTGCATATCTTGATAAACTTGCCTCAGGATTCAATGAAGTTACTCTAGGCAGACAGACTATGGAACAAGCTAGAGATGCTGTCCGTGCTATGCTATTTGAGACTGATCCTGTCTTGTTCCATCAAGATCCTCGGGGAACAATGATCAATCATGTTGTCAGAGAATTGGTACACACTGAGCAGCCAGTAGCTTCTAAAGTCATTCATTGCACTCATTGTGGAGATATTGCTACCAATGGTGGACTCAATTTTCAAGTTAGTCTAGCCTCAACAAGTGCAAGTATGAATACAAGATCTGCAATGATCAAAGCACAAAGAGAATCTCGTGCCCAGTGCCCACAGTGCCACCAAAACTGTTCTATGACAAGATATTATCATACTGCACCCAAGCTACTAGTCTGTGAACTTGCTGGTCAGAATTTTGAACCAAGCAAAGTCGTTGATATACTGTGTCAAAACAATGTGAATGTCAGAATGTCTATTTGTGGAGTTGTTTACCATGTCCATGGAAATCACTTTGTTTCAAGAATCATCACAAATGAAAGTGAAGTCTGGTATAATGATGGAATGATCAACCATGGACAATCAAGCTTAGAAGGTAAACTTGCTGAGTTTACTCCAAGACAACTTGTGTCAGTGCCAGGTGGAACTGCTGTATTTGCAGTGTACACCCGACTTGGTTAGCTTATGGATTTAGTAGGTAGTTTTTATAAATTCTCTGTGGGCTTACTTTTGAAACCTTCAAACCCACTCTAAAGTGGCAACTTTTCCCTGCATCTTGGTTTTTTCCCATGTGGTTTTACCAGTCAGGTTTTAATGTCTCCCTGTGGCCCTTCAACTTATTTATTAGTTTACCTCTCATGTATTATATAGGTCATATAGTGCATTTTTCTCTCATCTGGGTGTGTGGATCAAGCAGGGAAGGTGTGATCTTGGTGATGTTTGTTGGTTTGCTGACTTAGAGTTAAAAATAAATCAAAAAAATGGGGGACTCGTATCTGCCACCAGAACGGTTGGCCTCTATCCCACTGGTCCCTACTACTCGTCCAGGTATTTTTGCCATGGAATAATTTTATATATTTACTCACTGCGGCAGATATATGATGGTGCATCTGGGCTACCGGTGACTGAAGACGCGCTGGATGAGGCTAGCTGTCACAACAATACTTACACGATGAGATCTTATTGCATACTTTTCTCTCTGTTCTCGGTCCTCAACAACTTTGTTGACGTGAATAGATCTTCGCAAATGCAGGGGACTAGTTTAACCTCATCCAGGGTGAAGCCGATCCTTGCCCGCAATTTCTGCTAATTCACGGAATCAATATAGGCTGGAGTGCTGTGTTTGGGGATTGGCAGTCATATAACTGCCCTAAAAGGGTCCTTTTTACAGAGCAATGTTACGATTCCCATTTGGGCTTGTTTGTTGGATCAGAGCAAGATTCAGGTAGGCTGGGAACAGAGCGCCCAATGGGGAAGGTTGCCTGATGGCTTTCCCACCAGCACGGCAATGTCCGTCAACGTGTCTTTTGCCTGGCTCTGCACCCAGCAATGTTTTGACAAGCTCCGCAGGAGCTCATCAAAGCCCTGGGTGCACCCCAATAATTGGGGACTCGTGTTTGCCACTTGGTAGCCTCTAATCCACTGGTTTGGTTACCAAAGTTCTTCGCATCGACTTCCTTTCATACTCACTGCCATTGTCTGCTGCTACATATTCTGGTATGTATCCCTGTCTGTTCCGAGATTTCAACAGACATGCCCGCTGTCAGATTTGGACTGAGGTGATGCCATTTGTCGAGTCGAGTACTGTACTATTTCGACCGTAGGTTCAGTAACAGGTAACATCCAGCCCTGAAATGAACCTAATCAGGCTGTGTAATGGGAACAATTTGGCCGTAAACTTGTTACATTCTGGTTGGATCCAGGGTCAAAATCCAAAAAAGGTTCTCCGACAGAATTGAGGCTGATTTTTGGCTTTTTCTGCTTGTTTCAATGGAAATTGTGGTGGAAAATGGTCACAGATTGAGACATAGGAGAGGTTTGAGCAAAGTTCCAGGTAGGAATGAACCTATTTTGAAGCTGTAACAGGTAATTTCGGCCGTGAACCTATCAGTCAGTGAACTTAGCCTGTAATGTGTAACATGGCGTGAACCTACAGTCAAAATAAGTAGTACAGTATTGTGGTCCGGTTCTAGCACTTGAATATGGTTTCCCCAAATACCTTGCTTTTCATGCTATTCAAATTGGTCAAGAGCTTGAATGAGATAGACTTTTTTGTATAGTGAACTCCTATCATAGAACAAAGAGTACCTGTCTAGTGGTATAATTTCAATTCCAGTGGACACCTCAGTGATTAAATACTGTACTCTCACCAATGCCAACTTTGCTCATGCATTGACTTGACTTCAAACATCTTGACAATCCCATCTTGTGTTGATGCCTCTGATCCCAGCGATATCAGGGTCCAATATGCTGTCTCTGATTAGGTATGCTATCCACCAGGGTCATTACTACATCATGAGTCTCGTAACATCTTTCTGTAATGAATAGGATTATGGATAACCCTTTTGTTCTATTCAGGTCTGAGACCAACTTCCAACTAATGAAGGATGATCCAATGGCTCCAGTTGAAATGCCTATCCTGACAAACACATTTGTTCACTGCTGATGATCACTGCAATATCATCATTCAGTATTACGGATCCAGCTCATCTTTGAATTTTCCAAGCACTGTTCAAAATCATGATTATGCTCAATTGCTCTCTGATCCCTGAGGGCTGTGAAATAGATGAGTGAGACCATGAGGTAAGAAAGTAGTGAGATGTTGACCAAGATATAGGCTCACAAATTAATGAGGCATGGACTAATGGATGAATACAGTAATCTCATCATAGACCTCTTTTGAGTAAATGTTGCGCAGACCTCCAATGAGAAATAATATCACAGCAACATCTTCATTCGAGCTCCCTGTGAAATAGAGTGGCATCAAGGAAATCTCTTTTGTGTGGCATTGTATCCGTTTTTTTTTTCTGGGCTCTGTCATTGTTGCTGTGAGCTTTTCATTTGGGCTGGATTCTATCCTGCTCCCCTTGTAGCAGCTGCCCGGACAATCATTCCACCGGATATTCAGACCTAATTATATTGAGTGATTTCTCCATGGTGCTGAGAGCCTCGACTTTGATCTTCAGTCTGGCTCAGCATAGCATCATTACGATACTACCAATGTCATCCGCATCTGAACATCTTCAGCGGACCCTGGCCTTTGGCCACCACTGGTCCCACAAGGAACCAGAGCAGGGGTTCCAGCATAGACCTGGTATCAGTGAATATAGCACAGGTCCAAGTTTCAGAATTAATCACAGGAGCCTCCTCATTCGAGCTTCTTGTGGATACTGAGATGGTAAGTATTGGACACCGTTATCATCATACTTTCAGATATCCTGACAAGTTCGAACTGTTAAACCTCTTGCAGGATTCAGATCTGATCACATTGTTCATGTGAGGTGTTCAGTGAACTCTTGCTCAAGGTATGGTGTTGGCTCAAAGTAACTATCTGGCCCCCTCTCAAAGAACTTGGTATAGGTTCAGAACTCCAAAAGCCAGACCAGGACAGGAAACACAGCTAAGATTTATGATTGGGGATTCATTACACAACAGCTTGGTTGTTCGAGCTGCTTGTGGATTATTGAAGGGGGATATTTCAAGGACTTTTTTGTACATACTTAATTTCATTTACACACTTTGAACTAGGACTTCTTTCAATACCATCCATCACAATATAGTACAAACACTATGTCCCTAATGCACTCATCTTCTCCAGGTCAATCCCTTATTTTTTCTGTACAGACCTGGACAGTGTCTTTTGGAACGACCATGACAAACAAGCCTCACACTCAATCTCTGGTGAACATCTTAGTAAGTAATCTTGCACTCAAAACCCTGACAAAGATTTTCCTGATGAGAGACAAATATGTATTGGAATCATAGAGAGCCATTCAATATGTGTGATATGAAGCTGTCTAGTTTCGTAGAGACCACTCATGAGTACAGCAATGCAACCACAGGCCAGTCCAACAAACAAAGACCTGATTTGAATGCAGCAGGAATATCACAATGCCTGTTTGTTTGAGTTGTGTGTGAATAAGTGAGATGATGTCAGACCCTTTTGTGCTTCTTTTAAATTGGGTTGATTTGTCCTGTTTGACTCTCCACTCTGGCAATCAGCAGCTTCTACAGTGCGACTTCAATCATTCTCATCTCGACCGTGAAGTATATCCTAACCAACCTATGCTTTCAGTGCATCATGATCCATAGCATATCATGGTCCATGATACTCGGTCCTCTAAATGGCAGTCGGCTTGAGTTCCTCTCTTTGTGACACACGGAAGCTCACTCGTTGAGCGGAATTGCTTCTCATCAGGAGATCATCTTCGTCCAATCCGCTCCTCAACTATCCAACGAGTATCCTCACTGCCCGACGGCGGATCACTACGGTCAGCCTCCCGCTCTTCCACCATCGACTCAACCGCCTGGACTCGCAGCGTTCTCCCACGAGCTCGGCTAACGCCTCTCCGCGCCACCCCGGCCGGGCCGGCCCCTCCTTAAACGCGCCCACTTCATCCTGCGTCATACCTGGGCGAGGAGAAGATGTAATACTACCACAAAAATGCAGGTCAAGTGTTGTGGCACAGAAGGGTAAGATGCCAGGATGTCGGATACAGTGAGCTCACTATAGCATAGCACGTTAAGATACATATAACCAGCTCCATCGAAGAATAATAGCACTGCAGCCTGTTTGTTCAAGCTGTATGTGTATATAAATGCTGTCGTAGTTTTTTTTGTCCTATATGGATATGCTTTTGATTTGATGCTAGGCTTTGCTTTTTAATCTGATGAAATACGAGCTACAGATTCTTCCAGCCTCTGAACCCTCTTTCCTCCCTATTGCAATCTGATCCACTCTCTTGCCTGCTGGAAATCGGATAGTTGCGCTAGATTCAAATCCAATTTGACAGGAGTTACATTTTGATTTATCCAGAAATGCTACACACACTACCCATAGGCTCTGGCTGTTGAGAGGTGAGTCAGCAATCTGACTATATATAGCCTTGGTTTCAGTAACCAGCTCTGTATCCATGACGCACACCAATAGGTACATAACTTCTGTGTCCAGCCTTGAGCGGATTAGCATCATGGTCCAAACCACATTGACTGGGTCTGAAATCAACAATGATATCATGAGAGGTTGTTTTTTCGAGCTGCTTGGGAATCAGTGTAAAATTCGTGTCATTTTCTGGCTGCGACTTGATATTACAGTATGCTTTCATTCGTATCGATAATTGATTTCTCAAGCCTCTCCAAGTCCAGTTAATGATGACAACTCAGGTTCATGTGCGCCCTTTGAGACTCAAATCACTGTGAATAGGGTAAGCTTCCCAGCTCCGAGTTAGCCAGATTTAATGTTGATAGCCCCAAGATAGAGTGTTGGATCCACCCACCTCAATCATATGCTTCTAGTTGTGCTGCGATGGGTACACTTTTGATTTCATGCTAGCCTTTGCTCTTTACCCTGATAATGAGATACTTCTTTTTGGCTTCCCTCCATCACCAGCATCAACGTTGAATCCACCCGTTTCTTCGGCATTGCCTGACGGCGGATCACCGTATTCGGCGTCCCGCTCCTCGACCGTAGACTCTCTGGCGTCGGCTCGCCTTACCGCCTGCGCATCCCTTCGCTCTCCCGCGTCGGGCGCATCACTCAGTCCGCGCCATGACCCCTCCCTGAAACGCACGGAGTTACCCCGGAGTTAGAGAGGAGAAGTGAGGATGGGAGGAGAGGGAGAGGAGGAGGCGGAGGAGGGCAGTATCGGCGGGACATGGCGCTGGGGCGGGAGCGGGATTAGCTAATCAAGGCGCAGTGTATCTCGATTTGGGATGAAAAGGCGACATGGCAGAACAAGGAGGACAGGCAGATCACACTGCAAATGAGAAAGAAGATGAAGAATACTGAAACTGAGCAAGGCGGAGGGCTTCTACCATGAATGCTGTCGCTGAGCTCACACCAAGGCCGGCGCCTATAAGATAGTTGCTGCCTTTATTGCACGTGTGCCGAGGCTGGAGTTTTGCCTTTTGCTTTTGATCATTGTCGCTGGCTGCCGTTTTTGGTTACCGCACTGTGGGCTTTCACATTGTCTTTCATGTTGTCTGGTCTTATTTGCTGCTTTATATTGTGGTCTGTTGGTTTCTTTGTTCGTGCTATGCAAGGTTTCACTGTCTTTGGGCTTTAACCATGCCGGTCCCTTGCGAGATTTGGACTGAGGTGATATCATTTTTCGAGTATTGTGGTTATTGTCATCACAGGAGAAAGTGTCCCTGTCTAGTGGTGCTATTTCAATTTGGGTGTACACCTCAGTGATTGAATACTACATATACTGTCTTTTTTCGACCACAAGTTCATCACACGTCACACAGGCTTCTGAACTGAACTGAAAATGGCGTGACGTCACACTGGATTTTGAGCTCTGAACTGAGATTGTGACCTTCCCACACACCAAAAAAGGCAATTTTTCTTCCAAAAGTCCAAAAAGCCTGCAAGTCAGTATTTTTGGCTATATTGACACTTCCCAAAGACACAGAAGCAATTTCAATGATGCTTTATGACACCAAAAAATTGCGATGAACTTGTATGTCACACCCAATCCAGGGCTTTGAACTGAAAAAATAGTGTGACATGTCACATGATGAGCATGGGAATGAACTTGTGGTCGAAAAAAGACAGTACTCTCCCCAATGCTAAGTTTGCTGGTGTCTTGACTTGACTTGAAACAGCCTGACCATCCATCCTGCCACTGCTGGTGGGCCTGATCCTTGCAATATCATGGTCTAGTATGTTGTCTAGATAGGCATCATGGTATGCTAACCAAAGTGTTTATATGGCTACATCATGACTCTCAAAGTGCATGATGTATTGATCTTCTATATGAGAATCACCATGTTTCGCTGCCATATCCTCGCAGGGGTCTCTGTGTCAAGTGTAACTTGATGTGGGAGCAGATTGGGAGGAGGTGAGAAAAGATCATGTGCTCCAATGGTTGGAATAGATGCTGGCCTGGATTTAGTGATTCATCATTAAAATGTCAATTTACTTGTGCGCTTTTTGCGTATTTTGACATGTGAAATCTGGAATGGGAAACTTCCAGCAAGGGATGGGATGGATATGCCTTGAGGGTAAAACCCTCTCCAGGGTCTTTACAGACACTTTGCTCTTGCATGCCTAGGCATGCAGCATCAACAGCTGATGGACCATGATCCCCCACAGCATTATGCTCCAGTTCTGCACATCTTGCCGATTTTTCAGTGCTGAGAGCCTCGAGTTTGATCTCCAGTCTGGCTCAGCATAGTATAATTGACATACTACCAGTGTCTTCTACATCTCTAGGAGTCCTTATCAGTACTGGATCAATGAATACACCAAATACATTAGACAAAAGCTGGACCTTCCTGCAGCTGTAAGACAGCCTTTAACAGCACTGGTACCACAAGAGGCCAGAGCAGCAGTTCCAGCATAGACCTGATATTAGTGGATACAGCTCAGGTCGATATTTAAGAAATCAACACACTTTCAAATTCTGTGGCATGTTCAGACTTGGTATGCTTACACTCAGGACTCTGAAAGCCAGACCAGGACAGTAAACACAGCTGAGATCTATAATTGGAGATTCATCGCACAACAGCTTGGTTGTTCGAGTTACTTGTGGATTGTTGTAAAAGTCTTTTTGAAGTATGCTTTTGTACATACTTTGAACTGAACTGGGACTTCTTTGAAGACCATCCTTCTGATGGACCATCATGATTCAAGACAAATACTATGTCCTCAATTCACTCATCCTCTCTAGGCCCATCCCTCACCTTTTCTGTATGGATCTGGACACTGTCTGCTGGATTCAAATCAAAATGCCTATAGCCAACCAGCCCAACCTCCAACAAATATCTTGGTAATCTTGCACCCAAACCCTGACCAAGATCAGCCCTATTCAAGATAAATAAGTATCAGACTCATTGAGAGCCATTTGATCTACATGATGTCACAGGGGGCAAAGTCCCAGTGCTCTCTTTAACCACCTTCAGGGATGCAGTGTCTGTAGTCGAAATCATCCATGACTGTTTATGATATCATTCTTGACCAGGAACAGTGACACTAGCCTCTGGGCAAATGTCAAAGCACTTGAGAAGAGTGCAACATACTTCCTGGCTATTCCCAAGTGTGTGAAATCTGATCATGTGGTACTTCCCCATTGGGTTCTTTGATGGTGGACCCTCTGAATCTGGCTCATACCCAACAAACAAGCCCACATGTGGGAGTCATAACAAGTGCCATGTCCTAGGATTACTGCCAGGTCTGGCCCAAGTCAGCATCTCCAGCCTGCAGCCAGAGAGAATGAGGAAATTGATGAACTTTTTGGCATCACCTGTGAGAACTTGACTTTAAGAATCACTCTATGAACTCGGTATGAAGAGTCGCTTCAAGCAAAACCAAAGAAAATGGTAAAACAATGAGATTGAAAGACTAAAGAATACAATATTCTAATTACTGTATAAATACTACTACCCCTGACTAGCTAGCTGGCCACCCCTAGGAAGCTGGCCACTGGCTTATTCTGCCATGGTTCCTTGCCTGGTGCCCAATTTATGTGTTCTAATCTAGAATAGATAGTCCAAAGCCTGTTCTGACCAAATTTGGAGTGGCTGTGATCAGTTGGTGAGGCGGTGTGATCCGAATACCTCGCCCCGCATGCTCTTTCGGCCAAAATCCTTAGCTCCGCTCCGCTCCTGTCCTGGGAAATCTGTCATATCTCAATCATTTCTCGCTGCATTTTCACTATCGTGGGCACGATGCATGCTCCTGACGGCCATCTTTCCTCTTGTCGACATGAGGCTCATCAGAATTGTGTTTTGTCCATTGCATTGCCCAAAAACATTCCTCGTTTTACTGGATATTCACGTTCTATGACATGAACTGACAGCGCTGCCTAGGTGGATTCTGATGAGCAGACACCTTGAAATTTGGCTAGGCTTTGGTTGAGACCTTATACTGCCTTTTCCAAGGTCTGTCAGCATTTTAGTGATTTTCTTTCTGTCTCACTAGCGCCCAATACAGTAAACAGCTCTTTTCTCCAGGCTGTGCAAAGCAAATTGCTCTACATTGGCGCTGAGACCCTGAGCACGAGTTATGGCCACAATAATGTTCGGATACATCTCTTGCATCGTTTTATAGCTTATCTTGACATTGCAGGTTCTTCTGTCCACTGCGAGGCGCTCTGCAATATGGTTAGTTTAGGCATTTTGAAGGACAGTGGTCTGAAGGGATTATCAATGCTGGGCCGATGGTACGTCGTGTTAATATGACATTTGCTTTTCCTGAATCTTACATTAACCAGCACAGACACCACCTTCACCCCGTTGAGTCCCATAGGCACTCTGCTCTTTCTCCATCCCACTATCTCACTTTTCACTGAAATTCTACATCTATTCTCAATGGCCCACATCCATGACACCAACGATGACCCTCCTGATCTTCCTGATCTTGTTGGTGATGACGAGGAAGAATACGATGATCCTTTTGTCACCGCAGATGCTGCAGACCTCAGTGATGATGACCTTGTGCATCTCCCTGATGAGGTCTGCATGCAGTTCGCTGTTCAAGCTGTAGAGAACAATGAACTCTCTCAACGCCAAGCTTCGAAGAAGTGGCGTGTTCCTTGTTCTACTCTTGGTACTCGGATCAAGGGTGTAAAGACCCGGCTCGAAGCTCACGAGCACGAAAGACTGATGAGCGCTGCTCAGGAAGAGGTTTTGGTCCAGTGGATCAAGGTATGATTTCTCATTGCTTCCTGTATTGTTCTCATTCTTCCAAGGTCATGGCCCGTCATGGCATTCCTTTGTCCCTCAAAGCAATCAGTGCTTATGCTTCTGAAATTGTGGGTGGACCTGTCGGGAAGACCTGGCCTCGTCGATTCCAAGCCAGACACCCAGATCTTAGCATCAAATGGACTTCCAGCCTCGAAGAGTGTCGTGCTCGCACTCTGAACCCAACCGCCGTCCATGATTATTTCACCGTCCTTGGTGAAGTAATGGAGAAGTACGACATTAGCTTTCATAATGTCTATAATATGGACGAGAAAGGCGTTCAACTTGGCGTTGGCAAGAAGACCAAAGTTCTTGTCGACCGCAATCAAAAATCGGTTCAATCCATCGAGAGCGGCAATCCCGACCTCATCACGATCATGGAATGCATTGCCGCTGATGGCACTGCTTTGCATCCTTCGGTGGTATTCCAGGGGGCTCAGAGAGACATGCAATGGGGCACCGATAATCCCTGCAATGCCAGGTACGAATATTCCGCCTATCTACTTTGAATCACCCACTGATTGAACTTAGTATCTCTATCCCGCCTAATGGCTGGACTGACCAAGAACTCGGTACCCTTTGGCTCAAGAAAGATTTTGCACCTGCTTCTGCTGCACGTCTTGCCAATCCCACTGATTATCGGCTTCTCATACTCGACAGTCACAATTCTCACTGTACCTACGAGTTCTCATCTTTTGCTGCAAAGCATCGTATCATTGTGCTTTGTCTTCCCGCTCATACGACTCATGCTCTTCAACCTTGCGATGTCGGTGTATTTGGTCCTCTTGCAGCTGAATGGAAGGCAATTGTATTGGCTGTACGTAGTGTAATGTGCTCTTGTGTCTCATCTGATAATTATGACATGTAGTTGGCTCGCAATTATATTCAAATTACAAAATATACTCTCCTTCGTCATTACTCTTCTGCACGAAAGCAAGCAATGAAGCCATCGACAATTATTTCATCATTCAAAAAGAGTGGTATCTGGCCACTTGACAAGAAAGCTATTCCGATCGAAGCCTTTGAGCCATCCAAAAATTTCACTACACAATCAGCGCAGCCAATTCCGGCAGCGCTTCCGTGTCTTCTTGTCCCTGTTTCCACTCTGAGACCTCCATCAGCAGCTTCCTCTGCTCCTAGTTCTTCACAGTCCTCTCTGACCCTTGAAACGACCACCTCTCGTTCATCAACTCCACTGCAGACTTCAGCAGCCAGTTCTGATGACAATTTCGAAGCTCAAAGAGCCATCTATCGAATTGCCATGCCATCTCCAGTAAAGGGACCAGCTTCACGCAAGGTGCTGGCAGCTAAAAATGCCCAGCTTTGTGATATTGCCCAGGCTGCTGGTGTCAAGCTTGAAAGGAACTTTGCACAAATGGTGTTAATGGATCACGAGAACGAAAGGCTTCGGAAACAGTTACATGCAAAGAAGAATCCAGTTTGTCAGGCATATAACACAGGCAAAGCACAGCTCATGACAAGTGAGGAAATGATGGAGGTTTTGCTGCACGATGAGCACAAGAAGCTGATGAAAGTCCTTCATCAAGGCATGGCGGTGTCACTGAAGGCAATAAAGAAAAAGTTGAAGGACTTGGAGAAAGCTGAGAAAGCTGCTGCAAAGGGAGCAGGTCGTGGTCGTGGTCGTGGTCGTGGTCGAGGCTGAGCTCGCAGTTGAGGTTGCGGTTGTGGTCGTGGAAGAGGTGACAACTTGGATGAGCTTCCAGTTGGTCGTGGTCGTGCAAGAGGTCGAGGTTGAGGTCGCAGTCGCGGTCATGGTAAAGATGGAGATACTGAAACAGATTCTGACGACCAAGGCGATTCTGGTCGTCAAGGAGATTCTCATTCACCATCTGAATCTGATTCTAGTTCTGAAACATCACGCTCGTGCCATCCCAGTCCTAGTCCCAGTCCCAGTCCCAGCCGCTTCATTGCTGCTCTTCCACCACACAAAATTGCTCTTCCACCTGAAGAAATGGAAGCTACAGAAGCACAAGTTGAACCAGAACAGTCCGAGTCAGATGATGAAGGAGAGACCAAAATTTCCTCATTCAACGGCCACCGATGGTTTCAAAAGCAACAGAATCTTGAGTTTCAGGTGGTTTGGAGCGATGATGATATTACATGGGAGCCTCTGTCGAATGTGAACAACTGCAGAGCGCTGGAGGATTATTTGGACAGGTTTGATCTCACGGACCCTTTTCTGCTGCCAAAGCGCAAGTATTTGATTGATTCATCACTGAAATCATCGAATTAATGGTTATAGACATTGTCAGACATGTACACTAGTAGCCTATGAAGATTTTATGGCTTGTCAAGGGCAGGAAAGGTGAGGGCAAGGCGATGAACCACATTTGATGGCCATTTGACGTGTGGGAACTGTAATTCCCACAACCAGCCAGGTGCCCCGACATTCCACTTTTGGGGTCCCCGGTGGGAAAATATTCACAGCACCATCAATACGTCACTTAAATTCATGTGGCTGGACGCAAATGACAGCCAACATCCTAGACGACAGGATAAGGCTCCCTATGTATCCGTATGTGTTGCTGAGGTCAGAATCAAGGTCCTAAACATTAAGGTGGCCAGGATCCCGGTAATGTGTAGTAGTAAACATGCAACTATTGTCCATTTTCCACAAGGTAAAACATCCTTGAACCATGCTATAAACAACCTGTTTCCATGCCTGTTTCCTGTTTCAGAGCAATGTGCTAGTCATCTATGTACCATGTGTTATTGTGCCCAAATACCTTGAGGTTTTAATCTCTGTGTCTCATGTTGTCCTCATGACTTTTGTGCTGGTCAAGCATGATCAATCAGTCCAAGTCCTTGTTTTCCATCTCAATGTTTTCTGTAGCTGCCTTGTGAATTAAGTCCAAAAACCATGTTGGCTTTGATGCTGATGTTTCAATGATGACAGGATCCTCAGATTCTGACATCATCATCACCCTGATCATCAACATCTAGGACATGTAAAGTTCCTATAAATAAGCAAGCTCATGGGGTGAAGCAATAGGACATGTAAATCCAAGTGTTACCTGCATGTCATGGAACAGCACAACATCTCAGACAACACAAACAGCATTTTTAGTATGTTGGAGCAACTTGAAACAGCAGTTGCAACCTATAGCATCAATAGAATTGTTATACAGAAGCAATGAGATGAATCATCATGATGCATGATCTTGGCTAGGCTACTCTAAATGATCCTGTTGAATTCTATAAGGGCGAAAATAAAGGATGAATGCCCTCTCCCAAGACATGGATACAGAATAGAAATCAGTAGGTAAATATTGTTGTGGCAGAGCAAGGTTTCTCCATCAGCAAAACTGACCAAACCTTATAAGGGTTTCCAGTCAGTTCCAACCCTGTGGAAATGTTGGGAGCTGTTGCAAGGCTGTTGCAGGGGTGTTGGAATAGTTCCATCTCATTCCATCTACCCAGGATAATCCTGAGAGTCTGGGATCATTCCAGCTAGTCAGAAGGTAGTTGGAATATCATTGGAAGGCATTGGAATCCTTGCAATAGGAATATAAGGGGGTTGGAAGGGACACTGGAATTTAATTTAAAGTTAGTGCTGGTTTTGGGAATAAAAACACTCAAAAAGACCACCTATGATGAGTGATAATGTGCAATGCGCTACGGCCGCAGTTGCGCTGATGATGCTTGACTGCGGCATATGAGGAGCAAGGCAGCTGTACTGTCAAAGTGTTCATGGTGCAGCGGTCTAACGTGTCATGTTAGTTGACTTAGACCTCCACACACCAGAGGTCTCAAGTTTGACTCCCGCTGTTGCCAATTTCAGAATGGCTGCTCTACTTGACGATTCAGTGATGTGTCTTTTGTTGCCTTTCTTGACCTGGCCATTGATTGCAATGGTTGGAATACTTGGAAGCCGTTGGAATGTCTGGAAGAATTCTGGGTATTGGAATTATTCCAGACCCTTCCAACCCACTTCCAACCACATTGGCTGTTTCGCCAACTGCTGCAACCCCATGGGATCATAGCCAACAATACAATGAGTTCCAGAGCATATAAGAGGATTAAAATGTTTGGTCAATTTTGCTGATGTCCATTTTATATGATATTTCGAGGCTGATTTGTGATTCATATAGTTGCTTCCTCCCGTTAGAAGGCCAATCAGTTAACAGTTTCAGTCTCAGCCGCACCGGTTTACCGATGATTGGCGGCGATGATTCTAGTCAGTCAATTGGAAACTCCACTGGATGAGAGACAACTACATGTCCCTTCAGTTCACACTCAACTGCACCCCATCATCCATAGTGAAGCAAGTTGCATCTCTGGGTCCTGATTCTGTCGGTATTTGGTTCTTAGTCTCAGATGATTTACAGGATCACCTGGCAGAATCTGAAGAACCTTCGGTCATATTCCTCTGTTCACATCTTTTGACCCCTTTGAGATGTATCTCCAGTGAAATGTAGAAACATGTACTATATGTCGTTGGGTCTAAGGGCAACCTCGATTCCGGATGTCAGGTTCCGGGCCAGACATTCACACCGCTCTGCCGGACTGATTGCTGTTGATCGGCTCACAGTTGATCATGGGTTTACCATGCCGAAATGTACTTCCTTCCTAGGCAACCGTTCTATGTATTTTTGTACCCCCGATGACGCCGGCGCCATGAACAAGTCACGAGGCCAAAAGCTGTATTACGGGCGCTCAATCTCTTCTCCTTCTACTACTATGACCTCTCCCATATCAGGGAATGTCTCCAATGCAGCAACCTTGGCTGCTATCATAACTAGCATGAAGGATGACAAACAATTCATCCACAATGCGCGAGAGCGGAATATGGTCATTGTTGATGAAACAGAGATAATCTAGGGCGGGAACAGGGCTACATTTCTGTGGTATACGTTGCGTTGGCTTCCCATCAGTCTCCGAAAGTGTACCTTCATTGAATTGCTGCAAGGCGGTGATGATGGAGAAGATGTATGGCTGTGGAATGAAGGAGATGAAGCCTTGATATACGAGGAATATCATTGGTCGCTTTCAACTCCACCCTGTACGGCAGCAGCTACAGCCCTGGAAAGACGCCTCGCACGAACTCCTGCAAAGACTGCGCTGAGGGAGAAAGTCCAGTCTGCAACATTCGAGATGCGTACTGCAATGATTGTATGGCTAGCATTGACGTCCACAGCATATAAGAGTGCGGACAAGGAGGGAGGATTTCGTGATCGCGAGGAGTGGGATATGCAAAGGTGGATTGAAGTTTGGTGCGAAACTCTTCCTCCTAGAGTCGATCAATGGTTGGCTCAACACGGCAAATCCTATGATGATCGAGCATTTGCTGAAGCGATGGGTCGGGCCGGACATAGCTGCCACAAGCAAACACAACAATGGTTTACACATTGGCTATTCATGCGATCTCAATTGTTGCCTACCCAACAGGACAGCGTCATTTATCTCCAGGGTGGATATTGCACTCCTTGTCTAGCCCAGTGAGTGTATGATTTGTTATTGACACATCTGACCTGCTTCAAGTAAACCTACTCTCAGATCCGAATCAGTGCCCTCATGGAGCCCTTCACCTGCTCTTGTGGCACTTCGGCGTATGTGGGACAACATTGACCTAGACTTTGCTCAAAGACACAACTTCTCTGGATGGTTATCAGACCAACCCATATCTGGATTGAGAGAAGTCAATGAATTTTTCAGTAGTCTGCCCCGAGACACTGATGAAGACTGCTATCTTTCTTGGGTCAACACATGTCCTTCTGGCCTTCGTTTTACTGTCACACGATACACTCTCAAGGAATGGCAGGCTATGGATGACTGCATCACAGTTTCAGAGTGCAGCGCACCTCTGAACATCCGTTTGTGGTGCTCAGCCATGCTTTGGAAGATGATACCAGATGTTCTCTCAGATCCCACCTGTGTAAATCAGTTCATCAATGCCTGGTACTACACCAAGCTTCTGTTGTTTCGCCTTCTTCCATTACCAGCACCAGCACCAGAGTTCCGTGATGACATTCTAGATTCGGGACACACATGCTGGGAGGAGTGGGAAATGGATGACTATGCCGCAGCAATGGCCTTCCTCGACAAGGATCCTAAAGTTGTGGGCCTTGATGTGCGGAAGGGGTCGAGATGCCAAGTTTGCCGTTTGCAGTGGCGTTTGAAGAACTTTGGTGAGACCTTACCTGTGGAGGAGTTGGCATTCTCAGCAGATCTACGTAAGCTTCTGGTCATGCTGGTATGAACCAGATCCTTCTCCATAGCCAGCACTAATGGTTGCTTAGCGGAATGAGTGTACTAGACGGAAAGTATCTTGGGATGACATCTTACCATCTGTGGAAGGGGAATTGGTC
Organism: Mycena floridula; assembly: GCA_029320655.1. NCBI lineage: Eukaryota > Fungi > Basidiomycota > Agaricomycetes > Agaricales > Mycenaceae > Mycena > Mycena floridula. The sequence continues at coordinate 681,962 of JARIHS010000027.1, forward strand.
TGTTCTCGTTCAATGTTGTTTCTACTTGCTGATGATTTTTCAGATCAGCTGTGCTGATTCCCTAGACGGAAGTGGAGAGTCTGAAGATGGAGATGAAGGATCGGATGATGACCACACTTCTCGGGAGGACGAGCGAGCCTTAGTCGTACCTATCCATCAGTCACATGTAAGTGATGTGTCCCCTCGAGGAATGATATTTCTCATGTTTTCTTCATTCAGGACGACACCACAAGCCACGGAGGACATAATCCAAGCCCTGGGGTTGTTTGCGATGAGGAGGTTGCAGATGCTGATGAAGAGTCCGCAGACGCAGGTGGACGCCCGAATTTCATCAATCTCCCATCCGGAAGTGCCCATCCGTACTCAATAGTAAGTGCGCCACGTTAGCCGATATCGTTTAAGAATGTTTATCATGTCAAGAACCCCGTCAATGTCGACGAAGCTTCAAATCTCTCCAATTTCTTGCAAGTAAATTTATCTGGTGGGTTTCAGTCAACTGACTAGCTCTCTCATTCGAGCATATCCCAGATTCAGTGCTACATCTGCCTCTATCAGCTTCGCACCAGCCACCTCCAATTCAAGACACAACCGATACACATTCATTGTACGTCCATTGCAAGCCATTGTGAGTATATCTCAAATCATCTACCAGATATCAGTGTTATCAGGATGGAAATCCAATTCCATGGCCCCGAGATTCCAACGAAGGGTCTGATCTTGTTGTGGAGGTAAGACGGGGACATATCGGATATTTGTCTGTGAGATCTGACATACTTCAGAGGTACTATCCCACTCCCCCAAAAATATCTATTGTCGACGTCACCAGCAGTTTGCCTCAGCAAAACTATGGGGCTGTAGGTGATGCGGCCCATCGCACTATGTCGGGCTCGAATTATGGACCCAGATTCAGACAAGCTGGTCCCGGTATGGAATTGTCAGTGGCCCTATCATAACACATCAAGTCGTTGATTCACTGTCGACCCAGTTTTGGAGCAGGATACCCAAATCCTGAAAATCGGCACTATCCAAATTGGACAAAAGAGTCAACAAGGATGTCTGTCTTGAATCTGGTTGAGAAGTAAGATTCAATCTCCCTCTGTCAGGCTGGGTTTACCCTTTGTCACTAGTGTTCCAGACTATCATCAGCAAAGCATGCATTATGTGGTCCCTCAGACATTTCCAATGGTTCATCCGATATATTGGCGAGAATCGTGAGTAGTGGCGGTACAGTCTATGACGTTTGATCATTGACGTCTTTAGATCATCAAATATATATTCAAATCCAGAACAGGCCATGCAATCAGGATTACCTCCAAGGACGGGCCCCAATACTGACAATACGCCATACCTTACTCGGTCTGAGGAGACTACCTTGCAGCTGGTGATCCCCTCAAAGCGCAATCACAGGACGATGACTTCAAGGTGAGGTATCTACTCAGGAGTTCGTGTCACACAACTAAAGCATTGAAGCGATATATCACCACCAGAAAACTCCATTCCGTTGCCGCCGAGGCAGGAGATGATTGATGAAATCAAAAGGTTTTTGACTGACGCAATGGGCAAGTTCTTGTTGTGAGCTAATTTGTATCTGCCTTAACCAATTCAAACAGAGGATCATAGAATTCACCTGCAATACAAGGGCAACGAGCCCAAGCTTCCTTGGATTGACTTCAAAAGGACTTTAAAAGCCAATGGAGTCAGAATGGAGAATTGGCCAGCGGGGTTAGAAAAACCAGGCAAGGGTCTCTCGAACCATCCAGCAAAAGGGATCGCTGGAGTGAAAACTAAGCACCTTGCGACCATCTATTGGGCCATTCACCATCCGACGGCGCCACTTCGGTTCATTCCGGATGGACTCTCTGGCCCGGACGCGATGCCCGAGGATTCAGCAGCCGGTCCGTCTCGAAAGAGACGTCGCGGCGGCTCGGATGACGAGATTTCCCGTCCAACAAAACATCATGGGACGCGTATGCGCTTCTAGAGGTCCAATGTTAGCTAACCTGGCAGAGTTGAATCTTCTGGCGTCAGTGTAATTATTACCACATGTGCCGAAACTAGCTGCTATTAATGCCTTCTGAGCTTCCTCTCGTAACTAGAATCAAAGGCCGATGCTTCCTTGTCCCGATTGGGATGCAACTACTTACTTGCAGGGTTCCGTATGATGAGCCTGGATCGTAGCCTGTTGTAAGATTACTCTACTCGCCAGTTAACTAAACGTGGATTTGGACCTTCACACCCGTCTCTCTGACACTAGATACTTCAAACCATACTCATCAAATGGATGATTCTGATAGATATTTAGTCTCTAATTGGACAAATTCTTGTCAGTGTTTGAGGGCAAGATTACTCAGATATTCGTCGGAGGTTGGGCTGGTTGCCATAGGTATTTTGATTTGAATCCAGCAGATAGTGTCCCGATCTGTACAGAAGAGGATTGAGAGATAAGAAGTCCTGAATCAAAGTATGTAAATGGGAGCCAGTACGTACAAGAAAGTAGTTGACCTCGACTCATTCCGATAATTCACCAGTGGGATAGAGGCCGTCAAGCGGCAGATACGAGTCCCCAGTGTTTTGAATGGATGCAGCTACTTTTTAGGAACTGCAAGAGAGCATCCAAAGCCACATGCTGGATGCTGGAAAGGACTTGGAATCAACTGCGCAGTCAATTTACTGGATTGCTGTGCAAGCATAGGGCTTCAAACCAGCCGTTTTACAGGTACAGGTGTACAAAATACATCCGTACATCAACATAGTGTTGTCGCGGCTCAAGCCGCCTATTCTCAGAAATGGGCCCTGAGGCCCGATAGAAAAGTCTTAAATTCCTCATAATATTTGAGGAGCTAGATGTAATTATAAGCAGGGGGGTCCTCGAACAGAGTTATGTGCCTTTCTCTGTGGTACGGCCTGTATGCGATCGGCTTTGTTTTGAGCCGGTTTTGAGCCAATTTAGAAGCCGATCAAATTCCAGCGGAATGACCGGGCCGAGCACTTTGCGGCGGCGGAGGACCCCTCGGCTTCTAGTGTCCTCTACCTACTCAAATATTCTAGTAAATTGAGGGAATTTATCTAGAGCATGACGGCCAATTTTTGAAAATAGGCGGCTTGAGCCGCGGCAACACTGACATCCATTGCTAGCGAGGGAGGTAGAAGCAACGTGGCAATAACGTGGGATAATTGTCGTATGATTTATCACGGATGCTGTTTAGACATCAGGTGGCCAGCCGTATTACCCCATTGGGATCTCCGATGCGGCTGTCCACAAAACTGCTCTGTTCCAACAAACGAGCCCACGTGACCGTGAGACTCGTAACAAGCAGTTGTGGAACAAATTTTCAATTATAGACCTTAGCTGTGTTTCCTGTCCTGATGTGGCTTTTGAGTTCTGAACCTATCACCATGTTTCACTGCCATATCCTTGCAGGGGTTTCTGTGCGAGATGTGGGAGCAGACTAGGAGGAGGTGGGAAAAGATCATGTGCTCCAAGGGTTGGAATAGATGCCAGGCTGGATTTAGTACTTTCACGTTTGTTCTAGCCTCTAGGGTTGGAGCAGGTGACCTCTCAGCATGTACTCCATTTCTAGCAAATCTACTCCAACCCTGGGAAGAGATGATGTGTCCATCCCCAGAATAGCTATCTCTCCAAATCTATCCAGACTTACCCCAATCTGCTCCAACCCTGCGAATAATTCAGCCCGAAACGTGGTGACTGTTGAATATGATTAGGTCTGAATATCCAGGCAGTTGCTTTGTAGTTGCTGCAAGGTAAGCAGGATATAGTTAATCCAGCCCAAATGAAGAGTTTACGACAATGATGACAGGCCAGAAAAATTAGATACAATGCTTTCCACAAAAATCTCACCCTTCATATCACACGAAGCTCGAACGAAAATGCTGTCGTGATATTATTTCTCACTAGAGATCTAGGCTGTGTTTACTTAGTTGAGTCTGGATGAGATTACTCAACTGCTCTGTTAGTCCATGCCTCATTACTTTATATGCCTATATCTTGGTCCACATCTCACTACTTTGTTACCACACAGTCTCACTGATCTCTTCCACAACCCTTAGGGATCATAGAGCAATCAACCATGATCATGATATAGAACAGTGCTTGGAAAATTCAAGGATGATGTGGGGAATCAAATACAAGTCCAAAGAGCTTCGTAGATCCATGCCACTGAATGATGATATTGCAGTGATCATCAGCAGTGAAAGGATATGTTGGTCACAATATTTAAACTGGAGCCATTGGATCACCCTTTCATAGGTTGGAAGTTAACCTCAGACCTGAATGGAACAAAAAGGGTTCTGCATGGTGACTATATATTACAGCAAGATGTTACGAGACTCATGATGTAGCAATATAACCCTGGTGGATAGCATACCATGGCACCTATCCAGATGGCATATTGGATCCTGATATCGCAGGACTCAGAGGCACAAACAGTGACAAGATGGGATTGTCAAGATGTTTGAAGTCAAGTCAAACCACAAGCAAAGTTGGCATTGGTGAGAGTACAGTATTTAATCAGTGAGGTAGAGGCCAACCATTCTGGTGGCAGATACAAGCCCAATCTTGTACATATCAGCAACATATGATGGTATTTTTTGATCAGAAAATATAACAACCTACTCTGATACATCAACTTTAATTTATGGCTAGGTGTAACCGCCGACTTCAGATATGTGATATCAGTCTGAACTACTTTCTACCTTCTACTTTAGTCAGGCCAAGCGGTTACGGACTGAACTGGAAAGGTTCAGACCCGATGCACCACCATCAACAAAAAATCATGCTGATGCACAGTCCCTCCATCCAGCACTAACAGCTCTATAGCAAGATATTGAATGATTTCTTGGCAGGAATCTTCAAGACTCCTCTGAGTATTGTGCCCGGTGTGATGATGACTCTCCGATGCTCCAAATATAGTAATTATCTCTTGAGCTTGGTTCAGTGGACCGATCATCTGTAAAGCCTTGTCAGAGAGTGCAGTCTAGAAAGGTTCCAAAGCCATTTCTATGCCATGAGTATCTCCAAGATATTACAGATCTCTCATTAATTTATTGTTAATCCTGTGGCATGACTCAATGACAGTCTTGCTTCCCAGGATACTGCAAAACATCTTGAATCATGTTTCTCAAGACTGTTTCAAGAATACCTTGGGTTCAGACAGAATTGTGGTGCTGTGGGACACCAAGGGCCATGTCTTGAGCGGCAGGTGATTACTAGATTTCAGACCTTAAAAACTGCACACAACCTCTCAAATACTAACCTAGAAAGTAGAAAGTAGCAGCATCACCGTTGTTGACGGTGTCATGTGATAGTTGTAAGATAACAGAATACCACCAAGCACCCTGATTGAAACAAAAAAGTGGTGGAATTTTGCTCACTCTCAACAAATGAGCCACTCACGTGGTCTCGTAATCACTGAGGTGTCCACCGAAATTGAACTTACACCACTAGAGAGAGACTCTTTGTTCTATGATAGTTTGCCATACAAAGTCTACCTCATTCAAGCTCTTGATCAATTTGAATAGCATGAAAAGCAATGTATTCGGGGAAACCATATTGAAGTGCTAGAACAACAACCACAATACTCGGCTCGACAAATGGCATCCCCTCAGTCCAAATATGACAGCGGGCAGGTCTGTTGAAATTTCGAAACAGACAGGGATAGCCAAAACCGCGCAGCAACACAGGACACCGACCATGCCCTGGAACTAAAACCACCAAACCAGAATATGGTACAAAAAACAAGGTGAAATACCAAATGAAAACTCACCAACAACTCCAACCTTGGCAGGCTTGCAATAAACACGGCATCATCTTGTAGGCATCGGGTACTCATCGGGTTCGGTTGGTTGGCTTGAGAGTAGGTGAGTGCTAGTAAGAGCTTAGCTAGTGAACCTTTCATCCTCAAATCGAAATACCCGGATTTTGACTCGCTAATCCCGCCCCTGCCCCAGATCCGACGTCAGCATTGGTCCTCCCGGGTCCCCCGTCACCCCGAACTAGGAGACGTAGACGAGTAACTCGCGCTGGGAGAATAACCGGCCGGCTCTAAAATCCTCCTCCTCCTCACCGATATGGAGGGAAAGATAAAGTGCACGCGTTTAGGGTGGGTCGGCGCACGAACGGCGCCCAACGCGGAGGCGCCGAGACGCTGGAGGCGGTAGTCGATGGTTGAGGAGCCCTTTTAGGGAGGAGTCGGAGCGCGGGCCGAAGGCGACCTCAAAGGGGATTTATTGCTCCCGTGATTCCCAAACCTCTCAATGACGTCTCCAAAGCCCCTCCTTCGCCACCGGCGCCTTTTAGGATCGATTTTCCGGTGGTTATTATATATTGTTGCAGCGAATGAAGATGCGGTTCGGAGCGAGGATTGTGAAGAGGGCGAATGGAGGGGGTGCAATGGTGAGCTGGGTGAGCCCAAGGAGTTCAATGAGGTTTGCGAGGTCTGATGTTGGAGCTATGAAGGGACTGGGGATCATATCGACGGTGAATAAGGAATTGTTATCGGTGGAGGTAAGGCTGCCATCATGTCTCTGTAAACCCTGTTAGCAAACGCGAAAGAATGTGATAAGAAACTCGACACACCGATATATTGAGCTCCTTCTCTTCTCTGAGCTGCTCAGTGGAGCTTGGTTGAGTATATACATAGCCTCAGAATAAATAGCTGGCTTGAGCTCTACAATATTCAACAAGACACACCATCAGTTTTCTCTAGCTGGGTGGGTAATGGTGGCATCAGATCCAGCCCACCTTGAGCTACTCGGCTGTTGATCCTTCATCGTTGCTTCAGCGCTAAAGACTCAATCTCAAATACAAGGACACAGGGCTTTCACCCTCCGTGCGGTATGGAAGACCAACTAAGTCAGATCTAGATAGATAGATTGCATGATAACATTGTTTTTCAGCATGAGCGGGAGTGTCTGATTTCAAGCAGTAATTTGTCAGAACGACAGTGTACATGTACATCTCAGATGGTATCTTTCTTTCTTTTTGGCTGTGTAGTATTCCCATATGGAACACGGACTCTTAGAGCCCTATTTATATGGTTCTCATTTCTCTGTTGTCCCTCAGACATTCTCCTACTATTGAGTGCCTCTGAGGTGAGTTCCTAGTTTATTCCTCCATTGACTTGATACTCATTCATCTTGTAGACTTATATTGTTGTCTAGGTGAATATACAGACATTCTCTTACTATCAAGTGCTTCTAAGGCTCATATTATGGTCTAGTTGCTCACTGTTATTCCAACAAACCTTGAATTTGGCACGCTGCACATACTCGGCATTAACAACCCTGACACATTATCAGTCAACTACAGTTGGGAAAGAATCACTATACCTACACCAGTGACAAAACCGCGGTAGCCAGGATGAAGGCAAATGTCTATGGCTGAATAGTGAGATAGAAGACTGGGATTTGGATACTTGAAGATTGGAACTTGAGAAACTGAATCCTAGATGTGCGTCACATAGCAATGACCAATAGTACGGTAACACAATATCAACTCATCCTCTGCTCCCGTGGAGTCTCGATGTCTGAAATGAAGAATGTACCCGGTAACTAGGCTCGTCACCAGCCTGCTACGGGAAGGTTTTGGTAAGGGGAGGGACGCCTTAGTGGAGAGGCTGGGGACTCGGCTGATACTGAAGGCTGAGATGCCTTATGATCGAAATATAGCAATGAGACAGTGGTTAGCAGCTGGGGATTTGATCATTACATATTGCTACATTGTCATTAACTTTGGTGTCGTCCATTAATCCCTCATGTCTGCACCTTTCACTCCAATATTTTGGAGTTGGGGATTGAATATAGTCCCGAACCTGAATGCAGCGCCGAATTTCATTTGTGATTGGTATTAGGACAAGACGAAGTCAGATGACGTTTCGATGATAAGGTCCAGCCTTCGGCATCAGCCGAGTCCTCAGCCTACCCAGTAACGCCGCACCATTACATTTTGATGTGTTGCCTAAGGAAAAAACTTGACGTTTTGATTGAAAGCGGAATGTACCCCGGCACACCGGACCGTTACACTGCTATCCGCAAATTTGATGCCTTGACTAGGGACAAAAACAATCCCGGAGAATCCTGATCTTTTGATTTGCAGGGAAATTCGTGTACGACATCGGTAATATCTTCATTCCTATATGCTAACTTGAACAAAGTTGGAAATTCTGTCCTCTTTCTTCTCCAGCTGTCGGCTGGGGCAGAACCCCCAGTCATATGTGCTCTCGTCATATTCATAGATCTCACTGACAAGAATGTCATGCTTCTAGGACTTGCACCATGGTGTGCATTCTTAGTGTTATCTCATTACACATTTTACGTCAACAAATCAAAACGTCAAGATTGCCCGTGTTTTTTTTCCTTAGTGAATGCATCAAAATCCCGGACAGCGGCGTAACGGTGCAGTGCTAGTGCTACTGGGTACATTCTCCCCTTCAAATATCAAGATTCCATGTAGACAGAGGATGAGTTGATAGTGTTGTACCATGCCACTGGTCATTGCTAGAAAGCAGCGTACATCCAGGATTTCAGTTTCTCAAGTTCCAAATCTTCAAGTATCCAAATCCCGGTCTTCTATCTCACTATATGTCTTCAGCCATAGAAATTGACCTTCATCCTGGCCACGAGGTTCTGTCAGTGGTGTGTGTATAGTGATTCTGTCTCACTTATAGTTGACTGATTATGCTTCAAGGTCATTAATGCCGACTATGCTCAGCGTAGAGAATTCAAACTTTACCGTATAGGTGCCGTCGGAGCCTCAGCTACATTTGAGGAAAGAGGTGTTTGAGTACGTTTGATGAAAGACATCTTCAACGACAGGGAATATCGGTCTTGGTCCCTTTGACTTCCAGGCCACTCTCCAGATCACTATCAGCTACAACAGAGGTGGTCAGTATGTTTCTTCCAGGATGATCGGTCCCCTTAGTGTGAGTTGATGTTCATTTACTCTCACTCTCACTTCTCACATTTCCTGGTAGATCTGCAAGGCTCCTGAGCCGGATTATCCCATCCAATTCTATCAATTGACGATAAGGAATAAACAAAAGTTGGAACAATGAAGGGAGATCACTAGGCTCGTAACCAGCCTCTCTGACGCAGCAAGAGGCAAACCTCTCGTCAGAGAGGCTGGGATCACGGCGAATGCCGTGGGTGATGGAGCTTGGCGTGATAGCAATGAGTCATGGCTAGGAGATGGGAAAAATGCCATGACATGAATTGTATTATATCATATGACAGGGATTGGCCACGTCATCGCCTTCTGGTTCCTGCTCTCATTTCGTGATCGGTTTTCAGCACTCAGAGACGCAATAGCCATGGCATTGCCTCATTGCAGTCGGGACGGTGATAGCTGCCATGGTGGCTGGGAACCAATCGAAGCGATGACGTGGGTCATGTCTGTCATGATATAATATTGTCTGTGTCATTGCATTTTCCCATCGGCCAGACATGACACATCGTCATCACGCCAAGCTCCATCACCCACGGCATTCACCGTGACACCGGACTCTCTATCGAGAGGCTTGCCCCTCATAGAGAGTCGGTCACCGGACTAGGAGATCACACTGATTCTGTCTTCAGGTTGTCCCTGAGGACTATGCTGACCAGTCCCATGATGATTGTATCTTTGTAGTACCTCAGTAAAAAGAGCCTGGGAACTAGGAAATGGGAGTTGCAGGTCCCAGTGTGATTGTGACGAGATAGGCGATGGTTACACATCCATTGTCTTGTCCCATGAAACTCTACTATGTTCACTTTACAAGCTGTATCAGCTCACAGCCTCTTGAGTATTACAAGACCACATGAGTGTCTTGTTTGTTGGAAATGAGCAAATTCAGGAGAGCCGCATCGGCGTCCCCAAAGAGGAAGGACCGGCCGGTGTATGACACGTGACCTCTCACCTCGTCGTACAGTCTGTCGTTCGATCCCAACTCCACTTTTTGGTTTCTTAATTTAGCATGATTGATACCTCCTGTCTACCTCTTCACTTCAGTAGAACAGCATAAGTAGAGCCTTGAAGAAGCATCTATAATTGAAGAGGAGGGTGGGGGCTCCCAGTTCAGTGTGCTGTGAGGAGTGGACCGCAAGGTCCATGACAAGCAGCACACCCAACCAGGAGAAAGAGTGTCAATTTGTCTGCTAATATGTTGACATACCGGAAGAAACCATAACACGTAACGGCCGCCGGTGTCCCAAAAAAAAAGTGTTACGACCCAAATTTGGGTCAATTTTGCAGTAATAAGCCTGCCAAAGTGTGATGGAAGCGTGATGGAAGCCGACGTTGGAGGCCGACGGACGTCGAATTTCCCCAGGCGGGGCTTATGACTCCAATTTCAATTTTGGGCCAAAAAAAGAAAGAAAAGTGGCCGAGAAATCTCCAAAAGTTTGTTATATGTAGAATTGAACTCGTAGATGACTTCCTCCGCATTGAATTTGCTTCCGACCAACATGAATTTGTCGCTGCCTATCTGAGCACACTCTTTGCCTAAATGGTCATGGAGCGACATCCGCACCTCCGTTCAACACATCGCAGGGACAGTAAAGGCATTAGCGGGCCGAAAATGTCACCCTATTTTAGCATATCCGATAGAAGCCCCTCCACTCCAACCAACCCACTTAACCCCAATGCGACCTACATCCTCGAAACGGCATGTATGCAGTCTCTGGAAGAGTCCGCAAAAAGGCTGCCTGATATCTTCTACGAGATGTGTTCGGCGCTCGACTTGTCATTATTGTCAAATTTCAGACTAATGATGGCAGTCTACCTACCTCTAACAACATCAAGTCCATTGTTTGGGAGAACTGGAGAGTTTTCAAGATTGAAGACGTTGTGAAGGGTCGAAGGACACCGGTCTTGTTGCCTGCGACGTGAGCCCAACAGAGGGCACACTCGCATATTCCTCTATTGTTGGGACCAAATCGGTAAATGTCGGTAGAATCAAGGCTTATGCAGTGAGTACACCAATTGTAATCCTTCTGCCGAGTCAACCATTTTGCAGATCTGCCCACTCTCGGAGTCGGCACCACATGAGATCCCTATATACATGACTGATGTATACCGTCGATTCCCGAATCCACAGGAGGTCGTTTTCTCTGTACTCACTCGCCCACTCGATGATAGAATCATCTTCCCACTCGTCTTCTGCCACCCGCTTCAACCTGTTGGATTGGGGTATCTCTGCTGACTCCCTGAGAGCATTCACAACATATGCTGAGAATTCTCTGTAGTCACAGGTTGAAGCAGGTGGCAGAAGATGGCTGGGAGGATGATTCTTTCATTGAGTGGGCAAGGCGCACTAAACAAATAAAACACAGACCGGAGAAGTGATCTCATCCAATTCAGGGGTAAGGAAGTAGCAAGTTTGGATGGTTGTTGAGGGTATATTATTATATGTTCTTTCAGGCCTTTGAGCATTCTGTTTAGCGACATACAGTCCATCTTCTTTCATTTGAAGAATCCAACATTTCACTCAACAACGAGGAATCATCACTTCTTCGATGGACGTCAAATCCCGTAACTCAGGGGGAACTGTGCTGATGAAAATATGGTTCAACAGGGCCAAGGGAGACAAGTTCTTCTGGCGATAAGAATTACGACAAGTTTTGCACAACGCAAGATAAGGGACTCCTTCATGATCATAAGTAAGGCCAGCATGATCAAGAAGTATCATCAGATAGCCCTTTGGGCTATCATTCTCATCATTCTCTCAGAATGGTCCACCAACAAGCTGGGCCAGGATCTTTTTCATATCACATGCCAATTTCACATCTCAGGCTGTAACTTCCCTACATAGAAATCCACATCAATGAGGATATTTCAATGAATGGTACAATGGATTTTGCTGCTTGGAACTATATTATTAACTCAGTCGGACAGTCTTTCCACAACTGGACACGAGCCAAATCGAAAGCAGTAACAAAAATTCAGGACTTTCATTCACACACAGCTCGAACAAACGGGCATTGTGAGATTAGGCACTAGCCATTTTGCATCACACATATCTAGAGACTCTCGATGATTTTGATACATGTTTAGTCTATCACAAAAGGTGATAATCCAGAAGCTTCGAATCCACCAAAAGGTTTAACAGTCTGAACCTGCCAGGAAATTTGAAATTATATTGATACCAGTCTGAAAAATGTCGAATATATGGAAAACATATTCACAGGCAGCTTGAACAAGGAGGCTCCTGTGCTTAATTCTGAGCTGGGAGTCCTGCTCTGGCCTCTTATGGGACCAATGCTGTTCAAATGCTATAGCCTGCGGAACATGGTCAGATACGGATGAAATTGGTAGTATCACAATGATGCTATGCTGAGCCAAACTGGAGATCAAAGTCGAGGCTCTCAGTGCTGTAGAGCAATTGTTGAATATAATTGGGTCTGAATGTCCAGGCGGTTGCTTTGCGGTTGCCGCAAGGAAGCAAGATATACTTAATCCATCTCAAATGAAGAGCGCACAGCGATACGGGCCATAGGCGAGCAAAAGCAGATCCCGTATAATGCCGCACAAAAATAAAAAGATGCTTCAGGAGACCGGGTTCACCAATTTACAGGGCGCTCGAACGAAGATGCTGCTGTGATATTATTTTTCACCAAAGATCTGGGCTGTATTTACTCAATTGAGGTATATAGTAAGAATACTCAACTGCTCCATTAATCCACGCCTCATCACTTTGCGAGCCTATCATCTCACTACTTTTAGCTCATGGTCTCCCTGAGCTGCTCCCCAACCCTCAGGGATCATAGAGTAATTAACAATGATCATGATACAGAACAGTGCTTGAAAAATTCAAAAATGAGGTGGGAGATCAAATAAGTATGAGTCCACACAGCTTTGTAGATCTCCCATGCCACACTGGATCATGATATTGCAGTGATCATCAGCAGTGAAAGACCGTGGTTGTCAGGATATTTCTACCAGAGACATTGGATCATTCTTTCATAGGTTGGAAGTTGGTCTCAGACCTGAATGGAACAAAAACAGGTCAATCTAGACAACACATACTTACAGCACGATGTTTCGAGAGTCATGATGTAGCAATGAACTTTTGGCTGGCATACCATCATGATGTCTATCTAGACGACATACTGGACCATGACATTGCAAGGATCAGAGGCATTAGAAGTGACAGGATAGGATTGTCAGGATGTTTGAAGCCAAGTCAAGCCACAAGTTACAGCGCTTCCCGAAAATAATGTCCGGCCAAGTTTTTTTTCTTGCCTTTCCCGATTGGGATTCCCAAATGGGTAATACACCGTTATCTCAATTTTGGCTGTTCAGTGAGGCCAAAGACAAAGGAACTCCTCTCATTATACTTGAATCATGTATATATATCACAATGCTGAGCTAGAAACCAGAAGCAGAGAAGATTTCTTCATGCCGACGGCGTGAGACCTTGACCAGCGTCTTCAGAGCATCCTAAACTCAATTCTCATGACAATTTTGGGCAGATTGGATGAATAGGATTGCATTATACCAGTGAACATGATGAGGGTTGTATAGTTTCAAGATGGAGCATTGAATTCTGCGATAATGATTTCTAGGGTATGATATCGTGGGGTGCGGAGGTTCTGCTTGCCAGGACTTGTGGTAAATAGGGACTAGGTATTCATAGGAAGGCACTGGTTGAAATTTCAGAGCAATCGATGGGGTGTGAAGTGATATCGGGGAGAATCAATGAGCGAGGCTGTGAGGCGGTTTCTGAACAGTTTCTAGCGACAGCGCCAGGGGACATTGGTCAGAATTGACTGTCGAAGCTTTTAGACCGTCTGTAGATGCAGGAAATACAATGTTTACGCACTATGAGCCTTTGGTCAAATCTTCCTGTTGGACCACCTCGAGCCAGCCACAGTAAACGCTAGGTTTCCTCTTCAATCATGCATAGATGGATTGTCGTAAGCCTTAGGTGGATACCTGAATAGGTGAAGGTCAGTCGTATTGAAGATGGCAAAATCTTGGGCATGCCTTATCGTTTGCTTGTCTTTTGCAGCTTGTGTCATGAATTTTGAAAAGGATAGTACCCAGCCACATTCCAGAGCAGTTTCAGGACTCATTAGAGTCAACCATTGCCTCAAGGAAGTCGTCAAGGTTGTCAAAGAAGCCTTGGAGATTGTATGAAGCAGGGACCGCTGTCCTTCCTATTTGGGAATCCCAATCGGGAAAGGCAAGAAAAAAAACTCGGCCGGACATTATTTTCGGGAAGCGCTGTAACTTAGCCTTGGTGAGAGTACAGTAGTTGATCTGAGTTAAGTTGTACACCCAAATTGAAATTGGAAACTGAAATTAGACCACTAGACAGGGACACTGTGTTCTGTGATAGGCATTCACCATACAAAGCCTAGCTCATTCAGATTCCTGACTAATTCAAAAGCATGAAGAGCAATGTATTTGGGGAAACCATATTCAAATGTTAGAACAACAACAGCAATACTCGGCCAATGGCATCGCCTCAGTCCAGATCTGACAGCTCGCAGGACTGTTGAAATCTCGAAACAGACAGGTAGCTAAAGGCGCCAAAGACAGTGACACTCCACGTGCAGCACAACAAAAGGAACAAGAACCATAACCCACAGACCAGAATATGTACCACGCCCCACATCTCCTCCCGCACCGCGGATATGGCGGATATGGAGGGGAGGATAAAGTGCGCGCGTTGTAGGGAGGGGTCGGAGTGGCGCCGGCAGGCGTTAGCCGAGCTTGTGGCGGATCTCCGCGAAGCACCGAGTGTATGGTGGAGGAGCGGGAGGCTGACCATAGTGATGCGCCCTTATTAAAGGATATTATTGTTACGACAGAGGACTAGGAGGCAGTACGGAGCGAGGATTGGGACAATGAGTCCTGATAAGTCTCTTTCTTTGCCCAGCCAGAAGCTAACTTTGTCCATTTATTTGCCAGCAAAACTCTGCTCCAATTGATGCGGACGACACTGACACCTGCCAGTGTGAGTGTTATGAGATTGTTGGGCCAGAAGAGTAGCGGATTTATCAAGGGGGTACCGGAGTTAAGTTGAAAGACCAGGGGTCGAATCAGGTGCCGACCAGATCTGTAGGATTGGACTCGGACCGGCAATATCCGAGTCTGACTGACTCGAATTTGACCCAGTCAGACTGGCTCGGTCACCTTAGTCACCCATTCCTTCTTGAGCTATGCATCGGGATGTCACCCGAAATGGGGTATGGCGGGGCGTGAGGGACGGGAATCTCAAGTTCGAAACCGCCGAGTGTAAAATTTTGATATCATTTTATCTAACCAGTGGGGATAGAGGCCGTCCTGCGGCGGCAGGTACGAGTCCTCAAATTTGGGCAGTCATCAATCCAGTTGGCAAATAGTGATAATTCTTGACAACTGGCTTACTAAGAAGTACAACACTGTCAGTAGATAATAGAAAACAGGGTGGGACCATTGGATGACTTAGAATACCAGTAATTCCCCCAATGCCAGTTTCAGACCACCAAGAAGGTGTGGGAATCACATATAAAAAAGGGGACTCTTCACCTCTGTGACACTACTGTTGCTGCTCAGCATATTGATTCTTGATGACCTCCAGTGCAATAATGTGTTCAATTTGCCAAGGTACTGTAAACTCAAATGGTACTTGATACTGAGCACTCCAAGGAAATTCAATTGAATCATTGATGAGTCAAAGTGCCTTGAATATGAAATGGCATGCAATGTCTAGCAACAGACCAGGCAGGCGAACGCAGTGGTGTGCAGCATGTGAAACAACAGAATTGGTAGAACTCGAAGCCGGAATATCCGGTGACAGATGGGAAACTGTCATAGGTCATATCCGCATTGAGCTCCATCATCAAAGCAGGCCAAAAATCACTCTCCCAACATATGAGCTGATGAATCGGACTTGTAATTGTATGGGACAGAATATAGTGTTTTTTGACAGCAATCAGGGTCAAATCAAGATCAAACGCTTGCATCTTGAAGCGTGACATGTGACATGCCGTCTATCCCCTTTAGGTTCTCTGATACGGCTGGCCTGAATTCTGCTCCCTCCCAACAAACGAGCCCACACGTGGGACTCATAACCCTACCACACTCTGTATTAAGCTTCGAGCATGTCTATTGCCTCTCTTTCCAGTCTTGCCTGTTCTGCTTCGCTATTATTAGCCTTGTATATACAGTATAAGTCAGTCCATTCAAGTGCCATCAGAATAAACATACCACAATGGAGCAAGTTCAACATTGTCTGCCGCTCTATATTGAGCTTCAAACCTGTTCATTTCCACCATGGCCAGGCTCTCCTGTTCCTCTTGACTATACTCAGACCAATCAGACCTATACATACCAGTCAGTCTGTTCAAGCATCCTCAGAATAATTAAATGATATTACATACCAGACTGGAGCAAGCTGGGCATTGTCCACTTGAACAAGGTTCACGGCAGTCTCTTCCAACGGTTAAAAACCGAACTGGTGAAGGATTGGTGGAGGAGATGAGGGCTGTGGTGGTTCG
Source organism: Mycena floridula (assembly GCA_029320655.1). Classification (NCBI taxonomy): domain Eukaryota; kingdom Fungi; phylum Basidiomycota; class Agaricomycetes; order Agaricales; family Mycenaceae; genus Mycena; species Mycena floridula. Next base: position 698,441 of record JARIHS010000027.1, read on the forward strand.
GAGTCTGGGGCGTCATTTTCCATGCCAGAAAGGTCTTCGTAGGCTGGGTCAGACATCACACTCTTGCCTCGAAGTGCCTTTCCAATTGCTAGTCGTTTTGCTTTACCCTTCGGCACCTTCTGTCAGAATCCGAGAATCCTGTCATCGTTCAGACGTCAGCAAAACAACCAACATTGTTGGACTTAGTTCATAAAGCAGCAACAAGTGACGTATGTCAAGAAAACGAGGACTTAGATTGACGAAAGGACATGTGATGATAAGATAAGGAATAGAAGCACGACATGCTTGATCCAGCACAAAGGTCATAGGACAACATGAGGCGCAGAGATTAAAGCCTCAAGGCATTTAGACACGATAACACATGGCGAACAGACAACTAGCGCATTGTAGTGAAACAGGAAACAGGCATGGAAACCTGAAGGCACTTAGTAAAGAAAGCATGGGAACAGGTTGTTCATAAGCATGGTTGTAGGATGTTTTACCTTGTGGAAAACGAACAGTAGTCACATGTTTACTAGTATTTAAACCAGTAGTTAGAATATTGTATTCTTTAGTCTTTCAATTCCGTATTCCTTTACCATTCTAAAGACCTCTAGCCGCTCCATCACCTCTTGTCTTACCGAGGGTTCTTGATCGAGACTCGGAATTGAGTGTTGATAGTTTGAGTTCTCACACCTTCAGGCTTGCTTTTCGAGCTCGCAAAGTCACTATTTCATTATCAATATGACAGCTCTCTCGCATTGCTTCGATTTGGTCAGTGACCTTTCGCACTACCGCGTTTTTGCGGAGAATTTTGCTTGCTGTCATCGATGAGAATTGATTTGAGACCAGTACCATGCATGAACTCGAATTAAACTTCTCTCCCACTGAGAGTCTTCACAGTCTTGCATAAACCACTGAAAGCTAAATAGAAGGTCTTTCGAGTCTCGCGAGACATGAAGACTCGCGCAAGGATTTCACCTGTGAGCAGATGTGAGATCAATAGGAAAGCAAAATCAAATGTTAATTACACATGTTGAGTCGATTTGACCAAGCAACAACCTCCCATTCCTTCCATTTCTTGTCCGCAATTCGCTTACATGTGTTGTCGTGAAGTCTTGTCATCACACAATGGAACTGCTCTGCCAATCGTGGAACCATGGTGATGATCAATTCAGTGTGACTACCATCTTCATCGAGTTCATTCAAGAATTGATGAATATAACGCTCGTCAAGAGGGAGACCAGCTTCTTTCTCAATCAAGACATGGATTCCTGTGCATCGGTATTCGTTTTTGGAAAAAAGCTCGAACCAATAGGCTTTTACCTTCGATATCGGTTTCCAAACCACCATTCTGTTCGATTTTCACGTCCTTCAAGAGGTTTTGTCGAAGGTGAGGGTTGATCAGCGCTGGATCCAAGTCGGAGACGTCGATATTTTGGTTCGCAAGAGCTTGAGAATATAAAAAAAGTTTAGTAACCGTCAAGCCCACTGCTCCTATTCTCGCCGCCGCATCCTTGTATGCTTTCGCCCCTTTGCTTCCTGACGAGAGCTTCCGCGCCGGAAACATCGGATGATTGTGGGCACAGGTTACGATGACGATAGCACCGTAATCATCATGGTTCAATAGTGAATGGATCGCAATCTTGGCTTTTCAAGGGCGAGTTTTGAGTTGCGCTGAAACAGCTTGATTGCCAGCATCAATATGTGAATAGGCTAAAGTTGGTTCCGTCAGGACAAGAGATCGGCAAGGACAAAATATGTACGACACTTCTTCCCCTTTGCTCCCATAGCTGATGATACAATATATTTGCATTCACCGACCTGAGATTTGAGGAGATATAGACACGGCGGCCCGCGGGTCATTTTCACGGCCGTGAAATGACCAGTGATAATGCTTTAGCTTGGTGGCCAGGGGAAAAAAATATCTTCGCCGGCTGTGAACAGCGTGGCGAAAATCGATCCGGCCGACGTTTGCGGTGGGAATCTTCACCCAAATGTTCGCGGCTGGCAAACATTTTTTGTTTTCCTGGCCACCAAGATAAAGCATCATCGCGGGCCATTTTCATGGCCATGAAAATGATCCGCGGGCAGCCATGCGATCAACTGTGGCCTGACTGTATGTGCCCGAATTTTGAAATAGTTCCTTGATCAGAACTTCATTGATGTTGCTCGGGATTGACTTGAATCTGTGACGCTTGGTGTCAGGAGAACCAGAAACTCAACCTGAACAGCCGATGAAGTTCATTTTACCGTTGAAGTTCTTCTATCAGATTGAGGTAAATATCCGGAATCTAATAGAGAATGAGGAAATCAAATCCTACCTGCTTCATCAGGCGCAAAGCAGCAACTCCAGTACAACCAGCGAGACTACAAGCTGTCGATAGCATCTCTTGATAGAATCTAAGGACATAATTAAAGTTAATAAAGACATTGAAGTCGGAAAGGAGTGAACAAAACACGTACAATGCAGCGTGTACTGCAGGACTTGTCACGTCGAGTTCATTCTGCGCTCTCTCAGCCTCGAAAAATCGTTTGCGCTGTTCCCGGTCTGGCTCATATCGCTTCACAGAGTCCAGAAGTTCCATATCAAACTGCTCGCAGATATAGGACCCCAAACAGGAGTCGCGCACGACCTGACATCGTTGCTCGTCTAGAGCAAATACTATAGGGCAATCCTTGCTGAGCTCGGTTGAGCCACCAGATCTTTACCCCATGAATCGGTATCCTAAAATGAAATCATCAGTGAAATAGATCAGGAAGAGCTGAGCGACGCACCTCTTGTTTAATTTTTGCCACCATGGAAAGCTTTTTCCCATCGGAGCCAAGGGGCCACTCTCGAGTATCCCCGCGCATATCTAGGAGAAACCCAAAGCTCTCATCCTCTCGACAGCTCGTCCAGCTCTCCAGAAACTCATGGATTGTTTCCAGTCGGTCAATGTAGAATTCTCAGGTGATCCGGACTTTGTTGTGACACGCCTTCTTCAGTTTCTTTTTTTAGGACAGTCGTCATTGGAGATTTTGATAACCTCATTCTCTGAGGCTACCTGTCGCTTCTTGGAATTGGCACAAGACTGAGCCTGAGCTTCATCACGTGGTGGCTGTTCTGCTTTGATTTTTGGTGTGATGGTGGTGGAAAAAACCTCAATGTCAGAGTCCAATGGATGAGGCTGGAGAGGACTCATCTCCGAAGATTGTTGCTGAGCACAAGACTGCGATCCTGAGCCACTGGTTTGAGTAGCGGCAGCTGTGAATTAATGGAGGCTATAGGACCAGGACCGACTAATGCTTAGGATTGGATATAGTGCATTGCCCATGGCCGAAAGGCAGGGAGAGAAATCCATTGATCTGCTTTCTCTGCTGCAAAAATATCATCATCCAACAAGCATTCGGGAATTGTCTGCAAAAAGGTGAGTAAATTCCGAATTTAACACAGGAATGGATGTGACCTGGGCTCTATATTTCAAGATTCCATCGAGTCCGACAGCCCTGATCAGCTTTTGGAGTCTCTCTGTTTCCGAAATGAGGTGGCTTGAACGACGATGATGAGGGAAAGAAAACAGAATAATGTTGGGGATTATATTTGCTTGTTGGAATACAATACATAATGGCGTGACCTACGGACAATGAGCTTCGCTTAATGAATGGGTGGGATGGGAGGCGCACCGCGGATCAGATTGGGACGACGGGGGGGGGGGATGTCAGGTGACTGACCCAGTCAGACTGGGACCCTTCAGGTCAGACTGATCATAGTCCTACTCTGACCTACACAGTCCGAGTCCTACTATTCTCGTACCTACTCACGTCGATGGTGCCACTGACAGATATAGGAATTTGACTGTCAGGGTGGTAAGGATTCTGTTCAGAATCCTTCTCTGTAGTGTGTATTCCATGGCCAGAGTATGTGGAACTTTGGCCGAGAACAGTGGTGTTGGGGTTTGTTGCAATACTGGAAACGGTCTGCGACCGTCGCCATCATCTGAATACTTTCCAATCCTATCAACGGTACTTATCAATTCACTCAATCGACAAGTTGACAGGTATTCACACTGGTGACATTTCTTTCATTCCGTCTTCGCTGCTATGGATGGCAGTTGCAAAGGTCAAACGAATGAAATGCGGATCACGATCAAACCAAACTTGAGATTCCTATTGCCCTCAAGTTACGACAGGGCTTTCATTGATCAATGCAATGCCGCAGACCAGAAAATCCTCTGGTGGAGTTATTTGCATAAGAAATCATTTCTGACCTGCCAGAATCCACCGTCGTAACAAAAAAGAAAAGGTGTGGGAATAAGTCGGCGTGAAACGCGGTGATTACATTTGTAAACGACGAGGCAAATGACAGCTCGAATGAAAGTATCGACTCGGATCGGTTAAATAATACCTGTAGACCACATCAGACAGTTTCCGCAAGTTAATGGAGTATAACATACTACCAAGGATAGGCAAGACCTGTCCAACAACATTCATGCCCAACCCAAGCCAGTCAACCGTTCCAAGAATGTCAAAGAGACCTTTAGTATCAGTCTCCCCTTTGTGGATAGTGACTGAACCTTTGTAGAAGAGGTTGTCATCAAATGTTTGGGTGATGTGTCCCAAATTGAGATCACCAACGAGGTCACCTAGTTTGTAGTAAACCGCCGGGGTGGGGTGCAATCCAGCTTCAATTGCAATGTGGGACCCTTGAACAGTGCCCTTGAGCTAAACACCAAATTAATATATATTTAAATTTGGGACTGATCCAACTCACTCGCAAGACGCCGATATCAGCTTGAACGGGCTTCACAGTCTCTGGCTCATTTTTACCATGGAGACTGGTCGTAACATCGGTCTCGACAGTTTGAAAATAGACAAGGGGAACGTCTCCCGGAAACGAAGGTACAACACGTCCATGAGTTCTGAACCACTCCACGGCGTCTTTGGAAATGCGAGTTAGAAAGCAAATTCACTGAGAAAGCAAGCTATAGCTCACATGGATCAGCATTTTTGCTGTACTTGACATCAGGGTAGTCTGTGAGCTTATGTACAAGAGGCATTGTTGGAAGAGGCTGGTCTGTTGGATGAACAGTGGAGAGTCCACTGCGGTTGCCTTTATAGTTGTCCTTGGCTCCTGAACAGGAAACCGGTGCTGAGACGGTACCTATCACATTGTCAACAAATCATCAAATGAATGGAAGGTCAGTATGGAGGCTATTTTCCATTCACTCAATCGACAGATTGACAGGTATTCACACTGGTGACATTTCTTTAATTCCGTCTTCGCTGCTATGGATAGGAGCTGCAAAGATCAGACGAATGAAATGCGGATCACGATCAAACCAAACTTGGGACTCCTATTGCCCTCAAGTTACTCCAGGGCTTTCATTGATCACTGCAACGCTGCAGACCAGAGAAGCCTCTGGTTGGTTGGCAAGTCAGGATTCTGTGCCAAATGAATGACATTCTGATCAAGATCAAATCAAACGTAAGATTCCCATTGTCATCAAGCTGCTCGATGGCTATCATTGATCATAATTGCAGCGCCACAGGCCAGAAAATCATCCGGTCGGTTGATAAGTTGTGCCAAACGAATGACATTCCGATCACCATCGAACCCATCATATAGCTATTTTGGGAACGATAGACGTATTTTAGAGCACCAGGATATATATAATTATGTTTGGTCCGGCTTGCTCCAACTACCACTGAGAAAGTAATTCGGTCCATATCTAACAGCTGTTATCAAATCGACACGCCACTGGAAAAACTGCCCTTGTTCAGTGGAGTTTAAACCTGAATAGCTCCACAACTCCAAGCTGACATGTTTGAAGGTGGTTGTGGAGCCGAAGCTGTCGGAGCTCAGGTAAATTTGACCTCCGACCAGGAACAGGAGTTTTGATCTGGCCTATCATTTTGATAACAGCTGTAAGTTCTAGCAAGTTCCATGATTCTCTGAACATTTAATCGAGGCCCTATCTTGAAGTAACTGTGGTTCCCTTGCTAAGCAAGATTATTTTAGTTATGTCCCTCCACAATATGTCCATTGTTACCAAAATAGCTGTAAGATTCCCATTGTCAAGCTGCTCAAGGGTCCGTCTCGTAAATCAGGCTCGACAGTCAGTGGCTCCCCTCTGCACTTCAGGGCTTCCATTCATCATTGCGCCGCCACAGGCCAGAAAACCCTCCGGTTGGTTGAACTTGGTACGGTCAGAACTCTGTGCCGAAGGAATGACATTCCGATCCAGATCGATTTCGGGGATTGGTAATTGTGCCAATCCTGGGAGAGAGGCATTCAGAAATGACTTGTCAAATTCACAGGGCACATTAATGCCGGCCAACAAATGAACTGGCCATTCAGATTGAGGAACACAGCACTGAGCGAGTGGCCTACATTAGCAGTTCACAGCTCTGAGGTCAGTTTGAGCTTTGATTCAAATTCAAGGCAAGCCAAATCCGAGCGGAGGATTCCGTTTCTTTCCGATACTGTGAATAGAGAGATCGTGATGAGTTTCACACCAACCGAAGACACCCTTCAGCCGCAGGAAAAACCGAGTTCCATGTCAATGATGATATCCTGCGGAGAAGATGAAGACATTCGGAGATATGCTTCCCCGATTTCGTCTCAAGTATTACTCCACATCTCAATTCAATTGCCAACGAGTTAGTACCGGCAGCTCACTTGAACTATGAAGATGTCAATCCTTCCAGTGGATCAATGTTTGAAACATGATGGCCCAGTAACAGTCCAATATACCTGACATTACTTTTTGTACTTGTGTGCAATTCCTCACTCATCATCCCTGCTTCCAATCTCCCATCTAGTCTTCTGACTCATGGCATGATGGTAAATCATATAACTTGGTCCTATCATCACTCTTGAGAGTCTCTATGGCACTCTAATGTTTAAAAGCCTATATGCTCTAGTTCAAATGCAGGGAAAGCAGGGAAAGCAATTTTTCGGACTTTGGTTCGAGTAGGATGAGTCTTCATTGAGTGAGTAGTCATCTAGTCATGTATGATTAGTTGGTCAGGTCTAGAAAGCTGATATACCGATCATTATGATTCATCAACAGCCTATATGAACTGCAACCTCTCACAATCCTCCACAAGTTGGAGAGATGGTCACTAAATGGCAGGTACGAGTCCTTCAAGGGGGTCCTGAGCTGAAGCTGAGTTGATAATTCTTGCCATTCAATAATGCCATCTTATTCAGGTATTTGGGCGATCAGATCATATTCGGTTTGTATTCTACTAGATAATAAAAAAAAGCTAGTAGAACCCCGACATGTCGAAGTATCACTAGCGAGAATAAACACACTCGGTCGCAAGTTCCGAGAATCATGATGGTATTGAGGTTCAAGAAAGAGAGTAATATATGAAGTGATTGACACCATTCACAGCGGAAGATCCGGCCACCAGGAAAGCCTAGAAGATGATACAAGTAGATCATGCAAGCAAGTTATTATACATAGAATAGATAGAAGGAAGAAATCAATAGACAGACATTAGAATGTGATGCAGTTCTATACCTGAGAGGTGAAAGAAATATGAATGTGGGGGGCCAGGAGCACATTGCAATTTGCAAAGCGAAAAGGTGGTGTCTAGGGATGCGCATCATCCCATATAACAGGCCGTGGAACCCATGGGGTCTTGATGGGTTGTTTCAAAGTCAAATGGAAAGGGGACCGAAAAATTCAAATATTATTTTCTGGTAGTTTCTGGTTGTAAATAGGTTCGTGCTAGTGAAAGGAATTTGAGAAAGCCAGCGACGATTTGGATTTGAGGATCTAAGCCAGGACAATCCGTGATTATTGCCTTGAATTGTAAGTTAATAAGATTATCCCTTGAATAGATGGCTCACAAATAAGTAATCCAGCAGACATTGCTTGTCTTCCAGACCTCGATGAAGACGACGTCGAGGCGACAGACATCATGGGGCAAAATTTGAATCAAAGTCCATATTAACACAGGCGCTCGTGGAACATCTTAACCCCAGTTAAGATGCTCAGTCACTATTACTCATCTTCACGGCCTGAGAATAATGGTAAATCTTTGCTGATGGCAAGATTCGTGAAGCACCACTCAGTGGTTTCTAGCTGCTGTGAAGAATCCATGGAACCACCGGTATCATCCATGGGTCTGTAGATTGGTGATATGATCTGCTTAACCACCACTTGCCATGGAGCATCCAATATCATTCAGGGGTCTGTGGGTTTGTCATCTGAGCCACTCAATCAAACCCACAGAACTACCAAGATGTGGGTCTGTGGATTTGTAATCTGATCTGCTCGATCATCACCCAGGGGTTTCTAGCTGCTGTGGGAACCACCAATATTAGTTGTGGGTCTGTGCATTGGTAATACAATCTGCTGAAGCACCACTCGGTGGTTTCTAGCTGCTGGAGAAAAATTCATGGAACAACCAAGAACATCACCCAGGTAAGGTCATTTCTTTCCGACGGCGTGCGTGGCCCGCCTCATGCAGAAGGTTCAAGGCCACTGGCGGGCATCTTCTGTAAAGAAGTATGAGATTATTAAACACTCACAAAAACCGAGGCTATCATTGAGAACCCGTTAAACCGTGACGGCCCGTTGACCAACATTTATTTCTCAAACAGAACGGCTACGGGACTTGTAACATATAGGCTGGTCATAAGGTCATCAGGATTTGAGATGTCGGCCGATTATACCGAATCGGACCGGCCAAGGATCCAAAAGGAGCACGGAGAAACATCGGAAAATACTTGCAGTTGACGAATTCCTTTTATATTCGCAAGAGATTGCTTAAATGGTAAGAAATAACGAGCCTGACAAGTAGGACTTGTAAGTTTCCCTCTTCAGAGAGCTCCTTGCATACAGCATTGTTATCCGCCGTAACAACAATAACCCCCGAAGGATTAATCCTGAAAAAGGCGCCGGTGTTCACCTTCAAATTCAGCATGTTCCATCCTGTCGATGGCCGCAGGACGACGTCGTCACCGTTCCATACTTCCGACATCAGACATCTCTGGCCTCGGCTCATTTTACCGCCTCCAGCGACTCGAGTGCGTCACTCCGTTCGGTCCCCGACTGCTTACTCAGACGCACGTACCCCATCCTTCCCTCCATGTCCGCAATCTACCCCCATCAGTTTCGCGAACCCGTTGGGTTACCTCCATGTTAGAGAGGAGGAGGAGGAGGGTTTGGGGAGAGCGGGAGGACCGATGCTGACGTCAACAATGTCACTCTGGTCTGGGGTTCTAGTTCCCAGGGATCTCAACAGACGTGCGCGCTGTCAGATTTAGACTGAGGCAATGCCATTTTTTGAGTATTGAGGTTACGGGTCCCATTTATGGACCTCGTTTATTGGGTGTGAGCGATTTCGTGATTCCATCATCAAAGAACCTAGTGGGGACTTCCTGCGTGACATTGCCATCGTAACAGTTACGTACTAACAGCGCGTTTGGCATATACAGCCACGTGCTGGGAACATCTGGGAACATCAGGCAACTCCCACTCTCGAAATTTTCGACCAATCATTATTGAATCATCAGCTATGATAGAATTAGGCCTAGGGAGCAGTTACAGAACACCAGGGAGCATGAAGCCGCCCATAGAAGCATCAATGCTCTTTCTATGGCGACAGATGATGAATTAACCACCGAGAATATAAAATATCCGCCAGCGCTGTTCTGCTCACCAGTGCTGCTCACTACTGCCGAAATGATGCTAAGATATGATATCTTTGCAGTTTCGAAGCCCTCACGCAGTAACCGGTTTTCAAAGCATGTAACTCATATAGTCACGCTATAGTTGATATCTTATACAGCATAAGATATCATTCAAGTGGAAACAGGCAGATTACAGCTAATTGCAGTACCTAAGGCGTGGCATCATTTTTGATCAAAATTTGATGCTGCAAAAAAATAAATTGTAGCATATTCAATTCATATCATACTGGCCTTGGAATAGGCTCCAAATTTTTCTTTTTCATTCTTTAAATCATAGGATAGATAGCCCAATGTACTATCTGAGCAGCTTCGATCAATACGGAACGGGTTCACCAGTCTTGCTAACCACAGGTCTCACAAGTTGCTCTGGTTATGATTAGGGTCCAAGGCACAAAGATCAAAGGGATCACATGATTAGCTTGGTTTTGGATCAGAGAATGCAGACCGGCGATCATCTTTCACTGAGTCTCATGGGTGGTATACATGGCTTTCTCAAGCTCTTGCCATAGCCTCAATTCATTTATAGTTCTCATAAGGGAGGCTCAGGCTTTTGTAGAAAGCGATTTATTTACAGCTACTATTTGTCCTTAGGTACCACTCTAGCTATCGTCCTTTAGCAAAGCCGACACGTGTCTCACATTGATGTCAAAGTTCCAAGCTTGGAAGCCTCATTTTGGACAGTACTTAAACCGTGCATTGCATGGGTTTCTGGTACTCAGCCTTGTTGTTTGGGATCAATCTTATCTGACTGTGTTGAAATACCATTCAGTGAGGACTCGTAATTGCCGCCGGAAGGATGGCCTTTATTAGACTGGTTGCAGATGGGTTGCGGACACTTCAATTCATGTGAGACAAGTCTCTGTTCTCATTTGGCCCAAGTGTCAGACTAGTGTACCATTGATTTGACGCGTATTTTCGTCATTTAATCCAACAAAATGCCCCCCAAAAAAGTCAAGGGCCCAACAGAAGAAAATACGGTCAGGTTTAAAGAACTGCATCCCTCCTTGGTGGACCTGTTGCACTGTTTTTTAACAGAACTAGTCCATTTTCTGCCAGCTCTTTGACATGGAATTTCTTCCCCTGTAGGTCTTGCATTCAATGTGTTAGACCTGGTACTGATGTTTCTTCAAGCCCATTCACAAAACCTTCTCAGCTCCCCAGAGGATCATCTTATTGTGTTTTCAGTCTTTTCTTTGTTGCTGCCCATTTGCTCGTATATTGCCACTTTTCTGTTCAACAAAGCGCCATGCCTTATGTTCCATGTTTCTTTGTGCTGTCAGCTTATTTCATTGTTTTTCAAGTGAAATGTGATATTTGAAAGTTTTATGCTACTCGACTGAAACTGGAATAGAAATAGTAGACTCGTATCTGCCATGAGAACAGTTGGCCTCTATCCCACTGATGAGACATTTTTCAGACTGATATCAACATACTTTCTAATTTTCCGCAAGTTCAGACTGCTAAACTTCTTGTTGGATTTAGAGCTTTCAGATTTATCACCTTTTGCGGCAAGTACCTCGATGTGGGCGGACCGGCTCAAATAGAGTCATGTGTAAGTATCCCACAGCGTGATCTTATCTGTCTACGCGCCAATGGATGCAGAACTCGTGAAAGCCGGAAGATTCATCGGTTTTGATGCAGTTATTTGCATAAGAAATCATTTCTGACCTGCCAGAATCCACCGTTAAATGTAATGAAAAAGAAAAGATGCGAGAATAATTCGGCGTGAAACGCGGTGAGTACATTTGTAAACGACGACGAGGCAAGTGATGGCTCGAAGGGAAGTATCGACTCGGATCAGTTAAATAATACCTGTAGACCAAATCAGACAGTTTCCGCAAATTAATGGAGTATAACGTACTACCAAGGATAGGCAAGACCTGTCCAACAACATTCATGCCCAACCCAAGCCAGTCAACCGTTCCAAGAATGTCAAAGAGACCTTTAGTATCAGTCTCCCCTTTGTGGATAGTGACTGAACCTTTGTAGAAGAGGTTGTCATCAAATGTTTGGGTGATGTGTCCCAAATTGAGATCACCAACAAGGTCACCTAGTTTGTAGTAAACCGCCGGGGTGGGGTGCAATCCAGCTTCAATTGCAATGTGGCTCCCTTGAACAGTGCCCTTGAGCTAAACACCAAATTATTATACATTTAAATCTGGGACTGATGCAACTCACTCGCAAGACGCCAATATCAGCTTGAACGGGCGTCACAGTACTCTCTGGCTCATTTTTACCATGGAGACTGGTCGTAACATCGGTCTCGACAGTTTGAAAATAGACAAGGGGAGTGTCTCCCGGAAACGAAGGTACAACACGTCCATGAGTTCTGAACCACTCCACGGCGTCTGTGGAAATGCGAGTTAGAAAGCAAATTCAATAAAAAAGCAAGCTATAGCTCACATGGATCGGCCTTTTTGCTGTACTTGACATCGGGGTAGTCCGTGAGCTTATGTACAAGGTTAGGCATTGTTGGAAGAGGCTGGTCTGTTGGATGAACAGTGGAGGGTCCATCTACTGGTGTCTTTATAGTTGATTGTGGCTCCTGAACAGGAAACCGGTGCTGAGACGGTACCTATCACATTGTCAAAGAATCATCAGTATGGTCAGTATGGAGGCTACTTTCCATTCACTCAATCAAAAGATTGACAGGTATTCACACTGGTGACATTTCTTTCATTCTGTCTTCGCTGCTATGGATCGGAGTTGCAAAGGTCAAACGAATGAAACACGGATCAAGATCAACCCAAACGTGAGATTCCCATTGCCCACAAGTCACTCCAGGGCTTTCATTGCTCATTGCAACGCCGCAGACCAGAAAAGCCTCTGGTTGGTTGGCAAGTCAGGATTCTGTGCCGAATGAATGTCATTCTCATCCAGATCAAATCTCACGTAAAATTCCCATTGTCATCAAGCTGCTCGATGGCTATCATTGATCATGATTGCAGCGCCACAGGCCAGAAAATCTTCCGGTCGGTTGGTAAGCTGTGCCAAACGAATGACATTCCGATCACGATCGAACCATCGAACCCAACATATAGCTATTTTGGGAACGATAGACATATTTTAGAGCACCAGGATATATATAATTATGTTTGGTCCGGCTTGCTCCAACTACCACTGAGAAAGCAATTTGGTCCATATCTTACAGCTGTTATCAAATTGATAGGCCACTAGAAAAACCGCCCTTGTTTGGCGGAGTTCAACCCTAAATAGCTCCACAACTCCAAGCTGACATGTTTGAAGGTGGTTGTGGAGCAGAAGCTTTCAGAGCTCAGGTAAATTTGACCTCCGACCAGGAACAGGAGTTTTGATCTGGCCTATCATTTGATAACAGCTGTAAGTTCTAACAAGCTCTATGATCCTCTGCACATTTAATCAAGGCCCTATCTTGAGGTAACTGTGGTTCCCTTACCAATTTCTCTGAGAGTAATGGAGGCAAACAAGACTAAGCAAAGTTATTTCTGTTATGTCGCTCCACAATATGTTTATCATTACCGAAATAGCTGTGAGATTCCCATTGTCAAGCTGCTCAAGTGCTAGTCTCGTAAAGCAGACTCAACGACCGGTGGCTCCCCTCTATACTCGACCAGTGGGGTAGAGGCCACCCGTTCCGGTGGCAGATACGAGTCCCCCCTTTTTTCACTAGCAATGAAACAACATCTTACATCATCATCAAGTACCTCATTATACTTGAAACAAGCTTTAGGTTCCTCCCTCCGGTAGGAACCACAGCTTGTTTTAAGCCTCAAACACTGTGCTGCCGCCCTGCAGGCAGCCTCAGGCGGCATCTGCGCCTTCGGCGCTTAACTTGATTATGTCACTGTAATAATTTGTCATCTAATTAATCAGCATCAGGTGACTGAGGTGTTTTATATGTATTGAATACAGTAAAGGAACTATTCTACTGATTTTTGTTGCTCAAGTCAGGAAAGTAATGAACATCACTAGGTAGGTAGGTAGGAGTGCACTCTTACTATCTTACCCTACAGATACAGATATAAGAATATGATATTTCACAGCTAAACTACCAAAACCAAAATAGACTAGGCATATTCTATACAATACATGAATCTCAACTAGTAAATAGGTTGAAGGGCCGCACAGGGAGACAGTGAAACCTGACTGGTAAAACCACATGGGAAAAAACCCCAAGATGCAGGGGACAAGTTTGAAGCCGGGTGGTGCCATAGAGGTGGGCATCTCATCAATTAATCGTTGGTCAGACATAGATACAATATATAGATGGCTATGATAGACAGTAGCACAGTGGTATTTCACATCATAGAGAAAGCTGTCCTAGCCTGTATTGCCTTTGAAGTAAACTGCTGACGATAACATGAACGATCAACCATCTATCGAACTGTTCCTTGAGAGACAAGACGAGAGTTTGGATGTAGCACATACAAGCTCAGAGGAAGACTCCTTTACCATTAGCATTTATCTCAAGGTTCCATAAGTCATGTGCATTCTTCCCAACGATGACTAGAGTGGATATTCCTGCTCTGCCAGAACCTCTATGTCTCTTCTGATTGTTCTGGGAGTCTCAGTTGGGTCCAGAGACACTAATCCACTACTACTGATTAACATGGATGGAACAGGATGTATTAATATGTGCAGAAATTGGAGTCAGGGCTTTGGAATCTGTGGCGCAATCATGTTATCTGACTATGCACATTGATTCTGGACTGCTAACTCTGGTCTAGATGCTCTCAAATATGTCACATCTATATTTGTCTCAATATATCATAGTCCCAGACAGATATATTGGCTCCTTGTGTATGCCTCTCTATGGAACAAACTTGATCTCTGCTAAATTTTGGCATCATTGGCTCCTGCAAGCTGATCCTAGTTGGGGGTATGCTCCAGGCCATCACAAAGGCTCAATACTATCTCTGGTGTCAATCCATGTCAATTATCCAAGTTGCCATTGGGGATATATGTCATGCTATTCAGAGAGTTCAATCTGTGGCGCTTTTTCATGTTTTGGCCTGTTTGCAGTTCACCTGACAGTATGGACCTTCTAAAATGCCACTGAAATTTTTGCATCCATATCAAGAAATGCTCCACATGTTTCCAAACATCAATTGAAGTTAAGTGCTGGCTTTGGGTCTTCGCTCGATATGTGGTGCTCCTTGGGTATGCTCTGTCCGAAGGCCAAACAGAAGCAAAAGGAGCTGCAATTTGGTCATTGAGACCTCGAGTATATGCACTTGAAATGTCCCCTATTTTCTTGTTGATTTTTCGGACCATTCTTGGTGTCTCTCTACAGAGCAATACTTATGGCACATTCAGACATAATGCCAGTGAATGGGGGATGTGATTGTTTCAGTATAAAATGATCAACAAGGTGAACATAAATGATTGACATTACAGACCTTGGAAAGAACTGATAGAGACCACGCCCTGAACAGCTGATAGGAAATACACCGTTGGGCAAGCATCGAGCTACCGATAGAAACCAAGGATATGAGCAGTGAAGGTAATCTTGAAGGGATGCAATCCGACATGTTACAAAGCCAGAACGTGGCTCAAACATACCTGGACCTTCCAATGTCAACCTTCATAAGTCCGAGAACCAAACACAGAGAGCACTGTTCGCACAGGAACTGAACAAGGACAATAACAGCTGATGCTTATCCTCAAATAGCAGGGTGATATAACAAGCTGCATAGTGACAGAATCAGTCGCATTGCCGATTGAAAAACAGAATGCATGCACTCCCTCTGCCGCTGAACCACGGTGCTTGACGCTGCTGGTAGAAACAACCAGAGATTGGAATCCAACAAATTTTCGGATGCCTCACCGTGGGGAATCATAACCGCTGATCAACCAGTCCAAATATCATGTGTCAACTTTCTGCATTAGTGAATGGCAGAGGATGGGTTTGGAGTGAGATGGCTGCCACTGAGCTGGTACTCGCTGTAGTGTTAAGTAGTCTATTTTTTCTTTCCGGGGTGGAACTAGGAAGCCTGACTATTATTAATTAGGTAGTATTATATAACCGTCGGAATTTGGAAACACGTGCAGTTGCACCAACGTGTTTTACAAGAATTTCAACACGACCAGAGGGCTCGACGGTACATTTGAGGGGTGAAACATATATATTATCATCATATGAGTCACAGACCACTAAAATTAAGAAGGACAACCAGTAGAAACTGGTGATAGTAGGATTTATGGTCAGCAGACCATTGTCGGTGACTGCGAGGGTGAAGAACAGTTGATATATGGACAGACATGATGAACAGTGGCCTGAAGGGAGATTGCGAGAGAAAACAAGAAGAAAAGAATATAAAATGCCCACCAATATAATGGTTGCTCTATCAGCCAAACCTATATCTTCCAAAGCATCACGCCAGCGCCTTCTGTGGTTTACATTCAACCCAGAGGCATATCAGGAGGCTTGCCGTTGCGAGGAAAATCCCATGGACCGAGTATTGTGGCAGATTTCGGCGCTGGAAATATGCCAGGTAAAATGGGACAACGAGGCGGTATTTCAGCACCAAATCTGAGGATTGAGCTTGATTTGGCCTCTGAAGACGTTGAGTGACGGCATACAGGTTCTGTGGGCTCCAGAAAGTTAAGATTTGGCGAGCTCAGGGAAAGGCGGGGTGACATTTGGGTGAAAAGCCCCTTGTGCAACCCCTCCCCCCCGGTGTCACATTGTGACATCACACCCTCACGTGTCATGTTGAGTTGAACTTGTCAATGTTGAAGTGCCAGTGAACGCCAGTGAACGTGCGTCCTCCATTTCTCCGATTCTTGCTATCTCTGCATCAAGACATGTAGATACAAAAAATGTGTTCCTATCATAAATGTCCGACGGTTACATAAGAGCCGGTCTTCCCGGTTCCGACCACGCGATAAAAAAAACAGACTCCATACTAGTACTATATTCTCACTAAGTAGTACTAGAGTCTATATATTAGAGACTGTATTATAGACATTGAGAAAAGACAAGGCTAAAGCAGAGGATGTGCTCGGAAGTCATGTGGCCGGCCGGATATCCCCATTGGGTTCTCCGTTGCGGCTCTCCTGAATTTCGCTCACATCCACAAGAAATGATCCCACAAGTGGGACTCGTAACTGGGTGCACGGCGACGGAGGACGTAAATGGTCTGAGAACGATTGCAGCACTGTATTTACGGTAGTGCCGAGATGCCGGATTTACGTTGATTTACAATACTGTAAAATTCTCACGACTATATCATTATACTATATGTAGATAACATTATGACATATCAATACATATAAAACACCTCGGTCACCTGATGCTGATTAATTAGATGACAAATTATTTTACTGACATAATCAAGTTAAGCGCCGAAGGCGCAAACGCCGCCCGAGGCCGCCCGCAGGGCGGCGGTGCAGGGTTAAGGAAGAAAACAAGCTGTGGTTCCTCCCGGAGGTAGGTGGCGAGCGGAGCGAGCCATCCTACCGGAGGGAGGAACCTAAAGCTTGTTAAACATAATGACCACGAGCATATTACTTCAACCTGATTACGAGATGCCACGTCACACAGGAAGCTGTGCGGGGCACGTGATCTATCCCCACTAGGTTCTTTGATGATGAGATCACGAAAATCGCTCACACCCAACAAACGAGCCCCATAAATGGGGACTCGTAATGCCTTCCATTCATCATTGCACCGCCACAGGCCAGAAAATCCTCCGGTTGGTTGGACTTGGTATGGTCAAAACTCGGTGCCGAATGAATGACATTCCGATCCAGATCGAAGGCCACAATTTCAGGGATTCGTAATTGTGCCAGTCTTGGGGGAGAGGCATTCGGAACTGACAACTTGTCGAGTTCACAGGGCACATTAATGCTGCCCAAAAAATGAACTGGCCATTCAGATTGAAGAACACAACACTGAGCGTGTGGCCTACATTGGCAGTTCACAGCTCTGAAGTCGGTTTGAGCTCTGATTCAAATTCAAGGCAAGGTTCGCACGGAATTCTGCAACGTTCTGATGTCAAATCCAAGCGGAGGATTCCGTTTTCCGATCCTGTGAACAGAAAGACCGTACACCCTTCAGCCACTGGAAAACCCAGTTCCATGTCAATGACAATATCCCGCTGAGAAGATGAAGAAATTCGGAAATTTGCTTCCCCAATTTCGTCTTAAGTATTAAGTACTCCACATCTCAATTCAGTTGCAAATGAGACAGTATCGGCAGCTCGCTTGAACCATGAAGATGTCGTATTTGTCCTGGCTGTCTGATGGACTGTTCTGACAAAGTATGGCGAGAGCACGTCCAAGTAGGGTCATACGCCACCCGATGAAATGCTTGTTCAAAAAGCCCAATCCTCTCGTTGCTTGACCGGAGCCGACTGAAGTCCTGTGCAATTCATTGAACCATTATCCATGCCAAACCATTGTATGTGTGACGCATCCTGACGGCCCATATGCTGTACTGGCACTGACATCGGATAACCAAGTGCCGGAAAAATGTCACGAGCTGAAGATAAAATCGCCTTTCCTTTGGTGTCTATGACCATGGAGAGCACAAGTGGGTATATCTGACTGCCCATCTGCAAGGATGCTCACAATTAAACAACAAAGAGTTTCATCGAGAAACTTATTTCAGTCAGAAGTAGCATTGGTTGTCCTGACCAGCACGTCTTGACATTTCCCAAGGTCAATCAATTGAATTTCGGAGCCAGGCGGTCTGACTGATCCATATTCAAAGCGAATCTAGAAAGCATGTGGCATTTCTGGATGTCGAGCATCCTCGCAGTCGACGCATGTTCTACGAGATGAATGGCAGAGCTTCAGAAGTCATTCTCTTCATGACTGGCATTATCATCGAGAAAGAAAGTGCAGCGTTTACAAAGCCAATGTAGGTCGGACGTTATGCATCTTTAACTCTAGAGCTAACAATCATCTGACGACAGTAAACCCTCGAGAGCCAAATATCAAAAACAATCATTGACCATCACTGGATTGGGAAGCGAACTATTTGAGAAAGCCGTTCATCGTCTTCACCAACTCATCGGTTCATTGGATGCAAGTTTTCCCGAAGAAGCAGTTCAGGAATGCCAACAAATCGGAAAAACAGACGTCGAGACATCCAACCGGTATCTGACCTCCTCAAACGACATAGGACACTTTCGGCAAATGCCTCTTGGTGCCGATCTGGATCCCAACGGTCACCTGAGCAAGGCCGCGATAGAGGAGGATCTGGTCCATACTGAGGATAATAGGATTGTCTGTTTTCAAACAGTAACAGAGGGACCAGGCCACCAAACTCGGCAAGTGCCTTGACTCTTCGATTTGATTCGGCTGATTCTTGGGATACAGAGTGCATGCTATAGCTATCAAGGATTTGTGCATAGGTGATGCTGTTGATATTGGCATTTCTCTTGTCTCGTTTCCCGTCAAGAACGATCGATCCAGGGTTTTCGTTGTGCTGCGCAGTGTAAACTTGCTCGACACCCGATACTCCACGGTATCTGGTCCTTATTCTCATGATCTTGAATCGCGCTGAGACCCGATCTTGTAGATACATTCCAAGTTGAAATTCGTAAGACCATTGGCACCACCCTCGGCCAATGACGATAGGTCGCATGATGAGTCGGGTGCAACCGGGTGAAGACAGCAAAAGTAACAAGACATTGTCACGGCTTACGAGTTCAGTTACAGTATAGATGGCGAAAAGTACGTTCAGGAGAGACGTGATCCCAGCTCGAGGCTCTGATTCAGTCCCAAAAATACATAAAACACGAGAATCGGAATCGTGAAAGCAGCATACACTAGGCTACTATCTCTGCGATACTGTGACAGCCGTGGGGACAAACGAATGATATTCTGAACAAGATCGAACCAAACGTAAGATTCCCATTGTCATCGAGCTGCTCGACGGCTTTCATTCATCATTGCAACGCCACAGGACAGAAGATCATCCGGTTGGTGGTAAGCTGTGCCAAACGAATGTCATTCCGATCACGATCGAACCCAAGATCTTCGGTCAATTTGATAAGATGACAGCCGTGGGCACGCAACAATGATGCCGATCTTCCTGGCTTCCGAAAGTGTCAAATTTCAAATCAGGCTGACGATGTCCTCGGGAGGTTACCGCTATCAGCTCAGCTCAGATTCTATTTTGATGATTCTGTCTTCAGGCGTATCTAATTGGCCAGGCTGACGGGAACTTGGTCGCCGAGATAATCTTAACGATTGAGATGAAGCTGGCCAAAGGCAAAGCCCGATTGTGGGCAATGAAAAGCATGCTCTATTCATTGATGCCACTGGCTTTTCTACAACACAGGAGAACACAGGAGACAGGGGATTCAGCGAAGGACAGCATAGATCACCGAATCACACAACACAGATCCCGCCCGGTACTGGATGAGCATCAGTGTTTCTGGTACCAAAAGTACCAAGTACCGATTAAGATTGGTAGTATCAAAGTCCCACCCGGGCCTTAAACAGTTCAGTGGCCTTCAAGCAGCTCGGGTTGTCTACCATTGATATAAATAATGTATGCTTCATACCTGAGTCCTCCTTTATCCTTGATTCAAGTTGATTGTAAGATGAGAGAGGAGCCACAAACAACCGGCCAATGATGGATGTTATTGGGGAAGGACACAGAAAGCCGGCATTGTGATGACTTGAGCAATAGGTTTAATGTCTGGTAGTATACTATGTCGGATCTTCGGGATGGAATAGGCTGCGCTTGAGCGATGTCCTAAACCGACCAGCAGTGCCAGTGCCGGAATTTCTCGGCTTCACCGGTTCAATAGATGCTCCCATCAAAGTTCGCAACCCAAATCAAGCGATTAGGATCACCCATCGCCGACGACTAATATAACCTGGCGAATCATCTCGTATTTGGAGGGTCTCCTACTTCTGACCTTGTTTATTTTGAGACAAGATAAATTGAAGTGCAAGGGTGAAGAACCAGAGTTCTGCAAAATTTCTTGTCAACTCTTCACTTGCACTTCTCGACACTTCGATTCTCGGTTTCCTTTTTGGGCCATTTTATATCATTATTGTTGACATATTTCTTCTTCACCGCATCACTATAGACTGAGTTTCTAAATGTTATCAGTCATTGCAAGTCCCTAGAATGGAAGTATATAGCTTAACAGGTCCACACACACTGAAACCTTTGTTTCATAGTATGATCTGACTCGCAAATATGTCATGAGCAGGACTATGGCCCTCTCGATGATCATCTTTGGGGGGGAACCTTGCTGTTTTCAAGCACCACTGAACAGTTTTTATCAGTGTATCTCATGTCTAATTCATTTTGGGCCGACTCTTTCATGACTCTGGACCAATGCTTCACAGCATTTCATGGCACTTCAAGTTTTCTTTGTGTTCTTCAGGTGAACCTTCAGCCCACTTCAATGTTGCTTCAGTACTCTTCAAGGTTCTTCTATGTTCATTCATACTCTGCTTGAATTTTTGTTTATGCTTAGTCAGAAAGTGGCCTAAATTCCCTATACAATATAGTTCTTAAGGGAAGCCAAATTGGCATTGAACACTTCAAATGTCTTTCCTGCGCTTCACTTGCGACCCGGCTCTCACCTTTGAATGCGCGGGAGTCAGAGGCGGAGGTGGCCAAACTGGCATGTTGAACTGATCATTGTGATAGTTGGGGCTGCGCTTTGAGAGACCAAAGTAAGAGAAAGCCAGGAAGAAGACAGTAAAACTGACTTCCAATGCAAATTCCCTTTTAATGTACAGCTTATAGCCTTCTTGAGGATGAAGTCCCCACCCATCATTAAATGACGCGATGCCGGGAAACAAGCGGCGAAATTTTTTCGCCGAGGTCATGTTGATGTGACCGAGACATCAACTTGCGTCTCGTCGTTCAACTGCTTATGAACACTTCTGATTCCTCTATGGCTCAAATACAGAACATGCGATGCTTCAAACATGTGTTAACTGGCTTGACAAAGTCATCTTCAATTTCTCCTCAACTCTTTGACTTCAAGACTGTTTGTTTCCTCAACACTTCAGGCGACACTTTAGATTTACTCGATGGAGTTGAACTGGAATCACAATGGGAATGTCCCGTTATGAAAACCCCGCATCAATTCGACTCCATGCTGCACTTAGACGTACGGTTTCCAAGTTGAACCCGCCAAGGATGGAGGACAATAAATATAGAAAGTGACATGAATTAAAAAGGAAGTGGTACATTTTTCTTTTTGGTAGTTTTCAATTTTACGGTATAGCAGAAGGGTCTAAGTATTTTTTGGTGAGGTAGAAGTGAGTACTAGTGAGTGGAAAATATGACTCTTGAGTCATTCAAAAAAACTTGCCAAAATTGATCTCAATGCTGTTTCCGAAAACTGAAATCCCGATACGCTTCCCGACAGTTATTCCGCATCCGAGGACTTCGACTTCAATAGCCTCATCACGGATGCCTACGCCAGTTGCCACACCGAAGCCAAGATTAGCGCTGAAAGCGCTCGCTGTGCCGCCGACGAGATTGAGACTGACGCCGGCTCCGATGTAAGCTGTGCCCAATTGGGCCTCCGCTTTCGCTTGTAAAACGTGAAAGTCCACGCTGTTCACTTTGGATCCCGTATCCTGTCGAAATGGGATATTCAATGTGAGGTTATGGAGGACGAAACCGCTTACTGACCTTGAATATTCTGAAAACAGATGCACTTGCTTCTGCATTGTGGGTTGTAAAGATATGACCCTCCTGTTCGACGCCAGCTTTTATGTTGAAAAGATGGATGGTGTCATCTGAAACAGTGGCATATTCGACAATGCTGGCCTCAGTGGTCTCGGGATCCGAGTCGAGATATTTCTTCAAGTCGCCGAGGAAATCTTCTTTTGCGCTCTCCTCGACAAAGAGTACACCCGGGATTTCTGGGAGCCAGACCATATGTCCGTTCCGGTCCTCGAGTACAGCCTCCAGGTCGGTGATGGACATTGTCTCAGTTCTGTGTGACAGTTCTCTGAGTGCACGTACGAATCAAACAGGACGACATACTTACTCGGGATGAGTCCATGTCATCTGTAAACCATTATCCGACTCGATGATGGCCGGACTCGGCCATTCAGTGTCGATGCGGTCCTTGAGCCCATACAGTACACTGAAGGGACCCAGTCCGCCATATTCGTCGCAGCCGAAATAATTTGCCAGCGGCAACTCGTCAGTGACAACCTTCCCTTCTTCATCGACACAGTCTCCTTTCAAAACCCAGTCGGTGATTTCGAGGTTTGTTGGTAACATCTTGCCGCGAAACTGGAGTGAGCAGTCAGTGTGAGCAACGAGGATACAATGAACAGAGAGTTACAAGTTTAACGATATTGAAGCAAGGAAAGGAGCAGGAATGGGGTTGACAACCGTCAAAAGGACAGAAACCAATGTATTTATACAAGCGCAGGAGAGGCATCAGCGCTCTTTCTGACACTCTGCCCAAAATTCGGTGGAACAATCTCGTTTGGCGGAGAATTCTAGATGCTTCTGATCTCAACAACCAACCGGAAGATTTTTTGGCCTGTGGCGTTGTCAGTATCGATGAAAACCCTGGAACGGGTTGAGGACACCAAGAATCTTACGTTCGCTTTGATCAGCGTCAGAGTTTCATTCTCACCCTGAACATCCTTTGTCGAGTAAACATTTCATCAGGTGGCGTATGACCCTACTTGGACGTGCTCTCGCCATACTTTGTCAGAACAGTCCATCAGACAGCTAGGACAGATACAACATCTTCATAGTTCAAGTGAGGTGCCGATACTGACTCGTTTGCAATTGAATTGAGATGTGGAGTAATACTTGAGACGAAATCGGGGAAGCACATCTCCGAATGTCTTCATCTTCCCCGCAGGATATCGTCATTGACATGGAACTCGGTTTTCCTGCGGCTGAAGGGTGTCATTTCGGTTGGTGTGAAACTCATCACGATCTCTCTATTCACAGGATCGGAAAGGAATGGAATCCTCCGCTCGGATTGAGCTTGCGTTGAATTTGAATCAAAGCTCAAACCGACACTCGCTCAGTGCTGTGTTCCTCAATCTGAATGGCTAGTTCATTTGTTGGCTGGCATTAATGTGCCTTGTGAACTTGACAAGTTGGCATTTCTGAATGCCTCTCCCCCAAGATTGGCACAATTACCAATCCCCAAAATCGATCTGGATCGGAATGTCATTCATTCGACACCGAGTTTTGACCATACCAAGTCCAACCAACCGGAGGATTTCCTGGCCTGTGGCGGTGCAATGATGAATGGAAGGCATCGAGTATAGAGGGGAGCCACCGGTCGTTGAGTCTGCTTTACGAGACTAGCACTTGAGCAGCTTGACAATGGGAATCTTACAGCTATTTCGGTAATGATAAACATATTGTGGAGTGACATAACGGAAATAACTTTGATTAGTCTTGTTTGCCTCCATTACTCTCAGAGAAATTGGTAAGGGAACCACAGTTACCTCAAGATAGGGCCTTGATTAAATGTGCAGAGGGTCATAGAGCTTGTTAGAACTTACAGCTGTTATCAAATGATAGGCCAGATCAAAACTCCTGTTCCTGGTCGGAGGTCAAATTTACCTGAGCTCTGACAGCTTCTGCTCCACAACCACCTTCAAACATGTCAGCTTGGAGTTGTGGAGCTATTTAGGGTTGAACTCCGCCAAACAAGGGCGGTTTTTCTAGTGGCCTATCAATTTGATAACAGCTGTAAGATATGGACCAAATTGCTTTCTCAGTGGTAGTTGGAGCAAGCCGGACCAAACATAATTATATATATCCTGGTGCTCTAAAATATGTCTATCGTTCCCAAAATAGCTATATGTTGGGTTCGATGGTTCGATCGTGATCGGAATGTCATTCGTTTGGCACAGCTTACCAACCGACCGGAGGATTTTCTGGCCAGTGGCGCTGCAATTATGATCAATGATAGCCGTCGAGCAGCTTGATGACGAGATCTTGATCAGAATGACATTCGTTTCGCACAGAACCCTAACTTGCCAACCAACCAGAGGATTTTCTGGTCTGCAGCGTTGCAGTGATCAATGAAAGCCCTGGAGTGACTTGAGGGCAATAGGAATCTCGAGTTTGGTTTGATCGTGATCCGCATTTCATTCGTCTGGTCTTCGCAACTCCCACCCATAGCAGCGAAGACAGAATGAAAGAAATGTCACCAGTGTGAATACCTGTCAATCTTTTGATTGAGTGAATGGAAAGTAGCCTCCATACTGACCATACTGATGATTCTTTGACAATGTGATAGGTACCGTCTCAGCACCGGTTTCCTGTTCAGGAGCCACAATCAACTATAAAGACACCAGTAGCTGGACCCTCCACTGTTCATCCGACAGACCAGCCTCTTCCAACAATGCCTAACCTTGTACATAAGCTCACGGACTACCCCGATGTCAAGTACAGCAAAAAGGCCGATCCATGTGAGCTATAGCTTGCTTTTTTATTGAATTTGCTTTTTAACTTGCATTTTTACAGACACCGTGGAGTGGTTCAGAACTCATGGACGTGTTGTACCTTCGTTTCCGGGAGACGTTCCCCTTGTCTATTTTCAAACTGTCGAGACCGATGTTACGACCAGTCTCCATGGTAAAAATGAGCCAGAGAGTACTGTGACGCCCGTTCAAGCTGATATTGGCGTCTTGCGAGTGAGTTGCATCAGTCCCAGATTTAAATGTATAATAATTTGGTGTTTAGCTCAAGGGCACTGTTCAAGGGAGCCACATTGCGATTGAAGCTGGATTGCAGCCTACCCCAGCGGTTTACTACAAACTAGGTGACCTCGTTGGTGATCTCAATTTGGGACACATCACCCAAACATTTGATGACAACCTCTTCTACAAAGGTTCAGTCACTATCCACAAAGGGGAGACTGATACTAAAGGTCTCTTTGACATTCTTGGAACGGTTGACTGGCTTGGGTTGGGCATGAATGTTGTTGGACAGGTCTTGCCTATCCTTGGTAGTACGTTATACTCCATTAATTTGCGGAAACTGTCTGATTTGGTCTACAGGTATTATTTAACTGATCCGCGTCGATACTTTCCTTCGAGCCATCACTTGCCTCGTCGTTTACAAATGTACTCACCGCGTTTCACGCCGAATTATTCCCACATCTTTTCTTTTTCATTACAATGGTGGATTCTGGCAGGTCAGAAATGATTTCTTAGGCTCCGTTTGGCTGCCACATCAAGATCATAAAATCACATCAAAATCAATTGCACGTGCCGGCAAAATCTGCCGTTTAGTTCCGACTCGGCAGCAAACTCAACCTGTCACCGTTGTTAAGGCGTGCAGGGCGGGGTCCCACGGTGCTCGCTCCTTGTACTACCTATAGAGGGCTCATGGAGATTTCAAATGCAATAAAACCTGGATATTTAGAAATATAACTTTGTCTGAAATACATTATAACAGCATTCACAATAGTTTGGGTAGTCTGAGGACGTGGCAGCTCTACTAGTGGACCGCTCTTCCTGCGCACAGTCACATCAGCCATGATGACACATGTCTCGAGTTTGAACTCCGCTAGAGCAATATTTCCGAAGATCACGTTTACATCCTCAAATGGAAGGTGTTGAGCGACATCACATCAAAATCGCGGCAGCCAAACGGAGCCTTATGCAAATAACTGCATCAAAACCGGTTATTTTTCCGGCATTAACGAGCTCTGTGTCCATTGGCGCGGGATCATGCTGTGGGATAGCTCACATGACTCGATCCGAGCCGGTCCGATCACATCGAGGCACACATCACAGTCAAGTGCACTGATGAGAGCGTATCCCCACTAGGCACCTCATCACATGCCCTTCGGCCGAGATGACAAGATTTCGGATTTATCAAACGACCAGTCACCGCGGACAATAATTTACATTGTGAGCGACAAACAGTGATGAACAGTATCTAGAAAAATGACAATAACCAATGACACCAGGGGCAAAGACTGAGGCACTCCATCTGGAGTGCATAAGAAGCACTTTTGATGCACTTTGCATTCATGTCACCGCCACGTGGCACAGCCTTTGTGTCCCATTTGGGCCTAGGCATGGGAACTAAATGCTCGACTGGGTGATGACACATTTGTCTGAGTCATTGTTATCCTGCATTTTTCTCAAGTCCCTCATTGGGACTTTTGAGGTTTTGGAAGCCTTTTATGGAGATCTATCACTACTTGTATATCACTACTTGTATCAAGGAAACCATGTATGCATCACACAGTAACTGGATTATGGTGTGCCTGATTGTTGGACGATATGGTGCAGTGGCTAGTCAAATGACAGCTCAAGCAGAGGGAAAAAGCGGAGTTTATTGGAAGAGTGAGCAAATGCTAGGGATACGGTAGATGAGGGGGGGATGCAAAAGCTAAAGTGAAACTACAGATCGGACAGGTATAAATAGTGTGTCTACAACAGGAACAACGGCCGAGGACCGGACCATACCGTTCAACACTGATGACCCTTATTGCTCAATAAATACAATATAGCTCAATAACAGCTAGATCAATGCCTACAGAGGCAAACAATGGACTTGTAAGAAATGACAGCAACAGTGAGTCAGATGAATGTGTCATCACCTAGTTGGGTATTTAGTTTCCAGGACTAGCCTCAAATGAGACACAAAGGCTGTGCCATGTGGCAGTGACATGAAGCAAAATGCATCAAAAGTGCTTCTTACGCACTCCAGATGGAGTGCCTCAGTCTTTGCCTGCGGTGTGACTTGGACCTGGTCCCTGTCCTAGACATCATAACTATAGCATACCACTAATCATAATCAACATCAGAGCTATGAAAGCTCTGGCATCTTTCTCATGAAAAGGTACAAATGGTACAGCAGATTCCATGAGCATTGAGCGAATAATGGTCTGAGAGGATAGGGCCAGTGTCAAATGCAAAGCAATAATGCCTGGGCCAGACCGAACGAATGAATCAGGAAATTGAAAAATACCTCCCGATTTACATCAATTGGCATCAATTGGACTGGGCTGAATGGCTTGCGTTGGCAGAGTTCAGTTACAACGACAAAGTCAATGCATCCACAAGGATGTCACCATTCTTCACTGATCATGGTTATCACCCATGGAAAGGGATTGAAGGGGCTGCAGGCTCACGCAATGAGTTGGCAGAGGAGTTTGCATCTAGGATGAAAAAGGTCCAAGATGAAGCAACAGCGGCGCTTGAAAAAGCACAGAAAAATATGAAAAAATATTATGATAAGAGTCACCGGCCGGCACCGGAGTTTAATATTGGAGATAAAGTTTATGTTGAGGCTAAAGATGTTAACATTGATAGACCCTCTAAAAAACTTAGCGACAAATGGTTAGGACCGTATGAAATCCTAGAGAAGCGAGGGAAAGCTTCTTACAAGCTAAAGATCCCAGGGATGGACAAGCGCTATCCAGTATACCACGAGTCACTCTTGACTCTATACAAGGAGCCTCCACCACATCAGAGAGAATTACGACCAGACCCTGTTATCATTGATGGGGAGGAGGAGTATGAAGTTGAAGAGATTGTCAAATCTCGGAAATGTGGTCAGGGTTATCAGTACCTGATCAAATGGAAGGACTATCCAATGTCTGAGAACACATGGGAACCGGAGCGTAATATCTTACCAAACGCTGCCAAGATCCTTGCCAAATACAAACAGAAGAACAACATCAACACAACTTCTGTTTTGGTACCAGTTCCAGTTCTCCCTTTAGGACATTGGGATTATTTGGTTAAAAGATACAAGACCAAAGAAGGATCCCAGTCTTAAAGCCTCAAGGCATTAGGACATGATAACACATGGCGAACAGACAACTAGCGCATTGTAGTGAAACAGGAAATAGGCGCAGAAACCAGATGGCACTTAGTAAAGAAGGTATGGGAACAGGTTGCTTAAGGCATGGTTGTAGGATGTTTTGCATTGTGGAAAACGAACAGTAGTCTCATGTTTACAAGTATTTAAGTAGTTAGAATATTGTTGTATTCTTTAGTCTTTCAATCTTGTTTCTCTACCCACATACTTGTCTGAAAACTCTCTCAGTGCACTTCATACCGTGCTCGTCGTTTTATGACACTGAGAAAGTAGGATTTAAGTTTAAGTTCTAACAATGCCGGCTGGAGCTTGAAATGTCCAGGCCGAACATATCCCCTTTGGGCTCTTTGATGATGGTGTCCAGAATTTCACTCATTCCCAACAAATGAGCCTCAAGATGGGGACTACCTAGCTTTAGCCTAGGTGAGACTTTGAGAGATGGATTCAAGCCTTGTTCAAGATAAATCCTAGCCTGGTCCCTGTTACAGGTCATGTGGTCTACACGTTGTTTATTCTCTTGGCACAGCTCTCCATCCAATAATTCAGAATATGAGATACACGATGTGTAGTCTCCCCAGTCAGAAATTTCGAGACCATCTGGGCATGCTTCAAGGCTTGCCTGTTTGGTGAAGATTCTTCCCATGTTGATCCTTATGATGGAAGAGATAAAACAACAGATCCCCAATCGACCACTGGAAATCGTCAACCAGAAGGTCCAAAGTTTCTGTTCCCAGGTCAGATAAGGACACGTTACGGGATTTGTGGCAGGATCAGTAGAAGCTGATGAATTAGGTCTAGGTGTGAATGATATTTTTGGCATGAGAGGTGCAGGAATTGGTGTGAAATATGTATATCCAACTGAGTCAATGCACCAGATATGGAAACTGAGATGCAATGTTGTGGTGGATGGAGACAAAATACAGTCAGAACGCCACATTGAATGTGCCTGGTCAGCAGCGATAAACTCAAGACTAGAAGAAGATCAGATGCTCACTAACGCATTCTGGCACCAGGGAAATGCTCTATCAAAGGACATAGTTCTTGAAACATGGAGCGGGACCCTAAAAAATCAAAACTCTCTCCCAGCTGACTGGATACGGCTTCCCGAGGTTTTAGTGGGTATAGGACAACAAGGAGACACCAGCCAAAGATGATGATGAAACAGACAGTGAAGTCGATGAATCTTTCTCATCTCTTGACTATGGCTGATTGTTCGAGTCCCACACTGCTGCCAAACCAAATGGTGGCGTGCGTAATGCATTACCTTCGGGGGTGGAAACCATGCGCTGAATTTGAGGTTTAGAGTCCTCATTATTGCTATGCTGACACCCGGGAGCTCACCAAGCGAGCTGCCCGTGGTGTCGATGTCATACACCAAAAAGAAAAAAGAAATATCTATATCCAGACTGATTCTGTGGTGTCTGGGGCACTGAGACCGAAGGAAAATGGCTCCCTGCTGGAGGAGCAATGAACATGTAAGGTAATCCATATGGGCCGTATAGATATGGATTCTGCAGCTGCTGAGGGGTTTCAGGAGGACTATAAGGGGCATTTCTTCATCAGAAGGCCCATCAGACTCATCCTGGTCCATCCCGTCCTTGTCAACACGACAGAGAAAGCTTTGGGAAGCAGGATTATGCAGGATGCGCTTAAGCACTTAATCACATGTTTCGCCGATTCTTGGCTTCATTGACTGACTCTGAATATCGTGAGAATTGGGGGCTTACGGGTTGCTAAGCGTAACAGGGATCAGGCGTTATATTAGATACTTGCTTGCAATGTCAGCTGATATAATTTTTTGCCTGACTAGTGAGGCTAGATAAATCCTATGTTCTTTTTCCATCATTTGGCTACATGGCGTGCCGAAGGGCCGGATCCCGAAGCTCTCAGGGTCATTTGAAATCATGGCACGGGGAGTTTCGCAGCACGTGGGGAATGCATCGCTTCCTGCATGTTCGAGTTCGTGGCTGCGCTTTTTACGTATTTTGACATGTAAATCCAGAATGGGAAACTTCCAGCAATATGTGAAATGGATATGCTTTGGGACCATCTCCAGGGCTTTATGGACACTTTGAAACCAGTGGGAGCAATGGCGAGGTCACTGGAAGGGACCCTGCCCATCATCATGTAAGCATTTTCATGGCTGTCAATCAACATCGAGGGCCAACCTTTCGCAAAATTTTGGAACAAGACACTTTAGCAAGGTGGTAACAATGGTGAGGGATATCAGATTTGGGGTTGTCACAGATTCAGTCTCATTTCCATGGATTGCTGGATTTGAATTGTTGCACTTTTTAAAATCTGTACTCAGCATTTTTTGCTTCTTACTTTTATGTATTTTATGTATTTTTGCGCTTGTTTGCATTTGTACAAGCACTGCAAGTATTTTGACAATTTACTGATGCACAGTACAGTACAAATTCAAAAATGAGTGCACAGATAAAAGTTGACGACAGCTCCACAATCCACAGAACCTGTTGGCTTGTCAAATTGAAAGTATGTAGATGAGAGTAAGTATGTACAAAAATGTATCACTTGACAGTGTTTCAACTATCCACGAGCAGCTCGAATCACTGGGCTGTTGTGTAATTGATCTTAGCTGTGGTTACTGTCCAGGTATGCTTCAGAGTTCTGAGCATATACTAATTACTTTGAGTGAATATCATGCTTCACAAGCGACACCTCACCAAACACTTCGCTTATCACAAAAGGCGATAGATCCGAAAGCTCTAAACTCAATAAGAGTTCAACAGTCTGAATGTGTCACAAAATTTCAGCGCTATTTACTATTGGAATATGAGAGATGCAGTGGTGACTGATTAATCTTGTAATGAACTGTTATTAGACTGCCTTGATACTATGCTGTTCGTTCTGTCCAAAAATTCAACCCATTTAACAAGATTGAGTCTGTAAGCCCAACTGTAAACATGACCGACTCAACTGTGCGGAAATCATTTTCACCACAGTTGGGAAATTCAGGACATCCAACAGTTCGGAAATTCGGACATTCCACAGTTGGGAAATTTGGGACATCCAACAGTTCGGAAATCATTTTTTGTACAGTTGGGGAATTGTGTTTCCACAGTTATGAAATCATGCTTCCAGCTCAGAATACATTGTAGCCGGAGAGCGCACTACCATAACTGGTAAGGCGCCGCTGGCGCATGTCACCCCTTTTGGAAAGTAGCGCTTGTTGATCAGCCAAGCATGTTAATGAATTCATGCTACTGTAACTAGACCTCTTATTAGGGATAGAACTCTGAAGAGCGGTGATAATGTGCTCTCAATGGTAGTGCTCATTGCTTGGCTTAGCTTGCTGAAATCAATGTCTGAAAATTCGTGAGATGTAACTTGTGATGTGGGACCTTAGTAGGTTCAGGTTAGTGAGGCCTGATCAGCAGTGAGACAGGTTCAAAATGTTTATCTTTCCTGCTCCCTCACCAGTGTGATGCACAATATCAAGTCTTGCGGCTCTCTAATGACATAGTATGACCAGTGAAATTCTCCGACTACAAGTCCCCTGAGCATGGTACATCGAAAATGAAGTCTATTAGTGTGATTAAATCGACAACTATGGTATGATAAAGTATAAGACCCCTGAATATTAAGATGCTATAGCTGCGCAGAAGGAATAATGGGTATCGTGGTGTCCAAGAAAACGTAAATAATTAAGATGAATGTCCAGTCAGGGTATATGAAAAAGAGGGACAGAAGGAGAGGAAAATGGAATGGAAATAAGCAGCGCAAAATGAGTGTAGAAATGAGGTGGAATGATAGTGATGGCCCAATCAAAAGTCGAAGTATCGTGGCTTCCAGTGTTTGGATGCTTCGTTTGGCCTAATTGGTGATATAGGAATCACTGAGGAAGTCGATGGGTTAGTCTCTGATGGTGGTGTAGCAGCTCGAGTCAGATGAGAAGACCAAGTTGACATTGAAAGTGCTGACTGCGGGCTATAACCGGAGTCATCATGGTCAGAGTTGTCAATGATGATGACTTCATCATCATTTGTCTCATTCTCTTCCACCTGAGACTCTACTGTGTGACAATAATAATGAGCTAATAAAGCAAAAATCTGCTGTCTACTCACCCTTGATACGCTTGCTCCGGCGCAGTGCTTTTGGCTCATCTTTCTCTGGCTCTGCTTCACTCTCTGGCTCCAACTCAGAAGACTTTCGTTTGGATTGAGAAATAGTGCTGGCTGGCAACCAGCTTCGAATAACATTGACTGGGATCTTGTATCGTGCAGCTAGACAGCTGAGGTCATTCTTTCGTACAAAAGGTCAAGTTGAGCCACGTACTGAGAATGATTGTGTTGTTCCACCAACCAGTATTAGTCTTGCTTTTGGGATAATGCATGATTTGTTGGCCAGTCGGATAATTGACTTCACCAGGAATAGAACTGTGGCGATTTTCGCAGCTCACCAAGACAAAGGGTGCCAAATGATGTTGAATCTCAGGGTCCCTGGTGTTATTAAAAGCTGGATTGGGCTCAGCCTCGAGGCTCTGGAAGTATTCCATCAGCTCTGGGAGGACTGATGTTATCAACGCAAGAACATCATCAGCCGTCGACTCCCTGGGAATGGAAAAGCCACCAGAATATTCATCAGCCTGTGCAGCCAGTTTGAGCTGTAAAAGCTCTGAGACACCTGCTCAGCTTGGGACAGAATCATTGACAAGCCGCCTGTGAGGTATGATCCCTGACTCATCCTGAAATCCAGATGTTAGAGAATATCCTGTCAACCAAAGGTGATACATACAACCTCAGTGCCTTCATGGAGCATGAGTATAGCACCAGCACGCAAGACGGTGTCTGCAGGACGTCCAGATGAGGGCTGATCAACATTCAGCAGTGAGAAAGGTTCAAACATTCAAAGAAGGAAGTGGAAACAAACCTTGCTGGCTTTTCCCTTGCCTTTTTCCCCTTCTGCTTGCCAGAGCCATGGCCGAGTCCTTTGCTAGGAGCACTGCGTTTTTTGTACTGACAGCTTCATTTTTGGCCTTCTTGACCAGCTTTTCAAGGGCAAGTGAGCCAGAATAGCCACTTGCTTGCTTCATCGAGCTCAGAATAGCATCTGATCTCATTGAGACATGAGCCTTGGCTGGTGGAGATTTTGACTTTGAGCGGGGCGAGCGGTCGTCATCCTCATGGTCGGAATTGTCAGATTGATTGGTATGGTGAGGATCTTGCTCATTGTCAGATGACATGGTGTAAAAGAGTGGTATCATGTTCGATTGAATCAAAGGGAATGGAATGGGTAAATGAGATGAAAAAACAGAAAAGAAAGATGTTGTCACTAGGTCACAGGTGTCACTATCTACGTGTCCGAATCACTTTCTTCCTTGCTAGTTGAATCATCCTCTCAAGACTCCAGAATATTATTCATGATTGCCAAAGCACGGCCCCAGAGGTCTGCATGAGGCTTCCAAACCAGGTGAGGCAGCTGAACATGAAGCTTTCTAGATCCACGCCGTCCTGCAAGTATAATCTCATATGGCGGATACTGCCCATCCTCCCACTCCGTTGGTGCAAGCCCAAAACCACCAGGGATTATATCTTGCTGAGACGACTCAAGAAGTGCTTGCTCAAACGTCACCATGTCATCATCATCTGGGAAGGGACACTTGTGTTTCGGGACAGGTACAGCATCATGCAAGAATTGCGAGTTGATGTCCTCGTCAATGTGATTCAGAAGGTCTGAGATGTCGATTGATTCGTTGTTATCTTCTTTATAGCTATCAGTCACCAGTACTTGGGCTGCACTAAATCTCACATACCGCCTTCGCTTCCCGAAAGTCCCCTGCCACTTTCACTTCCAGGGTGTTCTGAGCTTGGAGCTTCCATCTCAGAATCTGAGTCTGAGTCTTCATCAGCTGGATGACCAGCGCCAGTTTGTCCTAGCTGACATTGGATGGGATGTCCTTCAACACCTGGAAACTTGTCGAGATAGGTCCCCTCAGTAATCTGGCCTAAAAGTCGCATATCCTGCATATTCATGAGCGAGATCCATCAATTTTGCTTGCACACTTACCATGGGGCTTCTATCATGGCCTTCACCGGAGATGGGATGACCGTTCCAGTTATCCACAAATGTCTTGCAATCGTGGTTTATATCATCAAGGAAAAGATAATGTAAAAGCCAGAGATGCTTCTTGTTTGTGATTTCGAGTTGGTGTCGGCTCTCCAATTGATAGAAAAAACCACGCCATGCACGGGCAAATTGAGTCCCAACTTTGACCCAAATACGCTCAATACGAGTGTTATGTGTGGATCTAGTCGAAAAATCAGCATGTGAGTAACAGGTTGTGAAAAATTACAACGTACGACCCCCATATGAAGCTTGCACGATTGAAACCGCGCTTCATTATCATGAAGACAGAAACATCGTGGTTCTCCCCACCACGATCGCCACGAACCCTTGACGGACAGCCATGCAGATGTACAGCCTTCATAAATACTTCAAGGACTGTATCAGCTCTGTTATTGGTACTGGCTTCCATTCCAACAATCTAGAGGGCTATTTCAGCTAAATGCAAGACAATTCAAAATTGACCATACTGTTCGATCATAGCCATCAATTATGCCATGAATGACGATGCCCCAGTGTATAAGCTTATGATGACCATCTAAATGCCAGAGGGAGTTTGGGCGAGAGACAGAATATTTTTTGCGAGAGACTGGATTTCGTGTCCGAATAACACACCCAAGTGGATTGGTACGGTCAACCGAAGCCTTCACCCTGGCCTTTTGGACTCGTAGACCATGTTTGCGAAGAAATCCAACCAGGTATCGAACTCCAGCCTCTGGATTGGTCTCAGTGAAGGTCTTCACGAGAAGATCGAGATCATTATCGGAAATTTCGCTGAATTTATGGTCGACTCCGAACTCGTTGAGATAATATGTCAATGTGTGTCGGTGAATATTCATGGCTTTGGCAAGTTTTGTCAGAGGAATTCTGCATTGTGGTGACATGGCTTGTTGCAGGATTTCAAGATCAGGAATCTTGCAGGGCCGTCCAGGTCTCCCAGTATGCTCGACCTTGTATGCAGATTTCTGGGCTACATGAGATTCATCACTAAGCAGAAATGAGCCAGATAACTTGGCCAAATGCAACTGAAATCATACCGCTCTTTTGCTTGAACTTCCTCTTGTTCGAGAGCATTGATCAGAGCTGCAAAATGTTCCGCCAAGTCGTTGACCCAGACATCTGGAATATTCTCGACTGGAGCATGCTCACTGAGCGCACAAATCAATGGCAGGGCGTCTTGCATTATGGTATCAGCATGATAATGGATTCAGTGCAGTTCACTCTTGGATTGAATTGCAATGGTGGCATGGTGTGAAATTTCATGTAGAATATCATGGGCATAGAGTACATTGGCTGAGAATGGTTGGTCAGGTATTTCTGGGAATTCCATGAGAGTCGTGGTCAAGTCGAAGGAATGTTTGGCTATGTATATCGACACCTTTGTCCCATCCACCATGGCGGTTGAAAACACAAATCAGGTTGCTCTCAAGAAGGATGAGAAATACTGGTTAGATGACTGTGTGATGGTTTTTCGGGTTTGCCATATTTTTTTGCATTATGATTAGCTCTGATCATTGCATCGATAGGTTGACAATACCCTCTTCCATCTACCCTGAAGCGCCTTGACCCTGGGATCTGTGGGTTGGGGAAACATCTTAAGCTGCCCTCCACGCCCTGACAGCGACAGGACTGAAGTGCATCCAATTGATTTGACTGGCATCGTCACCAAGTTCCAGTTCAAAGGCATGCTTGAATGGTTGTACAAACAGTATGCTTGGACTGCTGGCCCTCGAAACAAGTGAACTGATTATTTTTGCAGACCATGGGATTTTCCAGGCGAATTTGACGACAATGAAGAATTGCTGATTGGTGTGCTCAAGATGAGTGACCAATGGCTTGTCCCCAGAATGAAGGAGTATGTGGTCAAAAAATTGTCGACCAAGGGGCTTCATCCGGCTCGTCTCATAGAGCTTTCGCGTCTCTACAAGGTACCAGAATGGGTTGCAGATCCACTGGAAAGCCTTATTCTATATTACCCTCTTCGAATCCTGTCTGACAATGATTGCAACAGAATCGGGTTCGAGACCTTTATGGTGATCAGCAAGGCAAAGGCAGAGATTGAAAAAGAGAAGAAGACCATTGCCTTGGTCCCCAGTCTTGATGTTGATCCACAGGAGGGTTGCACACGCCAGAACCATAGTCAATGCCTACGTCTCTGGAGCGCCTATTGGAGACGAGAAGTGTCTGATGTGATCCTCGCACCCGACCATGTTGGGAGCCTGGCACATATCGAAACCCGAGTTTTCACATACAGCCAGCATGATCCCCGGTTGAATGTGGCCTGTAAAGAAGCATTTTTCAAGGTTATCAGGGACAGCGAGGTCTTCAAGAATGAGAGACGCATCCTGAATGCAGCCTATCGAAAGACCAGATCCTTTTTCATACTTCCCCCTGTCAATTCAGAAGCAGCTGGGGCAGAGAATGCAATGGACACAGCGTAGAAGGTTAAACATGCTTTATTCTGAATGGCTAATTACATTGTCGACATATTTTCTTCGAATTGAAATGTATTTAGAATCTATTGATCTTGAGCTTTGAGACAGAATACAGAGGAAGAAATTTACCTAGACCACATTCACGACCGCTGACCATAGACGTAACCCATGACCATGGCATGGTGAATGTGCCGTGGTTGATGGATGATGTCGTATTTCTGCAGCCTGCAGAATTATACGGTCATTATTCTCACCTTGGAACAGGCAAGATTCTCACCTTGAATAGAGCTGAAACTCTAATCCAGTGTAATCGGCAGAGGCTGGATCCTGTGGGACGACCAAATTGTTCGTCTTTGCTCTTGATTTGGCTTGGTATAGGCACTAGAATTAAAAATGAGATTTGCCTATCTAGGATCCGAGAGTAAATGTGCAGAGAAAAAAGCAGAAAAAAAGCCACGTCACCACCCGGCGCCTGCTGTTGGTCCAGAAGCCAGCTCATAGACGTGAAAGGGATGGGGAATCTAGGGTGATCATGGACCTCAGGATAGTGATATAGAATAATACCTCAATATTGCATCCATGCACCTTGAAGAGCCTCGAAAAGGTAGACCAGGTCCAGGATACTTCTCAGAAAAGACCATGGGAGAGGCCTTTGATGCTCCAACACAGCAAAAAGCCTGAGATTGACAAGTAATATAGACAGCTTTGAGCATTTCGGAATGTTGTTACAGCGAGACTGCACAATGACTGACGATGTCATCGTCGAGAGGGAGTTGCGAGGCAGTCACGCGATCCCGGATAGCCGGGCCGGGCAAAAATTTCACATTTCCCAACTGTTGGATGTCCGAATTTTTGAACTGTGGAAAAAGTAATTTCCCAACTGTGGAATGTCCGAATTTCCGAACTGTTGGATGTCCCGAATTTCCCAACTGTGGTGAAAATGATTTCTGCACAGTTGAGTCGGTCATGTTTACAGTTGGGCTTACAGACTCAATCTTGTTAAATGGGTTGAATTTTTGGACAGAACGAACAGCATATGATACTACAGGCTTATATACTAATAGCACTCATGACTTCCAACATTTACTCAACCTATTCACAAGTAGCTCGAGCGAGGAGACTCCTGTGCTTAGTTCCCAAACATAGACCTGAACTACCAGCTCTATGCTGGGACTCCTGCTCTGGCCTCTTGTGGGATCAGTGGTGTTTGAACGTCGCAGCCCGCTGAAGATGGTCAGATGCGGATGGTATTGGATTATTAGTATGTCAATGATCAAGACTGAACATCAAGTAACTGTTGGATATCATTAGGTCTGAATACCGGGCCATTGTTACAAGAATCTGACATAAAAACCCAGGCCAGCAAATGCAACTACAACATACACAAAAAGATGCTTCCAATGCATATTTTCCATTTCACAAGGAGCTTGAACGAAGATGCTACTGTGATAGCATTTCTTACTTCATAGAGATCCAGGCTATGTTCACTCAATTGAGGTCTATGATGGGATTACTGTACTCCTCCATTAGTCCACACCTCATCACTTTGTATGCCTATATGTTGGTCCACATCCACTACTTTGTCACTTCATTGTCTCACTGATCTCTTCCACAACCCTCAAGATCATTGAGTAATTGACCATGATCATCATTTAGAACAGTGCTTGGAAAATTCAAGCGTGAGATGGGGAATCAAATACAAGTCCAAAAGATCCATAGATCTCAGATGCCGCACTGGATGATGATATTGGAGTGATCATCAGCAGTGAAAGGATATATTTGACAAGATATTCCAACTGGAACCATTGGATCATTCTTTCATAGGTTGGAAGTTGGTCTCAAACCTGAATAGAACAAAAAGGGTCCACAGCACCTAGAAGAGTCAAGACAGCATGAGCTTTGAGAGTCATTATGTGTCAATATAAACATCTTGGATAGCATACCCTGACACCTGTCCAGATGACATACTGGACTGTGATATTGTAAGAATCAGAAGCACCAGCAGCTGCAGGATAGCTTTGTCAGCCATGAGCAAACTCAACATTGCAGAGAGTATATGTAGTATTTAAATGTTGAGTGGTACACCCAAGTTGAAATTACACCACTAGACAAGGACACTTTGTTCTATGATAGGAGTTCACC
This sequence comes from Mycena floridula, assembly GCA_029320655.1. NCBI lineage: Eukaryota > Fungi > Basidiomycota > Agaricomycetes > Agaricales > Mycenaceae > Mycena > Mycena floridula. Next base: position 737,523 of record JARIHS010000027.1, read on the forward strand.
ATACAGAGTCTACCTCATTCAAGTTCTTAACCAATTTAAATGGCATGAAAAGCAATGTATTCAGGGAAATCATATTCAACTGCTAGAACAAGAACCGCAATACTCGAGAAACGGTCTTCCCTCAGCCAAACTCTGACAACACGCAGGATTGTTGAAATCTCAAACGAGACAGCTGCCCAGCAACAAAAGAAATCGACAAAGCTCTGGAAACCAAAACCAACAGACCAGAACATGTGCCAGTCAACGTGAAAGAAAGTCTGATAATCATGGCAGTCATCTCATAGGCGTCAGGTTTGGTTGGTTGTCCTCTGAGTGGGTGAGTGTTGGTAGGAGCTCAGCGAGTAACCCTCCAATCCGAACACTCCGTCTCTTTATTAGCTAATCCCACTCCCGCCCAGCGCCATGTCCCGCCGACATCGTGCGCATGTCTTAAATTGGGAGACAGGGGCAACGTCAGCCACGGTCCTCCTGCTCCCTCGAACTTGATGACGTAACTGAGTAGCTCGAATAACCAGTTGACTTCGCCTCCTCCTCTCCCTCTTTTCAGGTCGGGGCACGAACGGTGAGTGATACGTCCGACGCGTTGAAGGCAGTAAAGCGGGCCGAATCAAAGCTCGACGAGCAGGAGGCGGAGCAAAAGATGCGTCAGACAATGGCAATTCCGACCTCGGAGGAGATTCAGATTGTATTGAATTGCTATCGCTCTCATCCCCTTACTGTATTCTCAAACTGCCCATGACCCTACTCCTTACCCACTGGTGCCTTTTCTAGGATCGGTGACGGTAGGGAGCCATATTTCTGTCAATACAATGAGTACGGAATGAGCGGATGAAAAAGTGGACGCACGAATAGCCTGAGCCATTTCTCTTCTTCTCTTGCTTCTCTTGGTGCCTCCTGAAAACTCGAAACTCAAACAAAAATCAAAAAAAGGTCATCGTCGTCATACTAATGGTAGTGCAGTATGTCCGTGATATAGACTATTGGTATTATGGTATATAGAAGTGTTTGAGGATTGACTCAATGGTTTTTGGAGGGAAGACGACTCCAACAGAAGGCCAAAAAGGATTCAATATTCATGACCATTGGACTGTAATGTTTACCCTTGGTAAGACATGGGTGATATGGAGATGTGGCTCAATTGGCATGAGAGCACTTTCTCGCAATGTCTCTCAGATAATCCTTTGAACTCGAAAATGGATGAGGAGTGAGGATTTGAACTGGCCAAATGCAAAAAATACTCAAGCTCAATGATTTACACACAAGAAGGGGAATTTGGGTGCTAGTTGATGCTATACATAGGTCCTATTTGTGCAAAAAGGAGGTGGGGACCCAGGGACGGAGTGTGGCGCATACAGATCTTTTTTAGACTAATTTTTGCATTCATACACATTTGCATTTGACATCCATACTTATGTTTTGTCGTACTGATTCATACATATTTTCTTTGCTCATGACTATTGGACATGATTGCTACCTAGGCTCTCAGGGGTTGTGATAGGAGGGACAAGAAAGGGTGTGCTCTGGCGACTCTTCAGACTTCAACCTAGGGACATTGAACACAAGTCCAAAAAAATACGACCTTCAATGTATAAAATGATGATGCTTTAAGAAGCATTACCTTCAAGGATGCACGTATTGTGTCATGTTCATCAAGATATTCAAAGTCGAGCCAGCCAAAGCAACTTCCACAATCAAGTAGATCATGAAATAAAGAATTGCTGGAAGTGAGCAGTAACATTTGTATATGTAGTGAAGTTCTATTGACTTCTTGTATCATCAGGATTTGCATCAACAAGATAATCCCAGTCTACATAATGGAATTGAACACAAGTTCAAAAAGCTTGTTTTCGCCTCTGTAATGGACCATGATATTGTGAGAGAATCATGGTGCACCAAAAGGATGTCTTTGTGAGAATGTTTAAAGCGGTGCTGCTGGCAAGTCGATTCTTTCTATAGGTCGGCAGAGATACTATAGGACAGTGTGATTTCGGACAATGGTGTACTGAAAGATGAGCTCATCTGACTATGCAGACTTTAGCGGATCGTTTTGAAAGCGGCAGAAATGATGAGATTTTTGAGGCAAATGAGAGTGAGTATGTATAAAAATTTGCTTTGACAACCAGACCTTGTATCACAATCAGCCTGAACAACCAAGCTGTTGTGCAATTGTGCAATGAATTTTCAATCATAGATCTCAGCAGTACTTCCTGTCCTGGTCAGTCTTTTAGGGTCCTGAGCATGAGCATACCAAGTACTTTCAGATAACATCGGATAGTTACTTTGAGCCAACATCATACCTTGAGTAAGAGCTCACTTGACACCTCACTTGAATGATCAGAACAGATCTGAACCCACCAAGGGGTTTAACAGTCTGAACCTGTCACAAAATCCGAAAGTATGTTGATACCAGTGTGAAAAACGTTCAGTATTTTTCCCAGTATTCACAGGGACTCGAACGAGAAGACTCCTGTGCTTATTTCTCAAACCCCAGCTCATATCCACTAGAACCAGGTCTACTCTGCATCAGCAAAATGGCATTTAGCTTGTGTGTATTTTGCGTATTCCCGCTTGGCACAAGCGGAAAAGCGACAAGCGCACAAGTTCACTTGGACCTTTATTGCTTTACACCTGGAAAAGGGTATTCTTCGGACTTCCTTCCATACTTGTTAACTGGAATGATCCGCGTGTGATATTTTTCCAGAATGCCGGGTCCCGCGTTGGGCGCTGCAGCCACGTGCATGATGGTGTGATGTTGATTTATTTCAAACCCCGCCGTTTCGCATCTTAGTTCGCCTTCCCCTACCATCGCAGTTCCTTTCGGAGTCTCTGTTCCCTTCCGGGTGCTGAGAGCTGAACGTAGGTTGGTTATTTCTCTGTTCCTTCCCTTGCTGGCAGCTCTTCTAGGTCACTCTTGTCGTTGGGTCATCTGGTGGTTCCCTGTTTTATTGCAGGCTGCCTATTTCTTGTCGGTGTCAACTCCTATTGCACTGGGGCACAATCTGGTTGCAGGTGAATCTTTCTTGGTTGACTATTCCCCCTTGACCTGCTCATTTTAGAGTGTTCATTGGGCAAACATGGAACAACTACAATTGAACAAGGGTCTGTTTGTTCAAATTGTAATGCTCTGCCCGTATAAATGTAGATATTCATTCCTGTATTGATTTATTCTGCTGTCGCTTGTCTCACTTTTTCTCACTTTTTGCGCTTTTTGCGCTTTTTACGCTTGCCGAGACCGAATCTGTGCTTTTTTGTAAAACGGACATGTCCATTGACGCTTGTGCGCTTTTTGCGCTTTCCGCGTATTCAAGTGTATTTAAGCGTGTCGTGCTACTTGTACAAGTTGAAAAAGTTATTTGTCATCTTGCTGATGTGGCACTCCTGCTCTGGCCCTTTGTCCAGTGGTGTTTAAAAGCTATAGCCCACTGAAGATGGTCAGATGCGGATGGCATTGGTAGTATCACAATGATGCTATGCTGAGGCAGACTGCAGAGCAACGTCAAGGCTCTCAGTACTGTGGAGCAACTGTTGAATATCATTAGGTTTGAATATCGGGCAGGTGTTGCAGAATCCAGCCTAAATGAAGAGCTCGCGGCAATAAGGGCAGAGGCGAGCAAAAGCAGATATAATGTCACACAAAAAATAAAAAGATTCTTTACAGCACAAATCATGAATTCACAAGGAGCTCGAACGAGGGGACGGAGTTGATTACTCTAACTGGGGAGCAGAGACGGATCCGAAGAAGCAGTCGGAACAGATCGGGTGAGGTCGGGAGGCAGCGGTAACCATCCCGGTTGCTCAACGTGGTCAACGCGTCATGTCACGTATGTTACATTTTCTTTCAAATAAATACAGAACAATAGTCCGTTTCCTTTTGGGACCATAACATGCTAATAATTCGATATGTTTAACTGCTGTTCAAAAAGAGATTCTTCGCCCGAGCAACTGTTTCAAGTGGGTCGTGATGCAGGTTTGTCCTCGGAAGTCCATTTTTGGCAACTTCTTTTCCTTCAAATGCATCTGTAGCTTTCGGGTACTCGGGCATTTAGTTTGACAGTTTTATTGCATTTCTACGTGTCTGACCTGTTGTTCTCCTTTTGTGCCATGAAATCTGATTTCAAGTTGCGATGGCCTCACTGGCTCATCTTTCGAATCCAGTTGACCAGGCTCCTGCAGTCCTTCGAAACGCCTCTCGATTTTCACATTCAACTGCCCATTCATCAGTTTCCTATGATGTTCAAATCAACCAACAAACTACACTCTCTAGAATGTACCGGTTCAATGAACCTGGCACATATATTGAATATCCCGAAACCGGTGAAAAGCCAGTCGGATACCTATTTCGCATGGATCCAGATGATTGGGGGCTTCCAACACATAACTTTGCTTACAGCTTGGGATCTCCGGGCGGTTATAGCGAAGAAGGAAAACATCGGAATGCCATTCATATCTCCGTACTGCGAAATTCAATGACGCAGGAGCAAGTGTCCTGCTCTGAGACTCACTATACTTGTAAGGCGTACATTGAGAATCCATTCTATGAGAAACTGACAAGATATAGGTCACGGCGTCAAAGTTTGTCCGCATGGAGATATGGACAAGTTCTCTGCGCCACATACTGTAGCAACCCAAGAGAATGTTGCTTCACGTCTTGCTAATGATCGTGATAGTCGTCTGATGTATGCCTCTCCATCAGCAGATATTTTTGCCAAGACACAGGCATTTATTACTGCCTTGCGTCGCGGTGGCTGTCATGCTGAGCTTCAGGAGCATACACCTCGTTTACCATCTGAGGTGGAAATTCAGCAACAAAACATGGCATTCCAGCGTGGTTATCATGACAAAGTTGAACGCTGCAAAGGACGTGCTATATTTCAATTCGACAATGCTGGAAAACCCTTCATCAGGTACGATATTTCAAGCCTTCATACTGTATTTGAGCTAAGTCAAAACTAAGCTGTCAACACTATGATCCTGATATGAGTCGTGACCATCTTGTTCAATATCTTGATGACTCATATGACCTTGACTATCTTGAGGCTGTCCTTGAGGAGGATACGGATGGGATTGGGCGCATTGGGCGTGGAGCTGAAGCTCTAGGCTATGGTCCACGTGTTGATTGCACTACCATCACCAATGCTTCATCTCAGCGAGCCTTCTGTCGTATGTCTTCCCTTGGATTCTGATATTTTACCTCTCTTATTCCCCATAGCATTTGATCATCGTACATCTGATGGGTTCCTTGAACAAGCTACCATGGTACGAATGGAATGTGGAGTTAAAGTTGGGATATTCCAACCACTGGAGGCCCATCGTCGTGCATGTCCATATGTCTTGGTCACTGTAAAAGGGGTTCATGAGCATCCAATTCCTCTTCCTTTGAGGACTCCACCGGCCGCCAAAGCCATTGTACTCGATCTCATTGACAAAATTGGTACTGAACTTGCTGACCTAACGACGCGTCGTTTCCTGCGTCACCCAGCGGTTCGAGCATATCTCCAGGAGACATTCCCAGGTGAGGTTGCACCAAACTTCAGCCAAATTCATGTCTCCTTGGCGAATCGTGCTCACTTATCATCCTACATTGACAAGGCATCCAAGAAGAAATTTCCCTTTGGAACCGGATGGGAAGGTATGGAATCACTTCATGCCTTGTATTCTGTAATGTCTCAAGCTTCTACTTCTAGGGGTTAAACACCTCAAAGAGATTCAAGATCGTGCTGGAAACCCCAAAGCAATATATGTCCGTCCCATCATTGACATTAGTGCCGCTGGGGTTGTACATGACATCCAAGACAAAGAAACCACTGCGGCTTCAGGCCAAGACCTTCGCATTATTGTTTGCATGACTCGAAAGCAAAGTCACCGGCTGCTCAAGGCACAATACCTTCAGGGAGATGTCGCATTCAAACATGTAATTGGATTCAAAGAGTTTGAGTTAGCATCCTTGAACCGGGATGCAAATACCAGTGAGTGCTTCGAACTCAAATTTGTTCTGACAGTCATTTCCTCCATAGGCCTTGTCTTTTGTCGTGTTTTTATCACTAGAGAAACTGCATTCTCCCATTGTCTTGTCTTTGACGCGATCCATGAGATTGTCAAGGAGGATACAGGCTGAGATCTGCGCTGGCGACATCTGTCTGCATCTTCAATAGATGATTTCAATGACTGTATCCTTCAGTTTACAGCTGATCAACATGGTGGCCAAGCCAAAGGTAAGTCGTCAATTTGTTTCTCAGTTTCTCTAGCGAGAAATAGCACCTCACATGAATAATATAGGTTTAGGACTCCATCTCCAGAAACTTGCTCAGATGATGTCTCATCAGATGGATCTCCATGAACCCCATCGTCGTGTAGCATCATTGTCCCCCTACAAGCATCTTCATCGAATCTTCTGTCTTTGTGTTATTCATATTCTGCACTACATTCGTGAGTGCAAGGGTGTTACTGAATCTGTTCGACAGAGCATGCGTAGCCCATGTGCATTGAACATCCAGATTGGAAAGGCGCCATACAGGCTATCCAGACTGAAGGCAACAAGTAGGAAAAGGCAAGTCGTATCTTTGATATATCTACTTTCAACTAATTTGAGACTAGACTGGGTCAAGAACAAGGTTCACAGTCATTTCACATTCGAAGGAATGTGTTGGGAGAAGAGCTGGATTCCGCTTGCAGTGTGGCGCGCAGGAGATTCTATCAGTAACCTGATTGAATCAGTTCACTCTGATGTCAACCAGGAAGGAAAGGGCTGTTCGCTGCTGGGTGCCATTGAGAAAGGTCACCATTTCGACTCAATGAAGATGTCTACCCTTGAGGTAAGCGAGTTTGCTACTCAATTAATTCTCTACATCTCGAACTGGTCTGTATAGGCCTTGGAGACCAGTGGGTTTAGACCATCATACAATGCAGGACACCGCTCAGAGAATGAAATACTTGGTCTCAAACGACGATGTGCGTGTTCCATGTGACTGTTCTTCCACTAATGATATTATATACAGTCAATTTCCACCACGATACCTTGGTTTCACAAGACAAAGCTCTTGAGAATCATCGCACAAAACTCCAGACTGCATTGGACCGGGTTTCCAAAGCTCAACAAGCAGTCGAAGCTGCACAGAGGGCTCTGGATGTCTCAAATGCCACTGTCTTTCAGCACGGACTTGAATTTCTGCAGACTCAACAAAGGGCTCATGCACGAACAACAGCTGAATATCAGGAATTGCTAGACGCTGGAAAGGAGCTCGCGAAAGGCACTGGACATGAAAATACAAATATATAGTTTATCAAATACAGCCATGATATCAATTCTAAATCCGATTTGACTTATGTCAATAATTCATCCATAGTGGAAAAAAGAGAAAGTCCCATCTCCCAGCACGTCGGCTTCAAACCCTGTAGCCGCTCCCATTCAACAGGATCCTCCAGCTTCAACAGCTTCTCTGTGCAAAACCCAGCATCAACAAATCGGAAAATGGGACCAGCACAATATTGGGTGAATGAGATGCGCTCGTCCCCAGGTTGAACCGGTATGTTGGAGTGAGTCAGTGTCGCCGAAGGAATGAGAATTGTAGATGCATGAGGGAACTCGATGAGCTTCAGGTCCCATAAAACAAGATGTCCACCAAGTTTTGGATTGAATTTTCCCAGTGCAGTGATAGCACACCAGCTGAAAGGACAATTGAGAATATCATGGTGCTTATAGCACCAGACATTCCCCCCAAAATTGATAGTGCAGCAGGGAAAGACCGAGTGAACAAAGTTGCGCTGCTCAAGCAGTTCCGGTCTAGCAATATACAGTCGCGAAAGTCGGTGGTTGTAGTATTCGTGAATTTTGGGTGCCCAGAGATGGAAAGAGGCTGAAATATAGTCAGCACAAAAAGGGTGGGGCTAGACAGTCAAACTTACAGTCGGCATAAGAGGCTAGTTGCTGTACACATGATTCGCCAACCAGTTTGTCAATGATCTTTCCGAGACCAACAGTCTGCTTGAGCTTCGTAGGGTACTGATGGCCTTGATCATAATGAATACCAAAGTTGACAGCAGAAAAGGTGCCGCGAATATGTTCGATGTTGGGCTTCAATGCTTGACCAGCATCGGTGAAGAATTTGAAAGTCTGGTCAGCAGCAGCAACATATTTTGCAGTATTCAGGTGGCCAGCGAGTACAGCTATAATACATTTCTGTGAATCGAAGAGTGGCATGGGGGTACTGAATCTATCAGCAAAACGAATGGATAGCAATGGATAAAAAACATACCAGCCGTTGTGAGGGATCCTAACAGACGGGATGGAAATGACACGAGTGAGTGGTGATGAATCGAGCACCCAACACACACCACAATATCTCTTTAATACCCTCTTTATGTGAGTTGGTTAACTAGTTCAAACGAGACTTGGAAGCTTGGAAAGTTTCCGCGCAGAGTTTCCGCGGCAAGTTCGTATTCCGCGGTACGTAGACTTCTGCGCAAGATGCGGGGTAGTATGTTTCTCGGAAGGGGTTTTGTATTGGTGTTTTAAGCCAATGGTTTGTATTGCCTATTATAAACAGGACTTTCAAGACAAGACTAGAGACTAGATACTAGAGGTTTTGCCTGTTACCAAAACAAGGACTTCAAGACTAGAGACTAGAGACTAGAACAAGACAAGATGAGACAATTGCAGACAATCTTATGATTTCAACACAGAGAGCATACAAGATGGATCCCACGCTAAAGCGTAGCAGGCCACTGATTCTCTAACTTTACTTAGTACCAACGGGCTACTTAAATACTGTCCAAAGATGATGATAAATAACTAACTCGTAAACCAGCGCACCCTCTATCTCAGCTATCAAGCCATCCCTCGTGAAGGTGGAGTCTATTCGGTGTCCGCGAAAACCATTAAAATGATGACCCCAGTTGATAGACCAAAGACTTCGCGGAAAAGCTGGTTCCTGTGTTATCCCTAGTGACCGATGAGACTATGACTTGTCATGTATGAAGCCAGTCTTTAAACGATGTCTTTCTGCAAAGTATAGCATAAGCTAGTCACGTTCAGTACTTTTGATAATAACCAATTCCTCGGCCCCCATGTTGATCGTCGATCGCTCGTTACACAACTGAGTCACGATCGAAACACTTCCTCAATTGACCTGGTTTCTTAACTAAAAGATCCCTTCTTTCCAAGGAAGTACCGCACAGACCCACTGCGATCCATAACCAGAAGCCAGCACTCTTTTACCTCATTGCCGGAAACCGTAAACTGATCGAGTTAACCTTTCGGTCCTTAATCAGTCATTGCATATCCGTCGATCATTTTGATCTACCTGTTCCGATGTCTCGGAGCCATGCTGCACTAGCGACCGTGGCTCATCCCGCTGACTACCTCGGAACCCGTAAGCTTCCTCCTAAGTCGTTCCTTGGTATCGCCGAGCCCATTCAGTCGTTATGAACTGGACAATATACAGTTCTTTGGATCCGTGAAACCCTTGTTAAACCAATGTTATACCGAGGCATGTGTTTGCCACTTTCTCCTGATGTGTCCGTACGTTACCGTGGCTAGTACCCTTGCTGTGACGAGTCAAGTTCTAGTGTTTCCACGGTACATAGGTACAAGTCTTACTAGCAGTGTGGAGCTCAACTCTAGTGCAGTGAACAATAAGATACCAATAGTAGCCAGAAAGATGCCGGATCAGTCCTTTAATCTGATTTATAGGGTCGTTTTTATAGGGACCCTATCACCGTCCCACTGGATCAACCCAAAACCACACTCCTTTTGCAAACCAGAAACACTGAACGCCCTCTTCCTCTCAGGATCATCCTTATTATTCCATGCTGCTCCAGTATACGCTCCCTTGATGGTTTTGACCTCGGCAGAGTCGAATTTCACCTCGGTCTGTTGAGCCTGACCTTGGCTGAAGACTTTCTGTTTTGTTTTCGTCGAGGGAACATGCCCAAGCTTTGCTATGCAAAGATTGCGTGTCTTGGCACAATCCGATGGCTTTTGGAAAGACTGGGTGATGTCTGCTGGGTGAAAGATGCGGGATTGTCTTTGTCAATGCCATATGGGTCCGCATCGTCGTCAATATCCTCATCGGAATGAGCGCGCTTGAGGGACGTGTCGTCAATGAGCGGCACGTCATGTTCGATGTCATCCAACGTGTCAAGGTCGTTTTCGTATGAATGTTCGTTTTCAAGAGTGATGGACGATTGAAGAAGGGGAGAGAAATTGAGCCCAAGGATCTGGGGTAGGACACATCCATAGGACTAGAGCGATCGGTCAGATACAGACTAGTGCAATACAGATACATACTTTTCCACTTCTCAAGGTCCAAGGCATTGAAAATGCAAAAGCAAGAGAGAAAGTCTGCAAGGGATGAATATGAGTAAATGTATTCTGAGGCTCTAAGAATAAGGCGCATTGTTGAGCATCATTTCTCTCCGGTCTGACAAGCCACATTTCATGAGCAGGTCCCTGGGGAGAGTCCCTTTCAATTCATATAGCATGGACCAGGAGTCAAATGCAGCAAATGGTTGCGGGAAAAGAAAGAGGGAGGGGTTGCTCACATTGTTCTGAATCAACCGGCGAACATCACATGTCTTCTTTTTTTCAAAACGTGAGTCATTTCGTATTATGTACAATTTTGTGCTACGACATCAGCAAAAACTACCAAACCTTATCAGGCCTGACAGGATTTATTGGGCACTGGCAGCCTGCCGATGAGATATCTGGCATGATAAGATTCATGTCAGAATATTCATATCTGGCCTTTCCTGAGCAGAGGATCCAAGTCTGACAGACAGTGCTCAGGCATCACCAGATGCTCACCAGGCTGATCGCTCCCTTGTCAAGCTTGGTCAGAGAGGTGTCAGAACGGTGGCATCTATGTCAGGTGTGATCGCCGACCGGCATGTCCATCAAGTTTTGTCAGCCAAACAAGCCGGAAGCGGATCCACAGAAAACAGCTTGTACAGTTGGTTTTATTGACTAGCATGCAATTCAGCATTCAAATAAATGATATAGAAGCAAATGGCATGATGCATGATGAATTTACTATGCAGAATCAGGCTGGGAGAGCGGTTCAAGCAGCTGAAGTGGGGCATAAAAGGCACCGGCCGGCATGGCCATTAGAAGTCCGCATAGTGTAGTAGTTAACTCATCTAAACAATTTTGATCTCCGCTTGATCTTTGAGGTTGCAAGTTCGAATCTGAGCTCCATAACATTTAATTCAACTTTAAGTCCAAGTCTTTGATCGGTCCTGAATTGAACTTCGCCATTGAATAAACAAATGAATATTGGCTGTTCCCAAGATAGGGAGCAGCCAGAAAACCTCTTTTTCCAAAATTTCCTTTAAGCCTGATAGAGCCTGACCGTCCCTCATAAGGCCACTTAGCCTGATGAAGTATTGGCAGACTGACAAAATTCGGTCAGTCTGACAGCACCTTATCAGTCTGACCAAATAGAAAGTACCCTTATCAGAGCGGTGCCAGTCTGAGATGCCTGACCAGGCCTAATGGTAGGTGACCAGGACTAATGTCTATTTGTCAGGCATGACCATCACTTTGGTCTTTTTGCTGATGGAAATCTTCGCCAAATGCGAAATAAAAGATTTTGTGAATAACATACATACTATTCAGTTATCATAGCATTCATCAGAATCAGAATCTGAGCCAGAGGGTGCCCCACCTTCGCCAGGATCACGGCACTCGCCAACTACGTTGAGATGAATCCGATGGCCGGCAAAGCTGCGAGACAGCTGGCATCGCGTGCAAAATTGGTCGCTGGTGGAGATGAGGGCCCAAGTATGGCTAGAGACGTCATGACGGGAATTCCATGATAGCCAAGCCCGGGCAATGGCATCATTGAAGGCGTAAACAGGATTAGGAGGGACGACTCCCAATGGATATTGTCTGAACTTCATCCTGGGGACTGCTGCAACCAATGCTTGCACATTGGAAACTATAATAAATAGTTAGACATGTCTCTATCAAGTTAATGAGACCGACATACTGGCAATTCGTTAAACATGGTGTGAACAATATTTAATCCCGTCGTCACCAGTGATAGTGTGCATCTGGAATCCGTGGACGGAAAAATAATTGTCACAGATGCGACAGTGAATGGACTGAGTTTTGAGGAGACGGAAGTTTTGCATTTTGAGACCGATGGTCGAGTTGAAATGCGCTACACCGATACCAGAATGGGTGCGATAGACATCGTCCATGTCTGGGATGGGAGCGCCGGTGGTCTGAGGATGGTATGGTCTAAGTACTGCCGGAGTAAGCGCTAGGACATCTGACTGGAATCCAGGATGGACATCTGGATTGTCTGAATAGAGTCAGTTGATGAATCAGAAGACGAAATGAAGAAAGAGAACATACACATATAGATTTTGTCGTCATAAGCGAGCTCAATGGAAGAAGTAATTGCTCGCTCTGCAAGATGTGAATGAGAAAACCATATTGAAGAAAGGATATGGAACATACCGATTTGACACTGCTCTGCTTCAGCCTCCACTACTGATTGAGTCTTCTTGGGGTCCTGAGGACCTGGCGACAATGGGGGCGACGACGAAGCAATAGGCGATGAAGTCCCACTAGAAAAGCTGCTGATTGACGAAGAGCTTCCATTGCTCACTGATATGTAACCATCAGCATCAGTCAAAAATGAAAATCGCCTGGTTGCATCGAAAAAAAAGAGGGTCTTATATACATTGCGGTCAATTCTGAACTTGGAAATTGAATTGACTATGCTCACCATTCTCCGTGAATCTCCGGTTACCAAAGAGCTCTGATTGTGGTATCATCGCGCCCAATAAATTTGCCGGACGTCGCGAGCAGAAGGAAAAAGTCTCGTCATGTAACATGAGGCGGGTGTCACGAGAAATAATATCGTGGGCATCGAGAAAATACAGCCAAATAAACAGAGCAACCCCCGGCCCCCTCATCCCAAAACGTCAATGAACGGTTCCGAACGGATACTTACCGACTCTCCCGACTGATCCGCACCTCCCGAGTTAGAGTAATCAACCTCTTCCCGCTCGAACGAAGATGCTGTTGTGACATTATTTCTCACTAGAGAAGTGAGGTATATGGTAAGGATATTATAGTCCTCTGTTTGTCCACGCCGTGCTACGTGGTCGGTCCACATTTCACTAGTTTGTTAGCCAGCTACTTGTTCTCTCATGAGGAAGAAGCAAGCCTTTATGAACCTGAAACCGAATCCAACACTCAATACCAAATAAACCGCCAACACAAACCTAAGACAAACAAGCAACCCGAAGCCGCTCAAGCACCGGAACAAGAAGCAAAGATAACGGAGGAGCTCACCAGAGCCAAAAATAGCAAAGTCTCACGAAAGCCACATCCAAGCAAGAAGAGTCCCAAAACAACCCAAACCGAGATAAACTCACCAACAACTTCAATGTCGGCACCCTCGCAATAAACGCGGCGATCATCTCGCAGGCATTGGGTTTGGTCGGTTGGTTGGCCCAACCCCATCCTCAAAAATGACCTGCTTATCCTCCCATCGGCACCTGCTTAACGCCCGCACAGTACTTGTGGTGAAAGCCGCCTTTTGTCCAAATTGGGCAATCCCGATGTGGCTCTCCGGCCTCGGCCTCGGCCAGACATACTCGCAATCTTCGGTGATCCAGAATAGTTCATACTGAACGCAGTGATGTCGCATGCGCCGTCGCAGGGGTGAATCAGGCCGACTCGGTGTTTTATTCAGACTATGGATTGATTTCTTGGGGCTTATTATTGTCACTGCTGACGATGATGCGGTGCATAAGGAGCTCAGATTGCTTGGCTCTGGATCGTTGTCTTTATCTTTTCAACACGCCAAAAGCTGAAGCACTGACATCTTTTCAGCTAACCTCCAAGCCCAATCAACGCTAGAACGCAAACGACGCCAACATCTGCCGCACCACCGCCAAGACCTTATAACCCGCGCGCACAGTGGGGAGTGCAGGGAACAGAGTGGTATTGCGGGATGAAGGAGGTGTAAGGAAAAGGTGTCTTTTCAGGGCAGTCTCATTTGAGAGATGGGTCATCCGCGTTTGAAGAAGGCGGTAAAGAAAGCAATGCAGGGATGGTGACGCAGAAAGACCAAAGAGAGCTTCTCTTCATTTTCACATTATTGTGTTTCGCTCATACTCGTTACATAGTCTCTGCTATTGATAATTAATTGATTAGTCTAGAGTGGATCACTTGGATGCTGATTGAAAAAAAAAAACATTCCATATTTATGTGACGAATGAGAGATGACTGGTCTGATTTGAATGCAAGTTCAAGAGAGCGGCGAGTTGCATACACTAGAGCATGCCATTCAGAGGATCATGATCCATAGAGTCTCTGCAGTGTTATAGTACATGACAGATCTGTACAACCACTGAGTTGTGTACATAGCAAGGAGAGACAAAAGCTGGCTTGATTTGAACGCAAGCCCCCAAAGCACGGAGGCCTATTGCCAACTAGAGTATGCTATTGTGAGGTTCACGGTAGGCTATATGAGCATTGCAGTGTTGGTACATGGAGTCTCTGCGGTCCTAGGGTGCATGTATAGGCTTTCAGTATTATGCTACATGTATTCTCTACAACATTACTCTTGGTACATACATGCCTGTTGAAGGCCATGGAGGAGACTAAAATGATTTAGTATTTGATTTGGACTTTGATGCTCTCTTGAGTTTACAGGATGTTAGTGAGATTTAAATGGGAGTCTTTATGGAGATTCAAATGGGGATCTTTATCCAGATGTGAATGGAGGCTTGCTCTATCTTCGTACTATGAGGAAGAGGGGGATATGATCCCTGCCATACAAAACCGACACAAAATAAAGAATTGAGGGCATACAGAATTTGAGTGGGGAATTGAACACAAGTCCAAAAAGCATTCCAGGTTTAACATTTGACTGGACCGTGATGTGTTGAGCATTAGGATCCAATGGAGGGATGGGCTTGTCAAGATATTTGAAGTCACGCAGAGTGATTAGTTACGAGACCACGTGAGTGGCTCGTTTGTTGGGAATGAGCGAAATTTTGGACACCATCATCAAAGAGCCCAAAGGGGCTATCATTCTCTCACAATGGTCTGCCGACAAGCCGGGCCAGTGCCGGGCCATCACATGCCCGCTACCTGATTAGATACCGCCTCATAATCAGTCATGTGAGTCAAGACGTAATCCTGTGGCAGTGAATTTTGCATGTCATGTTGGGCGCAATCTGACCTCACTTGCACCTATACAACTTGTAAAACACTCACTCATTTTGTCCTCTCAAATTCGTATTTGGTCTCCAAAGCTGTGAGGCCGAGCAGCTCAAAGACACCTGCATTTGAAGAGTAGTATTTGAGTCATGGTTGAGCCATGGTACTTAGACTGGGGTCAGAGCTTATCCTTTCTTCTTCTTTAGGTATCCTGCTCTGTTTGATATCATATTTCTAGGCCAATTCAACAGTGTCTGAAGGATAGAATCAAGATGATTGAAGATATTCCATTCAACTGAGCTCAGCGCAGCACCAGGAGCAGGCTCCACCACTCGCCAGCCTTCCAGCTTGTCTTTGCACTTGACCTCGGTTTCTCGGAGCTGTCACCTTTCTTCAAAGGATGGTAAGCCACATTGCCCGGATGAACGTAATTGGTCAGACTGATATTCAAGGTGATTCTTGTGATGTTGATGGGCCTTGTAGTAGTCTTTACACAATGGAATAGAGTCTGACAGTCGCTACTGTGGTTTCCTGCGGTCTCGTATATGCCGTCGCAGGACGGCCTCTACCCCACGGGTATATATTGTTTATACGTCTGTCTTCTTTCATTTGGGTTTCATCTCAGATCCCTCCAGAACAGACAAACCAGAAAACACTATATTTCCTCGATGAATATCTAGGAGCACGAGAAATTGTAACCTGTTTTGCTACTTTCGACAATGGCAAGATAAGATTTTTTTCTTTTTTAAAAAAAACAGAAAATGTCTAGCCACGCCAATCAACGACGTTTACTGTGAGGATGACGAGCGGTAGCAACTCTGCGAGCACAAGGTGCACCCCCATGACCCCTTGACGAAACGGCTTCCTAGCTGGCTCTGAGCTGGTCAAGTGTGCTTCCTTGTCGTTGTTTTCAACAACAGACTTGGCCTTGCCTTTTTCCTTGGGGTCTGCAGATAAGAAGAGACAAGTTAGTTAGATTACGAGGTCGAAGCATGAACAAGTGTCCATGCTAATGACAAAGAACTTACCAGTTGAAGATCCGGCCACCAGGAAAGCCTAGAAGATGATACAAGTAGATCATGCAAGCAAGTTATTATACATAGAATAGTATAGAAGGAAGAAATCAATAGACAGACATTAGAATGTGATGCAGTTCTATACCTGAGAGGTGAAAGAAATATGAATGTGGGGGGCCAGGAGCACATTGCAATTTGCAAAGCGAAAAGGTGGTGTCTAGGGATGCGCATCATCCCATATAACAGGCCGTGGAACCCATGGGGTCTTGATGGGTTGTTTCAAAGTCAAATGGAAAGGGGACCAAAAAATTCAAATATTATTTTCTGGTAGTTTCTGGTTGTAAATAGGTTCGTGCTATTGAAAAGAATTCGAGAAAGCCAGCGACGATTTGGATTTGAGGATCTAAGCCAGGACAATCCGTGATTATTGCCTTGAATTGTAAGTTAATAAGATTGTCACTTGAATAGATGGCTCACAAATAAGTAATCCAGCAGACATTGCTTGTCTTCCAGACGTCGATGAAGACGACGTCGAGGCGACAGACATCATGGGACAAAATTCGGATCAAAGTCCATATTAAGGCAGCGCCTCCCGTCATTTCTTTCCGACGGCGCGCGCGGCCTGCCTCATGCAGGAGGTTCAAGGCCACTGGCGGGCATCTTCTGTAAAGAAGTATGAGATTATTAAACACTCACAAAAACTGAGGCTATCATTGAGAATCCGTTAAACCGTGACGGCCCGTCGACCAACATTTATTTCTCAAACAGAACGGCTACGGGACTTGTAACATATAGGCTGGTCATAAGGTCATCAGGATATGAGATGTCGGCCGATTATACCGAATCGGACCGGCCAAGGATCCAAAAGGAGCACGGAGAAACATCGGAAACCTTTTATATTCGCAAGAGATTAAATGGTAAGAAATAACGAGCCTGACAAGTAGGACTTGTAGGTTTCCCTCTTCAGAGAGCTCCTCGCATACAGCATCCCGCCGTAACAACAATAACCCCCGAAGGATTAATCCTGAAAAAGGCGCCGGTGTTCACCTTCAAATTCAGCATGTTCCATCCCGTCGATGGCCGCAGGACGACGTCGTCACCGTTCCAAACCTCCGACATCAGACATCTCTGGCCTCGGCTCGTTCTACCGCCTCCAGCGACTCGAGCGCGTCACTCCGTTCGGTCCCCGACCGCTTACTCAGACGCACGTACCCCATCCTTCCCTCCATATTCGCAATCTACCCCCACCAGTTTCGCGAACCCGTTGGGTTACCTCAATGTTAGAGAGGAGAAGGAGGAGGGTTTGGGGAGAGCGGGAGGACCGACGCTGATGTCAACACTGTCACTCTGGTCTGGGGTTCTAGTTCCCAGGGATCTCAACAGTCGCATGCGCTGTCAGATTTAGACTGAGGCAATGCCATTTTTTGAGTATTGAGGTTAATTACGAGTCCCATTTATGGAGCTCATTTATTGGGTGTGAGCGATTTCGTGATTCCATCATCAAAGAACCTACATAGTGGGGACTTCCTGCGTGACGTTGCCATTGTAACAGTTACGTACTGACAGCGCGTTTGGCATATGCAGCCACGTGCTGGGAATATCTGGGAACATCAGGCAACTCACTCTCGAAATTTTCGACCAATCATTATTGAATCATCAGCTATGATAGAATTAGGCCTAGGGAGCAGTTACAGAACACCAGGAGCATGACGCCAGAAATGAGGTCAAGGTTGCACCATCGCTGGCACTGCTGTATACTCCAAACCGGTAAGATCAACATCAGGAAAATCCCACCCTTGAAATTTTTGACCAATCATCGTTGAATCATCACTTAGATAGGATTGAATCTGGTCTAAGGCATGCCGCGGGGAAGACCGCCGGGTACCCGCGGACCGCCCCGGCAGGGGTGGCTAATTTAGATGTCATCCTGCTGACCGCCACGGATTCTCCGCCAGAAACCCGGCCCCGGCAGGGAAACCGGCAGGTTTCGCGGGGAACCCGGCGGGGGACAGGGACCTACCCTGACAGACCACTGCAGGGACAGGGCCCGACAGGAACCAGTTGGAAAATACAGGTAGAATTCCAAAACTTGAGAATATTTACATTGATAATACAAACTACACAAAATCTTTAGTCGGAGCCATAACCAGAGTCATTAACCTCGTCATCCATGTCAACAAGAGAGGGCATGTCGTCGTCGTCGCTGTCATAGCTATCGATGGCAACGTGAATGGGTCCAGTGCTCAGCTAATCAACACAAGTCAGCGATTGTACCCGCGGGGGTAGGTCCCCGCCGGATCCTACCTAAAATTTGAGATCGTGGACGCTGTCCGCCGGTCGCGGGGATTTTTTTCCTACCTCCGCCAGGAATTTCCCGCGGTCCAAACGGCCGGGACCTGCGAAAATCCCGCCCCCGCGGCATGCCTTAATCTGGTCTGGTGTTCGCCTGGGTGGCTTCGATGACTTACTCAATTCCATTGAATACTTACTCCAAATAGCTTCCCGTGATTCCCAGTCATCGCTTTACATGTTTCGGGTGTTTTCTGAATCAATGGGCCCCTTTCCGTCTGTCAGATTGTGACGAGTGCCCATAGAAGCATCAACGCTCTTTCTATGGCGACAGATGATGTCTATAAAATATCCCCAGCACTGTTCTGCTCACCCGTGCTGCTCACTACTGCCAAAATGATGCTAAGATATGATATCTTTGCAGTTTCGAAGCCCTCGCGCAGCAACCGGTTTTCAAAGCATGTAACTCAAATAGTCACGCTATAGTTGATATCTTATACAGCATAAGATATCATTCAAGTGGGAATGGGCAGATTAAGGACTCTGGTGCGCAAATAGTGTGCGAAGCCATTTGAAACACTATGATCCATGATCCTTTGAGGGCTCATGGTCCAATAGAAGGACTTGAACAGACTTTTGGACTTTTGCTCAAGTCCCCTGTTAGCATTCCATCCTTGGAGAGTCAGAACTGGATCAGTGGTGAGCTTCAGTGCAGTTTTGCTAGATCATATGCTGAATTTTTGGGGCTTTTTGTTTGAGTCAGATTGTCGTTCACAATGTAAACCATAGTCCGCGGTGACTGGTTTTTTCGATAAATCCGAAATCTCGTCATCTCGGCCGAAGGGCAGCCCGAGTGTCAGATAGTATACCATTGATTTGACATGTATTCTCATCATTTAATGCAACAAAATGCCCCCCAAAAAGTCAAGGTCCCAACAGAAGAAAACACGGTCAGGTTTAAAGAACTGCATCCCTCCTTGGTGGACCTGTTGGACTGTTTTTCAGCAGAACCAGTCAATTTTCTGCCAGCTCTTTGACATGAAATTTCTTCCCCTGCAGGTGTTGCATTCAATATGTTAGACCTAGTACTAGTGCTGCTGCGAGGTGAGGTCGAGGTAACTCCGAGGTACTGGATCCGGCACCTCTGGCTCGGATAGAGTCATGTGTAAGTATCCCACAGCGTGATCTTATCTGTCTACGCGCCAATGGATGCAGAACTCGTTAATGCCGGAAAAATCATCGGTTTTGATGCAGTTATTTGCATAAGAAATTATTTCTGACCTGCCAGAATCCACCGTTGTAATGAAAAAGAAAAGATGTGGGAATAATTCGGCGCGAAACGCGGTGAGTACATTTGTAAACGACGACGAGGCAAGTGATGGCTCGAAGGAAAGTATCGACTCGGATCAGTTAAATAATACCTGTAGACCAAATCAGACAGTTTCCGCAAATTAATGGAGAATAGCGTACTACCAAGGAGAGGCAAGACCTGTCCAACAACATTCATGCCCAACCCAAGCCAGTCAACCTTTCCAAGAACGTCAAAGATACCTTTAGTATCAGTCTCCCCTTTCTGGATAGTGATTGAACCTTTGTAGAAGAGGTTGTCATCAAATGTTTGGGTGATGTGTCCCGAATTGAGATCACCAACGAGGTCACCTAGTTTGTAGTAAACCGCCGGAGTGGGCTGTAATCCAGCTTCAATCGCAATGTTGGTCCCTTGAACAGTGCCCTTGAGCTAAACACCAAGTTAATATATATTTAAATTTGGGACTGATGCAACTCACTCGCAAGACGCCAATATCAGCTTGAACGGGCGTCACAGCACTCTCTGGCTCATTTTTACCATGGAGACTGGTGGTAACATCGGTCTCGACAGTTTGAAAATAGACGAGGGGAGTGTCTCCCGGAAATGAAGGTACAACACGGCCATGAGTTCTGAACCATTCCACGGCATCTGTGGAAATGCAAGTTAGAAAGAAAATTCAGTGAGAAAGCAAGCTATAGCTCACATGAATCAGCATTTTTGCTGTACTTGACATCGGGGTAGTCTGTGAGCTTGTGTACGAGGTTAGGCATTGTTAGAAGAGGCTGGTCTGTTGGATGAACAGTGGAGGGTCCAGCTACTGGTGTCTTTATAGTTGATTGTGGCTCCTGAACAGGAAACCGGTGCTGAGACGGTACCTATCACATTGTCAAAAAATCATCAGTATGGTCAGTATGGAGGCTACTTTCCATTCACTCAATCGACAGATTGACAGGTATTCACACTGGTGACATTTCTTTAATTCCGTCTTCGCTGCTATGGATCAGAGTTACAAAATTCAAACAAATGAAACGGATCAAGATCAAACCAAATGTGAGATTCCCATTGCCCGCAAGTTACTCCAGGGCTTTCATTGATCATTGCAACGCCGCAGACCAGAAAGTTTTCTGGTTGGTTGGCAAGTCAGGATTCTGTGCCAAACGAATGTCATTCGGATCCAGATCAAATCACACGTAAGATTCCCATTGTCATCAAGCGCCACAGGCCAGAAAATCCTCCGGTCGGTTGGTAAGCTGTGCCAAACGAATGACATTCCGATCACGATCGAACCCAACACACAGCTATTTTGGGAACGATAGACATATTTTAGAGCACCAGGATATATATAATTATGTTCGGTCCAGCTTGCTCCAACTACCACTGAGAAAGCAATTTGGTCCATATCTTACAGCTGTTATCAAATCGATAGGCCACTAGAAAAACCGCCCTTGTTCGACGGAGTTCAAACCTAAATAGCTCCACAACTCCAAGCTGGCATGTTTGAAGGTGGTTGTGGAGCAGAAGCTGTCGGAGCTCAGGTAAATTTGACCTCCGACCAGAAACAGGTGTTTTGATGTGGCCGATCATTTGATAACAGCTACAAGTTCTAGCAAGTCCCATGATCCTCTGCACATTTAATCAAGGCCCTATCTTGCCAATTTCTCTGAGAGTAATGAAGGCAAACAACACTATGCAAATTATTTCTGTTATGTCGCTCCACAATATGTCTATCATTACCGAAATAGCTGTAAGATTCCCATTGTCAAGCCGCTCGAGTGCTAGTCTCGTAAATCAGACTCAACGACCGGTGACTCCCCTCTATACTCAATGACTTCCATTCATCATTGCACCGCCACAGGCCAGAAAATCCTCCGGTTGGTTGGACTTGGTATGGTCAGAACTCTGTGCCGAATGAATGACATTCCGATCCAGATCGATTTCGGGGATTTGTAATTGTGCCAATCTTGGGGGAGAGGCATTCGGAAATGAGAACTTGTCAAGTTCACAGGGCAAATTAATGCCGGCCAACAAATGAACTGGCCATTCAGATTGAGGAACACAGCACTGAGCGAATGGCCTACGTTGGCATTTCACAGCTCGGAAGTCGGTTTGAGCTTTGATTCAAATTCAAGGCAAGCCAAACCCAAGCGGAGGATTCCGTTTCCTTCCGATCCTGTGAATAGAGAGATCGTGATGAGTTTCACGCCAACCGAAGACACCCTTCAGCCGCAGGAAAACCGAGTTCCATGTCATTGACGATATCCCGCGGAGAAGATGAAGACATTCGGAGATCATAATGCGCTTCCCCGATTTCGTCTCAAGTATTACTCCACATCTCAATTCAATTGCAAACGAGTCAGTATCGGCAGCTCACTTGAACCATGAAGATGTCGTATTTGTCCTAGCTGTCTGATGGATTGTTCTGGCAAAGTATGGCGAGAGCACGTCCAAGTAGGGTCATACGCCACCCGATGAAATGCTTGCTCGAGAAAGGATGTTCAGGGTGAGAATGAAACTCTGACGCTGATCAAAGCGAACGTAAGATTCCCGGTGTCCTCAACCTGTTCTAGGGTTTCCATCCATCATGACAACGTCACAGGCCAAAAAATCTCCCGGTTGGTTGTTGAGATCAGAAGCAGCTAGAATTCTGTGCCAAACGAGATTGCTCCACCAAATTCGGGCAGAGTGTCAGAAAGAGGACTGATGCCTCTCCTACGGTTGTATAAATACATTGGTTTCTGTCCTTTTGACGGTTGTCAACCCCATTCCTGCTCCTTTCCTTGCTTCAATATCGTTAAACTTGTAACTCTCTGTTCATTGTATCCTTGTTGCTCACACTGACTGCTCACTTCAGTTTTTGCGGCAAGATGTTACCAACAAACCTCGAAATCACCGACTGGGTTTTGAAAGGAGACTGTGTCGATGGAGAAGGGAAGGTTGTCACTGACGAGTTGCCGCTGGCAAATTATTTCGGCTGCGATAAATATGGCGGACTGGGTCCCTTCAGTGTACTGTATGGGCTCAAGGACCGCATCGACACTGAATGGCCGAGTCCGGCCATCATCGAGTCGGATAATGGTTTGCAGATGACATGGACTCATCCCGAGTATGTCGTCCTGTTTGATTCGTACGTGCACTCAGAGAACTGTCACACAGAACTGAGACAATGTCCATCACCGACCTGGAGGCTGTACTCGAGGACCGGAACGGACATATGGTCTGGCTCCCAGAAATCCCGGGTGTACTCTTTGTCGAGGAGAGCGCAAAAGAAGATTTCCTCGGCGACTTGAAGAAATATCTCGACTCGGATCCCGAGACCACTGAGGCCAGCATTGTCGAATATGCCACTGTTTCAGATGACACCATCCATCTTTTCAACATAAAAGCTGGCGTCGAACAGGAGGGTCATATCTTCACAACCCACAATGCAGAAGCAAGTGCATCTGTTTTCAGAATATTCAAGGTCTGTAAGCGGTTTTGTCCTCCATAACCTCACATTGAATATCCCATTTCGACAGGATACGGGATCCAAAGTGAACAGCGTGGACTTTCACGTTTTACAAGCGAAAGCGGAAGCCCAATTGGGCACAGCTTACATCGGAGCCGGCGTCAGTCTCAATCTCGTCGGCGGCTCAGCGAGCGCTTTCAGCGCTAATCTTGGCTTCGGTGTGGCAACTGGCGTAGGCATCCGTGATGAGGCCATTGAGGTCGAAGTCCTCGGATGCGGAATAACTGTCGGGAAGCGTATCGGGATTTCAGTTTTCGGAAACAGCATTGAGATCAATTTTGGCAAGTTTTTTTGAATGCCTCAAGAGTCATATTTTCCACTCACTAGTACTCACTTTTTCCTCCCCAAAGAAATACTTAGACCCTTCTGCTATACCGTAAAATTGAAAACTACCAAAAAGAAAAATGTACCACTTCCTTTTTAATTCATGTCACTTTCTATATTTATTGTCCTCCATCCTTGGCGGGTTCAACTTGGAAACCGTACGTCTAAGTTCAGCATGGACTCGAATTGATACAGGGTTTTCATAACGGGACATTTCCATTGTGATTCTAGTTCAACTCCATCGAGTAAATCTAAAGTGTCACCTGAACTGTCGAGGAAACAGTCCTGAAGTCAAAGAGTTGGGGAGAAATTGAAGATGACTTTGTCAAGCCAGTTAAAACATGTTTGAAGCATTGTATGTTCCGTATTTGAGCCATAGAGATATTTGGCCGTAATAATGTTGCAAAATCATTTTTATGGGCAACTTGCGGAAAATTCATCTAATTTACAGTCAACTTGGCCATAATCACACATTTGACACCCAACTTCAAGGAATAAGGTCACAGTCACATCAACATGACCTCGGCCAAAAAGTTCGCCGTTTGTTTCCTGCCATTGCGTCATTTACAACAGGCGGGGACTTGATGCAGGACCACATCAAAATGACTAGAGTCTGTTTATACACCACATTTCAGGCTGAAATATTTGCAGGGTGGAGCAGATTGGGATGAATCTGAATATATTTAGAGAGGTGGCTATTCTGGGGCCGGACACGTCATCTATTCCCAGGGTTGGAGTAGATGAGTCTAGATTTGCTAGAAATGGGGCACATGTCAAGAGGTCACCTGCTCTGACCCTGGAATAAACGTAAAATTGCTAAATCAGGCCTAGGATTTATTCCAACCCTTGGAGCACATGATCCTTTCCCACCGCTTCCCAGTCTGCTCCCATGTCTGATTAGACTTCGCAAAGAAACTCCTGCGAGGATATTGCCGTGAAACATGGTGATAGCCCTTCATCCTCAAGAAGGCTGTAAGCTGTACATTCAAAGGGAATTTGAGTTGGAAATGAGTTTTACTGTCTTCTTCCTGGCTTTTTCTTACTTTGGTCTCTCAAAGCGCAGCCCCAACTATCACCATGATCAGTTCAACATGCCAGTTTGGCCACCTCTGCCTCCGAATCCCGCGCATTCAAAGGCGAGAGCCCGGTCGCAAGCGAAGCGCAGGAAAGAGATCTAAAGTGTTCAATGCCCATTTGGCTTCCCTTATGAACTATATTGGGTTGATATGAAAATCGCCGGTGAAGCCGAGGAATTCCGGCACTGGCACTGCTGGTCAGTTTAGGACCAGTGAGATAGAGGCCGTCAAGCGGCAGATACGAGTCCCCAGTGTTTTGAACAGACTCAGCTACTTTTTGGGAACTGCAAGAGAGCATCCAAAGCAACATGCTGGATGCTGGAAAGGACTTGGAATCAACTGCGCAGTCAATTTACTGGATTGCTGTGCAAGCATAGGGCTTCAAACCGGCCGTTTTACAGGTACAGGCATACAAAATACATCCGTACATCAACATAGTGTTGCTGCGGCTCAAGCCGCCTATTCTCAGAAATGGGCCCTGAGGCCGGACAGAAAAGTCTTAAATTCCTCATAAATATTTGAGGAGCTAGATGTAACTATAAGCAGGGGGGGGTCCTCAACCAGAGTTATCTGCCTTTCTCTGTGGTACGGCCTGTATGCGATCGGCTTTGTTTTGAGCCGGTTTTGAGCCGATTTAGAAGCCGATCAAATTCCAGTGGAACAACCAGGCCGAGCACTTTGCGGCGGCGGAGGACCCCTCGGCTTCTAGGGTCCTCTACATACTCAAATATTCTAGTAAATTGAGGGAATTTATCTAGAGCATGACGGCCAATTTTTGAAAATAGGCGGCTTGAGCCGCGGCAACACTACATCAACCACATCGCAATTACTGTACAGTAATCCATTGCCAGCGAGGCAGAAGCGACGTGGCAATAACGCGGGATAATTGTTGTATGATTTATCACGGATGCTGTTTAGACATCAGGTGGCCGGCCGTATTACCCCATCGGGATCTCCGATGCGGCTGTCCACAAGCGCAGCCTATTCCATCCCGAAGATCCGACACAGTAGACTATCAGACGTTAAACCTATTGCTCAAGTCATCACAATGCTGGCTTTTTGTGTCCTTCCCCAATAACATCCATCATTGGCCGGTTGTTTGTGGCTCCTCTCTCTCATCTTACAATCAACTTGAATGAAGGATAAAGGAGGACTCAGGTATGAAGCATGCATTATTTATACCAATGACTTTGATACTACCAATCTTGATGGGTACTTGGTACTTTTGGTATCAGAAACACTGATGCTCATCCAGTGCCGGGCCGGATCTGTGTTGTGTGACTCGGTGATCTATGTTGTCCTTCGCTGAATCCCCTGTCTCCTATGTTGTAGAAAAGCCAGTGGCATCAATGAATAGTGCACGCTTTTCATTGCCCACAATCAGGCTTTGCCTTTGGCAAGCTTCATCTCAATCGTTAGGATTATCCCGGCGACCAAGTTCCCATCAACCTGGCCAATTTAGATACGCCCGGAGACAGAATCATCAAAATTACAAGACCACGTGAGTGGCTCGTTTGTTGGGAATGAGCAAAATTCTGGCCACCACCATCAAAGAGCCAAAAGGGGCTATCATTCTCGTCATTCTCTCACAATGGTCTGCCGACAAGCCGGGCCATCACTCATAATCGGTCATGGGAGTCAAGACGTAATCCTGTGGCAGTGAATTTTACGTGGCATGTTGGGCGCAATCTGACCTCACTTGCACCCATACAACTCATAAAACACTCACTCATTTTGTCCTCTCAAATTCATACGACCGAAGGTTGAGGCCAAGCAGCTCAAAGACACCTGCATTTGAAGAATAGTGTTTGAGTCGTGGTTGAGTCATGGTACTTAGACTGGGGTCGGAGCTTATCCTTTCTTCTTTAGGTATCCTGCTCTGTTTGATATCATATTTTTAGGGTGTCTGAAGGATAGAATCAAGATGATTGGAGATATTCCCTTCAATCGAGCTCAGCGCAGCACCAGGAGCGGGCTCTGCCGCTTGCCAGCCTTCCAGCTTTGTCTTTGCACTTGACCTCACTTTCTCAGAGCTGTCACCTTTCTTCAAAGGATGGTAAGCCACATTGCCCAGATGAACATAATTGGTCAGACTGATATTCAAGGTGATTCTTGTGACGTTGATGGGCCTTGTAGTAGTCTTTACACAACGGAATAGAGTCTGACAGTCACTACTGCGGTTTCCTGCGGTCTCGTATATGCTGCCGCAGGACGGCCTCTACACCACTGGTAGAATCTGAGCGGAGCTGATAGCGGAGACATCGATTTGTCAAGCTGTTGATATTGTGGAACTGATGGTAAATAGGACAAATGTCGATGTTCCTGAAGCAATTGAATTGATGTCTCTTGCTTCGGGTGTTCTGCAGGGTCTAGATTCTTGACGTCTTTTGACTCGGGTGTTCTACAGTGCCTAGAGGTATTCTGATGAGCATGAACATTGTGCATGTCACGATATGTGTCCATTGGAAACACTCAGAAACACTTGAATAAATTAAGAGTCTGCGCACCTCTGGCGTTCTGATATGAAAAGATAATATCTTAGACATCAAGACAACAGCCAGACATGTGCACCATCGGATCATGAGAGGCAATCGGACAAATACAGGTTCGGATCAGCCAGATTGATTTGAGCGCAGAGCCAACCTCCCGGGGACATCGTCAGCCTGATTTGAAATTTGACACTTTTCGGAAGCCAGCATCATTGTTGCGTCCCCACGGCTGTCATCTCATCAAATCGACCGAAGATCTTGGGTTCGATCGTGATCGGAATGACATTCGTTTGGCACAGCTTACTAACCAACCGAATGATCTTCTGTCCTGTGGCGTTGCAATGATGAATGAAAGCCGTCGAGCAGCTCGATAACAATGGGAATCTTACGTTTGGTTCGATCTTGTTCAGAATGTCATTCGTTTGTCCCCACGGCTGTCACAGTATCGCAGAGATAGTAGCCTAGTGTATGCGTCGGCACACCATCTGAGATATTTGTCTCCGACATCGCTGCTTTCACGATTCCGATTCTTGTGTTTCATGTATTTTTGGGACTGAATCAGAGCCTCGAGCTGGGATCACGTCACTCCTGAACGTACTTTTCGCCATCTATACTGTAACTGAACTCGTAAGCCGTGACAATGTCTTGTTACTTTTGCTGTCTTCACCCGGTTGCACCCGACTCATCATGCAACCTATCGTCATTGGCCGAGGGTGGTGCCAATGGTCTTACGAATTTCAACTTGGAATGTATCTACAAGATCAGGTCTCAGCGCGATTCAAGATCATGAGAATAAGGACCAGATACCGTGGAGTATCGGGTGTCGAGCAAGTTTACACTGCGCAGCACAACGAAAACCCTGGATCGATCGTTCTTGACGGGAAACGAGACAAGAGAAATGCCAATATCAACAGCATCGCCTATGCACAAATCCTTGATAGCTATAGCATGCACTCTGTATCCCAAGAATCAGCCGAATCAAATCGAAGAGTCAAGGCACTTGCCGAGTTTGGTGGCCTGGTCCCTCTGTTACTGTTTGAAAACAGACAATCCTATTATCCTCAGTATGGACCAGATCCTCCTCTATCGCGGCCTTGCTCAGGTGACCGTTGGGATCTAGATCGGCACCAAGAGGCATTTGCCGAAAGTGTCCTATGTCGTTTGAGGAGGTCAGATACCGGTTGGATGTCTCGACGTCTGTTTTTCCGATTTGTTGGCATTCCTGAACTGCTTCTTCGGGAAAACTTGCATCCAATGAACCGATGAGTTGGTGAAGACGATGAACGGCTTTCTCAAATAGTTCGCTTCCCAATCCAGTGATGGTCAATGATTGTTTTTGATATTTGGCTCTCGAGGGTTTACTGTCGTCAGATGATTGTTAGCTCTAGAGTTAAAGATGCATAACGTTCGACCTACATTGGCTTTGTAAACGCTGCACTTTCTTTCTCGATGATAATGCCAGTCATGAAGAGAATGACTTCTGAAGCTCTGCCATTCATCTCGTAGAATATGCGTCGACTGCGAGGATGCTCGACATCCAGAAATGCCACATGCTTTCTGGATTCGCTCTGAATATGGATCAGTCAGACCGCCTGGCTCCAAAATTTAATTGATTGACCTTTGGAAACGTCAAGACGTGCTGGTCAGGACAACCAATGCTACTTCTGACTGAAATAAGTTTCTCTATGAAACTCTCTGTTGTTTAATTGTGAGTATCCTTGCATATGGGCAGTCAGATATACCCACTTGCACTCTCCATGGTCTTAGACACCAAAAGAAAGGCGATTTTATCTTCAGC
This sequence comes from Mycena floridula, assembly GCA_029320655.1. Classification (NCBI taxonomy): domain Eukaryota; kingdom Fungi; phylum Basidiomycota; class Agaricomycetes; order Agaricales; family Mycenaceae; genus Mycena; species Mycena floridula. The sequence continues at coordinate 766,510 of JARIHS010000027.1, forward strand.
TCGTGACATTTTTCCCGCACTTGGTTATCAGATGTCAGTGCTAGTACAACATATGGGCAGTCAGGATGCGTTACACATACAATGGTTTGGCATGGATAATGGTTCAATGAATTTCACAGGACTTCAGTCGACTCCGGTGGAGCAGCGAGAGGATCGGGCTTTTTGAACATCCTTTGTCGAGCAAGCATTTCATCGGGTGGCGTATGACCCTACTTGGACGTGCTCTCGCCATACTTTGCCAGAACAATCCATCAGACAGCTAGGACAAATACGACATCTTCATGGTTCAAGTGAGCTGCCGATACTGACTCGTTTGCAATTGAATTGAGATGTGGAGTAATACTTGAGACGAAATCGGGGAAGCGCATTATGATCTCCGAATGTCTTCATCTTCTCCGCGGGATATCGTCAATGACATGGAACTCGGTTTTCCTGCGGCTGAAGGGTGTCTTCGGTTGGCGTGAAACTCATCACGATCTCTCTATTCACAGGATCGGAAGGAAACGGAATCCTCCGCTTGGGTTTGGCTTGCCTTGAATTTGAATCAAAGCTCAAACCGACTTCCGAGCTGTGAAATGCCAACGTAGGCCATTCGCTCAGTGCTGTGTTCCTCAATCTGAATGGCCAGTTCATTTGTTGGCCGGCATTAATTTGCCCTGTGAACTTGACAAGTTCTCATTTCCGAATGCCTCTCCCCCAAGATTGGCACAATTACAAATCCCCGAAATCGATCTGGATCGGAATGTCATTCATTCGGCACAGAGTTCTGACCATACCAAGTCCAACCAACCGGAGGATTTTCTGGCCTGTGGCGGTGCAATGATGAATGGAAGTCATTGAGTATAGAGGGGAGTCACCGGTCGTTGAGTCTGATTTACGAGACTAGCACTCGAGCGGCTTGACAATGGGAATCTTACAGCTATTTCGGTAATGATAGACATATTGTGGAGCGACATAACAGAAATAATTTGCATAGTGTTGTTTGCCTTCATTACTCTCAGAGAAATTGGCAAGATAGGGCCTTGATTAAATGTGCAGAGGATCATGGGACTTGCTAGAACTTGTAGCTGTTATCAAATGATCGGCCACATCAAAACACCTGTTTCTGGTCGGAGGTCAAATTTACCTGAGCTCCGACAGCTTCTGCTCCACAACCACCTTCAAACATGCCAGCTTGGAGTTGTGGAGCTATTTAGGTTTGAACTCCGTCGAACAAGGGCGGTTTTTCTAGTGGCCTATCGATTTGATAACAGCTGTAAGATATGGACCAAATTGCTTTCTCAGTGGTAGTTGGAGCAAGCTGGACCGAACATAATTATATATATCCTGGTGCTCTAAAATATGTCTATCGTTCCCAAAATAGCTGTGTGTTGGGTTCGATCGTGATCGGAATGTCATTCGTTTGGCACAGCTTACCAACCGACCGGAGGATTTTCTGGCCTGTAGCGCTTGATGACAATGGGAATCTTACGTGTGATTTGATCTGGATCCGAATGACATTCGTTTGGCACAGAATCCTGACTTGCCAACCAACCAGAAAACTTTCTGGTCTGCGGCGTTGCAATGATCAATGAAAGCCCTGGAGTAACTTGCGGGCAATGGGAATCTCACATTTGGTTTGATCTTGATCCGTTTCATTTGTTTGAATTTTGTAACTCTGATCCATAGCAGCGAAGACGGAATTAAAGAAATGTCACCAGTGTGAATACCTGTCAATCTGTCGATTGAGTGAATGGAAAGTAGCCTCCATACTGACCATACTGATGATTTTTTGACAATGTGATAGGTACCGTCTCAGCACCGGTTTCCTGTTCAGGAGCCACAATCAACTATAAAGACACCAGTAGCTGGACCCTCCACTGTTCATCCAACAGACCAGCCTCTTCTAACAATGCCTAACCTCGTACACAAGCTCACAGACTACCCCGATGTCAAGTACAGCAAAAATGCTGATTCATGTGAGCTATAGCTTGCTTTCTCACTGAATTTTCTTTCTAACTTGCATTTCCACAGATGCCGTGGAATGGTTCAGAACTCATGGCCGTGTTGTACCTTCATTTCCGGGAGACACTCCCCTCGTCTATTTTCAAACTGTCGAGACCGATGTTACCACCAGTCTCCATGGTAAAAATGAGCCAGAGAGTGCTGTGACGCCCGTTCAAGCTGATATTGGCGTCTTGCGAGTGAGTTGCATCAGTCCCAAATTTAAATATATATTAACTTGGTGTTTAGCTCAAGGGCACTGTTCAAGGGACCAACATTGCGATTGAAGCTGGATTACAGCCCACTCCGGCGGTTTACTACAAACTAGGTGACCTCGTTGGTGATCTCAATTCGGGACACATCACCCAAACATTTGATGACAACCTCTTCTACAAAGGTTCAATCACTATCCAGAAAGGGGAGACTGATACTAAAGGTATCTTTGACGTTCTTGGAAAGGTTGACTGGCTTGGGTTGGGCATGAATGTTGTTGGACAGGTCTTGCCTCTCCTTGGTAGTACGCTATTCTCCATTAATTTGCGGAAACTGTCTGATTTGGTCTACAGGTATTATTTAACTGATCCGAGTCGATACTTTCCTTCGAGCCATCACTTGCCTCGTCGTCGTTTACAAATGTACTCACCGCGTTTCGCGCCGAATTATTCCCACATCTTTTCTTTTTCATTACAACGGTGGATTCTGGCAGGTCAGAAATAATTTCTTATGCAAATAACTGCATCAAAACCGATGATTTTTCCGGCATTAACGAGTTCTGCATCCATTGGCGCGTAGACAGATAAGATCACGCTGTGGGATACTTACACATGACTCTATCCGAGCCGCCGATCACATCGAGGCACTTCACTATGTATTGGCTCGACATTTTGGAGGGTGTGGTGAATAGATCGAAATAGATCTGACAGCATGTGAGCAGGCAGCTATTCATGGTCTGAGTACCTCACTGCGTTTCACGGCGACCTGTTCCAACCCTGACAGGGTCTGATCGGGTCTGATTAGGTGTGACTAGGGACCTAATCCGACCCTAGTCACACTTAGTCAGACTCGATCAAACCCGCTCAGAGTTGGATTAGGTGGCGGTGAAACGCAGTGGCCTCAGGTTCGAGTACACCGAGTAGGCTATGAGTAGATCTAAGTAGGTCCTTGTGGTGTCTATATTCAAGTAGATTAGAGTTCTTCTAACTCTCGAGTTCACTTGATGATCCATAGGTTGCACCTGTGACTGCACTCGGACATAGTCAAAGCCTACTCGAAGGGTCCGAGTAGACCCTCGAGTACGTGATCTATTCACACCGGTAAAATATCGACCCAACACGTAGTGAATGAGTGTGATGTTTTGAGGGACCTGATGCTGTGGACATGCTGGATTGAAGCTTGTCTAGACTGGGAGGTACATGTTGCATGGTCATTAGATGACAGCGGGAGGCTCAAACACAACTCCAAAAACAATTAGCCAACTATGCCAGGCTGGACCATGATATGATGAGGATCATGGGTAGTGATAGGATGGTGGCTATAGTACTGAAACTCCAATGAGTGAGTATTTTTGCAGATGAATGAGACTTGAACACAGGTCAAAAAACATTTTAACAGATTATCTCAAGCAGGTCATGATGTTTTGAGCATCACCCCAGTAGGTAGTCAGAGGCTCATCAGTAGACAGGATTTCAATCTTTTGTCCGCAAGCTTCGACAGCCTGCTCAACAACGACCATGATGTTGTTGAGGTTTGAGGCTGTACTATGATATCTATACAATCTATCCCCTTTTATTCACAGACTCTTATATATATATTGTTCCCATCTTTCCATCTTTCCTCAGTCGTTCACCTACTCGAGTGCCCGACTGAGGTATGTCTGTTATTTATTCATCATGATCTTTACTTACTGTATACCTGTAGAACTGATTGTATTATTCTCTACAGGTAATATTAGAGTTGTTCACCTACTCGAGTGCCTGACTGAGAACTGATTGTATTATTCTCTACAGATGTCAATATATTGGATGAGTTGCTTATGTCTATTGAGGGTAGTCATGGAGCTGTGGAGCTGTTTAGGTTCAAACTCTGCTGAACTAGGGCAGTTTTTGCAGTGACCTATCAATTTGATATTGCCTGTATCTTATACTGTGAACACTGAGAGTGCCGGGGCTACTTGACAGTCTCTTTCAGATCAGATCAGATCAGCTCCATACTCCAACTTTCACTTCTCAGTCCCTGTAGCCCTCATACATGCCATCGGTAGAGTGGCTATCAATCCTACTTGTTTACCCTTTGTCACTAGTGTTCCAGACTATCATCAGCAAAGCATGCATTATGTGGTCCTTCAGACATTTTCAATGATTCATCCGATACATTGGCGAGAGTCATGAGTGATGGCAGTACAGTCTACGATGTTTGATCATTGATGTCTTTAGATCATCAAATATATATTCAAATCCAGAACAGGCCATGCAATCACGATTACCTTCAAGGACGGGCCCCAATACTGATAATACGCCATACCTTACTCGGTCCGAGGAGACTACCTTGCAGCTGGTGATCCCCTCAAAGCACAATCACAGGATGATGACTTCAAGGTGAGGTATCTACTCAGGAGTTTGTGTCACACAACTAAAGCATTGAAGCAATATATCACCACCAGCAAACCAGTGGGCTAGAGGCCATCCGTTCCGGTGGCAGATACGAGTCTGCCTCCCTCTGTTGTCACTTTAGTTAATGTTGGACTGTAAAGTTGGTCTCATGACATTGTGATTACAGAATAGAATTGTATTACACCTTCCTGTATTGCATGCCAGCTAGCCTTCTGGTTTTAACGTCCCTACGACAGCCATCAGCGAAGTGGTGAGGTTTAAAGTCCCTTAGACTCTCTACAGTTTTAACGTCCTTACGACGGACACGACTGAAGCTGGCCAGGCTCGCGTGTTCCAAGGCCAGGACATAACGCACAACACGGTCAATGTCCGCTAGTCCTCTCGACTGAGAACGATCAGCCTTTTGGTTAACGTCATAAGCCAAACGACGGTGCTGTTGATAAGAGTCGCACAGACTCTGTACTTTTTTAGAGTCACATGGACTGTAGTGGAGGGAATCGGAGCTGGTCAGGCTCAAGTTGAGCGACAGGCCATCACGTCGCACAAAAGAGAAGTCGAAGGAATGGAACAAGGTCTGGAAATATCGTGTCAGAACTTAGTCGCAATGAGAGAGAGAAACGGAAGGAAACAGTCAATGAACCACGAATGAATGAGGAAAGCAGGACAAGCAAGCATGAACACGTATTGACGTGATAAAAAGAAAGAGTGGCAGTGAGGCAATGAACGGAATTGAACGAGAAACACAGAAGAAAATAAATAACAATCAACGACAAGCACGAGAAGAAGCGGCGAGAACACCATCAAGACGCAATGTGAGGTAACAAAAGCACCAAAGCATTCAAAAGAACAATGCGGAAACACATAAAAGAGAATCATAAAAAAAACTTGAGGGCAATTAGCAAGAAAGAGAATAAACAACAGCGACAGGCGAGCCGCTGGAGGAAATGTGGTACCACAAAATGATGTTGAACAACCAGAAAAGAAATGTCAACCTCGAGCTAGAAGCAAACGCTGCACAGGGTGACCAAAAGCAGAGCAAACATGGATGTACTAATGAAATAGGGCAAGAAATAAATCAACATTACAGAAGGAATACGAGTGTAAACAGCAAATAGAGGTATAGAAGAAATCCCAAACAAAAAGGGCCGGAATAGAATTGGATATTGGAGACATATACCCTTGAGACATGCAGAAACAGGAGCTGGCCAGATTTGAGCAATTACTTGCCCATGAGTATCTTTCAGTCGCATTGAACCAGGGAGATGAGAAAAGACAGTCAAGGCTGCCAGAGACCAAGAGGGCAGGAACCACAGCAGCAGAATGGTAATAGAAGCAAAACACGGTGATTATGGAAGGAAGGAAGTAGTGGAAAGCAGCAACTGCGAGCATTGTCGTCGTTGAGAGCAAGATGCGCTGGCATCGGAGTTCAACAGCATGTGATGGTTCACATCACATGCTTAATCCCGATCCGACGCTGCAAGCCGCTGTTCCCGTAGAGGCTGGGACAGGTATCCGCCAGCAGGTTTCCCATGGTCCGCGTTCTCGGATCAAGAATGATGGATACCCATGATGCGGATGGCGGATGACCTGGCGGTCCATCCATGGCATGCCTTAGAAAGACATCGGGATAGAGCACGGAAATGGTAGCGAATATCCGGAGCCATCTGAATTATTCTGAGGCAGTGATCCTTTTGAATGCAAGTGTCGCTTTTGCTTTCGTGCGACTTGAAAGAAAATAATAAAATTCAAATTCATGACGCCATTTGCTGATTTTCCCACCGTCTGCTCTTTCATCTGACCGCCGTCGTCGACGTCACCTTGGCCACCTTTCTCTTCACCATTATTCACCAGCATCCAGGCCAGCAATTCTCGAGACCTCCAGCTAACAACTGACTGGCCCAGGACCTCCAAGGATGCGAAGCTCAGGAACCAGGCTCCAATTCAGTCGCTTCACTATTTCACGACAACAGACAGTCCAAAACCATACCTTTCGCTCAAGACCAGCAAATTCGGGCTAACTATGTTTCCTTATTCCCAAATACCTGTCACAAAGGACCTTCAAAGCTTCAAAAGGAATGTTATGGTGCCACGTCATCTCAAAGCCTGGTATCGTCAATTTCTCCAATGGCCTCCAACAGCCGAAAATCTTTTAGCCGGTCAAGTCATGTGATTCTTGATGCAAATTGTTAAACAAAGTGGCGCAGTGGCTCGGATGAACATGAGCACAGGCAAAGGTAAAGGTCGGATTTATTGATATGAGCTAAATGCAGGGGGGGTAAGTATGAGATGAAGGAAGAGGACAAAAAGCTGATTTGTAACTAAAGATCAGACTGGTATAGATAGTGACATACAAGAGATCGGAAACAGTCAAGGACCGGACCGTACCGTTCAACACAAATGGACACCATTGACCCCAGATCGTACAGCATTTCTGTGGTAAAACAATCTGCAGTCGGTCAAATCTCCCTGTCCTTCGCCGATATCTGTACTTGATCTTCTCCCACTCCAAGAATCTTTATTGTCACATGTGCATGTATGCACATTGGAGAAGCTATCGGCATGGGCTGAAATGGTATGTCCTCTCTGGGTCATAGATCATATCCAAGCTGACCAGGCTGTTTAGGATGACGACTCGGATGAATCATCTTTTCATCAACCAGTGGGATAGAGGCCAACAGGTTCCCTGCGGCAGATATGAGTCCCCCTCTGTTCCACTGGCAGTGAAATAACATGAATCTTACATCATTAGGTACTCCATTATACTTGAATATGCTAAAAGAAATATTCTATTAATTTTTTTTTACCTAAGTTGGTAGACCAACAAACATCATCAGACAAAGCCATGAGACAAAGTAATCTGAAGGAAATCTAATGCCACAGAAATGGGCATGAAGCATGAAACCCAAAAGAAGATAATTCAGAGGGGAAAAGACCGGTTGAACTGGGACCTCGATCAAAGAAAGAAATTGAATGAAGTGCAGGGTGATAAATGTAGGAGAAGGTGCATTGCTGCACAAGTTAAACCTCTGTATAAACCAAACGCAGAGAGCAACCATGAAAGCGGGTGGAAGGAATCAGAAAGGATGCACAAAACCTAAGCAGGCTCGGTAGAAATCCGGGTGAATGAAATAATAGCCTTGAAGCCAAGGAAAGCAGAAATATAATTGGATATTACAACATACCTTCGAGACCAGGAGTCAGTGAAGAAACGGTTGGCTAGGCTCAAGAAATCGTCAGTTGAAAGGGAGACCATGGTAGGATACCAATAGCCCAGGCTGCCAGAGTCCGAATCAGCAGGACATGGATAACCAGTATAGCATTTGAAGCAAATAGCAGTGATGAAACATAGAAGAAAGCAGCGATAAGCTGCTGCTGCTGCCACTGTCATGGTTGAAAGCAAGAGACACTGAAAAGCTTGGCCACATATTCAACATCAGGTGACCTTTTTCCCAAGGTTTTGAAACCATGTCTGGCCACGGCTTGTTCAACTTGATGTAATTCAGTACTATTCCAGACACCAAGTATCTAGCTCTACAGGCTGCTGTCCAGAAGCCGCCAGCAAACCATCAAAGACAGGAGAGAGGAATCAGAGGCCACGTCAGCGCTGTGGGATACCCGCACGTGAATATCCCTGACAGGTACTTTGATGGGCATGTCAACAAAATGGCTCAGACCCAACGAATGAGCCCAACAAGTGGGGCTCATAACTGCAACAGCTTGCTTCCATATATTGGTGAGCTCTTCTTTCTTGCTTTGTGCATTGCTCATAGTCGCGCTCCAGTTTGATTCACCAAGCTCGTTCAAAAAGGTCCGCATATTACTGCTTCGTTTGGCTGAAAAACTGACAACTCCTTGAGAGACACTTTTTCACAACTTCTCCCAGTCACTTCAGCGAAATCCATTTCCTTCCATCTACCAACATATTCATCAGTCTGGGGGACTCGAACGTGGTTGGACTTGTGTCACGATAGGCTAGCTCTGGGGCCATCCGTAGCTTTTATACTCGGATGTATCCAGAATACAAAGAATATATAGCTCTTTTCCATTCAGACAGACTCAGATGCCATCCGAGAATCGGCCAAATTCTGAGATGCTCCGAAATTTCTAATTTTTCGGATGAGAATGGTTGTAGCTGGATGAGCCCAGATAGGCTCAGACATCAGCAAAATTGACCAAAGATTTTAATCCCCTTATATGGTCTGGAACCCATTGTATTGTTGGCTATCATCCCATGGGGTTGCAGCAGTTGGCGAAACAGCTAATGCAGTTGGGAGGGGGTTGGAAGGGTCTGGGATAATTCCAATACCCAGAATCCTTCCAGACGTTCATCACCGAATCCATCAGGCTGGCCAGCCGACGCAGCATGTGAAATTGGCAACAGTGGGATTCGAACTCGAGATCTGCCAGCGGGCGGGAGCTCAACTGTACTAACATGACATGTTAGACACCTACACCATCAGCGCTTTATATATCAGATACCGCCAGGAAAACCTTCAGTTTGAAAATCATTGATAGCTATGGATCATCACCTGCCTGGGCTCACACATGATCCGGAAAGATCCCAAGGCCGACAGTTTGATGGTCGCGTTTGAAATCAGACTCTATGTTAGGAGGAACAATTATCTTCTTACTAATTTGTAGATGCCAATGGTTCTCTCAGCCTTTGCTCATCTGCTGATTACTAATTCCACAGCATCATTCGTGCTCCTGACCGGGGCGGTGGATCTGACGGCTACCAGAACAAAACCCACAGATAAGTGCTCGTGTTCAGGACCAGGCACTGATTGATATCTAGCTGATATCTTTCGGCTGGCACTCCGGCATCAATCTCGGCACTAATCTGTCTCAAATTCATCACTTTGATATCATAGAGGAAAGCTATTCCGCTGTCAGCAAAGGTTGATATGTGGTTGCTGTTTCAATCCTTTGAGGAAACAACATCTTTCTCTTTGTACAAGCATCATAAAAGATTTGGAAGGCACTGATCTCATGACCTTCATCGGTGAGTTGCTTTCCTTTTACTCTGGTATCTCATACCCAGAACACTGCTGCCGGCGTCAAGGTTGTACGAACTTGGGCGTTTAATGGTATTCCATCCATTTTATGAGGATGTTTGTCCGGCTCTGAGACATTTGAGAAGATGTCGATGTTATTCCGAAGAATGGAACATGGTCCGTCTGCATTACTTGGTTGGGCCCCACTCATTTCAGACAAGGTTCCAACACATTGACAATGCCAAAATCACGATAAACGTTAGATCATCTTTTGATTTGATGCTATATCTTATATTATATCAATACAGACTGGTTCAAACGGTCTATCTAAGCTTGATGTGGTCGTCAAGGAAGCTGAAAACTTCGGCATATATCTGGTATGTCAACCGCCCTTGCGCTCTGGATCCACTAAAGGACTCCATAGATGCTGACCTTGACAAATAATTGGAATCCACGTCCTCTACTCGATGACCTCGGTATGGTATTCTTTCCACAACGATCGAGGTCTTCGTCACACCTCTTTCGCAGATAATCAAGTTAACAAGCAGTCTGGGGAAGGTGTGACACAGAATCGCGACGTGACTGGCGGAACAGACAACCTGCTGCCGCGCAACACGCTAAGCAACGACTACGGAGGCATGGACGTTTATATACGTCAATTTGGTCGTACAACTCATGACGACTTTTACACCAATTCAACGATTCTTGACGCGTTCCAGAACTACACGTCTGTAAGTCCGTGGAAGTTTTTAATCATTCATTCACCTAACCCGAAGCCTATCAGTATGTAGTTTCGCGTTATGTCAACAGCCCAGCAATCTTTGGGTGGTACGTGTCTTGACTCTGCATGCCGCTGTCGGCTTTGGTATCAGCTGATGTCTCATATTAGGGAGATAGCTAACGATCCAAGGTAAGCACAATACTGACAGAACTCGGACTGTATGAACCCTCGACAGATGCAACTCCTCTATATCCTCGTCTAAAGCCTGTAATGTCAGTTAATCTATCTCATATGTTGGTCTTTTCCCTTACTTCATGCTTCAGGCCCAAACAATCACTAGTTGGCTTCACGCCGTGTCGACACATATTCGGGAGGTGGATCCAAACCATCTGATAACTTCAGGGTAAGTGCTTTTTATATTGGAATTTCGCGCTTCAATTCGTTGATCCTCCTGCTACTGTATTCAGGGCTCAAGGTTAGTCTTTTATGTCCAGATATTCCACGCAATTGAACGTGTTTGTCCTCATTTGGTAGGTTTCCTGTGCGCATCCTGCCCGAAGCTATTCGCAGGTATACCTACAAGAAAGAAGCTTTCTTCACTTATAACGATGGTTCAGGAGTGGCAGCTGTGCAGGCTAATGAGACTGCGCCACAATTAGGAGTCGGCGCTCCAGACGGGGTTTCTGTAGTTCGTGGGTATATCTCAAACTGAGAAGGCAACACAACCAAGACTTTCCTAGATACGAAGCTTCAAGAAAGAGCGGTCCCTTCAAGTTCAGGTTCATTGTTCGACGGATCGTACGGCATCGACAACGAGGATATCATGAGCATACCGCAGATAAGCTATGGAACCTTTGGCTTGTTCCCCGATCAAGTATGGTCTCTCCTTCCAAAAGCTTTATGAGCTCACCCGCAAACAGAATATCTACAGAGCTCAGGATCCCAGTCTCTCTCCATTCAATAACACTGTTGAGGCCGGAATAGACTGGATTCGCCAACAAGCTACTATGAGTCAACTGTGAGTTTGTCGTTCTGTCGTTGTTCTGGTGGATGAGAGTTCTCCAAAAGGTTTGGCAAGCCCATTTCTCTCATCGGCTTTGGTTTGGTTACTGGGCAGAATGCTGAGTTCTTTGTGCCCTTCAACACTTCCGTCGCGCCTTTTGGACCTGACTCTGGTCGGTTTTTAATTCGGTAGTTCTGTATCCTCGTCGTACTGATGGTAGATCCGTCTGGCAGTAACCCCAAACGGTGGCCTGATACCATATGGAGTGACTGATCAGCAGCGTGACGACGCTTACTCTCAATGGCTTAACAGTGCGTTCTACCCATTCCCCTTTACTTCGAATGACACTCTCCCCGAGATGGATACACCCTCGGGATCTCGTCAATGATGCAGTACCAGGTAGGTCGTTCAGAAGGTTTCATTATACATCACTGATCTATGCATGCAGTGGAGCCAAACTAACTTGACAGGGATTCTGGGATCAACTATTCAACCTGATCAGAATGCGACAGCCCTCTCACAGGCGACTGGAATATCGCCCAATGATGGTTATTTTAATAAAGTCAGGTAGGCCACTTGTAATTCTTGTAGCGCGACAGTAACGATTACATACCAGCCTCGTTTATGCACCAAGCTCGTCAGCGTCATCGAATAGCTTGACAAATAACGTCCCCGATCCGAACTCACAGTAAGCCTCCTGTTGAATCTGCTTGGGCTTGATCAACGAGGAAATAAGATCCAAAACCAAAAGAATTCCGGCTTTGGCTGGCGGAATCGTTGGAGGGACTGTGTGTCTCTCTATAGTCGTCATCTGCATACTTTTCAGTCGCATGCGAAATCGACGTCGCCTGCCCAATTTTGAGGCTACTCCCTATATGTCGGATAACATTCTGGGTCGCAGTATCAGAGCGCGAGGAGGTACGTCAATTCTCGTTCTTTGATGGCCATATGAATCCTTGTTCGTAGGTCTTGGCCTGAAGCGCATCCCAACGGATATCTCAAACGAAAGCAGAGATGAATTGTGTGTTGCAATCACCACGTTTCGGGCTAAAATATTCGCAGGGTGGGGTAGGTGAGAAAGAGTTGGGATATATTTAGAGAGGTCTCTATTTTGGGCCGGAATACGGCATATATTCCCAGGTTGGAGTAGATCAGTTCAGATGCGGTAGACATTGCATATATGTCGGTAGGTCCCTTACTCCAACCCCGGAGCAGGGGCCTTTGTTAATCTTCCTCGCTTGATCTCTCGGTGACTTGTGACTTCGTCTGACTTCATTATCTCAAGACCGGCGCCTAATTCTAAATGGGGCCTGACACGTGGGCGCGGCGATCAATTCTGACTTCTTTGCGTTTTTCAACAAATGTGACATCACAGGTCACACAAGTGACTGAAGCGTGACCTGCCCCGTGATATGTTCGACTATAATTCGCAGTCCAGCAGGGACCACGATGCGTTAGAGACATTGAATAAAACTAGTACTTAGGATGGCTATGCACCAATCTAGTCCAACCTTGGAACAGCTCATCTACTCCAACCTACTCCAAGTCTACTCGCACCCTGTGAACAGGCTTGCATAATTTCCCCTTGGAGGATATGGCAGCGAAGCGTGGTGAATGGTCTCGGAACGCCTTGCTGGAGATTTCCACCGTCCTATGTCCACGGAAACCCTTCACAGCACCACAGAGAGACAGCGTGAATTGCAGGCTCGAGCCACAGAAATGGAAGAGCAGTTAGCAGAATCTGAATCTGCTCTTGGCAGCATAACGGACGTCTCACCGAATTTCACACGAGCATTGATGACTGAGAATAGTCGATTGAGAGCAGAGATACAAGCTCTACGTGATTTGACGTCGTCTGATTGGGCGCTTGGACTGACAGACCAGCCGCCGCCATCTTATCCGCATAGCGAAGCATCCAACTAACAATCCCGACAGAAATCAAACAGAAATTGATACAACTTGGATTACATGTACAGTTTGTTTTATTGTTAACATCTATCACACTGCCACCGAACAAAGGAGGAGTCAAGCATTGACATACAGAAGAGAAGTGAATTGCAGTCTGGACCTGTCACAAATTTGAAAGCATGTTGATATCAATATGAAAATGTTCTATATTTCCCTGTACAACATTCTCAAGGGGCTCGAACGAGGACGCTCCTGTGATTGATTCTCAAACATGAACCTGAGCTGTGTCTACTGAAACCAAGTCTATGTTGTGACTCCTGCTCTGGCCTCTTGTGGGACCAGTGGGGCACGGCATTCACGAGTCCCCACCGGTCCCTTCTTTTCAACTTTCATTCATCATTTATCTATCAGAGACAGTGAGAAGTGAGAAACGCTTTCACACACCCAAGGGAGCGATCGCTAAAATAGAACTTGGATGAAATGGAGACTCGTAACCTAACCCATGCGAGCATTCTCGAACATTTTCCCAGTGTTGGCGCGACAAATATAAAGCGGTACATGATTGAAATTTGAAGCAAAGAAGTCATTTTTACATGGGACCCACAGATACTTAAATGCTCTAAATGCCCGCTACAGAAAATATTTCCCTTGATAACTAGGACCATAATCATGTTGAGAACTTGAGAAATTGTGTCAGACAAGGAAGTCAGCGACACAGAGGCAGATGCATACCATCAGAGCCTCTGGGAGCAAGTCGGCTAATGTAGAGCTCAACTCAACCAAGGTATCTGTGGAGAAACGACATTGAACATGCTGATTGAACTATAGCAAGCTGGCCACTGTCAGTAACGCTCGCACCTGGAAGAAGACATGCTGAACCAGGAGCTTTGGAATACATCCTCATTCTCTCAGTGTTCAAGCATTTGGTGCTAATTGTTACAGGATTGGATCCACAAGAAATGTGGATGACACAGATAAGAGGGTCAAGTTCGAGTTAAAATGATGCCAGCAAGCAGGCGACGGCTAATGCGAGCATAATGGTGGTGGAAAGCAAGGCAGATGAGGCTGTGATGACCATGTTGTGCTATTCTTGAGGTATGGTCACGCTTCAGAATGGTAAAAATAGAGGACCACCGTATGTACAAAACAGGGACCGCCCTCCGTCACGTAGCAAATAAATAATCTTCTGGGTGCTACCACAACGTTTTCCGTGTCTTTCGACAACCTTGTGGCTGGCTCCTACAACTATCAGCGTTATAACTTTCCTTCCACAACCGCACGTCTCCTCCCCCAGTAGAAAGATCATGTTGCACAATCACCTTCAATGTCATCTCGGTCCTCCTACAGTTTGACTCTATCAAGCCCAGGGGATACGGACAGCAGACGGGCGCACCAAGGTGGAATGACAACCGAATGCCATGTGCAGCAAATCTTAACTTTTGCCATTTCGTTTGGCATGGCAATCTTGCAACTCTGGCTTCTGAATCGTCGTAGGTTGTGGGTGAGCCATGACGGTCGGTCAGGTCGTTGGGCACCGCCTGGTTCTGCAATGGTGGGATTACAACAGTCACCTCAGAATGCTCCAATGTTGCTGAGATCGCTTCCCAACCGCGAATGTTCTGCAGAGGCCCTTTCACCATCAACGGTTCAAGGACAACCTAGCACTGTGCCTCATTCAAAGAGCTCCCACCCGGACCTTTCACTCTTCACGGCTTGGGACCAGCCCATACAGCGTCATGGCACGCGTGCGACCATTCGGGCTGAGACGGTATTTCAACAACCTTGCCTCTCTAACTGCTTCATGCTGTTCAAAGACCTTCACAGATACATCGGCATTTTCACAGCCCATCTGGACAAGAATGGTGTCTTTACAACAGTCACTCTCTCATCGGCCTATGTTGCTGAAAGACCTTTGCAGCAACATGGGCATTTCAAGACGCCAACCACGCAACAAAGGTATTTCCGCAACTTTGCCTCTCTGACCGCCTCATGTTGCTGAAAGACCTTTTCAAAGACCTCGGCGCTCCTGCGATCATTCGGGACAAGATGGTATTCAAACAACCTTGCCTCTGTGATTGCTTCATGCTGCTGAAAGACCTTTACAGCGAGATCGGCATTTTGACACCCATCCGGACGACAATGGTATCTTTACACCAACCGCTCGCTCACTCCTTGATGTTGCTGAAAGACCTTCACAGCGACATGGGCATCTTGAGACACCAACCAGGCAACAAAGGTATTTCCACAACCTTGGCCCTGCGATCGCTCCTTGTTGCTGAGAGACCTTTCCAGAGACCTCAGTGCTTTTGCAATCATTCGGGCTAAGATGGTATTTCCGCAACTTTGCATCTATGACCGCTTCATGTTGCTGAAAGGCATTTATAGCGAGATCGGCATCTTGACACCCCATCTGGACAGCAATGGTATACCTACAACATTCACTCTCTCACCAGTCTATGTTGCTCAAAGACCTTCACAGCGAGATTCATTTCAACACACCCTAATGCAGATGGCCTTACAGTATGGCAGCGGCAAGAACAAAAAACGCCAGGAAAAAAAGTCACATGACACCGCCGCCTACCGTCGCCTCCAGCCAGAAGTCTAACCTCTTCGATGTTCTCGCGCGACAGCGTAACACTTTCGCTGCCTCTGCAGGAATAAAAAGCTCACAAATCGTGCAGATGCCCACGAAGATGATATTCTTCGATGCCAACAGAATTCGGTACTCCCTCGCAGGAGTGCTGGAGCGACAAGAAGACGAGGTTCTACCCATGCTCAAGAGGCCCTCCGAGCAGTCCAGAGCATGGGTAGAGACAATTCATCAGCTTCTCTCTCCTGACTTCCCATTCGATGACCCCGCTCATTTGCCCACTGTGCAAATCCAATTCGAGCTGGGCACGAAGGTCAGCAATCCTCATTCTGACAGCATCTTCAACAAGGCAAACCATTTATTCAGGATTACATCGGTTATGCCATGAAAATCGACTTTGTCTCCTGCTCCTACTGCGGGTACAGCAACATCCTGACCATCAAACCCACTGTAGTTAGTCTCTATGAGCGACTGGTGCCATCTTGGGAGTCCTACGGTCAGAGGCTCCGCAGTGACCTCGAACGAGAGCGTCTTTGTACCGTCTCCGAGTGTGACTCGGTGTGACAGCCCAAATTGGTCATTGAAATCAACAGATGCAGCTGACTAATGTAATTCCTCTTGTCCTTCGAGCAGCACAATCAACAAACTCTTTGAATCAAAATGCTACGAACCCACACTGAAACCGCTGACAACATTGAAATTGTAAGTCTAGAAATCAACTAGTTCCACAGCACAGGAGAGGAGAGCAGATGAGCGACTGACGACTGAGCCGCTGACGACGACAACAACGAGACGACAACAACGACAACGACAACAATGACAATGAATCGCTCGACGAGCACCCATGACAAAGCCACTGACGTCGACCAACCTTTTCTTGACAGTTTGGATCCAAAACCTTCGCCAACGCCGTTCGCCCTCATTCTCAAAACGACTACGAGGAAAAAGTGGTAAGCATACATCCAAAGACCATGGGCATGCACTGAACCATTTCCAAAGGAAATGGTTGTTGACACACTGAAAAAGCACCTCGATGTTGCTCAAACGCTTGGAAACCAAAGAGATCAATTTGACAAGGCCATGAAAGATGTAAGCTCCGTCGCCTCTCTCTTAACTCGTCTCACCGCCAAACTTGACAGATCCAAGCCAGCCTGAAGGCCCATCTCGACAGCTGCAAAAACAACAATGGTCACACCTGGACAGACATTAGGGAGTTCACCGTGAACAAGTTCAAAGAGCTCAGAAAGGCGCACAGGGCAGGAGGCACCGATGGTTCGATTGTAAGCCCATTCCCACATTTAACGCTCTTGCTCACTTCTCATCGCAGTCACTCAAAAGAAAGTCTCAGGCACAGCCCATTGCACAGCAGCGCACAAAAACGTCCAGCGCTAGCACTTCCTCCAGGGCTGGGCCAGCTGCTCCTCATCGCTCCCAAGCTGCCCCAAGAATTCAATTTGTGGTATGCCGATACTTGCAGCGCCTCATTTGCCCTTTCTCACATCATTTTCACAGTGCCGACTCCCCAAAACCTTGACTGAATTACTCAACGAAGCTTCGGGACCTGGCACCAGCCTTTGGCAGTTCGAGGAAGAGCTCGAAGACAAATACAGCTTCGACAGCGAAGCCACACTCGCACGTATGCAGAAAAAGTCACGCTCAGACCTCATCGACACCTTCACCCACTTCCAACTAATCAGCGACGAATACAAGCTTGCCAATGCTTCCCAGCTGACCTTCCTCGTCGATGCCATGCTTACCCCAAATATCTTTCCCATCGATTGAAAATGTACAATACATATAGGACACTACCTATCCTTTCCCATAACTATGCTAATTGTTTCACAATGTACAAATAAAGTAGCTTGTCTGCAATCGTAGTCGTGCAAATAAGGCCATTATTGTGGAATTTGCAGACCTTGTCAACTCGTCAGTGGCGTTTTGTGGTCTCGACCTCAACACCAAAGGAAAAAGAATCTCTATATTTTCTACGCTACGCAGAGGTAAGCCAGAGAACATCTTCACCGTGCAAGTGCTCAGAGCCTGGAATGTGTCTAGTCCTCGTCATTGGAGTCATCAGCATCGCCATTCATTCTTCTTTCCCTAGCCTTGGCATGGAGCAACAGCAGCTTCTGCTTGGACTTCTCCGCGTTGACCCTGACCTCCTCCTGCCTCTCGGCCATGTCTTTATAATCCCTGGCCATGACCTTCTTTCTCTCTTTCAACGCTGCAATTTGCTGGTCGAGGACTGCGCTCCTGTCTTCCAGTGACTTCAACGTCTTTGAATTCTGAGGACAGGCAAAGATATCCTCCCAATTCTTGATGCCCAATGCGTCATAAAAGACCTGGACAAAGAACAAGCGCTGGCGAGGGTCAAGAATCATCCCTCTCATGGACTCGACTCTCTCCAGGCGCTCTCTGCTGTTGATATCGACTGTTTCATAGACGACCTCTGTCTCCTTGAAGAGAATCAAGGCAGTCACGGCCTCTCGCTCTGAACAGCCACAATGGATCTTTCCGTCAACCAGCGGCCCCAATGGCCCAGAAATCTTTCGCTCGTCTTTCACAGGCCATCCATGGGCTTCGTAGTCGCTGTATGTCACCTTGACCTTCACGCCATTTCTGCCTCCGCGGGCCATATACCGGTGGAAGGGACAAGAGGACCGATTCTTCGACGAGCTCATCAAATGAACCAACAATTTGATACTGTGGCAACTCCATTTTCGCCCAAAACTGGAAACATGGACGTACAATGACCGGAGATCGGCCGGAATAGCTATGTTGGATTCACTGGCCCATTCTGAGATGGCGGTGTCCAACAAGTCTGAAAAAAAAGGTCAGTCTGCAGCTTTCCAGTACAAGTCCAAGCACACCAGATTTCTCTTCCTTCACCTCATCAGACAAGGCCTCGAATTTCGCTGCAACAGCATCCATTGCACGGGCGCCTTCACCGCTGCCCTTCGAATCGCCATTGTCCCCTTCAGGTTCATCTTCATCGTCCGGTGGCTGATACTCCTCATCATCCATACTGACATCGCCATCCCTATCGACATGCTGTTTTGCCTTTTTTAAACGTCGCTTAGGGACCTTTGATTCAGCCTTGGCGCCTTTGGAAGAAGCTCGACCTTTCCCTCTAACTGGAGCTCCACCTCGACTGGCACCTCGTCCAGCTCTAGCGCCTCGTTTTGCACCAGCGCCAGCCACGGTCTGCCTCTCAGCCTCTCGCTCAGCCAACTCCTTAGCAAGGTCCGTTTTGTCCTTGTCAGTGACAAGGTTCATATCCTCCAATTCTGCACAGTCCAGGTCAAAGTCTCGCCCAATGTTCAACAAAAAGAATACTCACCTTTTTTAAGGCGCTTTTGGGCCTCATCATTGCCGTTGTTGTCTACTGAAATGCCCCAACTCAGCAATTGCAATGAGAAAATCAGAAACAACACACTAGGACACTTATTCTTTCCTTTCACGTCGCCAGCACCAATCTTTCCGTCGATGTCGGCCAGAAGACCTAGAAGGTCAAAAAATCAGTGCATGCCTTTCCATCAATAAATGCACTCATGCTCGTCATCGTTGGAGACCTCGATAAACTTTGGACCTCCAGACCCACTATCATAGTCAATTGGTGACGCCTTTTGCCGCTCAGCCCGCCTTTCCCTCTCCAGAGCGACGAGTTTCGCCTGCTCTTCAGCGACAATTCTCAGCCTTTCCTTTTCCAGAGCCACCACTTTCGCCTGCTCTTCAGTGACAATTCTCAGCCTTTCCTTTTCCAGAGCCACCACTTTCGCCTGCTCATCAGCGACAATTCTTGCTCTCTCTTCATGGGCAAGTTTCTCCTTTTCCAGAGCGACGACTTTCGCCTGCTCTTCAGCAGCGAGTCGCGCCCTCTCTTCATTGGCCAAGCACTCCTTTTCCAGAGCGACGACTTTTGCCTGCTCTTCAGCAGCGAGTCGTGCCCTCTCTTCATTGGCCAAGCGCTCCTTTTCCAGAGCGATGACTTTTGCCTGCTCTTCAGCAGCGAATCTCGCTTTCTCCTGATTGGCCAGCCTTTCCTTTTCCAGAGCGACGACCTTCGCCTGCTCTTCAGCGGCGAATCTCGCTTGTTACGCTGCAGTAACCCTTGCCTCAAGTTTCTTGGCCTCCTCCTGCTCAGCGGCAAGTCGCAAGGCGACATCAGCCTTTTCTTTCTCGAGCACATTGTCATCCTCGTCACCAGGAATTGCGGTAAGTGGTGAAGATGGAGGGGCATCTTCTCCCTTTGTCCTCTTGCTGGCCTTGGTCTTCGCTGGCAAATTTTGTCAATCAGCTCCACACGAAAAGCAAACTCTCGAGTTGCCCACCTGCAGATTTCTTCACTGGAGCCTTCTTCGCCTCAGCATCTACATCACAATTAAGTTCAGTTCATTGATCATTCCTTCACAAAGACACTGACCTGCTTCAAAAGCTTTCACAGCCATGTTGAACTCCTTGAGCTGGTTGGCAGCCCGGCAAATCTCCCTCTCCGTGTCTAAAGCCGCCTCCGCTGCGACGACCTTCTCAGCTTCTCATGCCTCAGTCTCGGGTTTACGAGTTCGAGATTTCTTGAGCCTGGCCTCTGCAATTCTTTGCATCAGCTTCTCCACCCTCTGTTCCACTGTCTGCGAGGAGCCTCGAGTTGTCATTGGAAGAGAATTTCTTGTGGGTCTCTCGAACAAGTGAGAGTTGAAAAAGACCAAGAGTGGGACTTTGGTTGTCAATTTTCTTTTTTTTTTCAATTGGTGATCTGAAACCCTGTGACAGTCACGACCGCATGGCCATCGATATCGGCTATCTTCCTCAAAGGCAATACCTTCCTCTGCTCAGTCTTTGAAAGCAGCGAGCGGGCGCTCACTTCCACTCCATTCACCTCCAACACCGGTCCGATATCTCTCAGGGACTGACACTTTCTGTCAATACATGCAGATCCCTTTCTCGTCACCTGCTGCATGTGATATCAATCCACATCTTTTTCTATTTCCATCCCTTTGCCTCGAACTACCCACAAAAATCAAGTATTTATCGTTTAAATTAACCCAGGCCGATTTCACTCCTCTCGATGTCTCCACAGAACCCAAATAAATTCAGACATGTCTTTCCAAACCCCACGGCGCTGCATACGTCTTCAAAAGTCCTTCAAGTCTTCTGATGTATCGAGGGTAAATGCCACAACTTGACGCAGATCGTCGGTCCAATTGTGCGCATCCATATAATGCGATAGCAATGCACCAACTTCCACTATGTAAGAGCCTTGTGACGGCTCTGGATCCACATTGACGAGTGGAATTCTAGCGTTAACGCGTCGAGGAGGCAAAGGTTGCCGCTCTGGGTTCAGAATTAGCACCGTGAAGATCCAGCTTTCTTTTGGACGCACCTTCAGGCGTCGAGGTCAATGCCGACGGTGTTACACTAACATAGATGGCTCGTTCTGGAGGAATCACCTCCTCGTCAAGCTGCCAAACATCTTGCAAGTGGATCTCCTGTGACGCTGACAGCAAAGGACTGCTGGCCATGACCATCGGCTCAAGCTCGGGCTCGAGATTGAGGTCGCTACCTTGATGTACGAGACTAGTGGCGACGTGAAGCTCACTTGCCCAGAGGCACAAAATAGCGTCACTGAATGACCTATTAACTTTAACCAAACGCGGTCCTTTGGTTTTCTGAAGGATTTCTGCCGCCAAGGATCTGAAACTAGGTCATTCAAGACCACTGCAAATCGCTGGTCGCCTCTCACCTGGTGACATAGATGCCCTGTCACGAACCTTTGATGATAGTATAGAATCGAGAGCAATGGGTCTGCATGAGACTGCAGACAATGAGGAAGCCCTTGTCCCCTGCGATTCCATCCACCAATGCAGAATAATTGGGCTTGAGACGAAAGGCGTCCGCTATTGGTTGCAGCAAGGTATGTATCTGTCTCACCACCAAGGCTGTTGAACACTCCACAGCCATTGGAAAAGGCATAGGATCTTTTGGGTCAACCCATGGCCTTCATATGATCAGCATTTGTTGCTTCAGAACAGGTAAAGCAGCTCACATTGTTGTATGGCACCCTGTTTCTTTTTTTGCCCATCCGACGTGAATGCCTTGGAAGGCCACCAGCACATATTTCGCGGATGGCAGGTCGGACATGGGTTTGGAAGAAAGGAAACCCAGAGACAGAGAAATCACAGACTGTACATGTGGTCCGGCAATTTCCTGCCAAGGCTGAAACGCTAGATTGACTAGATTGACTGACAGAAGTGCTCGGAATACAATATAAAAGAGGGTGGTTTCCATTCTCAGCAGTACATCATTGTCAGCTAAAGAATAGCACCTGGTGGAAAGGGTGCTCTGACGCCACCCAGGAAATCTGCACGAGTGCGACAGTGGCGAGGTGAGTTAAGGTGCACAGCAGATCCTGGGAGACAAGGTGCCGCTGGTGAAGTTGCAGCTTGGCGTTTAGACTTCTGAAGCTGGATCACAGCTGGGGAAGAGACTGGTACAAGCGAAACCTTTGGAACAGGAATCTCCTCAAGATGATATCGATGGCCCTTGCGACGCTTGACCTCAGCCACTTCTGAATCCAGATTGCTGCAAGGCAGATAAGCACAGAGAGAGAGCAATGAGGAAGGGGGACTGACTCCGTTCATCGCTGAGCGGCCTGCTCTCTCAACTTCTCTCTATTGCGACTATGATATGCCTCTTCGTCTTCCCTTGCAATAGCTCGAATCTCAGTCCTTTCTTCCAACAATAATTTTTTGCGTGCAGTATGGAGGCCAAAGTGATTGAAAACAAATATTCATACTGTCAAGGTACTACATTTCAATGTATTTATCTATTGTAGGCAACAATCCCAGACCCATTTTCCAATGCGTCTTGTTTTCCTCCTGGTTCAAAGCATACAATGTCGGGTCGTTCGTCTCCAGCTCATCCTGAGTCTGACACCCATTGTCCACATATCAAAAGATGGGACCGGCGCTGTACTGAGTCAAGGAGACCTGTTGGTCCCCTTCTGCTACTGGGACATTGGAATGCGTCAGGCAAGCGAAAGGTATCCAACAGGTGGTCCCATGAGGAAATTCGATGATAAGCCTGAGCTCTTCAAAGACGAGGTGCCCACCCTTTTTGTGATTGAATTTTCCTAGAGCGGTGACGGCGCACATTCTGAATGCAAGGTTGTTGGGGTCTTGGTGACGAAAACAGTGGACTCGACCGCCAAAGCTGACAGTGCATGAAGCATAAATGCTCCTGGGCCAGTTCGGCTTGAGTTCCAGAAGGTGTTCGAACAAAACAGAGGTGTGCTGCTGATAATATTCATAGAGGTCGGGGAACCAAAGTTGAAAGGAGGCTAACAGTAGTTGAGCGCACAATTGTAAGGAAATGGAGAGTGCACTTACCAGACTGATGTATCGCCAGCCACTGGATATCACGGTCTGTCAACAAAGCCTCTATAATCTCTTCATCCACGGTTCGCTGCCCTAGGCGGTAAGGAGCTTTGGGTCCGCCACCGTGATTTATCCCAAAATTGAGAGCAGGGAAATTGCCCCAACGATGTTCGCACTGCCGCATAAGAAAAGGATGTGAATGCCCTAAGTCCATAATTTTGTCGAAGGCCCTGGTCGCAGCTCCGAGGTAATCATCGCCAGTGGGCACTGCCTCAAAGACCATAATGACAGTATTGGTCTTGTCGACGAAAATGAGGTCGCGGCTAGAGACAGAGTTAGCAAAAAGAGAAAAGCTGGAGGTTGGTACGCACTCGCCGTCCCATTCCACAAGCCGGTACTTCCTGTCTTCCAGAAGCTCAGCCAGCGGCCTTTCTCGCGCAGCTTCAGCTTGCGCTTTTTTCTTCTTGGCTGCTTTGCGCAGTGGTTCATTTGGGCCTCTGTAACCGCTGCGAATGTGCTTTACAGACTCGATTTCGACATCGTCGAGATGATGAAAGTCTGCACTGTTAATGAAGGCCTCGATGGTGGTGGCTCGAGCATTGTGACGCGTCTTTTTAGCCTGAGACCACGCCTGTCTCCTGTTCTGGCTGGTATTGGGCATTTCATCGGTGGAAGGAGGATTGAGGAGGCAGGTTGGAGACTTTCCAACAAGGTTCTCGATGCAGACAGTGTCGAAGTCATCCAGAAACGGGACTGGCTGCTCATTTTCGGTAGTCACAGCTCGTTCGATAAGCTGGGGAAGGTCAAAGTCGTCCGAAGCTCTCCAGAGAGCACCAGGAGGTTTCTGAACGCATTAAGTACAAAATCTAGGTATGCAGAGACCAATAGAGTACTCACCGATGATTCAACATTGGCTGCTTTTCCAGCGTCATCAGTTTTTCCAGCCATAGTGGATTTTGCGGGCAAAGGTCTTCAAGGAGCAGACATGCAAGCAGATCCTAGTCGAATCAATGCCGCTATCGCCCTGGCTCCATATAAATATGCGAACGTGAAGTAGAGTAAACGAGTGGCTTGAGGTAAAAAAAAAAGGTGACAGTGACACAGTGTGACCTCAGAGAATTTCCATATAGGCGCCCATAAAGAGAAAAAATAAATTATTGAATAACCCATACTACAAATTGCGACTTTTGAGAGCAGTCATAAGGCGGGGGTTGGAGCTCAGAGAGCAGACATGGGTCTCATTGCGCTCTTGCAATTCCCCATCCCATTCCTTGTGTCGAGTCCATCTGGGATTTTGAAGATGGCCTGTGAGCAAAGCTGTGGCTTTTCGGGTGGCTACAGCGTGACGAAACGTCTGAAGAGGCTGATGCTCCTTGCGGCTGTCCCATGTGAATGTCGACGTCGAGGGCTGTGACGCGGGGGCCTCGAGATTTTCGGGATTTTGGGAGTCTGAATCCAGGTTTTCGCTAGAGTCAGAGTCGTCGCTGGTGGCATCGGCGTCTGGGACGCTGTCCACGATAACCTGTTTCCCACAATCGACGAACCGCAAGGCAAATATGGCGCTGTGTCCGTCAAATTTTGCACAAGGGCACCAAATCTCAAAGTGCTCTGCCTTTGGTGCCGCAGTTTCCAATAGATCAAAAGGGAAAGTCCAGTGGAACTGTGCTGCTTCGAGACGACACAGGGCATGATCAGGCGGGTGGTGTCCTCTGCCGCTGCTCTGAGGGATGCTGATACTGACAAAAGCAGGGATTTCGAGATGATAAAGGATAGTTCGAAGAATACATTCTCCGGCTGAAATGTGGAGCTTCTCCAGCTGCTTCAAAGGGATTGAATCCTGCAGCTCAAAATAGTGACATTGGCTGTCAATGATGCTGAGATGGAGATTTGCCAGCGTCGTTGAAAAAGACTGGATAAGGGGCAGGACTGTGGGAAACTCTTTCATAGAGTTCAATCACAAAGTGAGTGTACTGACGGGCGGACTGCACTCTAAGAGCTGGTGACTGGCGGTCCAGCTGCAAATTGCATCCAAAGTCATATGGTCAAGACGGCACAGAGAGAGTGAGGTGAGGCTGGAGGGCAAAAAGTTGGTGTGGGCGCATATCTACAAAAAAGTGTCAGTCAGACAAGCTGGAAAAGCCTGAGAGAACATACCTCAAACTCCAGTGATTCATTTTTTGGCTCAGTGTCATCTTCCCAACCCATCAAGATCAAGGACGTGAGGCAGGGAAAATGAGTGAGGATAGAGAGCGGGGTGTTGATGTCGAAGCCACAGAAGAGCAGTTTCTGGAGCTGGCCCAAACCAGGAAGGCGTAAAATCTCATCCTGGTGGCAGTGACATTGAACCCAGTTAAGATCGCAGACGAAGCGAAGAGGAGGTGATTCGGGATTCCATGGTGTCTTTATGGAGTGATAGAGATTGTTGTCTCGGTAGGATGAAGGTATCGCAAGTGACTTCCAGCCCAAGCAGCGAATCAGCTTGTACCAAAGAGAGCATGTTCCAGCCCAAGCCCAAGCAAATTGCAAGTGGGAGAAAATCTTTAAAAGAAGCTCATCGCAGAGTTTGTCATTGATAGAGAGTGGCTCTGAGACTGGAACTGCCAGAGAAAGAGACATGACCATTCAAGAAGGCTGCAGCAAGGTGCCTGAACCAGCGTCGTCATGCTGCCATATAAATGCGCTGTCGTGAAGGAAATCGGCGGCCGCAAGAAGACTGCATGGTCATTGGAGCCAAGAAGAAGTGAATTCACATGACATCAGTGGCGCAAGGACGATCAATTTCTTTTTTTTTTAAACATAATAATGGCTGAGATATTTTGTATAAGACATTACGCTACATATCAACGTTCATCAAGGTGTAGCGCTTCCCATCTCGTCGTTCCTCAGTGGCGTGTTCATCTTAGAAAATTGAGAAAACTGCAGGACGGAAATGGACAATCACATACATTCTGGAGACCATGGTCCAGTGAAATAATCCTCCAGAGTCGTTTGCGAATACCAGTACTTGCTGCACTCATGCGGATGTTGTCGTTGGTGCTGGTCTAAGTTGGCGCACCGGTGATGAATATAGTGGCAATGATACTCTAGTTTCCAGGCCCTGGACTGCTTCATGCGCTGGCCAGTGAAGAGAGCCATATGATCAGGGGCCATGTGTCCTTGATTCCAGGTATAGGTTGACCTTGAAAAGACAGTCTGGCGGTATGGTCGCTGCATTATTGTTGAACGTGGGCTACTGATCTGGTTGCCAATCCAGATCCTGCCGATAGGAAATATCTTTCACCATCCAATGTGTAAGGTGGATTCCAGAGTTTGATGTTCAAGGCGACTGGCCCAGCTCGAGGGCAGGTTCTGGAGGATTCCCACCTGACAGATTTGTGCCTGCAGCGGCCCAGCCAAGATTTGCTTCTACCACCTCATGCGCGTTCAAGTCCCAACCTGAAACGATTTCTGGGGCTAGGTCCCAGCCTAGAGGCTGAGTGAGCGGCGCTGAAGGAAGAGCTACTTCATCCAGCTCAGTTGCTGGACTGCTCTGGTTCACATGGTCGCTGGCTGCAGTGCTGTCGCTTCCCTTTTCACTTCCTTCTGCAGGACTTGCTTCAGCACTTCCTGCATCACTGCTTTTGTCGCTTCTTGCATCGCTGCTTTTGGCGCTTCCTGCATCGCTTGCTTCATCGCTGGGTTCTGTGGTGCTGGAATTTCCGTCATAAGGATGATAGAAAGGCTCGTGAAAGTTGACAATTGTGGCGCAGGCCTGGAATCGTTGGTGAACTGATTCAGGGTGGGGATCCTGGCAAGGACAATAGATGCTCAGTTGTCATGTTGATAAGGCTTCGAGCTGAGCGAAGGGAAAACGTCTCATGAAGACTGGGGAGCCGAGGCGGCAGTAATGGTTGCCTAGTATCGGATTGCCATACTCATTGACTTCTCCTTCAACAAATTCAGGATAGGTCCAGGCTGCCTCAAAGCGCAAGGCAATTTTGAGTGTATCGAGGCTGACCCATTTTAGCAGGGGCAACAGCGAACATAAAACATATTCGCTGACTTGAAGGCAAATGTGAAGAATTTAAGTGAAATGAATGGCGAATGGATGCGGATAAAGTGGCGTGAGTTGCTCAGGGGTGTCGATGCCAGTGGGATGAGGGTCAGACACGAAAAGAGCAAGAGAAACAAGTGAAGTGCTGAGCATATGGAGTACCGGAAGAAGACTCTGGATTTCCTCGGATATCATGAGGCTGAGCTGAAGGTGCGTCAGGCTGGCAAACGGGCTTGTTTGTTCAGCAGCCCAAAGCTGAATCCTGGTCAAAGTTTTCACGGAGAGATAATGGAGATGAAGATGTTGGAGCGTAGGCAGAAATGTGTTGGGGTAAGTGGGAAGCATCGCCACTTGTTCTCGCTGCAAGAAAATGAGATGAAGCCAGAAATGTATGCGATGATGACTGACGAGTTCTGTAACAGGGACATCGGGATGGCGATAGTCGAGAGCACCTCGGAGCTCAAGCGTGATGAGCTCAGAGAATTGTGCGGCGAGCGAAAAAGAGGTTGTGTCTTTGAAGCCCTTGATGACAAGGGATCTCATGTTTGACCTGTTCCACGGAAGCAGGAGAATTTCTGATGGATGGCAACGGCATTGTGTGAATTCCAGGTGTCAGACCATGTACAGAAGGCCTTGGATGCAGGGGTACAGACGAAAATCTCGCTTGCTGGCGGGGATTGCAAGTTTGGCCCAGTCATTGACCCTGATGATCTGGTGCCATTTTCTGCAGACTCCTGACCAGGCCCAGCTCCAGACCATGAAGCTGAAGATGCGAGCGAGGATTTCATCAGGAAAAAAATCGTGCAAGCTGGTGTTAGATGGGAGCTGGGTCGCTTCGATGTTGGGTGGATTGAAGGTCTCAGATTTTTGCGAATCTTGGCGATCGCTGGCTGGCCACTCACTGGGGAAAAGGAAAGGGAAATGCTCAAGGTTGGACATGATGTCAAGCAATTTTGGGAAAAGGTGAAAAATTTGCAAGCGATAATTTGCAAGGAATGTGAAACGGCTTGTCCTGAAGTCGGAGCATGTGTTGCCTTCCGATGGAGACAGCTAAATTTGATGAGGAATTGCGATGGCAACTGGATAATTTATCGGCGCTAAAAAAGATTTGTTCATGCGATATAGAATTTGAGGGTTGCTAGGCCTTGAACGAATTTTGAATGAAACTATGGAGCACTATTTATTACGGCCCCAATTGTGCCTCAGCAGCTGCAAGACATTTGCGGAGCTGCTCATTCTCACGCTGCTGCTGAGCTAGCTGGGCACCGAGTTCAGTGGCTTCAGTGCGACGGCTCATCTGCAAAGCAGTGAAGAGGTCGTTGACGGCGGCATGAGCATCATCGAAAGCCTGTCCACCTTCATTGCTGAGGTGAGGAGAGCAATAGTGGATGTATTCATGGCGCAAATTGGGATGGTGTCCGATGACATAAAGCCAGCCAGATGATTCGTTTGACAACTGGTCAGCCTGGAAGACATGGATTAGTGCCATTGCAGCGAAAGAAGAGAGTGCTGACAGTGCGAAGCAATCTGTGGAGAATGCGCTTGAAGCGCTTGGTCGTTTCTCCGTGGTCGTAAGCCACATTTTGTGGGCTGTTGATGCGCTCGAGCTCTGAGTGGAACATGAGATTAACCTGTTTGTTTGAGGAATGAGGTGGACAGACTGTATGTACGATCTCCCTTGCGCAGCCCAGGAATGTATTGCTGGTTAGATGAAGGTGACTTGGGTTTTGAAGCACGGGCGTCGGCAAGTTTTTGTGCCTGAGCTGGGGTCATGGTCTTTTTCTTTCTCTGTGGTGGACTTGGAGAAGAAGGGGTGGTGCTGCTGGAGCCACCGAAAGGCGAGGAGTCTGCTGCACCAGCAGGCTGGAAGACTGCTTGCTGGGTCGGTGTTCGCATTGTTGGGTGCAAAGCAACCTGAGAAGCTGTGAGTCAAGCGAAGAATGAAGAAAAGGGTGGACATTGCGGACCTGCGTCAGAAGCCTGGGGTTGATGTTTCTGTTGCTCTGAGAAGGGTGAGCTGCTTGAAGTGCTTGTCATTGAGCTGACCGAGGCTTTACCTGAGGTGTAGAGAAAGGGCTAGGAGTCGAAAATCCCATGTGAATATTTGTCAAGTGTGGGTTGCGAGGTGGAAGAGACATTGGAGTCAGAAGGGACGTGAAGATGAAAAAAAAGGAGCTTTTTATGCTGTCACGGTCACCACACGTGACTGTTGTGTCTAAATGAAGTGTAAGCTCGACCGCTCCGAGGATTGCAGTGAAAGGCGACGACCTGCCAGTCTTCAGATGACAATACGGGAGCCTCATAAAAGCAGGATAAGCCTTCAAACATGAGCTTTGACTGGGCCAGGTACACGGTCTCTGGAGAAGGAGCGAAGGACTTTGCAGAGGGCGTCAAAAAAGCCTCGGGCGTCAATTCAGACAGGGCGAGGCGTGGCAAAGTCTGTGAAGGTGTCGCAGACATCGGATGATGATGCAGGGGGGCCAATTGCACTCGGTTGCCGACTTTTTGGCTGATATTGGTCCGCTGGGGAATGGCGAGACTGCGAGAATGGAGACTGAGCAAGAGAGCTCAGGTAACAATGCGACGGAATGGGAAGATGATGTCGTTGATGACGAGGAAGGCGATGGTGAATCATTTGCCGAGGCTTGTGAGCTCTATGCTGGTGCTGTCTCTTCCAACGCCGTGGGCTTCTTTCGGGTCGGTGAGACATTGTGCGTCGTTGAAGGCTGGGATCGCGTTAAGGGAGCTGGGACGGTGCGTTTTTTTGAATCAAAAGCTGACCAGTTTGATTGGCTGAATGAGCTTTCAAAATAGGACCGTTGGTTTCATTTCACAGTGCAGAATATTGACGGCGAGCTCGTCTTTGGTTGCCGATGTGGTCGGTGTCGGGCAGGGAATGCCAGACTGTCTGCACAAGTGGTATTTGCGGAACGTACTCGGAGCATTTTCCGAGTCAGAGCTGGATAGATATAAGTGAGTTGAGGTTTAGCGAGTAGATGAAGGGCGCTGACGATGAACAGGAAATGCATCGATTCTTGTAACCAGAGAAAGCTGGGGTCGATACTTGGAGAAATGTGTTCACGGTTGGTTTGGATTATGAAGCTTCCAGAGCGATTGTGTTCATAATGGGAGGGATACAGGTGCTGGAAATTGGTCTTGTTCGAAACGATGCAGCAAAGAGCCACTCGATGCGCGCACATAATCCGAGCCTCGAATTCAGTTGCAGCGACTTCTGACTGGGGATGCATCGACAGTGGAGCAGGGAAGTGTTGATATTATCGGTGAGCATGGATTTGATGGTGGAGCGTGACCTGACCCAAGTTAGGGAGGAAGAAGAGTGATTTAGGAGATGAGATCGACGGCGTCGTATCTTCCTATACGACCACCGGAATGGGCTGGTCTGCCTGACGACTCATTCCTGTATCCCTATCCTGTGCCGGTTCGGGGTTCGCCTGGGGTGCTGCGACTGGATAAAACTGCTGCTTGCCCTTGTCACCAAAACCGTGTCCTTTTCAAGGAGGAAATGGCGATTTTTCAGCAACCTTGTGTCGTGTATACACTGGTTGGAGCGTTCGATGCGATTCTGGAGGTTGCTGAGTGCCCTGAGTGTACTGGAAAACGTCGACGGAACATTGGACCAGATCTGCGTGAACTGGGACTGTTCAACTTCAACAATCATTCGATTTTCTCTCATGAACTGCTGGAGGATTTCGTCAATGCTTTCACCACCTCAGAGACCCCCATTTTTTCGCCTGGGTTACGATGATGGAGCGCAGATATGTGACTTCTCAGCGCCCCGTTTATCGGCTACAAGACATTTGTGGCGGCTTGGTTTGGTCATGCTGAGCTGTTGGCATTTGAGGGCGACATGACGTGTTCTGCATGTGGACTTCATCCAGATTCACTGGTTTGCGACAGTGTGATGTCTGCCTTTCCAGAGAAGCATCGTCTGAAAACCCTGGCGCCACCCACTGTGATTCGACCTGGTTGTGAGGTTCGCAAATTGGTTAAGGTGCAGCCCAAGGTGCAATTCTTCCTGGACAGGGTCTTTCGCAGCACGATGCGTGGTGTCATAGATGGTGCGAAGGAAAATGCTGGGGATCTGGTGAAAGCGGTGAACTTGGAAAGGACTGTCGAGCTTTATGAGCGACTGCTGGCACTGGCACCACCAGTGGCGAAGTTGTTCAAGTCAAGTGTCCTGGATGTCAATGCGGCGCTGGAGGAGGATTCGAAAGCAGCGAAGGAGAGGGGGAGGATCTGTAAGGAATTCCTTCTCAACGTGAGTCCACAGCGCAGCAGCAGAAGCTGAAGGACTTACTTGAATGTTTCAGCTCGCCGCTGAGGAATCAGTCCTGCAGATGATTCTGTGACCTGCATTGAACTGCCTCTCAAGGTTTAACAAGGATCCAATGAAGTTGAATGCTTCAGCGCTGGTTGGAATCCCTACTTTCTTCGCATTGCTTGACTGGGAGCGGAAGAATTTGGAGGATTATAGCGATGTCGCGAAAGAAATTGCACTTTGGATGGCAGGAGAGGCCAGGAAAGTGTTGGAAAAGCTGTTGGTACACAAGGGACCGCTGAAGGGGTGGGAGCCAGGACGTGTGGAGCCTCCTTGACAAGAGGTGAGCTGCGTAGTGAGTTGAACAGGACGTCGAAACTTACATGCTTTAGTCTAGATGCTGCTATAGCATGCCACAGATTCAGGACCGCCCAGAATACCCTGGGATTCTTTGGGATCGCAAACGAAAGGTGAAGAATGAGAGGAATGGAGACGGTTGCTCCAAGTTCCATGGCCGCTATGGAGAGGTGACGCTGACAGGAGGTCTGATGGTGTTTTGGTGCACCCATAGCATCTGCTACGGATTTCATTGCATCCCAGAAGCAGAAGGCCGAGATGATGTCTTCTCGGCCCTGATAACACGTTGGCCTAAAGCGCTGCAGCAGGTCATCTACAACTATGCTTGCGCTCTCGGCCTGTATTGCATGTTGCGAGAGCCTGACTTCTTTGCGGACGCTCAGTTTTTGGTTGATGGTTTTCATTCACAAGGACATACCAAATGTTCCACGGCGTCGATGATCAAAAAATATTCAAAGGTGGATCTGCGATTGGCTATGGTGAATTCTAGTGCGGCAGAGTGCGGAAATGGCGTCTTAGGTCGAGTTTGGAAGTTGCTGAGTTACATGGGCCAACGTCGAGCAGTGATATTCACAAAGGTCTTCATGTGTGTCACGAACAGGGTCCATATGAAGAGAATGGCAGTGAGAAAGAGGAAACCGTAGATTTTCCACTGGCCGTGTCAGTTGACTTTGGTTGTGGATGTGCCAGAAGAAAAATGACGGTTGA
This sequence comes from Mycena floridula, assembly GCA_029320655.1. Classification (NCBI taxonomy): domain Eukaryota; kingdom Fungi; phylum Basidiomycota; class Agaricomycetes; order Agaricales; family Mycenaceae; genus Mycena; species Mycena floridula. The sequence continues at coordinate 799,068 of JARIHS010000027.1, forward strand.
CCACCAACCAAAGGGCGATGAAAGTTGTGAGAGATGCCAGAAGATATTGTTAGTCGTGTGCTTGGAGAGGAACCTGTTCCTTGTGGATGGTGACTGTGCAACAGTGGCGTTTCGCGACATCAATGGTGGCATATATGAGGTATGGCTGTGGCATAACCAAGCAGTGATTGAAGGCTCTGGAGTGACAGAGTCAGCGCAAATTGCTGTGGTTGCTGATCAACCATTCTCTGGCGGATGGTCTCTATCCAACAGGGTCAAAAGGAGTGCGTTGATGAGAGGACAAAAGGACAAAAGGACAATGGTTGCGGATTGACTGGAAAGTGAACGATTGTTATAGAGCGTAGGGTGTACCATGCTGTCAATGATTAATTTCGACGGTTTCAGAAGCACCATTGTCGAGGCTGTGGTGGATGCGAAATGAACGAGTCGGTTACTGAAGCTGGGTTGCTTGTCCGCCCAGACTAGCGCCATGGTTGTTGGGCTGCCGGGGTTGGAAAAGCCGGGACAGTTGCATTGAAACCATTGTCAGAATCAATGGTCTTGGTGAAGCTGGCGTGCTGGGTGAGCCAGCAACCCAACGGTCCCTGAGGGTGACGGTGAAACTTCGACAAGAAAAATCGGGTCAGGCCGGTCATGTGCGCGGCCGCGGACTCATCAGATTACGTGTGAGATTGTACATCTTCTTAAGGGTTCGTGGCTCAGGTGCTCCGCGTTTTGTTGATGTGCCATTCTTTGCTTTGAATGCAGTGGTTCGATTCCTACCATCTTTACTTTTTCCAGAAGCGGCAGGGGAGTTTCTCGGCGACTGCACAACCTTATGAGCCTTGTATGTTGCGAAAATAAATGGGAGGCCCAGTGCTTTTTTAATTGCATTTTCTTAAAACAATGGTTGCCCAGATAACTAAGATGCCACTATTGTTGCTAACTTGCCTGTGTGTACTTGTACAACCCCTTGGATACGGACGGCGGTGCCTGTAATTTTTGTGATGTTGTCCTCTATTTGAACGGAGGGTGGTCAGGCATATATCTGCTATTCTTTGGCCATGGTTTGGCTCTATTTGGATCCCACTGCCACGCCGGGCCCCGTTCTTTTAGTATGATTTCTCTGACTTCCTTAATCACTGTGTTTCACAGCCGCCTAATCCAACCCGGGGCCAGCCCTGTTTGGCTCGGTCTAGGTCTGACCACGTGTGTCTATGTGCCTAGTCAGACCCTGATTAGGTTACCTAGGTCCAAGTCAGAATAGGTGGACGCGAGTCAGACCAGGTTGGGATAGGTCCGCATAGGTCCCCTATTCCAAGTCTGACTAGGTCCTCAATGAAATATATAATTTCTGACACAATATATTGACCATTGGTTATTTGCTGCCAGCCACATTCCATGTCCCGTTTTAGTGGGTTTCTCGGACGAACACCGCGTGACAGTCACAATCAGAACCATGATCAAACCGTCTTACAGAATTCCACTGACAGTGTGAATTTATGGATTATGTAATTCGGGTATCTAGGACATTTTGGCCGATATGACTGGTGTGACCCTGCCAGTGAAGTCAAACATTGTCTCACAGTCCTGTCAGAGCCAAGTGTGAGCTCTCACAGGCCACTTTTATAAGAAAATGATATATAAACACAATGACAATATCAAGTAGCCTACGTGAACCTAGTCAGACCTAGTCCAACATGTGAACATCCACCTAGTCGAACCTAGTCGGACCTGATCGGACCGGTGTGATGATGTGACAGGTTGGATTAGGTGGCTGTGAAACGCAGTGAATGATCTCCCTGAATTTAATAGTGGTTCAGAGTACCTTAGACTGGTATATAAGACTTGTAGTAGATACTTAATAATTTAGATATCTCTTGCTGCTTTTTCCGCTTGACCGGAATTTGAGCCGTCCGAATTAGAGCAATACCCAAACCAAGTGACCACACGTGCGTCAACGATGACGTAGATGATATCCAGAAACTCGCTCATATCCAACAAACGAGCCCCATAAATGGGACTCATAACCAGTGGTGTTTAAAGGCCAGCCCGCTGAGGATGGTCAGATGCGGATGACATTGGGTTGATAGTATCATAATGAAGCTATGCTGAGCCAGACTGGGGATCTGAATATCCAGGCAGTTGCTGCAAGGGAAGCAAGATATGCTTAATCCCTTTCAAGTGAAGAGCTCACGGAAATAATGTCAGAGGCCAGCAAAAGCAGATATAAAGCCGCACAAAAGAAAGGCTTTCATCCAGACATATCTCACAAGGAGCTCGAACAAAGATGCTGTTGTGATATCATTTCTCCGTTTACTCAATTGAGGGTACATAGTAAAGTCACTGCTGCTCTGTTAGTTCACCACTTTTTTTACCACATGGTCTCACTGATCTCTTCCAGAACCCTCAGGGATCACATGATTATGATCTAGGACAGTGCTAAATGGCTTGATTCCAGGACCGAGAATCGACACAGCATGAGGTTTGAGAGTCATGATGTGGCAATATAACCCCTTTGGATGGTATACCATGACACCTGTCTAGACCGCATACTGGACCGTGACATTGCAAGAATCAGAAGTGTACAGGATAGGATTGACAGGATGTTCAAAGTCAAGTTGAGCCTTTTGACTAATTCAAATAGCATCAGGAAAGCAATGTATTTGAGGAAACCATATTCAAGTGTTAGAACAACAATTGCAATACCTAACAAACAGTACCACCTCAGTCCAAATCTGACAGTGCGCAGGACTGTTAAAAACCTGAAACGGACAGGGACAGCGAAAGCTGGCAATGGTAACCAAAAGCGGTGGCCAGCCACAGCGATCAAAACCAAATGGCAACAACTCACCAAAAACTCCAACCTCGGCACGGTTTCAATAAAGGCGGCAACCATCTTGTATGCACTGGGTTCAGTTAGTTGGCCTTGGAGTGGGTGAGTTTTAGTATGAACTCAGTGACAGCATCCACGGTAGAAGCCCTGCACCTTGCTCGGTTTCAGCATTCTTTGTCTTCCTTCTCATGTCCAATGTTCTCTGTCTGTCCTCCTTGTCATGCCACGTGGCTTTGTCGTACCAAATCAAAATACCCCGCCTCTTGATCAGCTAATCCGTTCCTGCCCCGGCCGATGATACCGCGCCTGTGTCCCGAATTGGGAGACAGCGTCGGGCCCCTGTGACCCCCGAACTCGACAATGTAACCGGGTAGTTCGCACTGGGAGAATAACCAGCCGACCCCACCTCCGGGGCGCGAGCGCCGTATGATACACCAACACGGTGGAGGCGGTAGAGTGAGTGCGACGAACGAGTTGGCGGTCGAGGAGCGGGATGCCGAATGTCGTGATGCGCCGTCGCAGTGGTGAATCCAACCGACTGGGTGATTTAAATTGTAGGCTTATTATTGCCACCACAGCGGGTAAGGAGCTTAGTTCCTCGTTGTCTTATCTTTTTGCAAGCCAAAAGCTGTCGTCCCCTCAGCTAACCTCTGCGCCCGATTGACCCCAGTTGCCCTCCGAGCCTCAAGACAACAACGCCAATACCTGCCTCACCACCGCCAAGACCCGATATCTCGCGCGCACGGTGGGGAGTTCAGGGGATGGAGTGGTGTTGCAGTGGGAAGTAGGCGTAGGATCTCATTTGAGATGGGTCATCCGCTGCCAAGGGGGGTTTGAAGAAGGCGGTAGAGAAGGCAATGCAGGAATGATGACACAGAAAGACCAAAGAGAGTTTCTCTCCATTTTCGCATTACATATTGTGTTTCTCTCATACTCGTTACATGGTCTCTGCTATTGATAATTAATTGATTAGTCTAGAGTGGATCACTTAGATGCTGATTGGTTTGGTTTGTGGATTGTTTGAGGGGTATTCTTCGCTTTGAAAGTGGGAAGCGAAGGGTGCATTTGCTTACTATGTGACGATGAGCGAGACCTGTATGGAACAAGGAAAGACATTCCATATTTATGTGACGAATGGGAGATGACTGGCTTGATTTGAATGCAAGTACAAGAGAGCGGCGAGTTCCATACACTAGAGCATGCCATACAGAGAATGAGTCTCTGCAGTGTTATGGTACATAAGAGATCTGTACAACCACTGAGTTGTGCACATAGCAAGGAGAGACAAAAGCTGGCTTGATTTGAATGCAAGCCCCAAAAGCACAGAGGCCTGTTTATGAGCATTGCGGTGTTGGTACGTGGGGTCTCTGCGGTGTTAGGGTGCATGTATAGGCTTAGCAGTATTATGCTACATGTAGTCCTTACAACATTACTCTTGGTACATACATGCCTGTTGAAGGCCATGGAGGAGACTAAAATGATTTAGTATTTGATTTGGACCTTGGTGCTCTCTTGAGTTTGCAGGATGTTGGTGAGATTTAAATGGGTGTCTTTATGGAGATTCAAATGGGGATCTTTATGCAGATGTGAATGGAGTCTTGCTCTATCTTCATACTATGAGGAGGAGGGGGATATGATCCCTGCCATACAAAACTCGCCGACTCTCTCGCTCATGTTGGTCACTTTGGGTGAAGCGACAGCATGCAGCATGTTGATTGATCACAACGAGTCCTGTCCCTGAGAGACTAGCTGGAATTGTATTTCAGAGGTTTCTTGGATCGGTACTGGACAATGGATATAATTAAGGTCTTAAATAAGAATTGAAATCAGAACTAAGCCGGAGCGCAGCAATGGCACACCTTGTTATGATATTATGCATTTCTGATTCAGCCTGAAATGCCCGAGTCTGAAGCAAAGATGGAAGTTAAAGGCAAGGTTTGGTGCCAATTCATGATAGTTTGCAGCCATGAGATAGATAATCAGTTGGATTCTTTGGAAAATTCCAATCCGAAGTTTGCCTCTTTGAATCTCAAGTTCAATGCATTCACTCTGAAGTTCTCCAGAAAGCCAAGACCAAAGTCGATATTTCCGACCTCAAGTTCGCCTTTTTCATCCCTAAATCAGGCCAAAGTATGTTAAAAATGACCAGAAACTGGTTAATTTTGACGCTATTATGACCATACAGATATAATGTTACAATACCTAAGCCACAAGTAGTCCATCATTGCACTCTCACTCGGCAAAACAGTGTTGACGGACGAGCAAGAATTCTTTGATCTCACAGGCCTAGACCCTCTTGACTGATGACAGGGGAAATATTACTTCATCAACTGTATTCTTTACACAATTTGATGGAAAGACGGTCTCCGGGGTCTGACACGTCCAAAAGGGGTATCACGTACTCGGCAAGCTGTTTAGTGAGAGCAGGACTCTCCGGCTTTCCATACTATGCCCATGAACTCACATCCTACTGGTGTTCGTAATGCGTAACAAGGCCGGCTGAACTGACATTTTTCGAGCTCCGTAACGTTTCAGGGCTGCCGGAGCGGCTGCCAAAAAATGAACTGCACTTCAAGCCGTAACACCAATTTTTGACAGCTGAACTGACTTTAGGCCAAGTTCAGCCGTAACACGTATGATAGCGGACCAAACTTCGTGACAAAGATTTGTCCCAATTTGGAAACCCCTACTAGTCATTCACCTTTTCCTTAAGTACCATTTAGAGTGTGTAAATAGCACAGTCAGACAGCCCTTTAGAGATTCCCCGGGCCAAATTCTGTAAATTCTAAATTTCACTTTTCTCACCAGGATTTCGCGCTTTTGATCTCGGGCCGAGTGTTACCGGTGGCTGTGCACACTGTGCACAGCCATCATTTGCTCCTCCATGTCCTCGTCATTTGCTCCTCCACGGTCCCCGTCATTTGCTCCTCTACGGTCCTCGTCAAGTCCTCATTGCTCTCCAGGATGCCAAGGGTCGCTAAGCGTCAATCCCACATGCAGAGGGACCGGCCTGGATAAAGCGCTGGTTCCGCGAGTGATCCAATGGCACTTGGAAGAAGGCTAAGAAATTAATTGCGGAGGCCCTCCGACTGTGCCCGCTTGCGACGATCCGGCGATTCTTTCGGCACGCCAATCGCTATGCCAGTGTTTACCGCCTTGGAGCCATGGGACCGATTGCCGAATTTGCCGTAAAAAGGTTCCGTTCTCACTGTGGGGTTCGGGCGAGGGATATGGAAGTGGTGCAGGCAGAATGGGAGGCCAAGGTGAAGCAGAGTCGCATATAGATTATTTTTTTTTGTCAACTTGGGCCGAAAATTTCGCGCTTTTAAACCCTAGCGTGGGGTTACTACCAAATATTCTGAGGCGAAGATTTTTACTATTAAACACCCCCATGTTTATGCTAAATCCAAATTACGGCTTGCCATGAACTTTTGGCCGCTATCATAATAATGGGTGAACTTAGGGTCATGTTTTTACAGTACTTGTGAAAGGAAATCACTTTGAACCACGCTCCGCCATATAAGTATATTGACAGAAAGATGTTTACTGAGCGGTAAACTGAATCGCCTTTACTCTGCGGGAGACCGCACAAGCATCAAGTTACTGCCGGCGACGATTCACAGGAGCGGAGTCACGTGTTGATGTCTACAAACCCGGAATAAGTGACTGTGACAGTCACCAGCGCTCTTGTTCGTTGACCACCATCACCCATTCCCTGCTCATATTCTACCTCGCCTATTCAACATGTTTTTCTCTTTCGTTGTATGTTTGTTAAATCCTCATGTCTCTGCGTATACTGAACCACTATCAGCTCGAATTCCTTCTTGCCTGTGACGAGCTCGCCTAGTTCTTGTTGTCCTTTCTGGTGAGTCTTCGTTCGCTCCTTCTTCCATTGTCATTCTCATCACAAGTCCAGCCTTCTTATTTCTTTCAGCTCGCCGATCCTTGTGTCGCCCCGATTCATTTCCTTCCAGCAAACCAGGAGATTCGTCACAGCTGCCCCCTCCCCTGACCCGGTTCCAAGGTTCGATGGACTGACACATTTGAAGTGTGTGAATTTGATTGATTATCTGTGTATTTGCTGATGACCCTTTGAGCAGAGTATTGAACGGGGATTGAACTGGTACGTGAACAGGGCTGTTCAATCCCTAAAAGGATTGAACAGGCAGGTGATCCAAGGTGATTAATCCGGTACAATCATCGTAGTAGATTAGATACCACTGTATAGTGCCAAGCATCACATGTCTACTACCCGTTTTAGTGTAAACAACAATAAATATTTAAATGGTAACTACATTTCTTCAGAAAGATATCTTGCTTCAAAAACATGTTAAATAGCTTCTTTTAGATGTAATGCATCTATGGTGTGGTCTGCAGGTCTATCCGATAACTTTTCATATTTTCAGCGCCAGAAAAATGACACAACCCTATGTTAGGGTTCCCAATAAGGCAATTATTACCCTTTTAGGACATATCTGAACATAGCCACAGCTGACCAACCGCCGGTCAGTTCTGCCTCATCTCACCCAAAGTTTCAGAAATGGCCCGGTATCACTGGTTTTGAGTTTTGCTACTGATATTTGATGGAAATCAGGTATTTTCTCCCTTTTCTGACTACTCGGGACGATTCTAGAGGGCAAATCTTGCCATTCTCGGTGAAAAAGGTGACACACCGTGGGAAAAATAATTTTATGTGCTAAAATGTCGTATTTTCATGGGTTTCCTGCTAGAAAATTTGTCAAAAAAGTGCTCCGGAAATTTGTTCGGGCCCTACATCAGTTGTAGACATGTGCCGCTTGGCACTGTAGGTATTTAATACTGATTAATCAATGGATTGAACCATCCTTTGGGAGCCCCCACAATTGATCGAACCAACGAGATGAAGGGGCTGATGCCTTGATATAAGTATATGTATCTGCACTGGAGCCAAGTTGCATACAGGCTCCGGAGGATAATGGTGCATACAACCTTTCAAGAATGATGTGGATAGAAACGAGGGTTGTGATTGGACCAACCAAGCAGAAAGGTTTTCCTTGTTGAAGACTCATCACACTCAAAACATAAGTCCAAAAAATTCACCAGTTGGGCAGAACTGGAGATGATATTGTGAGACATCATGGTCTATATCAGCTATTTATGCTGCATGTACCGCGATAAGCGACTGAGGCACGAGGTAGCTTATCTTAGGATAAGTTAGTAAGCAAGACGGCAAGCGACCACCGCCTTTGTGTGCGACCTGAGCAAACAATGATTGGTAAGCAGTCGGTGCCTTGTTCCGAACCGTCACCGCCTCGATATCCCGCCGCTTTGACAGCGGCTCTTGTCCCACCACCATCAACCTGGTGGTTGTCCTTTTCTTTTCCTCCAGCTCTAGTCAATACAGCACCAGTATCTCTTCTGGTTTTCAAGCCGTCCACACAGCGAAAATTTCAAAATCACGTGGTACGCCCTATTCTACATTATAATTCCATGTTCTTGTTCCATTATCTTGTCAATAAAGATCACATCGCTACTCTGTCCTTTCCTTTCGTTCTCTATTGCATTTGGTTCCCAGCTGGCTGCAGTGAGGTTCACTATCCCTTCTAAATTTCTCCCTTTCACACTTGGAGTACTGCTACGTGGGAGTTGACATCTGGATTGTGAGCTCCTGATCACGGGGGTATTGACTCGTTAAAGAGTGTAAATACCGAGAAAATTGATCAGGCTAAACCAATTTGATTGAAACTTCCATTGCACTCCAAGCCATTCTTCTTGCTCGTACACCCCAGTCCTGTCCTAGCAATAGGCAAGCTCGCTCAAAGCTGTGTCCTACCCTTGTAGGCCAGTTCGCTCAAAGTTGTGTCCCGCCATCGCAGGCCGACTCGCTCAAAGTTGTGCCCTGCCCTTGTAGGCCAGCTCGTTCAAAGTTGTGTCCTACCCTTGTAGGCCAGCTCGCTCAAAGTCGCGTCCTGCCATCGTTCTAGATCGTAGACCGGCTCGTTCGGAGTCAGGATCCCGATCTTCACTCTATTTGGGGGTAGCAGATTTCTCTCTTATTCTTCGCTCTGAATCCGCTTGTTGTGAGCAAAGCTCGGGTTGGGTAAAGTCGGATTCTCTCTTGAATTCGGTTCAACCTGGTTGTCAAACGTTCAGGACTTGGTTCAGGCGCCTTTCAATTCCGGAAAAGGCCGAAATGTGGCGCATCCGCTCTCAGCCTGACCAAGTCCCACCCAAACCACATCTATCATTTATGATAGATGTGTTACCTCTCTCTCAAATCGCTGACACGTCTGCGACAACTAACTTATCTAGGTGTGCAAGGGTTGTAATTGTATGGCCGTAATAGCGTCGCAAAATCCCAGTGTTTTTTAGGTCAACTTCATCCATTTTGAGTACTTTTGACACCCAACTTCGGTCAAATACGAACTGAAAGATGGTCAACTTGGAATTGCCTCAGGTTTGCATACCTCAAAATGGGGGCCAACTCGGACACTTCATTTGCGGGTACCTTGGGAGGTGATCATAAAGAGTAGCGGATAACTTCAATTTCCCTGGAATTTGTAGTCAACTTGGAGATTACATTTTACGGACAACTTCGGGGCTGAGTTTGCAGTCAACTTTCTCGGAGTCGAGATTCAGGTAACTTCGGCGGCTCGGCATTGGCATGTGGCCTTCCCCTTTAAGACATTGACCAGGCCTTCCCCTTTAAGACGTTGACCATCACATGATTCACATCTCCTTGCATTTCTTTCCCCCATTCAATCATAGCGCTGTGACCGCGAAGGACTGTGACCAACGTTGATTGATTTTGATGTGTCACTCACATGTCCATTCGTGTCCGAACAAAACCTGTTTCTCAATGTATCTTATTTTGCTTGTTTCAAACGCCTCCTGTTTATCAATGTCGCACTGTACTGATCACTTTGTAGAGGAAAATTGTGTATATAATCAATTTATCAATGCTAAACAGGTTCATCAGGAATAATTCCCATCCGTCTCTCCATAAGTAATACGGCACGGCAAAAAACATCAATGCCCCAATTACCATCATCTTCGTCAACATCCATCCCTTCCAGCAACTCGCGTCCCGCCATGATCTCGTCGTCATCATTGATGAAAACACCTGCTTGATGTTCCTCTGTGGCAGAAGCAAACTCGGTATAATCAATGTGACTAGGGTCGTCACGAAGTTCGTCCTGAGGCGGAAGAGGCTCGGTCTCTGCGTCTCTGCCATATCCAGGTTGTGATGCAGTCTGGAGATCATCGCCTGGATCGCTGTCCCAATAGCCACGGTTGATAGCAGTGGCCTTGCTAAGCTCGTACAAGGATACTGGTGTCTTGTAGTGCTCTGTACGAATATCATGGAGATTCCACGATTGTCGAGTCCGTTCAAGCGAAGCTTGGATTCGAGGTTGAAACACAATATACAGAGCAACTCGATGAACGTCGTTCTGCATGTCGAGAAGCCCGAGATCATCCAGATGAGTGAATATCTGGCGAAAAACCTCCAGCGAGTCTTTCCGAACGTCACGCCATGTACGTTCCATCCGAATATTATGGGTTGACCTGACGGTATTGAATGAGAGAGAATGACGGCAGAACAATGGAAAAAATACCTTCCTCTCAAATATGCACGATGCTGTTCCCCTCGACGAGCAATCATACGACGCTCAACACCATTGTTCTCTTTCCCGAAATCACCTCGCATGCGACTAGGCCAACCATACCGAGCGACACCCTGGGTCATGAAAAAATGCTCCACCGTCGAGGAGCGCTTGTTATTGCAGCACTCGAGATATATGATCAACCTCGAGAAGCCGTCGACACAACCATGGATGTAGAAACCCCATGGTCTCAGTTTCTCGTTTCCGTCCATATGCCAAAGAGAATTGGCTCCTCGGACACGATATACGCGTCGATGAAGCAAAGCACCCCATCTACGAACACTGTTAAAAAAATTATAGATGAACAGCCGATTACACTTACCGATGCGATACCCCTAAAGCATCTACACGACGTAGGCTTTCTCTGACCCGTAGAAGGGGAAGAATGATATTCGCTGCACGAAGATGCCCCTGGACAATTCCTCCACCAGCCATAGGATGCTCCAAAGAAATCTGAGCTACTCGTTCATCAAGCTCGTCATCACTGATCTCGGTATATTCGGTGCGCTGAGGGGTTCGACCAGCGCGATCTATATGACGGTACAGGGTGGCTCGGTCGATCCCCAGAGCTGTGGCGACGGAGCTCCAGCTGCTTCCATTGGCATGGAGCTCGAATGCGAGATCAAGATCAATCTCGTACCGAGGCCGGCCAGCTTGGCCTGTATAAATTCGAGAGGTACCGATATTGATAGGCGGTGGGGGAGCATCCTGGTGAGCTTCCAACGGCTCAATAACATTGGCCAAGATTTGTCGGTAGGCCTCGATGTCCTCGGCAGTTGTAAATGGATCCTGCATATTGACCAAGACGTGATCAGCAGTGGCGAGGAGTCGGAGAGATCGTTCCACCGAGAATGGTTCGACATTCGGAAGGGATTGGACGATGAAATGAGCATCTTGAACGATTTTGTGGGTTTGAATGAGAAAGCTATTAATGAGGTCTTCGTCTTCTGCCGGACTGGTCATCGACAGCAAGAGGGATATGGGAAACAAAGGTCATAAGGGAGACAACGGTCGATCCTATTAAATTGTCTTCGATCCTGTTTCATCGTAATGCGGTGCTAATTATTTCTGGACACAGCATTGTGGTTCTAAAACAGTGATTACTATAACGACTAATGGTGATACGCATTCAGAAGCGGTGAAATCATGGCAACCTGCTCTTCCCAGACCGCGCCATCCTCGCTTTTTATCACTCGATCTGGGTGGTAAATCTACACAAGAAATAGTTAGCACTTGAAGACAAATACAAAGCTTTAAAGGCCGTACCAAGGTCATCGCCCTATACTGCTTGCTGGTGGTACCTTGAGCTTTAATTTGAGCCCAGGTTCGACGTTTCGACGGGTTTGGATGCGGGAAACGTTGCAAGACTAGCTCATAGAAGCGATCTCGGGACAGCCTTGACATTGAATTAATAATGATGCTCCAATGATTTGCGGTCGCTGGGCATTGCGGTACCGGGTTGGGTCGTGGAGCTGGAGGTGGTCCATTGGCAAACTCGAATTTGTGGGGCCTTGGAGTCGCCTTTGGTTGCGGTCGAGTCTTTGACTTTGAGGGACCAGGGGGCGGCGCAGCATTCGGTGGAGCGCCACTGCTGTTGAACTTGGCTCGCTCCTCGTCTGCTGTAAATGAATCAGAGCAGTTCGCATACGAAAAGGTTGAAAACTAAACTGGGAATAAACTCAGAGAAGCTAGGAAGCGGTTCTGACTCGTCAGGCGACGATCTAAAAGAGTAGTAGAAATCAATATTATATTGGAACGAATAGCAAATAGACTACGCTTGGGGATTGGAATGACGGGTGCTACGTCGCTCAGGACCTTTACCCTTGGTGGTCGCATCAGGTTCCTGGTAAAGCCAGGTAAGCAAAAAAGATGAAGCGTGCAACAAAGGGACATACATCTTCACCAGAACCATCATTATCATTGTTTTCAGCCGCTTTGGACGACCAAGCCCGGGCAGACGACTATGAATTATTAGAAAAGTGGAGGTTACAGAGCAAAGGAACTGACCTTTTTAATGTTAGAAAGTTTACGAGCGAGGACAGTGGTGAACTCGGTGAGGATTGGATACATGTCATGGTGGAAATCGTCGATTGGTGAGACGTCCAGATAACGATGCATCGCCGTGACAAGACCATCAAGACCGTACTCTCCCATTTTGAGATTAATGGGAAGAATCTTGGTGCTATCCGTGATGCTCCCAAAATCCTTCTTGAGACGAGAAACATGGAACTCGACCGACTTGCCCGCCAGACTGGAGAAAGGGTATTGAAGACAAACATATTCATCGTCTTCAGGACAATGCTTGGAACAAATTATCAGACAAAAATCGGCAAAAGTAAACTGGTGGACTTACTGCGAGTTTATCTGACAGACCACTGCGTAAACGGAAGACCTCAAAGAGGTCTCGGAATCCGTCAGGAGCGAAATCATGGTTGTTGGGGATGATCTCTCGCCAGGTGGACTGCAGGAATTCTAGCCGATTGCACTCCCTGGCCATGACAGGATACCAGGTTTCATAGATCTCAACCGGGATCGCCGAAGAATGCTCCTCGACGAGGTGGAAAACCCGGCAGAGGAAATCGATGAGGGGCGAGACTCCACAAGGACCGAGACTGTAGATGTCGGCGAAATGGCTCCTTCCTGAAGAATCATCAGGACTGGCGGTGGTGAGCATCACATGGGCATTGTCGAGAAATTCCATGCATGAAAAGACGTCACCAGACTCCAACATTTGCTGCAAGCAGCGTGTGAGACCTGATACGGCGAAAGGGATGTCCTTGTCTTCCAGACGCGGAAGACGTGTCGAGTATGAAGCAATGTTCATGTTGAGCATGATCCAAGGCTTCTGAGCATCGACATCATTTTCGGGCCACTAATAATGGAGTTGTGTGAATTAGCAGGCCTTCTACAAATCCAATGAACGCACCCATGGGGATTTCTTTACAGGTCGACAGATATAGCGGTTACTACGATAGAGCTCCTTGATATTGACATTGATGAATTTCTCTGCGGTTCATTTTAGCACAGTGGCTTTAGAGAAAAGGCGTCAAACAAACCTGGGCAAGGATCTTCCGGTAAACCATCAGACTCGTCAATATCCATTCTATCATCGACGGGATGTGAGGAAGACTGGGAAGGAATCAACGAAGGCAACGAAATCAAAGATTTGACTAACACCAGGAGCCTGGGATGCAGGCGGTGGGCTGTGTGTCCAAGAATGCGACGACGAAGTAGCGGGCGTCTGGCTAAGTCAGATTATTTGATGGCGGAAAGAGAATCACGTACAAAAGAAGCTGACGGCTTTGAGGGAACATACTCGTCGTCGTCATTCTGATTCACTGTCTCCGATACAACTTCTACTTCACTATCATCATCAGAGTCTCCATCCTGGTCGACTGTAGAAGAGGGATGTTGCGCCATAGGAATAGCCATGGATCCCAAAGCGAGCGAGATATAGATCCGGTTTGGAAAGGCCTGCTGGTCGGCAGATTTACTGTGATCCCTGCCCCTAGATTCCGAGTCTGTCAGCAGGTCATGACGGATACAGAGACTCGAATACGCACATACAACAGGCGACCGGGCCGGAAATCCCGGACACCGGGTCGGAGGGAGGGGGGTCCACCGCCGGAGGCGAAGAAAATTTTTGCAGGTCATGGTATCAGGTCCGGATGGCTGCTAGTTAATCAGAGAAATCCTCCAGGAATTCCCATGTCTTTAGATGTGTCAGGTACTAGGTACACCTAAGCACCCAATACTTGACAGTTATTAGTGACTGGAAGAGCGCCACAGATTTGGTTTCACATACCTCAATGGTTCTGTGTGCCTAACAGGCATAGAATATATTAAAATACCTAATAAATGACTGATAGTGCAGTCCTGGATGGAGCTCTCTCTATGGCAGACCCAGAAGGCCCAGCAGCTCAGGTAGTTGCCATATAAGGTAATTCCCACGGAGGGGGGGCAGGGGGTTCGGGCTGAAAAGGGCTGAAAAAAATAAATGTACGTCGTGTATTTTTTTTTTGATCCGGTTGCCCCTTGCGCACATAAGGAGATCATTGTAAGACAGCATTGGAGCGATTCCTAGTGGCGCAAGGATAGGAGGCTTTCCTCGACCGCGGGGTTGTGGGACGTAACGCTGCCAGCAAAGGAGCATTTTGGAATAGATGTGGCAGGCCGATGTCCTGGCTTCGGAAAATTCGCGATGGACAAGATCGTGGATCTCTTGGTTGGACATTCGGGAATTCAAGGTGATACGTCGAACGAAACCAGCTATATGCAGCAGCTGTAACCTGCGAAAAGAATTGAGAAATGATAGCACAGAGAAAATCGCGCATACCCTGATTTTGTGGGCATTGGAAAGGTGCCCCTTTGCACCGATGGAGTATCAGGGATGAGGATGAAGGTAAATTCAGTGGTTTTGAGTTTGACAGGAGCGTCAGTGGTGGCTTTCGACGGAGCTGGCCCGGCCTTCAGGTCGGTCTTCTTCTTTTTGCGAGGTGGTACGATTGTTCTGATTAATGCCCTCGAAAATCTAGGGGAAAAAACATGAGCGAAGCAATCAGGCAGATGAAAGATAATCAAGCACCTTGAGAGCTGGCTCGAATGGCCGCTTGTTTGGTCCATTCTCGAACTCGGTTTGGAGAGCCTCTTTCCTTGCCTTCGCTCCTGCAGCAAAGCTTTTGATGGTGGGACGAGAAGCAGAAGGTTCTGGGTGAGAGGATCCTGGGGTAGGAGCTGAAGCTGAAGCCTGCGGTATCGCAGAAGGTCCCTATTGAGAGATCGAATTTAGCCAAAAAAAGAAAAAGAGGGGTAATGACAGCTCTTACGTCGTCAACGGGCTGAAACAGCTTGTGCTGGGCACCGTAACATCCGCAGATGCATTTTTTGTGGAGATAAGGGCTTCCGTAGGCAAGTCCAATACCAACGGTATGAACACCGGGAGAAGTCGCCATCGGCCCGTCCTCGGGTGTAAATCGCTGACAGGAGCCGTCAAATGAGCATTTGGTTGACATGCAAGCTAGAATGACCAGGTCGATGAAAGATGAAGCAAACATGGCGGAAATCCCAGGATGGTATTGAGAGAAATGGTCGGATGCAATTTCTGACTCTGGATGACGCCCAGAGGCTTGTTGTGACAACTGTGTAACAACTGTACAGTTGCAGATTACCAATCAAATCCAGGTCAAGGCGACCGAGTCCGTCGATGATCGATCAGTGATGTCACCAGAGGTCCACGCGAAATTCCCCTCGATTTTGAGCAGGCTGATTGAATGTGGCGCTATATTGTTGGCATGGGCTCTACACCACTGGAGAAGTCCGAAGCATGACCGTTGCATCGTAGGAGAAATTTGACTCTCACGTCAAAACCACAGACTTTGCCGGCAAGTAGCACTGGCAAAGCACCAGGATACAGCTCCATTCCCTAAGAATCAAAAGTCTGAAGCTTCAGATGGATGGATGCAGAGAAGCCAACCAGAAATGATACCTGCCAACTTGCTGACAATCATGGAAGGAGGCAAGAAGGAGGAAGGAAGAATGATGCGTCATTATGTCAGGTGACCTGCCAGCAATTTCGGCCAGTATTGATCCGAACTTCCCCCCTGCCGAAGTTCACTCCAAATCTAGTTGACCGAGTCTGAGGTTGTCCTGATCCAAAGTTGACACAATCCAAGGAGTTGCCCGAATCTGAAGTTACTGAATCTGAAGTTGCCTCTCGGGAAGTTGACCAGTTTCAAGTTGATCTAATCTGAACTTGCCCGATTATTAACTCCGAAGTTGGCCAATTCTGAAGTTAGCTTCATTTGTGTTATTTCTTGAAGTTGGGTGTCAAATGTGTGATTATGGCCAAGTTGACCATAAATTAGATGGATTTCTCTCAAGTTGCCTGTAAAAACGATTTTGCAACACTATTACGGCCAAATAATTGCATGATCTGAGGGTACTTCTTGTGCTGTCAAGGATAGGGTGAATTTCCTAGGGGATAAGAAAACAGAGATTCATATATATCTATTTTCATACTCATAGTTCTGTTAATTGAGTGATTGGGGATGGATTATCTGGAAGTTGGGTTGGTTATCTTGGATTTGTCAAGTGATGTGGATTTTTTTTCGCTTTTCCAAGGTCCTCAAAGAGAGGATTGGGACCTTGCCACTTGGGGACGGGGTAAGACCATGAACTCAAGGGGAGTGAATAGTCTTCTGGACATGACAGGCAGATGTGAGACTCGAACAAGTCCAAAAGTTCTGGTTTCATAGAGCTCTATAAAGACTCATCAGACTCAAACGTTGAGTGTATGTTTAAACCCCCATTCATATTCTGTATCTTGATATTGTTGATACAAGAAGACCAGGCCCGCACTGACATCACCATGGTAGCTCCATGTCACCAAAAATAGACTCTGGTGCATCCCCTTTCAAATTGACATTGAATAATCCAATGAACACGTCTTTTCACTGGCCATGATCCACACTGTATCATGGCCCGGCTCGTTGACCTCTTGAATAGCTTTTGGAACTGCTGGTGTTCAAGTATTTGCTCCTCTTTTCTTAATTATTAGTATGGACTGACAGCTCATAGTCCAGATAGTCTTCATACTTCCATCAAAGACTCTATATTGTACCTGCATCATGAAACATCAACACATCATGCTGTACTGATTGATGTTGCCATTTCCTGTTTTATTCAAGTCCAACATCTTAGCCTTGGATCTACTTTAAATATCATGAAAAACACATCTTTTCAGCGGCATCACCTCCGGCAACATGATGGTCCACTCAATGTATTTTGTTATCATCACTTTTTTCTTGTGTTCAAGTCTCATTTGACTCTGAATCACATCTCACCTGGCTTTGAAGAATCCAGGCCTCACTCTGATTCTAGCAATCAGAAGCAGATAAATCAGGGGTCTGTGTGGACCATGACTCTCACAATAACTCTCACAATATCATTCTCCAGAATACTTTGAGCTCCAACATTTTGGATTTGGGTTCAAACTACCATCTTCCACTACCAACATAACCAACATACACATGCACTATGTCCTTCAGAAGTCCAATACAGCTCTTGAAAGTCTATGTGCCAGGATTTTGTTTCCTACCATCAGCCTCATACAATCTAGTGTTGGCACCAACTCTGTGTTTTCTGGACTCTTTATTGCCAACATGCAAATTTTTTCTCTCCTCGACCGTCTTGACTTTGATTATCCTGACAAACATATCCGTTCTGTGCCCTTGATCTCTGCAATATCATAGTTCAATAAATATATATCCAAATGCTTTCAACCTGGGTTCAAGTCTCCACTCATTGAGAGCCATTGTTGTGATAAGTCTGTGACAGTTTTGTCAGGATACCCAGTGAAAGTAAAGCTGAGTAAAAGCTGACAGCCAAATAGAGAAAATGGATTTATTTACACAGCAAGGACCTGAACAAGAGCAACCGACATAGTGCCAGCAACATAGTGGAGAGTTAAACAGGACAAAAACTTCTCAAAGCCTATCACGCTGCATTCCAAGATCACAATGCTTGAGACATAATTGCTAGCAGATCACGAAGCCCATTTGAACTATCTATGAACTGAGTCCCTGCCTGCTACATAATCCCAAGACAAAAGGTGGTGATCCAAACACAAGTTCTAAAAGCTCCAGAAGATCTTGTCTACTGGACCATGAGGTGTTGAGGATCATGACCTGTTTGTCAGTATATTCAAAGAATCATGGTCTGTGTAAAGGATTTTCCATGGACTTTACCCTCACAAGATTCCTTTGTCAAATCATGGGTGTTATGAAGTTGTGAACTGAGGACCACGGGAGAGCAAGTAAAAGCTCGGACTCAATAGCTGTACTGAATCATGATAGTGTGAGAGTCATGGTCTGTGTACATAGGCTTTCCATGATGAGGTTTATGGAGATTCTTGAACATCATGATTGGACCCACTGATCTGAGAGAGCTTTCTGAACACTTATCAAATTCGAACGCAAGTCCAAAAAGGGAATACAAAATGTCTCATACCTGCATCTGCGTGGGAGCAATGGTGCATATAGTGTCGAGGATTATGGTGTATAAGGACTCTTGTGACTGACCAACATGATCTGACTATCAACATTGACCCTTGTCATGGAGAGCACTTTGATTCAAGGTTTTGTTGGACAATATGGCGCAGTGGCTCTGACAAGTCTGAGACAAAGCAAGGGATAAAAGCAGAATGTATTGGAAGGGAGCAATACGATGATAAGGGAGGGGGCAAAAGCTGAAATCGTAGCTAAGGATCGGACGGATATATGTAGTGTGACTACTGTGACATATGAAACGCGGAAACGACCGAGGACATGACCGTACCGTTCAACAGGTTTCACCCTAGAACACTCTGCAACATTGAAAAGACCCACCCTAGAGGTCAATTGAGCCCTCAGACCATTTATTGTTGGACTGCTGAGAGTTTGACACTGCCATTAGTGCCCATTACTAGTCAATTAATGCCAACAGGGGGCCACCATGCAAATAATCAGTAATTTTGGTGGCCTCATTACCAGGAACCTTGTCAAAATCAGAGGGCCTGGTAAATCAGAATTTATTTCGGGCTTTGATGTCTCCGATCCAATCCGGCTGGGCCATATCCAGCATTCGCTCAGTCAGGGAAGAGTCACACATCTACCACTTGTCAGATTCACTCTTGCTTTCTTTTTTGGAGGGAGTATATATCAGATATGATGGGAGACCCAAAAAAGTAGCGTAATGATGACTCGGCAGGCATTTACGTGCATTTCTGGGGTGTTTGCGGGGATGACGAGGGAAATTTGAATGGGAACCGATCAATATTGCTGATGTCATGGGTATGAGCTCACTGATTTGGTTTCAGATGAGCATCCCTGGACCTCACATCTTACTGGTTTAGCTGCTCCTTTTTGGATATAAAGTGGATGAATACTTGACTGAAACCTATTAAAGCAAACACAGATAGCTCAACGAGGATGTCAAATGAGGCATGCATGCATGCCAAAATGTACAGTTGAATAAACTGATCGAAACCGCTTGCATGGTCTCATTGTGCCGCCGTTTTTTTGACATATGAGAGTTTTTCACATGTATAGACCTTGCACATGTCACAGACCATGGATTTAACCAGTGGTATTAGCAGTACAAGATGTGCCACCGGAATGGGCTTCATGACTCAGCCGGGTCGGGTCGGAAACGTCCATGCCAAATATTCGTTCTGATTTAGAGGTCCCTCTACCGAAGTTCTCGGAATGAGGGAGATGTTACAGGTCTACCAGGAACCTTCCATTGCTTCCCAATAACTCTCCAAAGTGCATGATGGGTCCAGAAAGGACAATATCACTCATACCGGCCGCTGCCGTGCCAGTGGGAAAAGCCATAGGTGACTAACCCCATTAAGGGTGGTCTTGGCGTTAGTCTAAAAAGTGCTCCTACCCAACAAACGAGCCCACAAGTGGGACTCGTAATTGTACTCCCCACCCTGGACCATGATGTTTCAAAAAGCATGAACACTACAAATTCAGAAGGTGTTTGAGCAAAGATGCTATTGTGATATTATTTTCATTAGAGATCTAGGCTGTGTTGATCAATGGACATCTATGATGAGGTTACTGTACTCCTCTGTTAGTTCATGCCTCATCACTTTGTATGCCTATATCTTGGTCGACATCTCACTATTTTGTTACCTTATGGTCTCACTGATATCTTCCACAACTCTCAAGGATCATGGAGCAATTGACCATGATCGTAATTTGTAGCAGTGCTTAGAGAATCCAAAGATGAGTGGGGAATCAACACAAGTCCAAAAAGCTTCAATGATTCACTGTGTCAACTCGGCATGTTTTCTGCTGATTCCCACAACTCTCGAAGTCAACGAGTTCGCATCTCTTATTTATTCATATCTTCATTCTTTCATTACTCAGCATTTCTTAGCTCTTGGGACAATAGTCAATTGTATCCTTTCCATTGGTACAGTTTCCCATCTTATTACTTGATACATGTTTCTCTTACTCTGACAGCGGGCTTTCTTAGTTTGTTATTATCTTCCCATGTATTACTGGCCTTTTTGAGCATGGATTTTGCGCGGGTTATTATCGTTACGGCGGAGGAGGCAGTGCGGAGCAAGGATTGTAACGATGAGTCCTGGTAAGTTTCTTTCTTTGTCTGTCTTCTTCCTTTGCTTGGCCAGAAGCTCATTTTGTTCGTTTATTCGCTAGCAAACCTCTGGGCTAATTGATGTAAACGACACTGACACCAGCCTCTCCACCGCCAAGACTCCATATCTCGGTTTGAGGTCGTCAAGTGCGACTATTATGAGTATTGTTGGGCCAGAAGAGTGGCAGATTTATTCTCTTTTTACTACATTTTGTCTCGTACATATTTCCTTTGCTCGTTACATAGTTATATAGTGCTTGCTTGTTAATTGATTGGTGCCTTCCGTGTCTCACAAAGAGAGAAAACCTAAGCCGACTACCATTTAGAGGATGGATGGTTTGGATGAAGACAACTCGAACATAACTTCAAAAAGAATGAAAAAATACAGTTCAGCATTAGATTGTGATGTCCTAAAGCGTGATGGTCTGTGTGAGGGAGACCTGCTAGCCCGTAAATAGACTTTGAACTTGAGCCGCCTCAAGTCTAGAAGACCAACAGTTGGACTGGACACAACTCGAACAGAAGTCCAAAATGGAACAATCTAGATCATTAGACTGTGATGTGTCAATGTGTCAAAGCATCATGGTCCTTGTGAGAGAGACCTTTGTTAATCGCATGAGTGGTGTGCAGAGATAGAACACCTAGTATTGAAATCTAGAACATCATTGAATGAGAATTGAGCCGGGCGGCACTCTCTTATTGAATGGATGGAATTCAAGTCAAGAGGATGCTCGAATCAATCAAGATGCCTACCTTGCCTACCATAATAAGGTTGAGCGAGATTTCCGAGTATTGTGATTGGACAGACTGATTTGAGAGGAGAAATGCTTTTCCAAGACCCATCGGACTTGAACCCAAGGCCAAAAAGGTTGCATACAATCTTTACTGGCCATGATTGGACTAACAAATCAGAGAGATTTTGCTTGTTGGAGACTCATCCGACTCAGACAAAAGCCCCAAAAATTCAGCATGGAATCTAGCAAAATGCACTGAAGCTCACCACTGATCCGATTCTGACTCTCCAGGGATGGAATGCTAACAGGCGACTTGAGTAAAAGTCTAGAAGTCTGTTCAAGTTCTTTTATTGGACCATGAGCCCTCAAAGGGTCATGGGTCATAGTGTTCAAATGGCCATAGTGCAATGGAAGGATGTATATTCTATGATATCTGCAGTCAACCTTGGATTAGAGCTGTTAGGCTGAGGGCAAATCAGACCTCATTGAGTGAGTGCCTATTGGAGTTGGGTTGAATGGAGCTGTTGAATATGGAGTCCGAAGATCATGATGCACTACAATTTTCAGACTCTATGAGTGAGCAACTAAATAAGTGAATACTAAATAAGTGAATAGTCGACTCTGTTTATCATTGTGATTGTTGGATTTGAGTGAAAAATATATACAGCACAAAATGGAGAATAAAAATTCAAAGAGACCGATCGAACAAATACAGGGCGACGGCATTTTGCCTTGAATGCAGCAGATAGTGTCCTCATCGGGTTCGGTTGGTTGGCTTGAGAGTAGGTGAGTGCTAGTAAGAGCTCAGCTAGTGAACCTTTCATCCTCAAATCGAAATACCCGGATTTTGACTCGCTAATCCCGCCCCTGCCCCAGCTCCGACGTCAGCATTGGTCCTCCCGGGTCCCCCGTCACCCCGAACTGGGAGACGTAGACGAGTAACTCGCGCTGGGAGAAGAACCGGCCGGCTCTAAAATCCTCCTCCTCCTCCTCACCGATATGGAGGGAAAGTCCGCGCGTTTAGGGTGGGTCGGCGCACGAACGGCGCCCAACGCGGAGGCGCCGAGACGCTGGAGGCGGTAGTCGATGGTTGAGGAGCCCTTTTAGGGAGGAGTCGGAGCGCGGGCCGACCTCAAAGGAGATTTATTGCTCCCGTGATTCCCAAACCTCTCAATGACGTCTCCAAAGCCCCTCCTTCGCCACCGGCGCCTTTTAGGATCCATTTTCCGGTAGTTATTATATATTGTTGCAGCGAATGAGGATGCAGTTCGGAGCGAGGATTGTGAAGAGGGCGAATGGAGGGGGTGCAATGGTGAGCTGGGTGAGCCCAAGGAGTTCAATGAGGTTTGCGAGGTCTGATGTTGGAGCTATGAAGGGACTGGGGATCATATCGACGGTGAATAAGGAATTGTTATCGGTGGAGGTAAGGCTGCCATCATGTCTCTGTAAACCCTGTTAGCAAACGCGAAAGAATGTGATAAGAAACTCGACACACCGATATATTGAGCTCCTTCTCTTCTCTGAGCTGCTCAGTGGAGCTTGGTTGAGTATATACATAGCCTCAGAACAAATAGCTGGCTTGAGCTCTACAATATTCAACAAGACATACCATCACTTTTCTCTAGCTGGGTGGGTAATGGTGGCATCAGATCCAGCCCACCTTGAGCTACTCGGCTGTTGATCCTTCATCGTTGCTTCAGCGCTAAAGACTCAATCTCAAATACAAGGACACAGGGCTTTCACCCTCCGTGCGGTATGGAAGACCAACTAAGTCAGATCTAGATAGATAGATTGCATGATAACATTGTTTTTCAGCATGAGCGGGAGTGTCTGATTTCAAGCAGTAATTTGTCAAGCGACAGTGTACATGTACATCTCAGATGGTATCTTTCTTTCTTTTTGGCTGTGTAGTATTCCCATATGGAACACGGACTCTTAGAGCCCTATTTATATGGTTCTCATTTCTCTGTTGTCCCTCAGACATTCTCCTACTATTGAGTGCCTCTGAGGTTAGTTCCTAGTTTATTCCTCTATCAACTTGATACTCATTCATCTTGTAGACTTATATTGTTGTCTAGGTGAATATACAGACATTCTCTTACTATCAAGTGCTTCCAAGGCTCATATTGTGGTCTAGTTGCTCACTGTTATCCCAACAAACCTTGAATTCGGCACGCTGCACATACTCGGCATTAACAACCTTGACGCACTATCAGTCAACTACAGTTGGGAAAGAATCACTATACCTACACCAGTGACAAAACCCCGCTAGCCAGGATGAAGGCCATTTCTATGGCTGAAGACATATAGCGAGATAGAAGACTGGGATTTGGATACTTGAAGATTGGAACTTAAGAAACTGAATCCTAGATGTGCGTCACATAACAATGGCCAATAGTACGGTAACACAATATCAACTCATCCTCTGTTCCTATGGAGTCTCGATATTTGAAGGGAAGAATGTACCCGGTAACAAGGCTCGTCACCAGCCTGCTACGGAGAGGGACACCTTAGTGGAGAGGCTGGGGACTCGGTTGATGCTCAAGGCTGAATTGCCTGATGCTGAAGGCTGGATCACCTTATCATCGAAACGTCATCTGACTTTGTCATGTCCTAACACCAATCACAAATGAAATTCGGCGCTGCATTCAGGTTCAGAACTATATTCAATCCCCAACTCCAAAATATTGGAGTGAAAGGTGCAGACATGAGGGATTAATGGATGACACCAAAGTTAATGACAATTGTAGCAATATGTAATGATCAAATTCCCAGCTGCTAACCACTGACTCATTGCTATGACATTTCGATCATAAGGCAATTCAGCCTTCAGCATCAGCCGAGTCCCCAGCCTCTCCACTAAGGTGTCTCTCCCCTTACCAAAACCTTTCCCGTAGCAGGCTGATGACGAGCCTAGTTACCGGGTACATTCTTCCCTTCAAACATCGAGGCTCCACGGGAGCAGAGGATTGAGGAAAAAAAGTTGACGTTTTGATTCAAAGGGGAATGTACCCCGGAACACCGGACCGTTACATCGTTATCTGGAATTTTGATGCCTTGACTAGGGACAAAAACAATCCCGGAGAATCCTGATCTTTTGATTTGCAGGGAAATTCGTGTACGACATCGGTAATATCTTCATTCCTATATGCTAACTTGAACAAAGTTGGAAATTCTGTCCTCTTTCTTTTCCAGCTGTCGGGTGGGGCAGAACCCCCAGTCTTCTCGTCATATTCATAGATCTCACTGACAAGAATGTCATGCTTCTAGGACTTCCACCATGGTGTGGATTCTTGGTGTTATCTCATTACGCATGAAACTTGGGTCTTAGTACGGTTTTACGTCAACAAATCAAAACGTCAAGATTGCCGCGTAACGGTGCAGTGCTAGTGCTACCTACCCGGCCCATCAATCACGTCAAGTTAGACGGGACATGTGGCCCATATGCAGCTTCTAATTTGGAGGGCTTTGATGCCTCCCTCTAGGTATCATTAAATGTTGTTAATTATGAGGGACTTTACCACAGAGTTCTGCTGAGTCGGGGTTTGGCTATACAGTACCTGGTTACCCCTGATTGAGTGAGACAGGCGCCCATCTCCACTGGTTGTTCCAGGTATCGGATCAGGCCAAAATGGAATGCGGTCATTATACGTCCGCTCGCTGTCCCGCCTCCCGCCTCATGTCCCAAAAGGGTAGTGACCTTGAGATATGGTTAGAATATGGACACCATTAGCTTGGGAGCTCATGAAAGAATATTTCATGTATTGAATACACTGTTGAGACTCAGCAGAACTCTGTGGCAAAGTCCCTCATAATTAACAATATTTAATGATACCTAGAGGGACGGCATCAAAGCCCTCTAAATTAGACGCTGCATACGGGCCACATGTCCCGTCTAACTTGACGTGATTGATGGGCCGGATAGGTGATACTCTGACCGTAAAATAGAACGGGTGGGAACGTAGTGAATGGAAATACTGTAATCATCTGAAATCACCAAATTGCATTCATGTTTTGAGCATGATTAGGCGAATGCCATGGGGTGATCAGTTATCCATGTGATTTGGTGTTTAGATTTCACAAGCTGTAGAGACAAAACAATATTGGTCAAATAGAGTATCTGTAAGGAGACAGGTGAGCAAATGTCGACAGATAGAATGGTAAAAGGTAAATCAAGCCTTCGGAAAAGGTATGCGAGGTCTTGTGACTATTGTGGAAAGATTGTGTTGTAGCATTGGTAAAAGCCCGAGCTGCTGAGGCAGAAATTGTTCATTACATTCTTTACTGTACAAATCATTCCTTAAGTCAAGTTTTTTGTCAACTATTGAGCCCAATAAACCTGATTTCGGTGGCACCAAATCACTGTGTTTTGCAGGGACATAGACCAACCCGGGTCTAGCTCTGTTTGGATCTGTCTAGGTCTGTTTAGGCGCCTAGACCAACCGCCTAGATAAACTTAGACAAACCTAGACAAAGAGTTGGTGTAGGTCACGGGTTGGTCTAGGCGCCTGCGAAACGCAGTGAATATCTTGGTCTTATCTTGATCTCCGCTTTTTACCGTCTGGTAGTTTGCCCTGTCATCAACTATTAATCGTCATCGTCATCGCGTACGGCCACCGTACGGACCTGTGGCTAGCCCTAGATACTGCCATTCTGGGAAGGGCTTCTTTTCCTAATAGAATCTTCTTTTACGTTTTAGGTGCCTATTTGGTTGAAAAGCGTGACGCTCGGGCTGGCTGGAACTCGGTTCGGAGCGATAACCTAGTATGGAGCCGTAAGAGGAAGAGAATATTATGCAGTAATGGCTCAGGTGGGTAGCTCGCTTCCAGTATGTACTGATGCTGGCGGTGTCGTGAGTTCGACTCTGTTTGTTAGCTGGATATTTTTTCTCTCCCGGCGGGCCTAGTTTTGGAAAGACCTGACGAGGGTCCCTCTCCATATATGTCAAAAGCGGGAACGAGTCTTTAGCGTGCCCGCCCGAGACTCCCGCGGCTCGGGGGACCCCCCGAGCTTGCGAGGGAGGGGAGCGGGAGCGAGTGGCGGGTACTCTTCCCGCGACTTTGGAGAGACCTGAGTTTGGAACAGTTGTGTTTTTTTTTAAGGCTTGTAGGATACAGAACAAAGTAATAATACATGGAAAAACTTGCAGAAAAAACTTGCAGAATACAACTTATACTCATGTAATCTGACTGATTACGGCGCCTTATGAAACAGTTTGACGTGGGAAATCAAAGAAGCAACGTCCTAGAATGGCAGTATCTAGGGCGAGCCACACGTCCCCACCGTACACCATGACATAATTAAGATTTTCGCTTTCCTTACGGCTCCCTACGGTGTAAGTATATCTGGCCTGATTCTCTACTCAATTCAACACTCTATCCTCAGCTTGGACTTTTTCACTTGGTCTCCAACTCTATCTCAACTGAAAAGTTCCTGTCCAGTCACCCAAGTGACCCATGTCATAAATCGACACATTTCATCAAGATGACCATACTTTTTGCACCCTGCCATTTCCTCAAGTTCTGATACTTATATATAGATATACTGACAGCACTGAATAATGTCCAAATAAAATTAAAGTAATAATTTGACTGTATTAAGCTGTATGCAGGCTCATGATCAACATCTCTGCCGGTGAGTTCACAGGAAGCTGTACTAGGCAAGATGTGCTCAACATGAAAAGGCAATGTGTTTTGTATCTCAAGACATTGTAACATGTCTCCATTAATCTCAACATCTTTGTATAATCAATTCTGTTTCTTCAGCCACTCCAAAGCTGCACAAACCCTTGCTGCGTTAACAGCTAGAGGAGTAGCTTTTTCAGTTG
Organism: Mycena floridula; assembly: GCA_029320655.1. Classification (NCBI taxonomy): domain Eukaryota; kingdom Fungi; phylum Basidiomycota; class Agaricomycetes; order Agaricales; family Mycenaceae; genus Mycena; species Mycena floridula. Next base: position 826,233 of record JARIHS010000027.1, read on the forward strand.
GAAGGAGTAGTACCGACAAATAAAACACAGACAGGAGAAGTGATCTCATCCAATTCAGGGGGTAAGGAAGTAGCAAGTTGGGATGGTTGCACAAAGCATGACACAGTGTCAGGATCAAATCAGACTACAAGAGGCAGGTCCCTATGCTTCTGGTAATGGGTGTAAGAGGTAGATAAAACATGTATATAGCAAACTACTGTACCTTATCTCTGATATCTGTGATTTTATAACATTTATGACATTTTGTGATTGGCCAAAAAATATGGGGACTCATATCTGCCACCAGAACGGTTGGCCTCTAGCCCACTGGTCTTCTTTCATTTGAAGAATCCAACATTTCACTCGACAACGAGCAATCATCACCTCTTTGATGGACATCAAACCCCGTAACTCAGGGGGAACTGCGCTAATGAAAATATGGTTCAACAGGGCCAAGGAAGACAAGTTCTTCTGGCGATAAGAATTACGACAAGTTTAGCACAATGCAAGATAAGGGACTCCTTCATGATCATAAGTAAGGCCAGCATGATCAAGAAGTAAATCTTTGAGAGGGCCATCGGAGCAAGGCAGGGGTGGGGGCGGTAAGTCACAGTCCCACCACTTTTCTTTCAGATGGTGCTCCAAAATATGCCTATCGTTACTGAAATAGCTGTACAGTATTTGACGGCCCAGTTGTACACTATGGGTCAGTTGTACACCTGTTTAACAACTGCCACTCAAAGCAAGGCTCCAGGGTAAAATCACCATAAATTAGCGGACTCTAATACAAGATTTTCCATCCAGGATTGAAGGGAATCCACCCAGAAACAATTGAGATATGAGTATATCAAAACAGGACAAAATATTCCAAATCAAAATATCACTCACTTGTACAAATGTAATCAGGCTATAACTTCCTCAAGACATGTCCGATTGCCATAAAGCTTGGTACCAATATGAAAGACAATATATAGAAGCTTTCCAAATACCGGGATTTCCCATAACTATTGAGGGCCTCAAATGGGAGGCAAAATTGATTTCAGGTGTACAACTGGGCCATAAAATACTGTGAGCACCAAGCACATACAGACCTTGCGAGTTCCTCCTTGGATATTTCTCAGCGGAACATATGAATTACCTTGTCTTTTAAACATTGAGGGACTAACTGAGGCCAGTGTCGTCATTTTTCACTCATAGCATTTACAAAGCATTTATATCTGCTTGAACGTGAGTTCCGTGAGATGAATTCTTGCCTTTGTATTGTACCTTGAGATAAGCAGTGAAAGCCTGGCATAAACATTTCAACCCGGCTCGAGGATTGACTGGTGCACCTAACAACATCAACAAGTGCCGCACGGGATCAGCCTCCCACTTATCTAGTCCTTCAGCAATGTCGTATAACTTGAAGCATTCAGGTGAATTTGGAAAGCAGCGAAGGGTGAAAGGTGAGTAAAAAAGACGTTCAAACTTTTGTTCATAAGGCATGCACGCATCATCATGGGCGATCGGTGACAATCAGTTTTTATGCAATCGAAGTTCAAATTCGATGCAAGACAAATGGCAATCACATGTCAGGTTACCATGACACCGCTCTTCCAGGGAGCAAGAATAAAGCGGGACAGGGCTAATGACAAACAAAGGCAGAATGTATCATTCACTTCATGACTGGCACACGTATTAGCAAAAGGGTAGGAGCAGAGAATAGAGAGACTCGAGAACGAGACAACATATTATCCAATCAAAATAAACGAGACACGCCCCAAGTTTCACATGTCATATAATTGAGGAGCAGGAATGAAAAAATGCTTTACAAGAAATAACAATTAAAGAGAGCAAAAAAAGGATGAAGGTATCATTTTCACTTAATAAGTAGCATGCATAGTAGCAAAAGGGCAAGAGCAGAGAATAGAAAGTCGAGGCAATGACACATCAGATTATCCAATCAGAACAAACAGGGCACGCTCCATGGACACAGCCACACTCCACGAATTACAATTTTTGGCAGGGAGAAAATTAGGGCGGTCTAAGACCTTCAACACGGTAGCAGGAATTTGGCCACGTGGCGAGCCGAAGGCCGGATCCCGATATTCGCAGCATGTGGGAGGTCCGTCGCTTCCTGCGTGTTCGAGTTCAAGGGGCGAGAGGCAGTGAATTGGTGGTGAGAGGTAGATTGAAAGGTGGTAAATCAGTGCGAGGTAGATGTGAATGATGGTAGGATATTGAATGTGCACACCGAGCATTGGCGGGCAGTAAATTCAAGGCCAGGACTGAAGATCCAGGCAAGGAACGTCATTTTTGATCCAGGATTTGAGTCTAGCAAAAAACAGTTCGCTTAGTTCAAATTATGCATAAAAAGCCTGGTCTCGCCATTAAACACGTATACAGCTTGAACGAACAAGCTATTGCGTGATCATTCTTGAATTCAGGTCTGGTCTACATTGACTGAATTGTGTGTATGGTGAGCATATATATTATACTCACCTGTTGACACGCAAAAGTACTCGCTTGTTGATCGACAAAAATACGGGATTGGATAGCCAGAAACTCTGGCGCGGCTATGATTTTGGGGCTAAGTCAAAGTATATTCAATTGTAGAGTATGATTTCAGTAGGGAGACATCAACATATCTCATCATAGTAGCAGATCCAGGACTCCACAGCACAAAAAGGCATTAGAACTCAATATCGCGACACACCCTGCTGGAATGAATGGACTTGTGGTGCTATTATTCCTGTTATTCCTGACTTTAGACCCTGGTATGTGTTTATTGTGTACCTCTCTATACCACAACACTCGGGTTGAGGATTTCCAAACTATATTGCCTGCGTGACTACCCAGTCACATAATATAGAATCACAGAGTAAGTATATATAAGGCTGGTTGGGCTAAAAACCCAGCACAAAAGAATCATACTCATTCTATACTAGCTCATGATATTGCGGGACATCATGGTGCATATGATTCACTGATGATTCCGATATTACCCGCAATGATTCCGGTCAATCTAAGCTCTTGATGTTGAGGTGTACAGAGACTGTCAATGATGATGTGTATAGAGATGGTCAACAATGAAATATAGACTCTTGAGAACTGTGACTGCACTGATTGATCCTGCAGACTCAACAGACTCAAACCCAACTCAAAAGCCCATTTGTTTCTATCATACCTTTATCTGCAGTGGAGCAATAGTTGCATATGAGGTGCATGTAGACTGTCGATTATGGTATACATACATACAGAGTGTATGAGACCCATTTTCATGGATTCATCTGTGGGAGAGAACAAAGTCCGAAGACCATCATCAAATAGCCCTTTGGGCTATCATTCTCATCATTCTTTCACAATGGTCCGCCGACAAGCTGGGCCAGGATCTTTTGATTTTGCTGCTTGGAGCTATACTATTAAATCAATCGGACAGTCTTTCCACAACTGGACACAAGCCAAATCGAAAGCAGTATTAAAAAGTCAGAACTCGAACGAACGGGCATTGTGAGATTAGGCATGAGCCATTTGGCATCACACATATCTAACGGCTGTCGATGATTTTGATACATGTTTAGTCTCAAATTGGGTAGATGTTGGTCGGGGTTGAGTGCAAGATTACTACGATATTTGCCGGAGGTTGGGCTGGTTGGCTATAGGCATCTTGAGTTGAATCCAGCAGATAGTGTCCAGACCCTTACAGAAAAGGGCAGGAATCGACCTAGAGAAGACGAGCAAAATGAGGATATGGTATTTGTACTGGATTGTGATGGTCCGCCGCAAGGATGGTATCCAAAGTCCAGTCGTGGTTCAGCAATGTGGATAAGGGTAAGTATGTACAAAAACATACTTCAAATCAACTCTTACAACAATCCACGAGCAACTTGAATGATCAAGCTGTTGTGTAATCAATCCTCAATCACAAATCTTAGCTATAGTTCCTGTCCTGGTCTGGCTTTTAGGGTCCTGAGCATAAGTATACCAAGTATTTTGAGATTATACCAGATAGTATTTGAGCTCACACCATACCTTGAGCAACAACTCATTGAACACATCACTTATCACAAAAGGTGATAATCCAGAAGGTCTGAATCCACCAAAAGGTTTAACAGTCTGAAGTCTGAAAAATGTCGAATATATGGAAAAGATATTCACAGGCAGCTTGAACAAGGAGGCTCCTGTGCTTAATTCTGGGCTGGGAGTCCTGCTCTGGCCTCTTATGGGACCAATGCTGTTCAAATGCTATAGCCTGCGGAAGATGGTCAGATACGGATGACATTGGTAGTATCACAATGATGGTATGCTGAGCCAAACTGGAGATCAAAGTCGAGGTTCTCAGTGCTGTGGAGCAATTGTTGAATATAATTGGGTCTGAATGTCCAGGCAGTTGCCTTGCAGTTGCCGCAAGGGAAGCAGGATATACTTAATCCATCTCAAATGAAGAGCGCACAGCGATACGGGCCAGAGGCGACTCAGCAAAAACAGATCCCGTATAATGCCGCACAAAAAAATAAAAAGATGCTTCAGTGGACCGCGCTCACCAATTCACAGGGCGCTCGAACGAAGATGCTGCTGTGATATTATTTTTCACCAAAGATCTGGGCTGTGTTTACTCAATTGAGGTATATAGTAAGAATACTCAACTGCTCCATTAATCCACGCCTCATCACTTTGCGAGCCTATAGTCTCACTACTTTTAGCTTATGGTCTCCCTGAGCTGCTCCCCCACCCTCAGGGATCATAGAGTAATTGACAATGATCATGATACAGAACAGTGCTTGAAAAATTCAAAAATGAGGTGGGAGATCAAATATGAGTCCAAATAGCTTTGTAGATCTCCCATGCCACACTGGATGATGATATTACAGTGATCATCAGCAGTGAAAGACCGTGGTTGTCAGCATATTTCGGCCAGAGACATTGGATCATCCTTTCATAGGTTGAAAGTTGGTCTCAGACCTGAATGGAACAAAAACGGGTCAATTCTAGACAACACATACAGCATGATGTTTCGAAAGTCATGATGTAGCAATGAACCTTTGGATGGCATACCATCATGATGTCTATCTAGACGACATACTGGACCGTGACATTGCAAGGATAAGAGGTATGAGAAGTGACAGGATGTTTGAAGCCAAGTCAAGCCACAAGTTAACTTAGCCTTGGTGAGAGTACAGTAGTTGATCATTGAGTTAAATTGTGCACCCAAATTGAAATTAGAGACTGAAATTAGACCACTAGACAGGGACACTGTTCTGTGATAGGAGTTCACCATACAAAGTCTAGCTCATTCAAATTCCTGACTAATTCAAAAGCATGAAGAGCAATGTATTTGGGGAAACCATATTCAGGTGCTAGAACAACAACAGCAATACTCGGCAAATGGCATCGCCTCAGTCCGGATCTCACAGCTCGCAGGACTGTTGAAATCTCGAAACAGACGGGGTAGCCAAAGGCGCCAAAGACAGTGACACTCCACGCCCAGCACAACAAAAGGAACAAGCTGGGGAAACCATAACCCACAGACCAAAACATGAACCAGCAAACAAGCCAGTCAACACAACACACCACACTTTGGTAATCAAAACTAGCAGCCCGTGACCGTGAAAGTACATAGAGAACTCACCAAAAGCTCCCAAAGTCGGCACCTTTTAAATAAGCGCAGCAATGATTCTCTAGGTGTTATGGTCAGTTGGGTATCCTAGGAATGGGTGAGTGTTGGCCGGCGCTCAGCGAGTAAATTTCCTATCCTCAAATTGCAATACCACGCCTCTTGGTTAACTAATCAATCGCGCTCCCTCCCAGCAGCATGTGCCGCCGATACCGTGCACGTGTGTCCCAGATTGGGAGACAGTGCCAACGTCAGCGCTGATCCGCCCGCTCTCCCTGAACTTGGGGACGTACCGCAGTAATTTATGGATATGGAGGGAAGGATGAAATGCACGTGTTTCGGGGAGGGGTCGGTTCGCGAACGGAGTGATGCTCCCGAGGCGGTGGAGGCGATAGAGCGGGCCGAGGCCAGAGAGTCGAGGGTCGCTGAACGCACTAATGCGCCGTCGTAGCGGTGAATCTGACTGAATCAGTAGTGATTCAGATTGTATGGATTCATGATCACTCTCATTCTCCATATTCCCAAAAATCCCCTCCTTGTCCACCAGAGAGTTTGGTTTGTCTTTGATTTTTCCCCATGCCAAAAGCTGACGTCCCCTCAGCTAACCTCCACGCCCAATCGACGCTAGTTGCCCTCCAAGCCTCAACACAAACAACACCAATACCCATCTCATCACCGCCGCCAACACCCTATAGATCTCGCATGCACGGTGGAGTGCAGGGGATGGGAGTGGTGTTGCGGTGGGAAGTAGGTGGTATGACATTGTGAGATTCACGGTCCATATGGGCATTGCAGAATTGATGCATGGAGTCTCTTTAGGGTACACGTATAGGGTGTTAGGCTACATATAGTGTCTGCAGCATCATTCTTGGTACATACATACATACATATATACATACATACATACCTGGTTGTTGAGGGCTGTGATTGGACAGACTCATATAACTTAGTATGTGATTTGGATCTTCATCTAGATGTGAATGAAGAGGTGGGTATGATCCATGCCATACAAAACCAACATAATATGGAGAATTGAGGACATACATATGGGGGTAATAGACTGCCGAAATTATTGCCATTTTTCATGTTTAAATCGTGCTAGGTTAGGTTGGTGCGAGGTTTAAAATTGTGCTAGGTTCAATATTGTCCGCAAATTGATGCTAGGTTTGAAAATCATGCTAGGTTTGCAAGGTTGTCTAAATTGTGCTAGGTTCAGTATTGTCCTCAAAATGATGTTAGGTTTCAAAATTATGCTAGGTTTGCAAGGTTTTCTAAATTGTGCTAGGTTCAACATCATATCAGGCTTGCTCAGTGGACTCGGTCATAGAAACTTGTTGGATTGGTCAGCTTTCCCAAATGTCAGATTCAAATTCAATTCACAAGCGCAAAGATATCTATTAAAGAAAACAAAGCAAAGCATCTATTCATCATAAAAGCCAAGGCAGGACTCCATCAAAAGGACAGCTTCACAATATAGATTAATACCCCAGTTTTGGTCCTCTGCAATGAGATCAAGGCCCTCGAGAAGACGTCTACCAGTTGCAATCTCGTCATCATCATTTAAGAAAACCCATCATTGCGCTCCTCATCAACAGAAGTGTAATCAGCACGAATAGGATGAACCGGATCATCCTGTAGCTCATCGAGAGGAGGCATTGGCTCATTTTCGGACTCCCTGCTATAGTCAACATGGGAAGCAGTTGCAATATCGTCTCCAGGGTCTCCACTCCAATAACCCCGGATGATGGCTTTTTCCCTGCTGAGCTTGTATATCGATATCGGTGTTTTGTAATGCTCTGTACGCATCCGGTGGAGGTTCCAAGAGCTGATAGTGTGCTGGAGTGACGCCTGGATCCGAGGTTGGAAGATGATGTACAAGCAGATACGATGGGCGTCATTCTCCAAGTCAAAGAGATCCAACTCCTCGAGATGCTTGAATATCTGTCGGAAAAACTCGAGAGTGTCCTTGCGAATGTCACGCCAATTTCGTTCCATACGTATATTGTGCGTCGACCTGCAGATTATGAGTCAAATGTGCACATAAGCTGCTGACCTCTTACCGTCCACGTAAAAAGGCTCGATGTCGTTCTCCTCGATGACTGATGATTCACCGCTCAACACCGTTATTCTCTCGACCAAAGTCACCCCGAATCCGACTAGGCCATCCATAGACTGCCACCTTTTTCCATGAATATTCCTTTCACAGTCGCAGAACATTTATTATTGCGACATTCGAGGTAAATGATGAGTCTCGAAAAGCCATCGACACAGCGATGGACATAGAAGCCCCATGGTCGCAACTTTTCATTTCCGTCCATGTGCCAAAGTGAGTTCGCTCCTCTGACACGATAAACTCTCCGTTTGACGACAGCGCCCTATCTGGGGATGAAAAGGTCAGTAACAATGATAATGCAAAGGTAGAGCGTACCGAAACAGTGTTCCAACTACATCAACTCGACGTAAGCTCTCCTGAACACGACGTATCGGGAGATCTACATTCCGAGCCTTTAAGTGCCCCTTCATAATATTTCCACCAGCAAGAGGATGTCGCAAAGAGAGTTCGGCAACAAGTTCATTGAGGTCATCATCGGCAATATCTGTGTAAGCAGGCCGTTCTGTAGAGACACCAGCCTTCTTGAGATGGGTGTAAATTCCAACCATCGGGACAGCTGCCACCCATTAGATCCCTCTTCTTCTACTGAGTTGATACTCGACATCCAAATGGCTCTTTACACCATCGCATATGCTGTGAAAAGTTGAAAGGATGTACAGGATGACTCCCGCAATGGTATCCCTCGGCAAGAACAGATGGGTCTGCCGGATTCCCAACCTAAGCTGTCGTGAATATCAAGCACAAAAGGATCTTTGGACCCATGCTTGTTTGCAATACCGTTCATCGTCTCTTCTACAGATATCATAAGTCATCTCTGCTGCAGCAGACCAGCATATCCAAGAGAGACATCAGTTATGGACCAAAGTCAACAGGTCACACCTTCAATAGACATCTGTCTTTGTCCCTTGACTACTTTCAGGATGTTTCTGAATGTCAACTGAGTGTCACAATCTATGACAAGTCATTCAGACCATTTCATAACTGGTAGTGTGCTTCCAAATCGGCTGAATTCAGCCAATGACTGTGTGCCTGTATTAGGTCATATTGCTGACATGCAGGGCTTTTCTGAGGTCATCTTGAACCTTACAAACCTCGCACCAAGAACCTCGCATGTATCTCAAACCTTGCACAAAAGATGGGGGTAAAACCTCGCACATATTTCAAACCTCGCAAAATGATGGGAACAAAACCTCGCACATGTTTCAAACCTCGCACAAAGATGGGAGCAAAACCTCGCACATTTTTCCAGATCACAAACCTAGCATCAATTTCTGTCTTATTGCAACCTAGCACACATTTTCAAGGATAGCTTTTGGCCATAATAGTGTGTCATAATTAAAATTTAGCTAACTTTGCATAAAACCCTGATTTTCCATCTAACTTGAGAAATCCTCCATGTTTGATGCAGATCTGCAAACTTTAAAAAGTTTGATCCGGACCTTGGGACAAACCCGCAAACTTCAGAAACATTCCATGTTCAGCATCGACATCCCATGTTTGAAATAGATCAGGAAACTTCTAAAAAATCTGATGCAAACTTTTGGATCGATTCTGCGAACTTTAGAAATTTCCCATGTTTGGTATTGACATCCTACGTTTGACTTAGATCAGCAAACTTCAAAAATCTGATGCGAACTTTCAGACTGACTCTGCAAACTTCATATTGAGGCAAGAAAAAGATATGGTCTATTGACATGATTCATCTCCTTCTGTCCAATAACTCTGAGTCCTGAAGCCAGAAGACATGGTGTACATGTTGTGTGCGACAATTTACTGATTCCATGTGATATTTCCCACCCGTTGCATCAATCTTGTGGGCATGTGAGATAGTCTTTGACTTTTTGCCCATCCACATGATTCCCAAAAAGGAAACACAACACATGACCTCACAAACCACAAACCAGTTTGATGACATGTCAGGTTCTCATCAGCCGAAATGCCTCGTGTGACTCACATAACCTGGTAAAGTTGACAGCTTAGTATGCCCCAATGGCTCAGTTGTAATAACAGCTGGATAGTACTGTAATACTAGCTTGAGTGGTGCTGGTTCAAGCCTGGATAAGTGTTTTCTTTTTGAAGCTCTCGCCACTGAGAAGACCTGACCTTGGAGATTCTCCATATCTGTTGAAAGCAGGAACAAGTCTTTAGTGTGCCCATCCGAGACTCCCGCAGCTTGGGAGACCCCCCAAGCTTGCGAGGGTGGGGAGGGGGAGCGAGTGATGGATACTCTTCCCACAACTTTGGAAAGACCCAACCTGGCAAATAAATAGTCACAAGATATGATATTCTTGAACAGGATGGATTATACACAGGGAGAAAACCCTTTCAGCAAATAATTTCAAATACCTTCGGTTATGAACTGGTTCATACCTCACATGTTGAGTTTCCCTTTTGGGAATCATCTGGACGGGTGAAAAACCGCCAAGTGTATGTGAGGTAATAATCATCTAATTCAGACTAAGATGCCCAAGTCTGTAGTGAAGATGGAACCCAAAGGCAAGGTTTGAACTCAGTTCATGGCAGTTGATTGCTCATAATTATGAGTTCACAGCAATGAGACAGCCAGTTGGATTCTTGAGACCCAAACATGGAAACTCTGAACATTACAAACTCTGAACATGACATGGAAAATCTGAACATTACATGGAAACTCTGAACATGACATGGAAAATCTGAACATTACATGGAAACTCTGAACATGACATGGAAAATCTGAACATTACATGGAAACTTCAAACATCACATGGAAACTAATCTGAACATGGACACTTTGGATCTGAAGTTGGAAAATTTCAATGCCAAGTATGACTCATTTTCTCTGAAGTTCAACAAAAAACTGACCCTGAAGTTGGAAATTTTGACCTCAAGTTCGCATTTTTCACCCCAAAATCAGGTCCAAGTATGCAGAAAAAGTCACTTTTTGAGCCCAAGTATGCTGAAAATGCCTAAAAAGTGGGTTAATTTTGACACACTATTATGGCCATAATAGCTGAACCTAGCATGATTTAACCTGTAAAAAGTGAAACCTAGCACAAATTTGGATTTCAGCAGTGTATTACCTCAATACATACAGAATACAAGTGGTGAATTGAACACAAGTCTAAAAAGCACTACGCGGACTACTTTCCACTGGACCGTGATGTGTCGAGCATCGGGATCCAATGGAAGCATGGGCTTGTCAGGATATATTTAAAGTCAAGCAGAGTGATTATTTACATCTCAGACTTGAACAGAACAAAAGCAATCATTCCAGATTCAGATAGTGTAGCGTGTATTTCAAGGTATCACAATGCTGTGGACATGCGGGATTGAAGCTTCTCTAGACCAGAGGGTACATATGGCATGGTCAATACGAGACAAAAGGCAGGCTCGAACTGTATTGTTCTGCTCCTATTATAATCTCATGCCAGTTTGATCAACTGAAGTCTCCCTCGCTTTTCTGTACTAACTCCTCCTATTACGACGCATTTAAGCCGTTATTACCACGATCATATGATTGGTTATTTTCATCTCCCTCGAAGATTCCTCGGAGATCTCCGCGCTGGCTGGCGCAACCGCCAAGTTGTTCCTTCTTTCCTCAAACTGAATTCTCTTGTCCCAATACTTGATGAACATCTTGTAGCTACCTTACCCAGTCATTATCCACCCTCTTTGACCCCAAACTCCATGAAAAACACAGGTTTCTAGTGATCCCAGTGAAAATATGCATTTAAGCTGCATTTAGGCTCAAAAAGGCAGCCACCCGACTCAAAATCTCGCAGGCACGCCATTCATAAACTCCAGCTGTTATGGTCATGCACCCTTGTCACTCATTGTTCTCAAGTGTTTCTCGATATTATGGCTTGAAATTTTCGCCGTTACACACCTGTTTTGTGTCCTGGTTCCACAATGGAAAGAGACTTGTGGTCCATTTGGTGTGTATCCTCCCAAGGAATTGATCGCAATAGTGCCTATACATCCATATAATAGTAACTGACAGTCCAGCAAGGTTCCCCGTGGTCCAGAGAGCCCAACGAGCAGTATCCTGCCCTCTCGCTAGCTATGGGAACTTATTCCTGTATCCGTCAATTCAAGCGCATTTATTGGCACATCTAAATTCGCATGATTAACTAGACTTGGGAGCCCCCGGTTTCTCTGATGTCTTCTCAAAGCCATCGCTGTTCAGCTGTTCCAATTCCATCGGGATCGCTTCAGGTTCTTACCTGTCGCTTTCTCACCTTTCATCAACCTTTCATATTCCAGAGTCCAGGTTCAAGTTCAACTTGCCAAGCTGTACCTCCTTAAAGCCTTCCACTGCGGAGACTTTCAACCATCAAATTCAATTGTCAAGGCAAGACACCAGTACCACAAGGTGCCTATTACAGTTTGGTCTTGTTCATCTCCAAGCCCAGGCCCAGCCCATACAGTACATACCCTGTAGATGTCCAAGTTACAGTGGCAGTCAAATATTGGGGCTGGGGTGGAGAAATGACAAGCCTTGTACTTTTTTTATACCAACATGCTAGCAGGGATTTGTAACATTAACAACCCATTTGTAAGACTGAATTTAACCGTCCATTTTTGGTTCTGAACCCCGAGAGTGGCGGTAAATAATGGGCTGATAAATCAAGAGCGCCTGCCAGTGGGAAACCGAATTTGGCTGATGGCAACAGGCTAGTCCTCGATGTGGAACCACCGCATGAATTAGATACAAGCAACATTACTTATACTTGACACAGTAATGAATAATAATGATAATGTTCATCATGGATCACCAGGACAAGAAGAATGAGAAATGAAGATGAAGAGGAACATGCATTGCAGGGCAACAAAGACAATAGAAAGACATAGGAAGAGAAGGACATACCAACGATATGGCCGTAATAGTGTGTCAAAATTAACTCACTTTTTAGTCATTTTCAGCATACTTGGACCTGATTTTGGGGTGAAAAATGCGAACTTGAGGTTAAAATTTCTAACTTCAGGGTCAGTTTTTTGTTGAACTTCAGAGAAAATGAGTCAAACTTGGACTCCAGGAGTCATACTTGGCATTGAAATTTTCGAACTTCAGATCCAAGGTGTCCATGTTCGGATTAGTTTCCATGTGATGTTTGGAGTTTCCATGTAATGTTCAGATTTTCCATGTAATGTTCAGTTTCCATGTCATGTTCAAAGTTTGTAATGTTCAGATTTTCCATGTAATGTTCAGAGTTTCCATGTCATGTTCAAAGTTTCCATGTCATGTTCAGATTGACAGTTTCTATGTTTGGGTCTCAAGAATCTAACTGGCTGTCTCATTGCTGTGAACTCATAATTGTGAGCAATCAACTGTCATGAACTGAGTTCAAACCTTGCCTTTGGGTTCCATCTTTGCTACAGACTCAGGCATTTTAGTCTGAATCAGATGACTACTGTCCCATATGATCACAAGATTGATGCAATGGGTGGGAAATATCACGTGAAATTGCTAATATCAGTGCAAATCATCACACACAACATGTATGACACATTTTCTGGCTTCAGGAGTTATTGCACAAAGGATATGAGTCATGTAAATAGTTCACAGCTATTGAAAGCAGCCAATTAGAGTCAATAGACCATATCTTCTGACATACAGTCAGTGATCTGGTGTACTGGTGGGTCCAGAGCGGGTGGGCCCATATTATGGTGACTCGCAAGATTATTCTCTTGCCCTTTGGGATGCCAGGAGATAACAGGAAGACTCCCCACATATACAGCTCAGCAGTCTGACATAAGCCATGAATGAAGCAGAGCTATAGATGGTCATGCACAGCATGTATGTACAAGATGTTGGATGAGTCTCAGCATCATTCTCCGGGAAAGTAATTTTGACATATGAATCAATTTAGATAAAGGCTATGACACTAGGTGACCATCTGCTCAAAATCATAAGCCTATTGGAACAGCAAATGAATTAAACCACCATTGACTCCCATAAGTAGAGGTCCTCTTCATTGCAAGGAAATGAAAGCACTCAGGTGTCTATAGTAGTCTATGGTGATCAAACACTTAGGCTGAGACTAGCCCTCAAGCCGGTTGTCACTGAGTGTCACTGTGACAGCAAGATTTCACTCGCTAGTCTCCTGCTCGCTCATCTCACATCAATGAACATCACTACTGACATAGATCCAAGTTCTTCAAGTTCAATAGTGTGATGCAGGATACTGCCAAGTTTCTTGCCCTGATATGAAGCTCATGGAATCAGTCCAAAAGTTTGCATCAGATTTTTTCAAGTTCGCTGATTTATGTCAAACATAGATGTCATTACTGAACATGGAGGATTTCTGAACATGGAGGATTCCTGAACATGGAAGATTTCTGAACATGGAGGATTTCTGAAGTTCACATCAGACTTTTTGAAGTTTACTGACCCATATCAAACATGGGATGTCAATACTGAACATGGAGAATTTCTGAAGTTAGATGGAAAATCAAGGTTTTATATGAAGTTTGGTGAATTTTAATTATGACACAGTATTATGGCCAAACAACGACAACCGCCTCTTCCCGCACTATCACTGCCTTCCCCTCTGATTCCCTCGTGTCGATGAATGAGGTTCCCGGTGAGGGAAGTGTCAGCGTCTGAATCCGAGTACACTGTGGAAGATGGAGGGATGTATGAGAAAAGCGAGGAACAGAGAGCTCAAACGATTTGAATCTCTAGTTTTTTAGATGATGCAGTGCCATACTGTTTGGACCATACACTTCTTTGGATTCATGATCTGATCCAGAATTCAAGCGGCTAAAATGTTTAGACACTTGCACAGGGGTGCCGGTCGGTTGCAGTACACACATCTCGCTGAGTCGTGCCCTCAGTTAAATCCAGTTTTGTCGATCTGGGCTGGATATGGGAGAGTGAATCTAGCATTCTCCGGGACTCCTCCCATTCCGTATTTCAAGGCACTGATTCTTTCGGCCCGGTTGGATTACTTTGAGGCCTTACAATTTGGAGTCTCTTTTGAACTTTGGGGGACCAAAATAACCTTTCATGTTCAACGTGTTTCTCGGGTCCAATTCTCTCGGCGCTCGCCAAGAGAACGATGCAGGCCTATTTTGCAGAAGTATTTCAGTGTTGTTTGCATTATGGAGGTTAAGTACTGAATATAGACATGATAAGAAGTTAAGAAATTAGCTGCACAGAGGCAATATATGGTTAAGAGGCGGTTGAAATAGTTTCTGGCAGTACTTCAGTCGTCATCAGGTATAGCATCGGGAATAAGAGCTGGGTGGGAGAGCACAGGGCCAGGTTCCATGTGCAATGGCTGTCTCCCAATCTTGCTGTTGGGTCCGATACAAATCCAAGGCAGCACGCGCATTTTCAAGCTGACAATGGATAAAATTAGAATGTAGCTAGGAATGAGGATCATTGAAACATACAGGATTGCTCTCCTGTTGCTGACATCGCCTTCGCATGAGCTGCCATGCCATGGTCTGGAGACCGACAACCTGTCTCGGGGAGCGAAGAGCATTCCGGAATGGCTGAAAGCTGGTTACAACTTGCAATTCACTTCGAAAGGGAAAGAAAGCATACCTGATAGAGACCAACATCTCAGGTATCGACGGCTGCATGAGCAATTCCAACAACTAAATACGCAAATGAGTTGAGTCACAAGCCAAAGGAGACCAAAATGCGTACCAGAGAGGTCATTCCACAGACTATGACCGACTAGAATGTTTCCTTTGAGAAGATTCGCGACATGTTCTTGAACAACCGAAAATTGGACGGCATTGCCTGGATCAAGCATATCAGCAGAAGTTGAGTAAAGGTCATTATTTCAAGCCATACCTCCACTCAAATGGGACGGTTGGATCCCTGTCGTTGCGGTCCGATAGTCCGTTACCTGAAAACAGATTCAGTTCAACAACAGCAGACCGAGAGGTGGCGCAAACCTTCGATGTGGGAACAACGTAGGTGTCAAGAACCGCCTGACCCTGGTAATCGACAATCGCGACACGACTGGAATAATTTGCATTGTCAGTAACGCGTCAAATGAGCAGAAGGAAAAGTCATACGCAAGCATTGAAATGGTGCCGCCGGGTCCGGCGCCGATTGTAATGCACGACATTGTGTAAACTGATTTTGAGGGCATGATGGGAACTTTGGGAATGAAACTTCTCGAACAAAATCTCGAGCTTTAAAGGATCAGAAATTTGGCACATGAAAAGGTTGAAGGGCTGGAAATATTTGTTGATCGGCGCGGAAGAAAATTGCAACACCATAGGTAGCTCCCTGTGTGACGGTCTCGGAATCTTACCATGTTATCTTCATGCGATGGTTTCAAGATTCAAGTTCCCCGTCGTCATTGAGTGCTTTCGTCAGGGTTGTTCGTTGCGATATTTGAGACCGGCTTGAGAGAGGATGAAACAAGGGACATGATCTCGACCTGATCTACATCGGAAAACGTGGCTCAGTGTCATAAGCGATGATAACGCAAAGCGGTGGCGGCGGCCACCAATATAATAGCCAACTGACGATTATAACATAAGAATATTCAGGATCACTGGTCCCAGAGATGAGCCGCCTTTGATTTATCAGCTGAGTACTAGTGAATCATTGCCACCACCTTTTCATTGTATGTAAATCTCCAACTGGAGAGTACAAGAAAGACAATAGCAGACATTATGAAATATCAGGAGAAATGACAAGAATATGGAACCAAGGGCAGTGAAATGTGTTTTTCTCGCCGCCATTAACTGCCCATTTTGGAAATCCATTGTACAGTCAAACACGAGTTCAGCTAGGAGAGACTAGGCAAGTTGTGAAACTGAAAGTCAGGGCCATAATCTGCGAGATGGTCACCTGAGATTCGGTAAAACGGCATCAATCAATTTAGTATGAAAATTTGGTCCCTGTCACTGTCCACTCAACCTTATCTCGGTCACAGGTCATGGTCTTTCACAGTGCCTTGAAATGGTCAATGAAACAAATTTGAAACACTGCAAATGTTCATAAATGGTTAGTGTTTGTGCCCTCGGTAATTTCTTTTGATGAAGCAAAGATTTAGGTGTTCTTCGTAGATCTCACCCAGGTCATAATGGGTGAAGATGAGCAGCGTGGGAATTGTGGAGGAGGGGGTGGAAGCGGAGATGTTGAGGGTGGGTGTGTGTGGATAGTATTAGGTAGATATATAGATGTTGAGAGGCGGAGACGTTGAAGTGGGTATCTCCGTGTATGTCCGTAGCTCCGTGCAATCTTATCTCCGTTCATCCGATCTCCGTCCATGTAACACATGATCTCGAGGGCCATTTCTCGGTTTGCTTTCGCCTCCGTTATTCGGTCATTGTTATCTCTAGCAGTCCATTCCCAAAAAGCCTACAAAGTGCAAGAGAAAGCCCCAGCCCCAGCTCCAGCAGAAGTGGTCCCGGACATGACGAAAAAAGTTCGGCTGTTCTCGCTGCTGAGATTTCATCAGTGCCACTTCTTCCCGAGGAGCAGAGACCAAAAAATTCCAATTCCAGCTTGGACTTGTTTGCTGATGCTGGATCAAATCGAGAAAGTCGCGCAAAGTGGGTTTTTTATTCCCATGTATAGATTTTTTCTTACTGGTTGTTGGACACTGCGTTTGGGTTGAAACGACTTCTTATCATTTATGAGGTCCCTGGTATCATCCACCATCATGAGTCCCCCATATGGGCTTGTTTGTGGGGAGTGAGCACTTTTGTTGACACGCCCATCGAAGTACCCAACGCTTTTTGGACTAGTCCATTACAAACCTCCTGTTTAGATTGCTGAGTAAGATCTTTTCCTTTGAGGAATGACACTCGATCAAGAGTTGTAAACATTTGGCCATAATAGTGTGTCATAATTAAAATTTACCTAACTTTGCATAAAACCCTGATTTTCCATCTAACTTGAGAAATCTTCCATGTTTGACACAGATCCGCAAACTTGAAAAGGTTTGATCCAAACCTTTGGACAAACCGACAAACTTCAGAAATATTCCATGTTCAGCATTGACATCCCATGTTCGAGATAGATCAGCGAACTTCTAAAAAAGTCTGATGCAAACTTTCGGATCGATTCTGCGAACTTCAGAAATTCCCCATGTTTGGTATTGACATCCCACATTTGACTTAGATCAGCAAACTTCAAAAATCTGATGTGAACTTTCAGACTGACTCTGCGAACTTCATATTGAGGCAAGAAAAAGATATGGTCTATTGACATGATTCATCTCCTTCTGTCCAATAACTCTGAGTCCTGAAGCCAGAAAACATGCTGTACATGTTGTGTGCGACAATTTACACTGATATTACTGATTCCATGTGATATTTCCCACCCGTCACATCAATATTGTGAGCATGTGAGGTAGTCTTTGACTTTTTGCCTGTCCATGTGATTCCCAAAAAGGAAATGCAACACATGACCTCGCGAACCACAAACCAGTTTGATGACATGTCAGGTTCTCGTCAGGTTCTCATCAGCTGAAATGCCTCGTGTGACTCACATAACCCGGTAAAGTTAACAGCTTAGCATGCCCCAATGGCTCAGTTGTAATAACAGCTGGGTAGTACTGTAATACTAGCTTGAGTGGTGCTGGTTCAAGCCTGGATAAGTGCTTTCTTTTTGAAGCTCTCACCACTGAGAAGACCTGACCTTGGAGAGTCTCCATATCTGTTGAAAGCAGGAACAAGTCTTTAGCGTGCCCATCCGAGACTCCCACGGGTCAGGAAACCCCCCGAGCTTGCAAGGGTGGGAAGGGGGAGCGAGTGATGGGTACTCTTCCCAAAGACCTGACCTGGCAAATAAATAGTCACAAGATATGATATTCTTGAACAGGATGGATTATACACAGGGAGAAAACCCTTTCAGCAAATAATTTTAAATACCTTCGGTTATGAACTGGTTCATACCTCACGTGTTGAGTTTCCTTTTTGGGAATCATGTGGACGGGCGAAAAACCACCAAGTGTATGTGAGGTAATAATCATCTAATTCAGACTAAGATGCCCAAGTCTATAGTGAAGATGGAACCCAAAGGCAAGGTTTGAACTCAGTTCATGGCAGTTGATTGCTCACAATTATGAGTTCACAGCAATGAGACAGCCAGTTGGATTCTTGAGACCCAAACATGGAAACTGTCAATCTGAACATGACATGGAAACTCTGAACATTACAAACTTTGAACATGACATGGAAACTCTGAACATTACATGGAAAATCTGAACATGGAAACCCCAAACATCACATGGAAACTAATCCGAACATGGACACTTTGGATCTGAAGTTGGAAAATTTCAATGCCAAGTATGACTCGTGGAGTCCCAAGTTTGACTCATTTTCTCTGAAGTTCAACAAAAAACTGACCCTGAAGTTGGAAATTTTGACTTCAAGTTCGCATTTTTCACCCCAAAATCAGGTCCAAGTATGCTGAAAAAGTCACTTTTTGAGCCCAAGTATGCTGAAAATGCCTAAAAAGTAGGTTAATTTTGACACACTATTATGGCCATATAAACAAGTACCAACTGTAGATTCCTAGACATCTGTTGACCTGTCCTGGGGCCATCCTGTGAGATCAAGTTTTCGAGTGAGCAAGTATTTGTTACGAATCAAGAGCTGGGAGAGTTGGAAAAGGAGCTGATAATGGCGTGATTATGATGAGGATGGCAGCAACCAGGTCAAAAAAATGATATTCGAGGACAAGGAACAAAAATGATACCGGAGGCCGAAGACCCCCAAAAAGGACCAAAAACCTGACAGGCTTTCTCAATCCCCCAACTGCCAATCAGAAACTCTGAAGTTGGATACTTGGGGGATTTGACCAATTCGATGCGATGCCATTTCATTCAAACTTGAAAGCAGCACTTGAGCGTCACTTGAGGGCGCCTTTGAAGTGTATAAACGAGCTTCTGAGTTATCCTTTTCCGGATCTCATAATTTCTGCTATTGTATTTCATGTACTTTCCAGTTTTATATTACATGCAATGAAAGGGCTGGCGGCTTTGAATCACTACTGACCAGTGATCCTGAACATTCTTGAGTTGTCATCGTCAGTTTGCTATGATATTGGTGGCCGCCGCCGCCGTCGCTTTGCGTCATCGGAGCTTTATGACACTGAGCCACGTTTTTCCGACAGATCACGTCACTTGTTTCGTCCTTTCTGAAGCCAATCTCGAAGATTAGAACAGACAACCCTGGACAAAGCACCCATAGACGATGGTGAACCCAAATCCTGAAACCGTCGATGAAAATAAGATGGTAGGATTCCAAGACCATCAGACGGAGCTCGGGAAGAAGTGGCGCTGATACAATCTCAGCAGCGAGAACAGCAAGACTTTTTTCGTCCTGGCCAGGACCATTTCTGCTGGAGCTGGAGCTTTTACAGCTTTCTTTCTGTTCACCGTTTGTAGACATTTTGGCAAGGAACTGCTTGGAGAGATCAGTAACCGAATAACGGAGCCGAAAGCAGACCGAGAAATGGAACCCAAGATCATGTATTACATGGACGGAGATCGGACGACCTAGCTAGTTACGCTTGTCTCACAATAAAGTATGAGAGCATATATATACTTGGACATACTGGCTTGGTCTTACTGTAATGCAATTCATTGTACTACTTAATCCATCCAAGACTTGACAATATTGAAGCTAGATCCATCGTAGCACAAACAGATAATAAATCTGTCAAAGAAAGGATGAAAAGAAAGGATAAACCAGCATGGTTAGCAAAAGCCCATGTCAGAGGGTATGGCGAGATTACCTTGTATTACTTCTCCGCTTCGTATAGTAATCCTGACGTTGTAAGCCGCTTCATCGCAATGTGCTTTGTCCCCTACTGCAGCGCTCCAGTCGGTGCTGACGTGGTGGTCTTCTTTAGGATCACATCGGCATGAGAAACTCAGCCTGTCTATAGTCACCGGATCGCGTCTGATCATTTGATGTCTGGCGACATCGATGTGACTCAGCTGCACGCTCTTTGCCTCGTGGCAAACACCCTCTGTCCTGAACTTCATCCCTCCTCTGAACCGTAAGTGGGATCTTTACTTGATAGAATCAACTTAAGCTTGAACATGTTTCAGAAAGAATTCCCTACGATGGATACAATCAATTCTCATGACGGAGCTCCGACCTTTCCCGATGACTCAGACTGCATTGATATCCCGGCGTTCGAGCTCAAACGCGAGGAGCTCAAACGATCTAACGAGGAACTGGATGAAGAGGAGATGATATATTTCACGACACATCTTGCTGCTCGGGCCAAGCGGCTTGAGGTGGTGCGATGAAAGTTGGATGCTCTCAATGCTGAGAAAGCCGAACTGGAGATTAAGTATCGTCAGAGACGACAAGGCCATTGTCCGTCCCATTCGGCGTGTACCCCGGGATATCCTAGAGAAGATCTTCCTCTTGCTCGTTAATGGCATCTTAAAGAGGATAGGGAACTCTCCTCGCTCTCAGCAAACAGCTTCGTACCACGGCGGGTAGCTCAAGTCTCGAAAGGCTGGAGAGCATTAGCGCTGAAGTATCTTTTCATTATGATCGCCTGACAATCCTGTGTCATTCTCTGGCGCCCTCCCATTTATGGGCTTGTTTGTTGAGATAGATCAATTTTAAGACATAAACCATCACGGAGCCCAATGGGGCAGTCCACATGATGGCTTTTCCCAATGGCACGGCAATGACCGAGGACCATTTCCCGATTGTTTCCAGCACCCAGCAATGTTGAGCGAGTCAAAACACTGGATACCCAAAAACTTCGGAGACTCATTATTGCACTGGTATCACAAA
Organism: Mycena floridula; assembly: GCA_029320655.1. Classification (NCBI taxonomy): domain Eukaryota; kingdom Fungi; phylum Basidiomycota; class Agaricomycetes; order Agaricales; family Mycenaceae; genus Mycena; species Mycena floridula. The sequence goes on from JARIHS010000027.1 coordinate 847,643, forward strand.
CCTATTGTAGCTTCTAAAGTTTACAACCTATACCTGTGACCTCTCTGTGCCACAACACCCCTTGGGTGGAGATTTCTGATAGTATCCCATTTGCATGACTGCCAGATTGCAGGGTATCAAGCCTGATTGAATCATAGCACCAGTGGGATAGAGGCCAACCGTGCCGGTGGCAGATACGAGTCCCCCAATTTTTTTTTTAGTTTCAATGGAATAGCAGAAAACTTTGAAACATGACATTTTACCTGAAATACAATGAAATAACTATTTTACTGATTGTTACCTGATGTTGGCAAATTGACACATAGCCAGGACCACACACACCATTACTCCTTCACTCACCTGACAGGTCACAAAAAATATCCCAGGAGCTTAACATCAAAAATGTTGCCACTGACAAGGCCATCGTCTTGGTCTTTGATGATGGAGGGAAGAGAAGGACACACAGCAGACCTCTGTCTGATGATGCTGAGTTGGCTGCTCTTATGATACTGGGCGGGATGTGGATCGAAGACATCGACTTGCCCTAGAGGCCATTGATGATGAGATTTTTGTCACAAAGGCATCAGCAAAAGAAAAGTAGGGAGATGGGTGACACACCAATGAGCTTTTCAGGGCATTAAACTATTCTGGCTGACCTTGAATGGACTGCAGTGCAATTAGAGCCATCCACTAGGTCCAGTTAGTGCCTTGGTACCATTCTGTTTTTAAGCAGGCAATTTGACTACTTATGCAAGGCAAAGCTGTATGCTTATTTGAGCAAGGGAGCTGATAATGACAATATAATACATCATTTGAACTGGATTGTAGACCACTACCCAATATATTATTTGACTCTAGTCTAGAGTTCACAGTCTATGATGTATCACCAGTTGGTGCTTCTTGACAGGTTTTTCCCAGGATCTTGCCCAAAAGGGAGGGTAGGGGCACAGCGCGCTGCACCTTCGCTGCAAAGTAGGGATCACATAACACTGATTAGATCCCAGTTGTGATTAGATTATGTTAAGAGCCAGGTTGATCTTGACCAAAAGCAGTAGTGCAGCATTCAATCTGCTGGTGGGTCATTTGTTTGTTGCTTTCTATTCTCATCATTTCTCGCAGATCGGAGGGTAGGGAAAATGGCCAGCAGTGAACCATGATATTTGCGAGCTTGAACTGTGGCAATTCCCATTCACACACCGGGGGCAAAAGCAGTTCCCCCTGTTAAGTTCCCCTTGTCTGGCCCTTGTCTGGCCCTAATTTTCACATGTTATAAATAAATTCATCAATCAATGATTGACAGTTACCATTTTGAGCGAACAATGGGCGGCTGTTCAATCGGAGCTAGAAATGCATGCATGTGATCAACACATGTCAAGCCTCAAATAATTATAGACTTCCCCTGCTATCACCGTACAATCTAAACCTGTGTCGCCTCTGGCTAGCAATGGGTCTGCTGCACTGCAGAAGTCGGCAACTTTAGACACAGTTCAAATTGCTAGTAGGTTTGAACCTCTTGACACTTTACCAAGTCTTATGATGATTCAGAGTTGATCATTCAGCAAATTCCACAATTTCAGGCCGCTCTTCAGTCAAATAATATGGTTTCCAAAGTTCTGTCAGTGCCAGCACCGCCATCCAACAACCCTTTTGCAGTTAACTTGCCCAAATCTGGCAATACATTTAACATTTCAACATCAGTCTCATCTGTACCTGCAGCTCCCAATTTGCCAGTATCAGTTGATCCTGTCAATTGTGCAATTCCAGGCTGTGGACAACCTGTTCATGTTGATGGGGCTGGCTTGAAGATCAGCAAATACTGTTTGATGAGGCACTGAGAGTGAGTTTTATTTCCTTTACCGCATGATCACGAGTTCATGGGCTCTGGAGAGAAGCAGTCATGTCTGGTTTGGTGTCTCCCTGTATTATGTGTCTTGTGCTTCCTCAGTGTGAGACAGACTACTTTTGTGGATGTGAATGCAGGCAAGACATGTTGAATAAGCAGAATTCGCTGCCTACTTGATAGTACTATTGTTGTTTGATGGTCTCAAGGTCAAATCAGATATAGATTTTTTGGATACAAGAAACAGATCATATTAAGATATGTGTGGCAACCGATGGAGTTGCAAACTACAAAGATAATAAAATACAGTAAATCGAGCATGGATACAGTAAGGGTGCATCAAGTGTGAGTGGAGAACCTAGAAAGGACTTGAGAAAATGATTCTAGATAGCCAAAGTTAGAACAAGAATGAAAGGAATAGCAGAAATCAACTACCTTTGATAGGACTCGAAGGAGCAGATTGTACAGCATGGCATGGTCATACATGATGTTGAAGTTCTCTGTAGGAATCATACCCGCTGTCGCATTGTTCGCAGAAGAATGGACTATCAAAGCATCATCAAAAACAAGAAAGTCAGAAATAAAAACTATTGCCCACCAGTCGGTCAAAATATCATGAAGATGGAGATGATTCACTGCGAAACTCTGTGAAATCATTTTATTTATCATTATGTAATGTACATGTGAATCTATTCCCACAGCTAATCATATCCCCATATCAAAAATTCTTTCTCTCACGTTGTCATTGTGCTGGTGATCCGCTGTCAGCTGTGAGTTAGGGCTAACTTGGGGCCAGCCAAGGGGAAAGTAACTCGGGGGAAACTCGTTTGCCCCTGGTGACATGGCCCTTGTTTTGTGGAAAATAGATCTCTCAGTGAGAAAGAGGATCAGGATTGAATTTAGCACTGTCCAGAATGTTCAATCAAATTTTACACAATAGTATCAACAAGATCCCAACAAGATACTACGTGATAAACACATGTTTTTGGAGACTTCAGAGATTTCCAAAAACATTTGAAATGTGCTTGAGGGACGGCCCTGCTATGCACACTGCAAGATTTTACACAGGTATATTTTACACATGCACATGACATTCCTAGCTCAATGAAGCACTAATCTCAGCACTTTGTTGAAATCGTCAGACAAGAAATTTCAAAAGGGATGCATATGACCTTGAGAGGTTCCTGCACAGAAGCTGATTATGACTAGACTCTTACTCCCAAAAACCTGAATCTCAATCTGTCCAAAGGAAGTATGTTACAAATGACTATTCAAAGGAATAGCATCCCCGATGGGCCTTGATGACAGGTACGATATGTTTTTCCAAATTCTGTCAATTTGGTGTAACACGGAATATTGTTGATCCATAATCACAGAATTCATTATGATCATGCTCATGGCTCGCATAAATGTTCCTCATGTCTTTTCCACTCACTCCGATGACCTTTCATGCCTTGGATTTTGCACCAAAGCCGGGTCTTGTTCAAGGTCACCATGTCTTAGATAATAGAATATCCAGCGCTCCAAATGGCATGAAAAATATTACAAGTACAAGTGATTGATGACTATCCCAAACCCTTGAATATCATCCAAAATCAGAGCACTACCAGAGCCCATCACTACACGCCATGACGATCGGATTCGGATGTGGCCGATCCGACCCGCTCACCCAATCGGGAACACCCGCCGTATTACTGCCGCAATCCGATTCAGACCTGTGAGGCTGGAACTTGTGCTTGCAATGCATATAACAAAGGTCAAATTGAGCTTTTTGTCTGAATTTAGCTGAATTTCGAGACCTTTTTTTTCTGAAATTTTCTGCCGCTGCGCGGGCCATCATGAATCGGGACATCCCGACAGACCGACGTTGCACTAAGGAAGAGTGCACAGAGGATGCTGTATGTTTTTCAGGGCCAAAGTTGACTCAATGACAAGGTGAAATGGTGGTCGCCATTGAGGCTGATGAGAGATGGGAAAACCCATCACGTGTTATTTCCCCATTAGGGGAAATGATGATGGGATCCCAAAAATCGCTCTCATCCAACAAACGACTCCCATAAATGGGACTCGTAACATGAAGGTAAAATCGACGAAGAGCAAAATGAAACCCACGAACACAAAAAATCATCCAACAAACACGAATAGATGACACAAAACCTCATGAATACCACCGAAACAGCGCGAGGCACTAACCCCCCCGCAATAAGACACCAAAAACTCTAGTCTCAGCGCCCGTGAAATAAACAGGGTGATCATCTTGTAGGTGTTGTGTTTGGTTGGCCTGAGAAGGGTGTACTTAAGCAATTCTGAAGAGCAAAGTGAAACAATTGGCAAACAGTGAAACAGGGAGAGAAGGAGGGAAAACAAGAGAGGGAAGAAGGCAAAGAGACGCAGAGAAAGAGGGAAGGAAGAGAAGGGGAAGAAAAGAAAGATGGAGAAGGGAGAGGGAAGGAAGAAGGAAAACAGGGAGACCACAGGCACAATGAATCAGCACTACAACAGATCTAGGCAAACATAATGATGAATATATGAGCAATGCAAATGACTCCGCAACCCAGCACAACATTCCCAGCAAAGGCTCCCCACTTTGCTCTGTTCCTAGTATTCTTCTTCTTCCTCCCTTCCTAAATCTTCAACTTGTCTCTGACTTTGAGGTTGCCGTCTCAAATCGAAGTATCCCTGCTCTAGACTAGCTAATCACACTGTGGCGCCTCCTGCTGATGCCGACGCAGGTCCCGCCCCGATGCGGACGTCTGTGTATAACCTGTAGTACTAGACCCACCGCTCTGAGGACTCCTCCATACCCTCCCCCGCCTCCTCCTCGTCCCCTTCCGGATACAAAGGGAAGGCTGAAGTGCATGCGTTTTAGGGAGCGGTTGGGTCATGACCAAAGCGAGACTGGAGGCGTCCAACGGGTTGATGCATCAGCGCTGCGGCGACTCGTCTCTCGAGCTCTCATGTTACGGCTGACGACGACGCTGTACACAGCAAGGATTGATATGAGGGAGCGCAATGAATGCAATCAGAGAGAGCAGGTGGACAAAGGGAAGCTCGGTCAGTTGAGGGAATCTAGTGAGGTTTGTGGAGTATGCTGTCAGAAGTATGATGGGACTAGAGATAATAGATGAGACGAGGGGAATGTCAAATATGGATGACACTGACGAAACTGGAATCACTCAAACTGAGTGATAGTATCACTCAGATTCTGAGTGATTTTGACACTCAATTCCAGGTCTGAATCACTCATTTTTAGTGACTTTCACACTCTTTTCGAGTGGTAGCGTCACTCTTTTCAAGGATAGCATCATTCATAATTAGACCTGGAAAGACGAACATTTGTTCGTACTTTGTTTCCGGGGCGAACTCGAGCTTCGGGTTTCATTGGGTTTCCTCGGATCATTTAACCGTAGTTATTTCACACGGAATCTCGTATATAAGGCCATGTTTCATCTAACGTCGCTTACCCTTTTGCCCTTTCGCAATAAACTCTAATCGGTCTTTTCTTCACAGAACTGCTTGCACTTGCGAACCTGGTTGAATCCTAACAAGACCACCAACAACCTCATATTATATCATATCCAGGACAAATGGGTGTCTTACAAGTACAGTAAACCCAATAGAGACACCACTGCAAATCTATCAGGAATGAACTAACCTTAGGTCTTGCTGCGAAGTCATTTGGAAGTATCGAGACTACAGGTAGAGTGTGAGCATGCAAGGAACTATATCGTAATGGAATGACTTACATTGTTTGGTGAATTACTGAAGGATGTTACCTGTAAGAACAAAAGAAAATACATACTGTAGAATATGAGTGGTCCCGCTTGTCACTTCATGTCACATATGTGACATTCAGTTGAATTTCGCCAAGTCCGCGGTCATTCTTTCCTGCCGGCCCCCACTGGCCATATGCAGTGAGGACAACTTCAAATCGTGTCTCTTTAGCTATATAGACAAATATATCAGCATACATGACCTCAGAACAATGCAAAGAAATCAGGGCTTGATTCAGGCCTCTCATCTGTTTTGCTACTGTACTATTTCATTCAATTCGACAGTCACAGGTCACAGAGATCCAAATTTTGCCGAAATGTCACAGAGGTCACTGGTCACAGTCCTCGGCTGCCGAAAACTCAAAAGCAGAGGTCACAGAGCTTTTTTTGGCTTATTTTTGGTCAAATAATGTATTTTTGCCTCCAGCACTCCTTAAATATATATATTTCACCAAGGAGAGTGGGGTTTCAGTGGGTAAGACAACTGGCACAAATCCAAGTTTTGCAGGAAGAAGAGGAATTGGATAGGAAGTATGATTATGATTTAAACCAGTGGGGAAAAAGGTAAAAAGGTAAGAGAGAGGAAAGAGAGATATCTAGTAGCAGCCAAAAACCTCAGAAAAGGTGCAATTACTTCACTTGAGACATGAGCAATAAAATCACTCATTCAGCTAAATGAGTGATGAGTGATTTTACCGCTCTCACTCGAAATGAGTGGTGGTATCACTCAAGGTGAGTGATTCTAGTTCCATCAGTGATGAGTGTCATATGAACAGCCAAAGGGAAAAGTTGAACCAGAAACAGAAATACTATCATTTGTTGGGATCCTGGCGACCTTAATGTTTGAGACATGTTTCTTGCACATCTTTATCATTCTCTATGTGTGGGCAACAATATCTTGTAGTCCTGCATGTTGCGTTTCATTTGCAGCCTGCCCTGGGAATTTTGGTGACGTTTTGATGGTGCTGTGAATATTTCCCTGCTGGGTACCCCAAAAGTGGTCTGCCGGGGTACCTGGCCAGTCGTGGGAATATGAATTTCCCACACTACGTGGCAGCGATCAAATGTAGTTCAGTGCTTCCCTTGAGCTCCCCTGGCTTCGACAAGTTATGTGGACTTTGCAAAGCATATTGAACTACTATTATACATGTATGACAGTGTCTATGTCTATTAATTGGATGATTTCAGTGAGGAATCGATGAGATACTTCTGCTTTGATAGCAACAAGGGATCCGACAGATCATGCCTCTCCAAATAATCATCCATGGCGCTGCAGTCATTCACATTTGACAGAGGCTCCCAGGTAATATCCTTGTCACTCCAAAGCACCTGGAACTCAAGGTTCCGCCGATTTTGCACCCATTGATGACCATTGAATGTGGTAACTTCGGTTTCATCGCCATCATCTAAGTCAGGGTCTGGTCCGACTTGGATTTCGGGATTGCGACAAGGACTGGCGATGCGGCTGAGACTTGGAGTCGAAAGTGGACTTGGACTGGGGCTTGGAGCAGGAGTGAGCAAGCGAGAAGATCCAGCGCTGTCGTTGTCGTCGCCGTCAGAATCAGACTGTAAATGATCACCTGATTCAGCAATCCCTCTTCCACGACCACAACTGCGGCCTCGACCATCAGCATGAGCACGACGACGGCCTTGACTACGACCACGACCACGTACAGGCTCATTGTCGGTTTCTGGACCTGGATTCCCACAACCATGACCTCGGCCCCGACTGCAACCACGACTGCGACTCGCTGCCTTCTTCTTTGCAGCTTCAAATTCCATCAGCTTCTTCTTGATGTCCTTCAGCGTGGGTGCCATTGCTCTATGAAGGATCTTCATCAGCTTCTTCTGCTCCTCCTCCAACAAAGTCTGCAGCATTTCTTTGCTGGTCATGAGACAAGGTTTACCCGTGTTGTATGACCGACGAACTTTGTTCTTCTTCGCATGCAACTGCTTGCGAAGCCTTTCATTCTCTTTGTCCATCAAGACCATCTGGGCATAATTTTTTTCAAGTTCAACACCAGCAGCTTTGGCAATATCCCGAAGCTAGGCATTTTCGGTGGCCAATGCCTTGCGTGAAGTTGGTCCCCAGAGTGGAGATGGCATGATGAGTCGATAGAGTGCTCGTTGAGCTTCGAGATCGGTATCAGAGGTCGTGGTCGAAGGTTGTGGTGGTGACGAGGAGCGTGATATGGCTGTGTCAGTAATTGAAGGAGACAACAGAGATGGAGCAGCAGAATCTGATGATGTAGCTGCAGGAGCAAGGATAGAAGGAAGATTTGCCGGTATTGGCTGAGCTGCTTGTGTTGTGTAATTCTTCGCGGGTTCGAAGGCCTCCAGTGGGATGGCTTTCTCATCAACCGGCCACATCCCACTTCTTTGAAACGAAGACTCAATGGTTTGTGGCTTGCAAGCATCACTTCGAGCATATGCGTAATGCTCAAGAAGATTGTATTTATCAATGTCGATATTGTTACGCTTCAACTACATATCAAAAGTGTGAGGGGAGAAGCATGAACCTAGTATATGACATACAGCAGAAACACGAGCTTTCCATTTAGCCGCCAGAGGGCCAAAAACGCCAACATCACAGGGTTGGAGCACATGGGTAGTATGAGATGGAAGACAAAGAACAATAATACGATGTTTCACAGCGAAAGAAGAAAATTCGTAAGTGCAGTGGCTGTTATGGCCATCGAGAACAAGAAGCCGATAGTCATCCGGGTTGGCAAGACGTGCAGCAGTCACTGGGGCAAAATCCTTCTGAAGCCAGAGGAAACCCAGACCCTGGTCTGTCAGAATCCGAGGTTTCTGTCATCGTTCAGACGTCAGCAAAACAGCCAACATTGTTGGACTTAGTTCATAAAGCAGCAACGAGTGACGTATGTCAAGATAACGAGGACTTAGACTGATTCAAAAGGATCAATTATCGGAAGGACATGTGATGATAAGATAAGGAATAGAAGCATGACATGCTTGATCCAGCACAAAGGTCATAGGACAACATGAGGCGCGGAGATTAAAGCCTCAAGGCATTTGGACACGATAACACATGGCAAACAGACAACTAGCGAATTGTAGTGAAACAGGAAACAGGCGTGGAAACCTGAAGGCACTTAGTAAAGAAGGCATGGGAACAGGTTGCTTAAAGCATGGTTGTAGGATGTTTTGCATTGTGGAAAACGAACAGTAGTCTCATGTTTATGAGTATTTAAGTAGTTAGAATATTGTTGTATTCTCTAGTCTTTCAATCTCGTTTTTCTACCCACATACTTGTCTGAAAACCCTCTCAGTGCACTTCTTACTGTGCTTGTCGTTTCACGACACTGAGAAAGTAGGATTTAAATTTAAGTTCTCACATGGTCAGTCCATCCATTGGGCGAGATGGAGATGCTGTAATATGCTGCTATCAGCCATGATATCCGAATTGATATGAGAAACATACCTGGCTTTAGCGGGATTGTTCTTTTCCCACTTCAGATCACGACGAGCGCCTTGGAAAACCACAGAAGGGTGCAAAATAGTGCCGTCAGCACAGATGCATTCAAGAATTGTGACCAAATCACAATTGCCACTCTCGATCTTGTGTATCAATTTCTGGTCACGATCCACCAGAACACGGGTCTTGGCACCGATACCAAGTTGGATACCCTTCTTGTCCATGTTGTAGATGTTGTGGAAGGAAATGTTGTACTTTTCGATCACTTCTGCGAGCAGCGAGAAGTATTCATGTACAACGGTGGGATTCAGGGCTTTGGCGCGACATTCCTCCAAGCTATTGGTCCACTTGACTCAGAGATCTGGGTGTCGCTCTTTGAAACGACGAGCCCAGGTTGCTCCAACAGGTGCACCAACAATATCAGAAGCATAGGCACCAATCGTCTTGAGCGACAAAGGAATACCACGATGCCCCATGACCTTGGAAAAATGAGCGATAATTTCCATACCAACGAGAATACTCATACCTTGATCCACTCAACGAGAATGTCTTCCTGAGGAGCGCTCAGGAGACGCTCATGAGTGTGCGCTTCGACTCTAGTCTTGACCCCTTTGAGCCTGGTGTTCAAGGTAGAATGAAGGACGCAATAAAGCAATGCAGCTTTGCGAGCTGATTTATTGTTGTTGCGAACAGCCTTGACGGCGAGCTGCATACGGACTTCCACGGGAAGGTCCATGAGGTCGGTATCGTTGACCTCGGCAGTGGCTGCAGTAGCAACTGGATTGGTGTAACCGTTGTCGTTGTCATCATCGTCATCGCAGTCAACAAGGTCAGGAAGGTCGGGAGGGTCGTCACTGGCAATATTGGTATGCAACATGGAGAGAAGATGCAGAGATTGTGATGAAAAATGACGGTGAAGCAGAAAAAGAGCTGAGTAAAACAGAGTCACCTGGGAGACTCAATGGGGGCTGACGATGTCTAGAGGGCTTAATATAAGATTTGGAACAAGGGCACGTCATATTAGCTCGACGTACAGCCCATAGAATCGATAATTTATCGATGCTGCATGCCTGAAATTTGTCAAAAACACGTCATTTTGACAAGCACTGTGAAGCGCGTAGAGAACCTGAAATGTCAAAATAACTAATACAAACCAGCTCGTGTCCATAGTTCAGCCCCAGGGTCTCAGCGCCATGCTGGGCAAATTTGGTTTCTTTGGTAGGCCAACGGTAGGCATAAAACAGTTGATTTCTGTTCTTGATAGCAGTGAGCAATAAATAAAATCCCTAAAATCAAAACAGACCTAGGATAAGCAAGGAGAAACCATGAACCACGGCCTAGCCAAATTCCAGGGTTTCAGCTTATCTGGGTCTTGCGCGACAGCACCGGCCAGCATGGGTGATTGGAGGTGAATTAGCAATGGAGAGTCAGTCCTTGTTGGGCAACAGGCTAGTCAAAATGCATTTTGGACAGGCCTCATGATGATTGAGGGTGAGTTGGAGGTCAGGAGCATGCATCGTGCCCGCGATAATGGCAATGGAGCAAAAATTGATTGAGATATGACTGATTTCCCATGACGGTACTGCCTTTGGCGCTAAGGATTTCGGCTGAATCACCATGCAGTGCCAGGTAATCAGATCACAGTGAGCCGGCAACTGATCACACCGGGTTCAAATTTGGTCAAAAGGGGCATCGGATGGTCCATTACAGATTCTGACACTAACTTTCACTGGCAGGCTCATTTTCAGTGTACTAGAGGCCAGTGGCCAGCTTCCTGGGGGTGGCCCGCTACCCAGCCAGGGATAGTAGACAAGTTGAATGAATAGCCACTCCAAGGATGGCAGGTATGAGTCCTCCAGGGTCCAGGTCACTTGTGTAGTGAGTCTATCAAGTCATATATTCCAGGCAAATCTAAACGCCATATTATTGACATATTTACAACAAGTACATACCTGTCTAACCCTTGATTAGAGGTTATCAGACTAGAGACATGAGTATACTGCTATGGATGCATGTCCCCCCTCACAGGTGGACAGCTCTTCTACACTGAAATCCACGAGTTTACTTTCTAGTGTAGATCGACCCCTGAAAGAGCAAAAGGCGGTAGAAATGACGTCAAGAGGTCCAAATTTTCGAATCACCTTGGACCTGTTGACGTCATGTAGCGCTTGAAACCGATCAAGGGTTTAACGCCTGGAAAGGCAGCGGGACCGAATATCCAATTGCTGCGCTTTCTGATCAGCCCTCGAAACTGTTGAATAAATATTCAATTACAGCTAATTCCGGAACATGAGGCACGGCTCACTTTTTGATCAAAGATTTTGATGAAATGAAAGAATAGATCATAGTTGATTCAATTCAACTCAGATTTGGTTCAAAATAGGCTGGTATTTTCTCGTTTCTGATGCTTTAAATCGTAGGATATATTCTGGAATATATTAGGATGATCATGGCATGGTATATTGAGAAGGCATGATTTCATAGAGTTTGAGCCCTAGAACATGTAGGAGGCTATTGGGAGCACTTGGATGGGCACAATACTGGTCATGTATGTACTAGATATCATGTAAAATAGTAACAATAGGTATAACAATCTGATTCCACCAGCTAGGCCTGGTAGGAGTATCTGGGGTTGTGCTTGAGTATCTCAGCCTCTACAGGTCCTAGTCTCTTCCAAGAGCTTTGTTCGAGCTGAGGAAATGTATCCAAAGATATTATAATGGTTTCTGGAAGCAAGAGATACCATGATACAGATCGGAAACGTGATGTCACACTGTGTGACAGACACATCTCTTTCTTCATTCATGGTACAGGAACTTGATCATCAACAAAGCATGTGGTAGATCTAATTTCCGATACAGATACCCATTCTCCATCCAGTTGGCATTCCCATCCTCACCATCCAAAAATGCTTCCCCAGCCGGTGTTGTAGCCAAGGATATTGCATTGATAGAACACTGCGTTTCGCAGGCGCCTACACCAGCTCTTTGTCTAGGTTTGTCTAAGTTTGTCTAGGTCTGTGTATACGACAGATGACCTATACCAGGTTGGTCTAGGCGCCTAAACAGACCTAGACAGAGCCAAACAGAGCTAGACCCGGGTTGGTCTATGTCCCTGCGAAACCCAGTGAGATAACCCTTCACTTCAAATCATGCAAATAATGATTGTGCAAAGGTGTAGTTTGCTTGCAATGAGGCATGGGGAGAACAGAAGACGGGCAGTGGTTCCAACATGGTGAATCATGGCGGCCGCAATGTGACATCACGGTCCCGATCCGTCCGCTGGAATGCAAGTCCCAGGCTCTGTGGTATGTCTTGCTTCCAGAAACCATTATAATATCTTTGGATATATTTCCTCAGCTCTAACAAAGCTCTCGGAAGAGACTAGGACCTGTAGAGGCTGAACTCAAGCACAACCCCAGATACTCCTACCAGGCCTAGCTGGTGGAATCAGATTGTTATACCTATTGTTACTATTTTACATGATATCTAGTACATACATGACCAGTATTGTGCCCATCCAAGTGCTCCCAATAGCCTCCTACATGTTCTAGGGCTCAAACTCTATGAAATCATGCCTTCTCAATATACCATGCCATGATCATCCTAATATATTCCAGAATATATCCTACGATTTAAAGCATCAGAAACGAAAAAATACCAGCCTATTTTGAACCGAATCCGAGCTGAATTGAGTCGGCTATGATCTATTCTTTTGTTTCATCAGAATCTTTGATCAAAAAGTGAGCCGCGCCTCATGTTCCGGAATTAGCTGTAAGTTGGAAATACCTCTCGAAAGCTCAGAAAGCTATAACAGGTACACAAGGACTCACAGGATTGGGCACATGCTCAGACAAGATGGAGATTGGTGGATCGGTTTCCAGATTCATTATGCACACAATCAGGAGGTCTAGCAATAAAGACAGGCCATGTGTTCAATATCATCATTTTCTGTACGTTGTAATTAAATGAATGTTATACACTCTCACAACGACTGTAGACCGAGGACAGATTCACTGTCAAATTGGATCCATCAATCAGGTAAACGCCCGCACAAGCCGCGGCTAAATTATACGACTAAATTTTATGATATGAGGATGACACAGATGATGCAATGTAAAGAACTGAAGGGTAGAAAGGGCCAAAGATAAGATCACATGATAAAAAGATAAGGGTCGGCGAAATGTCGGATAGATCATAGCATATTGAAATTTCCTTATATATTCGCTACGAACTGGGGATCCGGTGGTAACAAATAACGAGCTACAAGTAGGACTCGTAACAAAGCAGAAGTAAAGTGGAATGATGGGGAATGAGCAGTGGTTAAGAGCGGAAAGGAATGAAGGATAGTATAGATCGAAACAGTGAGCCTCAAGCATATCAAATATAAACCCAAGAAAAGATAAACCACATACACCCATAGCGCCAGCCTGCGGCCTATCCGGCGTTAGAGGCGCTATTCCAGGGTATCCTATACTTAATCTCTGTCCAGCGCCACGAGCAAAGTGAAGGGACGAGGAGGCAGAAGACGAGGAGCTCGACGCCGAGACCCGGATTGAAGGAAGATGGGGATGCATGACGACGGGAATGCACGACGACGAGAATCGAGAAGACGGACAAGATGAAAGGGGTCGACAAGAATGGTGATGGAGACAGGAAAGGAACGCACCAGGCATGGTTGGGCGGGGGGGAGTGGATTCTACAATGCCGTCTCATCAGCAAGGGAAAAAGTAAAGACATTCTCGTCAGCCAAGGAAAAACAAAACAAGGCCGAGAAGAGTAAGAATAATGAAAGAACAAACCCCATGGAATGAGAGAACAGGGCGAGAAGAGGGTAAGAAAAAGAAAAAGTGGCTAAAATGTACAGCCTGACCTGCGACATCAGCGCCAGGTCTTCCTTTCCCTTTACAGCTCCTTATTTCAGCTGTCTCTCTTCTCTTCTCCTATCCTCCTATATTCCTGCCTTCAGCAGCTTCGTCTTCGGCAGATCAACACGAATAAACCCTGAGGATATCTCGAGCGGGAGGAAAAGGTGTGAGAGAGGGAAACGATGGATGAGGAGCGGGTCGAAACGTTGGAGATTACGGCAGCGGCGTGGTGACACTGCCGTCAGGTAAGATGGGCACTTTTCCGTCACCGTTTAACTTTCAGGTACTGGTGGATGAGATAAGAAGGTGTCAGGACGTAATGATGATGACAAAGGCGGTGCCTGATCTGTAAGTAGTACCTTGGACTCGGGTAGTGTCCTGCAGTGCACAGGCGGTGGTCACATCCTGCAGCGGACCGCCTGTCATGCATATTTTGGGCTCGGCAGTGAAGTCAGATACTTGAAAATGATTGTAAAAAGTTCCTAGTGCAACGACGATAGCAGGAAAGTGTCGGAGCAATGCCCGGGGTTTCAAGAGAATGATTCATACAACACTTGGCACAGCACCTATATCGTACAGGAGCGTGGAGTCTAGTTTATGCGAGCAAAAAATGAAGGATGTAGGGTTGGTCGAATTAAAGGCAGGCAGATGTATATAAATGCAAGATACAGAAATCAAAACCAGTGGGATTTTTCTGGGAAGGGTATACTTAGTCAACGTAGTCACAGAGAAATGCTATGAGACAAAAGCACGAGAGGAGAGAACGAAAGCGAGAACAAAAATGCAATTGATAGCGCCCGATTAGATGAGTGGTGATCGTAATAGAGGTCTTTTTGTCGCGTATTCCCTGATCCTTCCGCAGTTTGTTCAAGGTCGTCGAGGAAATTCTGTGACAGTCGAAAATGAGATCCCGCAACAGTTTATGCAACGAATTTCGAGGTTTTTCGGCCTCGAGATCTATATGCCGGATGATCACACCGGGGGCAAAGACCGACGCACTCCAACTGGAGTGCGTCAGACGCATTCCCAACGCATTCCCCGATCATCCATCCGGTTGTCACGGCTAGTTATTTCCGGATATGATTTTGGTCCTGCAACAAGGTCATGGGACCACCTATCTGGCCCATCAATCACATCATATTAGACATGACATGTGGCCCATATGCGCAGTCTAATTAGGCCGTTTTGATGCTGTCCCTCGATGTATCGTTAAATATGGTTAATTATGAGGGACTTTACTACCACAGAGTCCTAGCAAGTCAGGCTCGGCTATCTGGCCCATAGTTACAGTCGTCAGGGCGGGCAGGCGACCATGTCCATTGCAGTTTTCCGTCCTTGGATCAGTCAGGATTTCGAATACGGGTCCTACATGCGCTCACTGTCCGCCTCCCGCCGGTCCCAAAATGGTAACTGGTCGGTATTCCAATGGGATCGCTTTGCTTGGTTGTCAAGATATGGTAAGGGCTTTGATGCTTTTCCTCTAGGTACTGTTAAATATGAAGGACTTTACTGTAGAGTTCTGCTCAGCTATCTGGTACCTAGTTACCATCATCAGGCTGAGTGGGCACTCATGTCCGCTGGCTGTTTCGAGACAGCGGATCAGTCGGCATTGCAAATATACACGTATTTTGCGCGCTCGCTGTCCGCCTCCCACCCTTTGTCCTGAAAGGGTAGTGAGTTTGAGAAATGTGCATAATAATGGAATTATGGACTTGGGAACTCATGAAATAGTAGTACATATGTCTAGTATACTGAAGAGAGGTATGAGATTGATTGCTTTCCCCTACCTTCTCGTTCCTTTCAGCCATCCGTGACACAGTTCTCCACCTTCTCTCTCCTGTCAAATTGATATTCCTGGGGATTTACAACCACCAGTGACTCCCATACTAGCAACGGCTTCTGGGAACATGGTTCAGCGATTATGTTCGCCTTTTTCAAAGCTATTCCTGGATAGAGAGCCGCAAAAAGCGCAAGATACAGTGAATAAAGGGATTCAGGTGTGTTCTGTGTTTATTACATCAAGTTGCCTCACTGACTTCTTCTGTTCTGAACCATTCATTCCGGATGCCTTTTCCTGCTATATTTCTGTCATGACTCCGCCCCTCAAATTTCCAGTGGCCGTGACTATCAGAGAAGGACAGAAGCATAAAGAATTAGCTCAGAGCAGCAGAAGTAGATATGTACAGCTGGGTCGCAAAAATGTACTGTATATATAGACTCCGTCAGCCGTAATGCATGTGCAATACTTATCCTTGGTTCCCAGTGATGTTTTGAGCGTCCGTCATTGTGACCTTTCCCAGTATGGAGGACAAGTGCAAATGGATAGCGATTATGGTTGACTGGAACAAAAATTGTGCATGGCGTATCACAAGAGAACTTTCGGATCTGACCTGTGACTGATGTTCCATTTACAGATTGTGGAATGTCTCTTGAACGGTGGTCAGACCAGAAAGACATAATATGGAAATATCAAAGTGAATACTCATGACAGTGCTTGCGTTTTATGGCCAACATGTGATGGAACTCACGTCGCACACTTCTTACTCGTAGCGACACCAAGAGACTTCCTGCAACTATATTGGAGAGAATAGACTCAGAGACATTGTCAGGTATAGAGTGTGTTTGATGGCCATCCTTGAAATTCTGGGACCATCCATTACACGCCATGAAATGGTTGTATTTGCGACTGGGTCTCTTTGACATTTATGAGTTCAACAGCAGTAATTGAATAAACAAAAATACATACCGCTTTTGACTTCGGAATAGGCTTCCTAGTACACCGATTACCTAGCTGGTCGATCGCGGTACAAGCCTGCGATGGCGCAGTGATTACATTGTAGAACCTATCATTGCGTCAGACTCTGAAGTGGCAAATAGAAAGCAACATATGTCAGCACAATATCTTCCGGCGTACTTCCTTCATCTTGTGAGACTTCCTGAGTGGCTTGTGGAAGACATTGATGAGGCGACGGATCATCGTCAAATCCAGTTCACATCACTTAACTTCAGTGAGCTTGGGTTCAATGAGGTGGCAAGCATCAAGGACCTCATTCCGCAAGTTCTGATAGGAGACAGTCAGCACTGAGCATTGTTGATGACTTTATCAGTGAATGTTGACATATCTCTATTAAGGTTGGCGACACTTCCATCCTCAGGATCAAGAACTCCAATAACCCCATCACCCAAGACACGAGTTTTGACAGTGTAATTAGATGGGAGTTGGGTGCTCATGAATTCGGATTTGATTCTTGGAAGGGATCATGATCTACGCGCTCGGCCTTGATGGGTGCAGCAGATTCAATACACGATGGAGAAGCTTGGGCAATTTGACGCGCTTCTGGGTCAGTCGCGCTTGTGTGAGCTGCAGGTTTTGGCAATGCGAGAAAGCTACGCAGGAGAGGAATAGAAATCCAATCATTGTTTAGAAAAAGCGCTGGATTTCCTGTACAAAATCAGCTTGTAGCGCCTGGTAAAAGGATGATATGAGAATTGAGGTTGGTAAACACATGAAAAAACCGACATGATTGTGAAATGTGATAATATCAGGGGTAGGAAGATTATCAAGGAATTCCTGGTCCTCAGGGGAATGGAGCATGTCGCAAACAAGGCTGGTTACAAGTCCCATTTATGGGATCATTTGTTGGGCATGTACAGGGGCATCAGACCAAAGGGGATAGAGCACCTAGTCCCCAACGCACAGCCTGAGTCTTGCCGTCTTCAGTCGTCTCTGCTTCACCGATGACCCAATCATTTGTCACATAGGCCAATCCAATACCCAATCCCCAGCTCACTTGATAGTCAGCCCAGCCTACTCGCCAGCATCAACTCAGGGATCATTAGGAAGATAATGCAACCCTGAAATAAACCGAGAGTAAGCATCCCAAAACAGACAATGTCAATCATTCATGTTTACCTTGTCAGTCATTTTATACTGAAACGATTACATCCCACAGTCTCTGACATTATGTCCGAATGTGCCATGTTGCTCTATAAAGAGACATCAAGAACGGCCCCAAAATCAACAGGAAAATACAGGATGTTGCAAGTGCATGTACTCGAGGTCTCAAGGACCAAATTGCAGCTTCTTTCGCTTCCGTTTGGCCTGCGGACCGAGCATACACACAGAGCGCCACATATTGAGTGAAGGCCCAAAGCACACATTTCACCTCGATTAATGTTCGGAGAACATGTGTAGCATTTCTTGATATAGATTCAAAAATCTCAGTGGCATTTTAGAAGGTCCATACTGTCTGGTGAGCTGCCAAAAGGCCAAAACATGAAAAAGCACTATAGATTGAACTCTCTGAATGGCATGACATCTATCACCACTGGCAACTTGGATAACTGGCATGTATTGATGCCAGATATGGTATTGGGCCTTTGTGATGGCCTGGAGCACACGTCCAACCAGGATCAGCTTGCAGGGGCCAATGATGCCAAAATTTAGCAGAGATCAAGTTTGTTCTCTATAGAGGCATACACAGGGAGCCAATATGTCTGTTTGTGACTATGATATATTGAGAAAAATATAGATGTGACATATTTGAGAGCATCTATACCAGATTTAGCAGCCAGATCAATGTGCATAGCCAGATAGCATGATTGCGCCACAGTTTCCAAAGCCCTGGCTCCAATTTCTGCACATATCAATGTCTCCTGTTCTATCCATGTTAATCAGTAGTAGTAGATGAGTGTCTCTGGAACCAACTATGACTCTCAGAACACTTGTAAGAGACAGAGGTTCTGGCAGAGCAGGAACATCCAGTCTAGTCATCATTGTGCAGAATGCACAAGACTTATGGAATCTCGAGGACGAGTGGGAATCAGAATAACCGAACCGCCGAACTGCCGAACTGCCGAACACAAAAATAATAATTTTTCTCAAGGTTCCTATGGTAGCTCATATGACTATGCGGACCTCTAAATATTTTTATTTGAATATTGAAGCATTTTAAAAATGTTTTATCGAGCCTTTTCACCCTTGTTCCCGACTTGTTCCCAATTTGTCCATGACACCAAACAAAGCCAAAATGGCGGTCATGAATATGACCACCCATGCCTCATCTATTCAAGAATCTGAATATTGCAGCAACAACACAGTGAAATCAAGTACTCATATACTGCATATGCTTCCTTGATAGTAAATACTTTACTGTGATTCTTTTCCAGATCTGCCTCCTGACAAGTCATCTGGCTTTTCCACATTTGGCTGAGTCCCCAATGACAACTCTGAGGTATATTCCCTCTCCAGTTTTGGGATACACAATGCTCAAGAGATAAATGAGCCTTGGGATGCCCCAAAAGTCTTAGCGACTGGAATAGGAGAATGCAATCAACAGTGCAGTCATTTGAAGTGCAGGTCATACAGTACTTAAGGATGGCAGCATAGATGGAAATTCAAGAAGGATCATTCAGATTTGCACCAAGTGAGTCACTTCAAGAAGCAAGCATAGTAGTAGTACATCCAAGATTTGTCCAAGCTTTGTAAGCAGATTCCATCTGCCACATTTGAATTGCATTCAACCCTTGTCTAAAGCATTAAAATGCAGGGAAATAAGTAATATAAGAAATATGGTGCATAGGCATGGTGAAAAAACATTCTGGGCGAGGCTCGGTAGTTCGGCAGTTCGTCGGTTCGGCTATTCCGGACCCGACACTTTCTGGGAATCTCAAGATCAACACTGATGTTGAAGGAGTCTTCCTCTGAGCCTGTATGTCTAGCTACAGCTACATACAAGCTCTTGTCTTGTCTCTTACAGAACGGTTTGCTGGATGGTTGATTGTTCATGTTATTGTTGGTAGTTCACTTCAAGGGCAATATAGGCTATTATGGCTGTCTCTATGTAAAATACCACTGTACTATTGTCTATCATAGCTGTCTATATATTTTATTTATGTCTGACTGACAATTAATTGATGAGATGCACACCTCTATGGCACCACCTGGTTTTGAACCCTCTTGTCTCCCTGTGCGGCCATTGAACCTAGTTACTAGTTTAGACTCCCATGTATTATATAGAATATGCCTAGTCCATTTTGGTTTTGGTAGTCTAGTTGTGAAATATTATATTCTTATATCTGTATCTGTAGGGTAAGATAGTAAGGTGCACTCCTAGTGATATTTGTTAGTTTACTGACTTGACTAACAAAAATCAGTAGAATAGTTCTTTTACTCTATTTCAAGGATAATGAGGTACTTGTGTAAGATGTAAGATTCATGTTGTTTCAATGCTAGTGAACAAAAAGGGGGACTCATATCTGCCACTGGAACAGTTGGCCTCTATCCCACTGGTTGGCTCTCTTCCAAGTCCAACAGTCATCTCTCCCCTTTGGCCACCTCATTAAATGTTGGAAGGGGGATGATGATGAATTGGTGTTTCTACTAGGAACCTCACCATGTTTATCTATCTATCTATCTATCAGAAATAGGTAGGTCTGGGGAAGGAAATTGTGCTTCTATGGAATTTGGAATCTGCAATACTTAACCTTGTTGATGCTCAGAGAGCGATAAAAACACATTCTGATATGGCTCTTTGGTGTATTGAATATTCTGTGATCCAGTTTTTACTGCCAAATTTCCCTCCATGGCTTGGGTTTCGAGCTTTGGTGTGACCCATTCTTGTGCTACAATTCCTACATTTTGTCCGAACTTTTACACGACATTTTTCAAAAATCGGCCCACATTTGTCCAAACTTGTACACGACCCCCACACCTATTATCAGGGGTCCTGCGGACATGAGCACCCACCCACTTGGCCTGATGACAGTAACTAGGTACCAGATAGCTGAGCAGAACTCTACAGTAAAGTCCTTCATATTTAACAATATTTAACAGTACCTAGAGGAAAAGCATCAAAGCCCTTACCATATCTTGACAACCAAGCAAAACAATCTCATTGGAATACCGACCAGTTACCATTTTGGGACTGGCGGGAGGCGGACAGTGAGCGCATGTAGGACCCGTATTCGAAATCCCGACTGATCCAAGGATGGAAAACTGCAATGGACATGGTCGCCTGCCCGCCCTGACGACTGTAACTATGGGCCGGATAGCCGAGCCTGACTTGCTAGGACTCTGTGGTAGTAAAGTCCCTCATAATTAACCATATTTAACGATACATCGAGGGACAGCATCAAAACGGCCTAATTAGACTGCGCATATGGGCCACATGTCATGTCTAATATGATGTGATTGATGGGCCAGATAGGTGGTCCCATGACCTTGTTGCAGGACCAAAATCATATCCGGAAATAACTAGCCGTGACAACCGGTGATGGATGATCAGGGAATGCGTTGGGAATGCGTCTGACGCACTCCAGTTGGAGTGCGTCGGTCTTTGCCCCTGGTGTCATCTCTCGGTCGCAATGCTGGAGCTATTGCAGTACCAACAGCACGTGTACGATGCTCTGTTCGAGGCTTTTGGATGGCAATATTGGAAACATGAGATCGGGAAAGAGAATGTGATGGTGAAGCCTCCCACCAGACCTTGTTCAGGTCGATAGCGGAAGAATCAGAGGAGAAATCTTCCTCTTCTAGAGAGATTTGGATACCTTTGAAAGGCGAATCCTGGAAAGTAGCTGGAGGGGAGACTTTGTGTGATAGAGGGGACCCGACCCATGAACAAACATGAGATGTGAGGGTGCCAAGGATGGACGGCTTGGGAGGGCTCGGAATCTGAATTGGGTCGGGCGGAGTTTCGACTGAAGATTCTGTTGCTGGAGAATTAATGACCGAGCCTCTGGTGGAAATTGAGCTAGAAATGGCGGAGATGTACTGCTGCGGTGACATGACACGCTTGGAAGCCTGAGAAGGTTTGTGGTGGTCGGGTATGCACGTGCAGAGGGAAGGCATTAATGGCTTCTCCTTCAACAAAGCTGGGATGGAATAAGATGCTGTAGTGTTAAAGTCGGCAGAACTAGGTGCTCCAGCAGCAGAGCTGACTGGGATATCAGCAAGCCAACCGCAAATATCATCTTTGGCTCGCCATGAGGCTCGCTGAACGTCGTGCAGCAGTTGAATTTCCTGGTCATTGTCATCGTCTGAGATGGAGAATTCTGTATCCAAAACAGCAATTGTGGGCTTGGATTCACCACACTGCTTGGAGCAGAATGGTCCTGGAGAATCCTGACCAGAACGATGAACAAGGATATGGAAAAGTGACAAGAGGCTTTACCAGGTGACGTTCGCAGACCAGACACCATTCAACGTCCATGATAATTTGGTTGCTACTGGTGGTGGAGGGAGGCAAGGACCTGGAAGATTTCGAGCCCTCTTATATCTGCCTAATGCGGACTTGTTTCCCAGCTGCAGGCGGTAAGATTCGATCTGGGCAGATCTAGATCATTTAATGTAAACAGTCATGACAGCGAAGCATCAACTAACTAGGACGAACTAGAACCAAACCAAACCATTAGAGGCCAGACGGCAGACATATGTGTCCTGGCTAAAGTTAAAGCGCCTCCAAGACCAGTCTGCAAGCATATGTGGCCTCTTGGTAGACCAAATTCGCTCTACTTCCTTTTCTTTGACAAGACCTTTTTGTTGACTAGACCACCACTGATGGGACAATGGACCATCAATTCATTTATTTTTCCTTCATTGGCTTGTCGATCCCACAGTTGGATTTTTCTTACCAACCAAGTCGTAAAAACCTGCAGGTATGCCGTATCGAGTTTCATTCAGTGTCCACATACTTCTTGATCCCGGCAGCGAGACTCAGGAATTGGTTGTCAAAGAGTTGTCAAGTCGGTTCCACAACAAGCTCAAATCTGGTACCATGACGCACGAGCAGCAGTGGAAGAATTGCAGAGATCACCAAAAATGTGAGCGAGGAGATAATATCAAAGCTGAATCCCAGCTGCCCTGACCGCAGCGACTGGGCACGTCACACAACGAGGCTGACCATGTGGCCCTGTGGCGAGCGCCGATTGAGCGCCGAGGTACATCTTGCAGACAGAAGATGGTGGTATTCAAAGAATAGGTTGCATCTGGCTGAGGCAGAACATTGAATAGCTTCCCCGCTGTCGGATCCAGTTTGGAGCGATTTGATGAAAAAGTGAAGGAGAACGAAGCAATCTGAGGGCGCGGGATGTCACACGGCTCAAGAAAGTCACGCTGTGACGTGAAAAAGGCCGATCGGAGACGATCAGAGTGATAACACATTCATCAAAAGTTGTTGAGGGCGAGATATTGACCCGTTCTCCACAAGTTCAACTCTTAAAGATTTACCCGGACTACGGACACCACCTTAGCCCGGGTAAAATCAAGCCATCTCCTCCGCACGGGAGGAGCTTTTGGGAGGACCCCTGATTACCCGGGCTAAGGTGGTATCCGTAGTCCGGGTAAATCTTTAAGATTTGAACTTGAGTTTGTCCCAGAATCCGGGCAAATTCGAGGCCAGGATAGGAGATGTTGGATCACGGATCCGGGCAAAATTTTCAGAACAATGACAGGTTAGATCCGAAGTCCGGGCACCGGATTTTTCTGATATTCCAATCCACATTTACCAGCTGGAGCTTTCCTTCTATCATTGCTAGAGTCATCAGTAAAAATTACGGGTCCCGCAATGAATCAGCTCCAGGTCTTTGGGAGTTGCGGAAAGCTGTTGGATGAGCTATTTGTCTGGGAAGAGGAACTGAGAGGATGTGTCGCACAGCTAACAAAGAAAGCGAGTCCCAAAGAAGTTGAAGATAATTAGAAAGAGGAGCAAACAATGTATATTAGCCCCAGAACCAAAAAAAAAACATATCTCATGACTTAGAAAAAAAGGAAGGTTGGATCGTATGTCCAGGCAAAATTTTCGGACAGGCCATTTTTTGGATACAACCTAGACCCGGGTATTCAGGGATCCTCTTTTGGGATCCTCTTTGTGCCGATCTTATGTTGCGACGGTGAACGCTGATATATCACTGTAAAATTTCCAGTTCTGATGAATTACAAATGGTATTGGATAACCAAATTTGATTTGTCCAGAATGCATATACATTCATGCTGGCTTCACAGACCTTTTATGAACCTCAAGGCAGAATGACTCCTACTCAATCATCAATACATATTATCAAAGGAGCCAAAAATACAGAAATGATGTGCCACACGGAGGACTCATCGGTATTGTAGAATGATCTCTATGACTTGCGTAGAATAAAATCTAGGACTTCAATTTTTCCCGATGACGTAGGAATGCTTATTTATTCTCAGTTGGATTCTACCTCCGACTAAATTTCTCAAATCTTGATCCAGGCCTAGCTTGATGCTGAAAAATACAACAAAATGTGCCTTTGCTCTTTGATTGGTTGAGTATGTGGAGCTTTTCCACAAGGATCATTACAGCTGACTGCAAAGCCATAGACATTTTTGCAGCTCGTGAAGCATGTATTTCTTGCTTGCAAATATTTACGCTCCACCGGATTTGATTCCGGAGTTCATTAACTCCACAACGTCGTCAGTACTTCAAAATGTCAATGCGGACAGCAGTTCAGGTGTGTTCGACCGATCCGACCTCTCTATTCTCTCGCCATGCTGGGTTTAACACAAGCAAGTGCGATGAACTCATTTCACCCTCTATTTTCTCCAAGAGACGCGAAAGAATAAGCAATTTTTATTTATTCGCAATCTCAAATCCGGTAGAGCGTAAATATTTACAAGCAAGAAATCTATGCTCCACGCGCTCCGAAAACTTGTCTAGGGTTTTGCAATCAGCTGTAGAGAGTTAACTAGATCATACTCTATGATCAATCCAACCTCGGGCTTCCCGAGGCTTCCCACCGAATTGATCAAACTTCGGATCAAAGCTCGAGCGAGATCTACGGCACGTGTCAAATCGAGAGTCTCGACGGTGTTGTTAGGATACAGCAGTGTGAGAACAGCCAATCAATCCAGGAAAACAATTGTGATCATTCAGACCCAATTTTAAAATCCCAGAAGCATTTCTTCCACCAGAACATTATGCATTGTTTTGATGCGCTAACTAGGGAAAAAAATAATCCGGAGAAATCTTATTAGACAAGAGGAATGTACGAAGATTCAGACCACTCAAGTCGGACTATTCGCGAGGACAGAACCGGAACTTGAATCATCCCTACCCTAGGACTTCCCTACTCCCGGAGCTGACAGACTGCTCGGGAGATAAAACGGATCCCGATGTGTTCTGCTTACAATTGCTGATATTCACTGCGTTTCCACCGGATCTATTCAGAACCTAGATCATATGAAATATTCTCGGCGTATTCTGACCTTCAGAATATGTCTCGGATATGCCAGAATACACGTGTATTCTTAGCTATTCGCAAAGTACATATCTTCAGACCTAAAATAAGCAATCTTTATGATATTTCAGTCATCTATTAAGCCTTTGTAAGGCGGTAAGGGCACGACTGGGCAACAAAGCTCGGTGAAACATGTATACCCTTCAGCAATCATTCCCATGATATATAAGGCTTGCCAATTCCAGAAACAGGAATGCAAGTCCCCTTTTTGTGGAAACATTGCACGATTGAATCTGACGCTTTCAGGATGTGGAAAGGAATATATACTGGATCTACAGGGAATAATGATCGAACATTGTATTGCAATGTTGTGGATTGGGGGGCCACGACGATCCTGAATAAGAATAACTGTGAAATTAAGCTGTAAGTCCTCTTAAGCGCGAACACGGCTTATTACGGAGTCGATGGAGGCGCTGCGGCCTCAAGGACCCAGACCGAGACTGGGCCCGATGACAGTGTGTGAGTTCTGAAACATGTCGCACTGGGTAATGAAAGGATTATCTGGTCTTGTATCTAGGGGAGACCCATACAAGAGTGTGTTGAGATATACGAGATCTAGCCCCAGCTGTACTGAAGTAAGAATATGTCATGTGAATATCTAAGAATAGCTATGTATTCTCACCTAGCTCTAACGTACTCTCAGGTACTCTGACCCTAAAATAGAAGGGGCGGGAACGTAGTGAATAGATTCCTTCAAGAAGATCCGGGACTGTTACCATGGCCATGGTTTGGGAGGCCAAGCGGACTTGGTCTCTTGAGCCAGACTCGATACAAAAGTGTAAAGGCTTGTCCGTAAGGGCGGCCTGAACGATAATTCTGATTGCGGGTTTCTTGTGGTTTTCCAACGAAAGGCGATAATCTAAATAGATTCTTGTCAGTAACTAGAATCTAATCTCACCTAATTCCTCGAGAATATCCTTGCCGGCGAGCGTGCAGCGCGAGGTGCAACGGAAAGCGCTTAGGTCGAGGTATTCGGGTGAAAGTTTGGTGTAAAGCTTGATCGATTTCACGTGTTTACATCACAGAGATTCTTTACAAGTCCGAATAAGTAATACACAGGCCGATGTTGAAGGCCTCTGGACTCTACCATCCAAAGTATACGAGTCGATGGTCGTTACGGACCATAACAAAGAGTAAAAGAAGAGAGTAACACAAAAGATATGTTACAAAACGATCGATCGATGGACAAGTAATTTTTGTACGGAAAGCAGACTCAATCATGTGGTAAAAACGGTCAAGAGTTTAACTGTAGTGATGTGTTACATCAGGCTGTATGATTCAACGCTTGATTACTTACATACAGTCGACGAGAAGGTCACAGTTGATTTTTGATGGCCCATTTTCGTCATCTCCGGTGCTCAGCCACTGACACCGATTTCTCCACTGGCATGCCTAGACTTACATACCTGACCTTACTGATCATTCATATGCACTCAGAGCCAGAATAGGGCAAGATTTACGTCCACTGGTGAATTGGGGGGCATGTGACATATCAAACTGACTCGGTCGTAGACTGCTTGATTCAAAGACTGTGATGCAGCCGACCTTGACCTCCACCATCTAAATTGGGTTAATCCTCATAAAATTGGCGGTCCACAGCCCTGTATTCTATCACTCCATTCTAAGTGTTAGATGATATAAAATATGTATTTGGTTTATCCGCTCATGGACCAATCTCCCTCAGTTTCACTTTCATTTCTCCATTGTACTCTGTGTGGCAACTTTCTCAGTTCTCTGATCTTCTCTTTGAACTTTCTCCTTGAAATACACAATTCCTACACGAGTACTCCAATGTTTTTTTTGCTTCTTTTGCCTTTTGTTCCTGTTTTTTCTGGTCTTGCTAGCTTTTTTTTTACTAACCATGCCACTTTGTTCTACGTTTCTCAAGAACAGCATGTACGTACATTTTAGCACTTATAAATATATCTTTGCACTTCATGGTTGTCTATATCGTTCATCTGAACGTTGACTTTGATTTTGAGCCTTTAATTTTTTTCGAGTCCCATCTATCTGCTGGTACTTCTTCGGAAAGCTGAAGAGTGCTTCTCCCAAAACAGAAGCTCGCCTGTCCCGAATTTGTCTCAAGGCCTCCCGCAGAGCCATTCGACCATGAGAACAGGTGGAATAGAAGGCAGGACCATCATTCCTGCAGACCTGGTGTCCCAACAACACCCCAGGTCTGAATCTACCTGAGATGATTTAAAAATCAAAAAACTGTGTTTATAAACTTTTGACCACCAAACGACCTTGACCACCATCTTTCGCTCATTTCACCAATATTCCTGTTTTCGACTCGTTCCGCTGTTGTATTGCTCCGCTGGGATTTGGACCAACCTAGACAGACAGGTTTGTCTAGGTCTGACTAGGTATGGCTAGGTGGCTGTACACAACTTGGTCTAGGTCTGTGTAGGCTTTAGTAGTATCAGTCACAGTGTTGCCTGAGAAGTGAGGTCTCACCACTGGCTCTGACCGCGCCGAGAAACATGGCACATTGGGCAATACTCCAGAGTAATTATAAAATACATGTGTGTCGGAGCCGCCAAGACGCTCGCTCCGAAAACTCGGCCTTTTGGACCTGAGGCTTTCTGAAGACATTTCTATTAGACTAATGGGTATCTATGGGCAACAGGGCATTTCTGCCTGCAGATATTACCTGCAGATATTATCATACTACAGTTGAAATCAAGTGTAGAAATTGAAAGAATGTGAAAGAATGAACGGTCACGCATAGAACCTGCTGGAAAGCGCTCACGTGAATTGATGTCATATCAGCTAACAATTCTCAAATTTTGCTCAAAATGCCCTGAGAATGCTGGCTTCTAGAGAAATAAATTGCATCAGGATGTAGTGCCATACAAGGACCTTGAACAGGTACAATTCTGAGGGAAAGGTGCAAGATTTGAGTGAGCTGCAGACAATTTTGTGATTTGCAGACTTCTGTGTGTCATGTTTGGTTTTGTTAACAAGGGAGTTTTGCTCTAATGGCTGTTGCTCGCTTCGCTCGCAATAGCACAGCTGAGAATGCCGAAAACATGTTTAAATCGTGATGCAGCTAGAGAGCAGAGCGGGGTCTTATCGATGGAAGAGCCGGCGGATGATCCAATATAACTGCAATAATAAGTAAAGGAAACTACAAGATAATGAAGGATTTACACCTCAGTCATGGTCAGACTGAAGTGGCTGTGCCTTTCGGAACCGCAAAATATTCTTCCTGACTAATCATGCTATTTCGAGACTCTACCTCGACCAACAATGTCTTTGTTCAACAAATCATTCACAATTGTAGAGTATTACCAGCCAATTGATCTTCTATATCATTGTCAAAGAGCACAATATGCTATCAGAAATAGTAAATCCATTCACACAGCACACACTCATGCTATGTTCATCCGATCATGGTTTTAATCAAGTGGTGACCATGAGATGGGACTCAAGGGATACCAGCAGAAGATATAGTAGTGGATAATTTGAATTATAAATATTATCCTCTTGAGACCTAGACAGACCTTGGTACAGGGGAGCACACAGACCTAGTCCAACCTGAACCAGGCTAGACCAAGTTGTTCTTCCCTTCCTTGCCTATGTACTAGGATCCATGAGGATGTACAATGAGCATTTAGAGAAAAATGCAACCTGTGGGATAGAGGCCAACTGTTCCAGTGGCAGATATGAGCCCCCAAACCTTTTCAGTTGCAAGGGAAAAACATGAATTTACACCATCAAGTAAATAGGTAGTGTGTCAGTATAAGAATTCTCACTTGACAGTTGCTATGGAGCTGAGGATGGATAGCTATATGTAAAACAAGATGCCAGAATTTGTATTGAGGTACATGTTCCCTACACCATGTCAATGTGCTGCTCAGTAAGCATATGTGATGGGAAATGTCACTACAATTGAAACAATGTAGAGTCCCAAATGTTTGATGAAGTAGGGGTTCACTAAAAGCAAGGTTATCGTCAATCGGGATTTGTGATCGGGATGATAAGATAAGGTGATCAGGTGTCCCGTAAGGATAAGATGGATAAGAGATCAGGATTATCGGGTGTATAGGATTTAGGTGAGCTGAATAAACATAGTCACTGTAGCAGTTTAGCCGAATAAGCTTGGTCGCGGTCCGAGGCGATGACCAAAGAGGTTATGACAACGTAAACGATCGGCGAGTAATTGATCGAGTCAATCAAACCCGATACGGCTAGTCGCTATTGATGATGGATGTCAACGGAAATGAAATCCATTGCTCGTCGTTATGTCAGATGTCCAGCCCTGTCCAGTGTCTGTAATAGAGCCACCTGAGGGATTGTTATTTTCTATCTACAATACAGGCCTCCTTTTATACTCTACACAGCTGTGGCTGTACCTTTCCTAACACGTCCTAAGAATTCTGGAAACTGAAGGCTGTCCTTTAAGGCAGTGCATAAGCCACAGCATTGCTTGGTCAGCACTCAGTCGTTCTACTTAGAATGCCACGGACTAAACAGCCTCGTGCTGACCAATCTAGTCGTGTCATATTTGCTTTGGCCTGTTCTATAAGAAATTTCCCGCTACCTGTCCGTATTGGGCCTTTGTTGACGTAATGGATTGATCGGGTCATAGCCGGGTCCTCCTAGTTTAGTGGTTTTGCCCCGCTATGTCTTTTGTGGCGCATCCCGACCAGTCTTATGCGAGTCTAGTGCGTTAAAATGCGCGACATCAACTTGGGGACAAGTCTGGTTGTTGATGGCTGGATTACTGGATGTATTTTCTTGGACTCAATAAAGACTACAAGTTCGCATTTGGTGCTATGTCACAGCAGGTATTTTGCCTTGTCTTCTTTACGTCTAGATGCTTATCAGTCAGCTAGGAGACTCAGACCTATCTGAGTACTATTCAGGTCTGATTGGGTAACCATACCCAAAGAATTGGAATATTGAGGAGATTGAGGCAGTGCTAATACCTCTGAATTACTCCCACCACATAGTAATAGATCCCAACACATGTCTATTTAAAGATATAACCACTGGCGTATTGGAGGTTCTACAAGATCAGAATGAGCTACCTCTAAATCACACTAGGTGATTGTAGGTCCCTAGTGAGTGTTTTCAATAGCCTTTGAATATAGAAATACCTTCAAGCCTCACTCAGCTTCATTTTCGCTGTCAAGATTGTGCCGGCGGCACTGCTCGAGATAGTTACCTGCCGTTGCTAAGGAGTTATATTATGTGGTTGTCACAGACTGTCACAATGGCAGACGGAGCTAGAGAAACTACTCGCAGCAAGCCCGAGTGGTGCCATATCCGAGAATGTAACATCCTTCACCGATCACACACCCAGCTCAACCCAACACAACCGTGGCGTTATTATTCCTGACTTCAGACCTGGGCTAATAAAAGATTCATTATCAGACCCTTTATGAATTCACAAGGAGCTCGAACAAAGAGATCCGGGCTGTGTTTACAGTAAATTATTCAACTCCTCCATTAGTCCACATCTGACTAAGTATTCTGTTACCTCACGGTCTCACTGATCCGTTCCACAACACTCAGAGATCATAGTGCAATTGATCATGATCATGATTTAGAACAATGCTTGGAAAATCCAAAAATGTGGTGGAGAATCAGATACAAGTTCAAAAAGCTTTGTAGATCTGCCACATTAGATGAGGATGTGTTTGGTTTGGTATTTCAAGATTTGATCACTCTTTGATAGGTTGGAAGTCGGTCTCAGACCTGAATGGAACAAAAACAGGTCGGAGCAGGGAATACCTATTACAGCATGATGTTTCGCGAGTCATAATGTGGGCAGTATAAGCCCTTTGGATAGCATACCATGATGCCTATCTAGATGACATACTGGACCGTAATATTGGTAGGGGTATTTCAAGTCAAGTTGAGCCACAAGCAAGGTTAGCATCGGGAGAGTATATGTAATATTTGATCATTGAGGTGTACATCTAATTCAAATTAGACCGCTCGAGAGGGGTTGTTTGTTCTGTGATATGGAGCTTATAGTTCACCATGCAAAGTCTACCTTGTTCAAATTCCTGACCGAACAGAAGAGACAGCTTTGACTGCAATGTTGCTGACTATCCAAGGAATTACAAATGACCTGAAAAGCAATGTATTTTGGGAAACATATTCAAGTGCTAGAACAATAACTGTAACACTCGACAAATGGCATCACCTCAGTCCAAATCTCGCAAGGGACAGGGATAGCTAAAGCCCAAAGACAGCAAAACCACGCCTAGCGTAACAAAAGCGACTGCAAAGCCCTAGGAACTGAAACTAACAGACTAGGATATGTAGCAGCAAACAAGGCTAGTCAACACCAAACACCAAATTTCGGTACGTAAAAGCGGCAACCAGTGGCCGTGAAAGTCAAAGAGATTCACACAAAGATAAATTCACCAAAAAATCCGACGTCGGCGCCCTGGCAAATAAACACGGTGATCATTCCGCATCCATTCGGTTTGGCTTGGGGTGGGTGAGTGTTACTAGGAGTTTAGCGCGTAAACATCCCATCCTCAGCTTTTGACATTTACCCCCACACTTCCTATTTGGGACCTGCCCCATATAGTAAGTAAGTCATGTGACCTATCCGCCGTGGCGGGCAAGCGGGCGGGATGACTTACACTACAGATATGTCCGGCTGCAAGGTGCAGAGTTTCAAGGTCTCTTTGGTGTAGTAGTCTCTGCTGTTGCTTTTGTAATTGATGCTTCTTGTATTGATTACGTCCTATTTTTCACCCCGAGGCCGAATGTTCAATCCCGCATGCTGCCATTTGTTTGTACCTTGGAAAGACCTGACCACCGCCCCCCTATGTATATGTTAAAAGCGGGAACGAGTCTGGTCCCCCGAGCCGGGGAGTCTCAGGCGGGCACTCTTCCCGCACCCTTGAAAAGACCTAAGTTAAAATGTAGTTGTTTTTTAATAAAGGAATGTTCAAGTAAAGTGTCGAGTAAAAGTGATTCATTTATTTATTTAGTTTACTTGGAATTCAGCAGAGGGCGCCCAAAAAGCGGCTCCCGCCGGGCATGTGACTGAATTACTATATGGGGGAATTACGAAAAAGGAAGCGTGGGAGTAAAAACATGCAAGTCCCATCCTCAGATTGAAATACGTCACGTCTTGATTAGCTAATCCCGCTCCCGCCCCAGCGCGATACCGCCCGCGTGTACCAAATTAGAATACAGCGCCGACGCCTTCCCGTTCCCCCGAGCTCACCAACCTAAGCGAGTAATTTGAGAATAATCGCCCAACTCCAAATTCCTCCTTGGCCTCCTCCTCCCACCCTTGCTTCTCCTCCCTCACCCAGGTAACTCGGTATATTGCAGATATGGAGACAAGGATCAAGTGCGCGCGTTTCAGGGAGGGGTCGGGCCGTCGAAGCGAAGTAGCCAAGCGAAGCGACACTGAAGCTGTCGAAGCCGAAGCCGTCGAACGGAGTGATGCGCCTGAGGTGATTTCGATGTCCAAGATGCAGCGATACCAATAGAAGACAGTGCAATGCCAAAACCCTCCAAAAGTGACACAGACCAAGGTTCACGAATAAGACAATAGCGAGACCAATGTCAATGAATGAGGTCTATGCCAATGGACAATGGATTTATTCGTGGTGAAATGGCGATTAGCGGTTTGGTGCAGGTCATGGCAAAGGGACGTGTAGGACATTATCAGAGAAAGGTCGTGTCAGGGCGAATCAGCGAAAGGTCGATGAACAGGGTATAAACAAGGTCATTGGTGATGATGGACGATGGCAAGGGTTCGTCGAGCAATTTGGATTGGGCGATCAATATGCAAAAACGGCCGGAAAATGATGCAACGAGAGCCAAAGGCTCATGCAACAATGCCGAAGAACAACGATTGGTAGTGCGTGAATCCACGGTTGGTGGATTCGTCAAGCAGGAGGAATTGAGCGACGGATTAGCGAGCGAGACCACGATCACGCAGGGCTTATTGATGCAAGGTCAGAATTCCGATGCAAAAGAGCAGCATGGAATTGGTCGAGCATGTATTGATGGCGAATGACGGATCGGGGGGCGGAATGGATAATGTCGAGTAATGGATCCACGGTTTCGTGATGGGCAAAGGATTCCGAGGGGAATGAATTCGTTTAGCCATGGCGTGGCAATGACAAACGACGAGCATAGATGAACGGCGGAAGCATTGGTCAAGCAGCATGGGTTTCCGATGCAGCGTCGAGCGACAAGGATTTCGATGCAACGTAGCGAAGCGGGGATTTCGATACACCGTCGAGGCATGCCGATAGCAATGGGAAGGACCGACGTGTATTCTCCTGCTCTTTGCCAACAGCTCAGCTCGTCTCTCCCACCGAAATGATGGACCAGGGACAGAATCAGCACAGAGCTCTAGCAGCATCGAAGTCGATGACGGTTCAACCTTTCCATCATTTGGCCACGTGGCCTGCCGAGGGGCCGATTCCCGAGATTTGCATCACGCGGATTCCCAGCACGTGGGAAGCGCATCGCTTGCTGTAGAGTGCGAAGCGGTGCAATGGTTCCAAGGGACGAGTTCAAGGGTGAGAGGCGGTTACAACCCCACATGGGTGGCTCGTTTGTTGGGCGAGAGCAATTTTTGGCCCACTACCATCAAAGTCCCAACGGGGATAGTCACCTGACCGATTCTCTCACCAGCACGGCAATGGCCGTTGATCTCATTATTTGCTGCACCTAATTGTCCCAGATATTGGGTCAAGTTAGATGTGATATAGGACCCCATTGATGGGTCTAAGTAGAGGGGCTTGATGCAGATTTCCTAGTCATGAATAAAAGTGAATAAATATATCAACTTCAGCACACAGTCCACAGCATTGTCATTGGCTATCTGGCACATGTTTACCGCCATCATGGTTGTTGTACGACGTCGGATCAGCTGGGAATAGAAATGCGGTGAGTCCACGGGCGCTCATTGTACCGCCTCCCGCCATGATGTCCTAAAAGGGTAGCGGCTTTGAGATACGCGTAAAATACGGGCAGTATAGACTGGGGGACTCGTGATATGGTAGTATATGTATTTATTATGTTGCAGATGGGTATGAGACTGGTCTCTGTGCTGTCCAAACACAGTTATAGATGGATAGAGTATTTGCTGATTTCACTCTCAGTAAGACCATCAGAGGAGTTCGCTACAGGCCTAGAATATTTTAATGTACTATCAGCAACATACTGACAGTGTATGCCTGCCATGCCAGTGATATATCTATTGATTTCTAGTATTATCAGGGTATGTTGTAACTGGCCACCCAGACCCAATGACATCAATCTCCATAAAAGCACTATCCATCATCCATACTAGCACTCCAGGCATAAAATGTTGGTGACACGACATGACCTCCGACCTGGAACAAGATTGGAAAGGAATGTGGCGCAGGGAAAACAGGGCCAAACACAATCAGATTTGGTTCCGGAATGCTTATGGCTCTTGGTTTGCATGTCAGACTACCCCATAACTAGTATAATATCACAGTAATTCCAGAATGGATGGAATTTGAGCCATGAATGGCATGAAAGGTTATAGCGCCTGCATGTCTTATTGTATCATGATATGCACCTCATAAAGAGATATAAGTTGCCAAATACTGCAACTGTATAGTAAGCACTGAGAGACTTCTATAAATAGGACAATTAGGTGATTTTCTGTTTCATTACTGAAGTCGACTTGGCCATTGATATACATCTAATCTCATGCTCTCCCTTCTTCATCGCTTTATGAGTCTAACATGACAATCAACCGTTTCGATGTTCTCGGATGTCCGCTTTCTTGAAGACAGGCGAGGCATTTTCGAGAATCCGACATGAGGTAGGAGAGATTTGACATGAGGTCCTTGACAGCAACTTGACAGTCTCAATTTCAAGCGGTGATTGTACGATACATTATCCGGATTCCTTTCCTTTTGATTGTTCCTCATTTTCTGTGTCCTTCATATTGCCTGTGTTATTCTCATATCACCTTGTTTCTCCGTGCTCTCTCGGACTTGGCATTATTATTCATATTCTCTTCTCCCACATATCCCTCCTGTCATCTCTGTTCTTCCGTCGAATATACAATGTCTTTATTCTCTCCTCGCTCACAATATTCGATTATTGTTGACATTGACACCGGAGATCACAATGCTGAGATCTTGCATTGAAATCTTTCCCCGATTCGTTATCTACTGCCATTTTCCTTCCTTACGATATTCTATTATTCCCTTATGATATTCTCTTACTACCTCATGGTCTATGATATTATATTCCTTCCTCATTGATATTCCTTTCCTTCCTCATTGATATTCCTTTCCTTCCTCATTGATATTCCTTTCCTTCCCCATTGATATTTGATACCTACCCATGCTCGGACTCATTCGCCAAAAATCCCGTAATCTATTCATTTTCACGACTTTACTTCAGCAAAGTGACATGACTCGAAGGCAGTAAACATATGTGTTGAATACGCCACAACATTCAATACGTCACGATATACGCGGAATTCGCCGAATAGGTCTTCATTATTTCGTAAAACAACCCATAAAACAACGCGTACAATTGGGAAAGACTATACTATTTGAACCCGGCAGATCCATCAGAGAATCCTCACACTCAGATAATCCTCAGATATGCAATTCTTCGCCGCCTTTGTCGCGATTGTGCTTCCTGCTGTCGTCGTCCTAGGGATGCCTGTTGGTGAGTTCTTTCTTCTTTCTGGGAGTTGAAGGTGGAAGAGGGTTGAATACAATTACTTCTGTCTTTTGTTTCCTTGAAGACCTGTCACAACTGCTTCATCGAATCTCACGCTGACTGATTCACAGAACGAGACTTCATCCAACCCATCACCGCGACGCGTGCCACCATAAAGCTCCCGATCTTCCCGATCACCTTTGTCCCTGGGCCTGTGGTCACTCCCACCGTCTGAACTCGGTGACCAAAGCTGGTAAGTGTTCACCTCACGTCGAGCTAGGGGAAGGTACTCACGTCGGGTGAAGGTTCAATCAGGTTCTACTAGTCGGGGGATTCAAATTTACCATGGAATATCTACATTTATGCAATATATATTACCACCATGAGCGAGTGCGACAATGGTATACCGATGTCGTTGGTCCATTGGATCTGCCTCATTCAATTCCTTCTCGCTTCCAAATTGTGTTTTGGCCCCTGTATCCAGATCGACTGCTGCCTTATGGAAACAGTTGGAAAGAAACAGAGGTCCGCTTTTTATAGATTACGAGGCCCACTTGTGGGCTCGTTTGTTGGGAGCCAGTGATTTTGTGGGTACAGCCATCAAAGTACCCAACGGGGATATCCACGTGACACCTGCTTCATGGCTACGTCGCCCGAATTTTCTCAACGTCTGCTGTGAATTTCTCCTCCAGTCTCCGAACCAGAAGTGGCATCTTTGCATCCATCCAGCTTACAATCCATGGTGCAAATGGCCCTTTTCCCCAAGCTCAATTCCTCGCTATTCCGGCTGTAGCGTCGCGATTCCCCAGGGTCTCTTGTTTGCCTCCAGCCTTATGGACGAAGAAAAGAACATCTAAGGTATACAAAGGTAAGCACTGCCAGGATTTGTGCTTGACATTGTCCTGACCGTAACCACAGAGTTACGAGTCCCATGGTCACATGGGCTCGTTTGTTGGAACAGAGCAAAATTGTGGACAGCCGCATCGGAGATCCCAATCCGGTAATACGCCCGGCCCGCTGATCTTGTCACAGCCTTGACATTTGATGACGTGTATCTGTCACCTTGCTCTGCATCAACGTCGGCTGCCAAACAATTTGTCCCAGATAAGACGTGTGGGGGCCTACAACCGGTCTAATTTGACGCCGTTATGTAATGTAGATTTCCTACTCATGAATTTGTCATGAATAAATCCAAAGTTTGAATCAGGCTGCTCGCTGTCGCGTGACCTTCGGGTGTCGGTAAAAAAACAACTGTCTGCTCATCGTGTCCCGATGATTGATGGTGGTAGTATCCCGCTCCCTTCCCGCTCCTCCCGCTCCTCCCGTTCATCGTCCCGCCCCCGACACCAAAAAAACTCAAAAAGGAAATTTTGTCAAACAGTCTTATAATTGCATGTATTATCCAGGAAAAATACAGAGAACATATATTGAGAAAAGTCACTTCACATTATCAGTAGCAACATCAATGAGGTTCATCGCCACTTGCATCTGCATTGGTCAGCCCGTCATCGTCATCACCAGATATGTCAGCATCGACAAGTCCGAATCGTCATGTGCCAGTAGGTGCTTGGTTCCGTGACCACCTGATAATACCACATTATGATCATTATTGGTCCTGGTTACATTACTTAGTGGCAATGCTATTCTCTTCCGTACGGCAGTATTCGGCAATGTCGCATGGGCCCTCGGCTATCCGGCCTTGGTTACCGACATCATGTTTATCATGTCAGCGGGTCTGCTCGATATTTGCCGGCGTCGGATCAGTTCAAAATAGACGGCGCTCAACACGCGCGCTCACCGTGCGCTTCCCGCCTGATGTCCCAAAAAGGGTTCTGCTTTTGCTCCATGGGTAGCGTAGACTGGGCTAATCCAATAAATAGTCTTGGGTGGATATAATATACTGTTGGAAGATAGAGGACTAGTCTATCTGTCCTCAAGGCCATATTTCAAGGGAATAGAGAGTTTGCTGATTTCCCTCCTAGTAGTAGCACTGGAGGTGCTCATAATCAGCCTATGGTACTTTAGCATATTATTTCCATGAGACTGACATGGTCCGCCTCATTGGCAATCTCCATAGACCCTCCCTGTCAGCATAACACATGTCCAGTGCAGTTGGTCATCCATGGTAATAAGCCAAAAATGGTCGCTACAGGATATGTGAATTGTCAAATCAAGACTGTAGAATTAGTCTGCTGTAGATGTGACATGACCTGCGAGTAAGGGCAGCACTGCGACGAAATGTGGCGCAGAACAAATAGCACTAAATACAATCAAATTTGACTTTGGGATGCTTTCAGACAGGCTCAGTGGCCGGAGCGAGCATATTATCATCGGATATCATTCTCACATTCCATGGTCATCGTAATATACAACAGACTTTACAATTGACAGCTATTGGAGCTGTGAATGGCATGAAAGAGCATTCTGTGGATTGAGTGTTGTCTTCTTCTACCATGTTATACCGCTTATAGAGCTGTCTGTACTATCGGATATTCTATCTGAATAATGGAAGATTAATAGACATGTGTTGTTTTATTGTTCCAATCCCACAGCAGCTGTGTAGGCCCCTTGAATGCCTTGAGACTCTTGGGTCTAGTTGGACAAAAACTCGGAGATGTAGAAAAATAGCAGCTGGTTGAGGCTCAAAGATGAGATGTATGAACAAATTGTAAGACTATTGACACTTCTT
Source organism: Mycena floridula (assembly GCA_029320655.1). Classification (NCBI taxonomy): domain Eukaryota; kingdom Fungi; phylum Basidiomycota; class Agaricomycetes; order Agaricales; family Mycenaceae; genus Mycena; species Mycena floridula. The sequence continues at coordinate 886,148 of JARIHS010000027.1, forward strand.
TCAAGACTTTAACTCAAGAATAGTGCTATTCATGTTTCAGTGGCATGGATGACAGAAAAACCATTCTAACATATTTACCAGTCATATTCCACTCTAAATAAATCTTGTCTCTGGCAGTACTTACTTGATGATGTAAGATTCATGTTGTTTTGCTGCCAGCCAAAACAGGGGGACTCGTATCTGCCACTGGAACAGTTGGCCTCTATCCCACTGGTCAGACATCGCTTTTCATGTAAAATGCGAAATCTGATTGCGGTTGATTCAAGTTGCGCTTGCTACTGGGGCATGTCAAGAGATGCACTAGGAACTTTTTACAATCATTTCCAAGTATCTGACTTCACTGCCGAGCCCAAAATATGCATGACAGGCGGTCAAAAAGGGCAAAAAAGTAATTAAAACCCGGAAAATCTACTTATCCTCAAGAAGGCGGCGTCGTTGAACAAAGGGAAGAGCTCGAGAGGCAAGTCGCCGCAGCACTGACCCATTGGACGCCTCGGCGGGGGAGGGTTTGGAGGAGTCTGCACAGCGGTGGGTTTAGTACAGGTTATACACAGACGTCCGCGTCGGAGGCGGGACCTGCGTCGGCATCAGCGGGAGGCGCCGCGGTGTGATTAGCTAGTCCAGAGCTGGGATACTTCGATTTGAGACGGCAACCTCAAAGTCAGAGACAAGTTGAAGAAATAGGAAGGGAGGAAGAAGAAGAAGAATACTGGGAACTGAGCAAAGTGAGGAGCCTTTGCTGGGAATGTTGTGCTAGGTCGAGGAGTCATTTGCATTGCTCATATGTTCATCATTATGTTTGCCTGGATCTGTTATAGTGCTGATTCATTGTGCCTGTGGTCTCCCTGTATTCCTTCTTCCCTCTCCCTTCTCCCTCTCTCCCTCTCTCCCTTCTTCCCTTCTCTCCCTTCCCTCTTTCTCTGTGTCTCTTTGCCTTCTCTCTCTTATTTTCCCTCCTTTGATTTTTGTCTCATCACATCCTCTCTTTCTCTCACTGCTTCACTATTTTCCAGTTGCTTCACGTTGCTCTTAAAAATTGGTTACACCCTTCACAGGCCAACCAAGCGAACACAACACCTACAGGATGATCACCGTGTTTATTGCACGGGCGCTGAGACTGGAGTTTGTGGTGTCTTATTGTGGGTGGGGGTTACTGCCTCGTACTGTTTTGGCGGTTTGGTGGTATTCATGGGGTTTTATGTTGTCTTTTTGTCTTTGTTGGATGATTTTCGTTTTTGTGGGTTTCGTCTTGCTCTTCGTGGATCTTATCTTCATGCTCCAGTGTTGCTCCACTCCAACAGGCAGTAATAAACTCTATTAGTACCATGAATTGATAAGACCGAGTCAGTATGTACAAGTTTATATCTGCTCTGATACTTATATAATGCATGAGCTAGCAATACAGGTTAATGCATAACAATTTGGGTTCTCCTGGTCAAGGGGCTTGGATATTCGCACTCAAATACATACACAATAGCCCGTAGGGTTTTTGGGTCCCCCGCCATATATGCATCAACGCAGGGCAACTACAGACTTCCGATATTTCAACCTTCAAATTGGGGATAAATAGCCAAGATAAGATGGGCCTTTGCCCTAATTTGGATGGAATCCAGATGATCTTAGCTGATCTTGAGGCACAGCCCTGTAGTCAGAACCAATACCTTCAGAAATCTTCACCCAGGAGGTGTTGTGGCACAGAGAGCCTGTGGTTACGAGACCCATTCATGGGCTCATTTGTTGGAAGGGAGCGAATTCAGGATGGGATCATCAAAGAGCCCAAAGGGTATATCATTCTCGGCATTCTTCCACACGGCCACTCATGCCGACAAGCCCTTTACCACAAGTAAACCTTCATTTTCTTGTTGTCTTCCTGTATTACTTATACGTCTAGTACCAGTCACAATAGAGTATTGGTATAGAGTCTATTTTTTTGTCGTGTGGTCGGAACCGAGAAGACTGGCTATGGCTACAATGTAACTGGCGGTCCCCATACACTAAATTATCATCTTTCCCTTACAGAGCTCACCGAATCTCAGCTCATGACTTAAGTTAGTCTCAAGTCTGTGGGTCGGTAATTGGACTTACCGACATCTTGTGACAAACTGCCCTTTTCAGAACGAGCTCCCACAGCCTTCTCTATCGCCCCGATCTTCGTTTGGCAACCGAACTGTTTCAAGCAAATATTCTCAAAGAGACTGCAAGACAATGAGGGGAGTGTTCTATGTCTCTGTTATGATAACTACTATATTTGATTGCAGCTGCTGATGCTTTTCAGCTTTCATGCAAGCTCTGTCATACATTTTCAGTTCTAGCATCTTCAAAACACTTGATCCTAGACTGTTGGAGTACAGATAACAATCAATCTGAGCTCTGGTTCATCTAGAATGTCTTCAAGCCCCAATTTCAGCATACAATGGAGCTGTGAGGCTGAAAGATTGACCCTGCATACAGAATGGATGGTGTCATGCATGGTGAATATCATAGTTGGTAAGTACAAAAATAGTATATCTCCTTCCTTCCCAAATTCTGGCTATGTGTCAGGATTCAGCAGCTACTTGTCTCGGAGTCTCAAGACAATACTCAGACACTGCAGGTTTTGAAAATCTTCAGTAACTGTGTACGGAGACATTGATTGGACACTTGGCATGGATTCATCTTATTGGAACTTTAGGTGAGTTTCATTTCAACCCTCCAAATACAGGTCCTTTTACCCTCCACTTAACCAATCTTGGGTGAGCTGAAGTTTATCTTCAGCTGTGAACCCTTATATGCCACTCAGTTTCCTTCGCATACATAGGGGGATCATATCTGCCACCAGCATGGTTGGCCTCTAACCCACTGGTTGGTAGGGTTCACCAGGGGTAAAGGTCTGGAAGGCCCTACCTCTACCCCTACCTCCCAAACCTCTACCTTTGAGGAGGTATACCTCTACCCTACCTCTAGATTTGGGAGGTCTAAGGAGGTACAAGTTCTCACACTACAAAACATCAATTACATCTATATTTTGCAAGTATTAATTATATCAATACCTTCAAATTGTATTGTAATACATTCTATGGCTATCTCAACCTATTTAGTCAATGTAGAAGGTTAATTATATGACTAAGCTATTCTTGTACCCATATCCCATGTAAATATTACCTTCAGAGCACCATATTATGGCCTGTTTCACTAGCTAAAACAAGATATCAGATTAGCTGTAAGGTATCATGCCTATAAGTGAGGTGTTTGATGATAAATATCAATGAAAAGAACTCAATATCTAGTGTCTTCCATACCTCTGTACCTCCAGGGGTAGGATAGAGGTTTCACAAAGGTCTGGAAAGGCTGACCTCTACCTCTACCTCTTGTACCCCTACTATGATACCTCCAGAGGTATACCTCTACCCCTGGTTAACCTTACTGGTTGGTATGGGTTACGAGACCCATTTATGGGCTCGTTTGTTGGATGGGAGCAAAATTCTGGAGGGGATCATCAAAGAGCCCAAAGGGCCTATCATTGACAGCATTCTGCACATAAGCGCTGAGTCATGTGGAATCATACTCATCACGTCATTCTGCTTACAAGAAGTTTCTTTGTCTTGGTTACACTCACTCCCATCATCAGCGACATTCTCAAGTAACAATGGTATGTCTCTTCAATTCCGGCCTCTGCGTCAGTAGGTACACCGCATTAATGATACTATACTACACAGGGATTACGAGACCACGTGAGTGGCTCGTTTGTTGGGCGAGAGCAATTTGGACTCACGTGACACCATCAATCCATCATCAAAGTCGTATATCGGGACAGATCTGTCCCAGGCACCGCCACAGGCCATGTGCGCTTTGGAGACAAGGATTCCAATGGCTTGCTTGCTTCACATATTCCTCCTAAATTCATGAAAATATTGAGGGATATCAAGAAAAATGCCTGTTAGAATTCTGGATGAAGAATGACATCTGTCAGTGCCGCAGATTTGGTGCATACCATGCAAAAGAAATCTGCTCAATATTCATCAGCACATCCACAGCTAGTCTGACAGCTAATCCCCTCAGAATTGTCCAAAAAACCTGGGATTTCTGTCATGCACTCCAAGTACTTTAAGTCAGGTTTTGCTGGTTAGAACTGTCTGTGTCAACTCTGTGGACTCTTGTGTCATATTTTCATCAATTAATAGGAATACTTCTCTACTGGATGTCTTTTGTCTTGCCTGAAATAGTGCTCTGATTGATATGTACTCTGATGAGTTTCTCACAGAGACAAGACTTTTTGGCATGCACTCAAAAAAAACTTTGTTGCCTTTCTGGTCTGCGTCCATTGTCCAATGTTTTGCTGGCTGAGTTTATTTGCAAAAAATGAATTGGCGTGCCAAAAGAAAGTTGAGGGCTCGTACCTGCCGCCGCAGGACAGTCTCTACAACACTGGTCTTGTATCTGCCGCCAGAGGACAGCCTCTAGTCACTAGTTGTAAACTCTGGAAGCTACAATAGGTTCGTGATATCAGTGCAATAAAGGCCGACACGCGACAATCATGAGTCCCTGAAGTTTTTGGGATATCCAGTGTTTTGACTCGCTCAACATTGTTGGGTGCTGGAAACAATCGGGAAATGGTCCTCGTTCATCGCCGTGCCACCGGGGGCAAAGACCGACGCACTCCAAGTGGAGTGTGTCAGACACATTCCCAACGCATTCCCCGATCATCCATCACCGGTTGTCACGGCTAGTTATTTCTGGATGTGATTTTGGTTCCACAACAAGGTCATGGGAATAGCGGAAGGTGCCGAGCCCGGACTCCGACACCCGCGTCCAGCTGAGCGGTAAGCACTGAGCAGAGTGTGAATTACCATCTCTTATCAAACCGCCATCTCAATATCTCAGCACTTGTAATATTCCTCTGAAATCTTCGAATTTTCGCATTGTTTTGGGTTTTCCCTTCAGTAACTATCATGTCCGGAAATAGTGGGCCTGCAGCTCATCTAGATCTGCGACTGCCCGGTGTCTCTAGTCTCTCAGAGGTCAACCATCCATGACCTTCTCAATCCTTCTTCCGGAACAGGTTCTAGATCGACATTCGGAGTCGGACCTCAGAACTCATCTGAATCTTCTCAATCTGGGAGCCGACAAGGATTGACTGTGGACGAGCTGAACAACCTTTTGTCGCAGTCAGAGGCAGAAAAGGCTCAGCTAAGGGCGGAAGTAGAAGCTGTCAAACAATATTGTAGAATGAGCTCAATGCCTCTGGAAGCTCATGGAAGGTAATGGAACATCATAGAACAATCCAGTAACTTCGCCCCTGCCGAGATCCCCCAATGACTCGACTCACTGAATGATATATAAACTCATTACTTTCTTGTATTCTGTAGTATCAATTACAATTCCCTCTTACTCTTAACTCTGACTTTGTGCATCAAGACAAGCTTTCATATCCTGCGCTAATAAACAAGGAGGTGGAAAGAAATCAAAGAAACCGGTGGCTATACGCCCTGGACTGATAGAGAATTCCTTGAAAATTCGTGAGTAAATTATTTCACTTCGGATTCCTCACTGCCATGTGTTTTTATTGTCGCCACGGAGTACTGGGGTTTGGATTACCTCTCGATACCGTGTGCTGTATATTATTTGTCGCCACGGAGTACTGGGGTTTGGATTACCTCTTGATACCGTGTGCTGTTTATTGGTGACCACGGAATATTGACCAATTTTGTGTGTCTAGTGTATTATATATATATGTTATTCTTATTCTTTCACATCTCGAAGGCGGGTTCTGATATATTGTACTTCCAGCTGTTCATCCCAAAGTAGTCTCGATGATAGAGAATTACGAATATGTCCCGTATACTTACCTGCAACCGGGATATGAGATTGGGGAGGACGGTGAATTTATCGTAACCAAATCAGGCATCACGTCGAGGCCGTCTTCAGATCGTACAAATGAGCTACAGTTGGATAAACTTGCTTGGGCACAAGCAGCGGAAACTGTAGAGACGTTAATGGGACAATTTCATTTGCAAGATACAGCCAAATTTTGGCATGAACATCATTCCAATGTTCGCCAAATTGGAATCTTATACAATAACTGGGAAATTGCTCTCAAGTACGATTCTGAAGTTCGAGCCACTGCCGCAGCAAATCGTCAATATGATCTGAGTGTCTATGATGCTAACCGGTTGACGATGATTGTTTCACACTTGCTTCCTGGCATCCAGTGACGTAACACATCTCTAATCGATAACAATTCTTTCAATGATGGGTCACAGTCATATGGCTCAGGCCCTGCTCGTATGAAGGGCAATAATCTTAACCGTCGTTTCACACCTTATTCGGCGGGATCTAGCAGATCCGGTTATGGTCGTCCCGGGTTTTGCTTTCGCTGTGGTCAAAAAGAGTGTATCCCTTCTACTTGCAAATCAGAAACCACTGTTGCTGGAAAGCCTTGTGCACAGTTGGATTCTAATATTGGCCGTAATGCCCTTCGAGAGCTGTCGAGTGGTAAGCCTTATTGCTTCCAATATATGTGACTCTCTCGATGTAGTAATAGCAGCTGCCCCTTCAAACACTCTTGTACCATCTGCAACTTCAACAATCATGGAGCATATAACTGTCGAGCGCCAGGATCGTCCTCCGGATCCACGTAAAGTCACTACTTCCATTAATCCTGGCACCCTAACTGTCTTTCTGGAAGAATTTAGTCTTTTACAGGACTGGGGTCATATCGTTCATTCACTTCGATTTGGGTTCGATATTGGCGTGAGAGAAGTTCTCTCACGCTCGTATTTATTTCGAAAATTATGCATCCACTTCTATTGATCCTTCTTTTATCGACTCGTATATCAAACAGGAACAAGAAGCTGGTCGCTACTCTTGTGCATATACGCCACAAGAGTTAGAGGCTGCAATAGGATTCTTTCGTACTTCTCCATTGGGCCTAGTACCCAAAGGCGATTCTTTTTGGCTTGTCCAAGATATGTCTTACCCTTATGACAATCCTGCGGTACCATCTGTGAACGCAGGTCTGTTGTCATGGTTCTTTGATGTCATAGGTTTATATATCATGGGTTATAGGAATCAATTCAGACAACTTCCCGACGGAAGTCTTTGGTTCTTTAGCCGATATGCTCGTCACTATTTATCGCAAGTGGGGAGTCCGGGGTCTGCTGAAATGGGTCGATGATTTCTTTGCGGTCAGATTCCCGGATCAGTCTTGGACCGAGGAGGATTTCATGGAGCTTACGGCAGCTTTCGGGATTCCTTGGAGTCTCAAGAAACTTCGCAGATTTTCGAGCATTCAATGATACATCGGTTTTATGTGGGACTTGGAGTGGAAAGTAGTATCCCTCCCAAAAGACAAACTCGACGACATATTGGATCTTTTAGAGAAATGGATAACGAAGGATGCATACTTTACTGCTCGTCAAGCAACTCAGTTGCAAGGCAAACTTATCCATATTTCTTGCATTTACCCTCTCATTCGTCCATTCATCGTCTCATCTGGCCAGTTTGCAAGGTCTTTCAGATCTCATCGCGCTCATCTCGAGGTTCCCAGATCTCTCGAAGCTGACCTTTCATGGATCAAATGTTTACTCCATTACCTTCCGAACAAGGTACCGTTAGCCAGTCCTGCTGCGGTAAATATTGGCTGATGGGCGATGCCAGCAGTTCTTTCGGAGTGGGTATTGTAGTAGAGAAATATTGGGCAGTATGGACTTAGACTTCTGGAGTCCGTATAGGGCCCAAGGAAAGATACGACATTGGATGGGCAGAAGCAGTAGCGGTGGAATTGGGTTTGAGACTTGCTCTTTTCTGCAAGGTCTTCAGATCCTATCCTCCTTCAACATTTACACTTCATTCAGAAAATTCCGGCGTCGTTGGTGCATTGAAACAAGGTCGCTCAAAGAGCCAGGAGACCAATCACATTCTGAAGCATAGATATCAACTGCTCGCAATGAATGGTCTTTTAATCGACCCAGTTCATGTAACAAGTCAGGACAACATATCCGACACGCTATCAAGAGGAGATATCCATTCTTTCTTGGCAGGGTTCCCTGCAGCTCAAGAGCGGATCCATCTTTCTCTTCCAGACCATTTAAAATCTTTGCTCAGACCATTGTAGTACCAGCTCATGCTCTTCAAGTATTACCTCCCATCGATCCTCCTTGGGCTTGTATAATTGAAACAATCCCCGATTTGACTATCCAACCATCTTACCTCTGACCTTCTTGTAAAGCAGAAGAGCGTATTTTCCAGTGGAAAGGAGTCAATATTCCTCCGTCCCGTGTAATCAATCACCCTATAATAGCAATCCTTGCCGACAAAGCATCACATTATCGGTTGCAGACCCAGGGTCATACGGATCTGATCTCCGCAAGTTCCATCTCTTCTGTGATATATTTTCAATCGCAGAGAAAGATCGTCTACCAGCATCAGTATCTTTACTGCATTCATTTGCACTGTGGGCTGGAGCTGATCCAGACCCAGATGATCCAATATTCGTTGATGGGACTCCATTTGAACCTGTCGCAATAAAAACTGTCCACAAGTACTTGGCTGCTATCCGAGCTTGGCATATTGTTCAAGGATGGCTGGTACCAATTTCAGAACAAGAAATGGATCATATTAATTGGTCTCTGCACGGCTTAGCACGTATTCAGTCTTCTCGTCGGACACATCCACCTTGACCACCAGTCACCTTAGCCATGTTGCGCGCATTGTGAGAATCGCTAGATCTGAATAATAGCTTTGATGCAGCAGTCTGGGCAGCAGATTGTTGTGCATTCTGGGGTCTCATGTAGTGTTGCCGCGGCTGGCTAAGCCGCCAGCCGTCGAGCCTTAGCCACGGCTCATAAGCCGCAGCCGGTCATCGGCTCCCGGCTCTCAGCCGGCTGAGCTGACTGAAATTTTTCAAAACATTGTGCTTTGGCTGTGATGATGCTCTGAAACACCATAGTGCTGGGAATTCCCATTGGAACGGCTCCAATAGTTCATTTGGCCTATTGGCTCACAGAGTCTCACCTATTGGGTTCAAAATTGCAGGAGAACTGTTCCTATGGATAAGTGAGCTACTAGATGTGACCAGGAGCAATTGTCTACAACTTTAAGAAGCTGTGAAAGTGTTTGGGTCATTGAACATTGGCTAAAAGTCGGCTTTAGCCGGCTACCAGTGGGATAGAGGCCAACTGTTCCAGTGGCAGATACGAGTCCCCTATTTTTATTCCAGTTGCAATAAAGTATCATAAAACTTTCAAATATCACATTTCACTTGGAAAACAATGAAATAAGCTGACAGCACAAAAAAACATGGAACATCAGACATGAGAATATGCAAGAAAATGGGCAGCAACAAAGAAAAGACTGAAAACACAATAAGGGGATCCTCTGGGGAGCTTAGGAGGTTTTGTAAATGAGCTTGAAGAAACTTTAGTACTAGGTCCACCACATTGAATGCAAGACCTACAGAAATTTCATATTAAAGAGCTGGCAGAAAATGGACTCCTTACAATGCACAGGTCAATGATCAGTTGGAGTTAGCTGGTGACAATTCACTGTCAAGTGTGTATCAGCAAATGAGATAGATAGATAGATTTACACAGCCAGGGCCTGGAAAAGACCTACAAGGGACATTTGACATGGTATGTCATCAAGCTTTTGGCTCTGGCAGCTCATCCCATCACATATTTTGGAAGCGGATCATGATCCCGACACTAGCGCCTTTCGTGAGAGGTGAGAACCGCGATCCGGGAACAGTGCCTTTCGAGTGGGTATATAATGCATTTCACCAGGATCTCTGCAGTGCTATCGATGACACTTGCACAGTGTTTCACGCTTGCGAACTTCTGGGGATATACATCTCTGCTCATGAATGTTTTCCAGATCCTTGTGACAGGTTCATGTCTTCTTCAGTCCCAATCCTTGAAGACACTGGTCAAAATTTCAACAGATATCTTACTATGATCACGTACTGGGACCCCAAAGGCATCTCGGAGCTTGATCCTGAATAGTTTGGAGGTTGCGCCACTGTTATCTGAGGGCGATCAGGAATTATTGATGGTGAGACAGAGAGTTGGAGCGACAATGAAGAAGGAATTGACATATTTTCGTCATCCAGGGTGATGATGGATTGTCCTACACCAGAAGCACTAGTTGAAACAATGGAATGGATTTGAGCCAAGACAACACATTAATGGGCAGGGAAAGCGCACAAAAAGATTTGCGCTAGGAGCTCTGATGACTGGCAGAGACAGGTGCTGAGGGCGGGGTGGGTCGTGAGAGCGGATCAAGGTCTCGTGACAGTCGACCAGATAACAAGTTATGTGGTCAAGTAAATTCCTACTCTCACGGTCCGGAAAATTCCCAGAAATTCTGAATATTCTACTTCTACTACTAAAAGTATGCTCCGCATTTTTATTACTGTATGTCCTGAAAGGCCGGTTGGCCAAATAACAGCTGTTATATGGTCAGTTATATGGCGTGGGAACCCAGCTGATCAGCAGGTAAGCCGCAATAATGCCGGCTGTAGCTTGGAGCATCCGGGCCCAATATATCCCCTTTGGGCTCATTGATGGTGTCCAGAATTTTGCTCATTCCCAACAAACGAGCCCCATAAATGGGGACTCATAATTTGTATTTTGTGGTGTCTGTGGTGGTCACAGTTAAATCGAACACTGTGACTGTGAGCTTTTCCAAATTTGGTTCTCAAACACAAGAAATTTCACGAAGGTATAGTGTCAGTATTCATTTACATCATTGAAATTGCTACACAGCTGATTAGAGAATATGGCGTCCCGAAAAATGCATAAAACGCGTAAAAGTAGACACGCTGACAAAATAGCGGACTCCGCCATTTTCTGACTAAGCAACTCTGGGTCATGTTGGTTCGAGGACAAAGTCAAGGGTCAAGGCGAGCGAGACTGGGAATTTCAGTATGAATGGTTTTCATCTAGGTGAGCGGGAGCGTCGATAATGAGAAGGGCTTCTATCATGTCAATACGAGGTAGAATTGTAACCTCGGTCGTACGTTCTGAGTCTTTGGCTATCATAGGTCCAGGATTGATGAGAATGGGAATCGTAATGGGAAGCAGAAGATCGTTGGTCACAAGGAGAGAAACCCGGGATTCGACGACCAGTCGAGGAGCTCGGGTATTCATGCTTCACAGGTCAATACGGGGAATATGGAGGTCACTCTTGGCCAGCACTTCACTGTTGTGAATTCAGCTTACTTAGGTAAACGATCTCAGCATTACTCACAGAAGAAAAGAGGTCCCCAAAGCCTTATTTCCAGTCTTCATTTCCTCCGCATCATTGACCAGAAGCACTATACCACGCTATTCCCAACCTCAAAAAAGCTTCCAATGGTTTTCAGGAAATCTTCTTCTTTGAGATGCTCGGTCTCTCCATGCTCAAAATCCTGCAGGTACACGTCAGAAGGACCAGGAGAAAGAAGACCTGACATACCGCTTTGGTCAATCCTCGCTGCGAAAGCATCTTATTCTTCACATGAACCAAATGTCGTGAGACGTCTCCCTCTGCCGACCCAACATCGATGTCCTTGTCGAACGGATAAGCCTGTCTCGTCTCCCATGACCGGTCATGGTCAGCATTCCAGCAGGTCGCAGTGAAGGCGCGAAGGCGAAATTGACGGTTCTGGTGACACCGAAGGTTTGACGGTCGGCATTAGGATGTTTCAAAATATGCTGGAATACCCTGTGGGTCCAATGAGCCTCGTGTAAGGAAAAAAAAAGAATAAATATACCTGGATCGCTTGAACAGCGCCTGATTTATCACAGCTTCGATCGTCTTCATCTAGTTCCCTCTGAAATCGACACACAACACCTCATTATTCCTTGAATTGTCCCAATTTTCCCGTTTATTGTTCCTTGCAGGCATGCAGTTGTGCAGATTTCTTGTAAGCGCTATCCAGTGAGATGAGCTGGGTACAGGGAGAAGACCCAATCATGACTGGAATATTGGATTCTGCTGCAATTGTGCCATAGCAGTCATCGGACCTGCTCATGAGCAACCAGCGCAAGAAGCCAGATTTCCGGATTCCCTGCAGTTACAATTTAATGGTATTCTTGGATAAACAAGGAGAGAATAAATATCGAAAAAGCTGATGCTCATTGTATCATTGATGTTCATAAAAGATGCTGCCAGCAAAGCAGAGGCTGTGCCTTGAAATCATGTGGCCGGCCGGATATCTCCGTTGGGTTCTCCGTTGCGGCTCTCCCGAATTCTGCTCTGACCCAACAAACGAGGCCCATAAATGGGACTCATAATAAGTTGCAGCTAAGCCGATTTCAGCTAAAGTGCATTTAGCGCACCTGGGTGCTGGCCATCACCATCATTGTTCCTAATATACAGGAGACTAAAAAACAAGATACTTTCCTCTTTCTTAGCCGTTGAGCTGACAAAGCCTTAGCCGCTGCAGCCGCAAGCCAAAATCGGCTTAGCTTAGCCGATTATGCGGCTAAGCTTTGGCTCAAAGCCGACTTTAAGCCTTAGCCATGGCAACACTAGTCTCATGCGATATGGGGAAGTTATGGTAGCAAGCCGAGCAAAGTATTCTCCAATGAAACTTTTTTCATGGGAATCTGCTCATGCATTATCAGATCTGGATGGTAAACCATATATCAGGTTGGATTTACCTGAGGCAAAGACAGCTGAACCAGGTGAAATCCAGTCTATTTGCATGATGGTCGGTGGAGATCTTTGTCCGGGCGCAGCCTTGGATAATTTGAAACAAGTCACTGCACCTTCACCGAAAGATCATCTGTTCTCTTGGAGAGACTCAAATGGTGAAATTCGACCATTGGTTCGGAAAGCAGTATTGGAACAAACCAATTCCATCCTTGGTTCATGGGGATGGGGGAATGCATTTGGTCATTCTTTCAGAATCGGTGGTGCTTCATACCTTCTCGCTCAAGGAGTTGTGCCAGAGATTGTACAAATTGCTGGACGCTGGAAATATCTGGCCTATCAAGTTGTCGCATACCTCGGTTGTTTGCCGAAAAATACAACACTTCCCTCAACTAGATCTCGATAGGACTAGTCTGAGGTTTGTTCGTCGAGCTAGGTATACTTGTAGTGACCGTTTACTGTAGATCGTTTATGACAATTACCAGTTGTTCCTTAGTGAATAGGAGGGATTATGGATCATAGATGAGTCTTGTTCTTGAGAGAAATCGTTTCTCTAATACAGTTACTGAATGGTTCTGGGTCTTGAATGGTCTTGAGAAGGCTGAGATCGAGCTTGAGGAAGCTTGAACGAAGTCTTAATACTGTTACTGAAAGCTGGAACTGAATATCTGACAAATTGTCTGAACAATGTTGGTCACTGTGAGCAACGATGAGCAGACAGTAAACAGACTTACTGTAAGTCTGCTTGCTGAATCAACACTACAACAGAGTAAGCAACCACTGTGGTCCCTACTGCAGTTGAATATTGAGGGTGACCTTACCTTGGCCCACTGGATGGGGGATGCAAAGAAGATATATTTTGGCTGGGGCACCCTGGCCCTTTTATACTACTTTTCTATATTACGTAATTTACCTAGTCTTGAGATATTATTAATGGTTATGGCCCTGCTAAGTGTCTAGTGTTTCAAGTCTGGCTAATTATAACTTTTATGCTGACTAACACTTTGGTGACTTGGCTGAAACACTTATCTGAAACACTTTGGCTTTTACCATTTGTAAGCAATGAGTTCTTGTGGTGCTTTCTTGCTTCCCTTTCCCCTCTTCATTAATCCTCAATAAATTCCCTATTCCTCTACTGAACCTTTATGACGTGTTGTTTTTGCTTCTGGGACATCACCTTGTCTCATACTATCCCATGACACGCTTTAACACGTTATAACACGTTCTATACTGCTTGGGTATTTTGGTAGGAGGTACTGGGGAGTGATCCTTTAGCTCGGGTCCAGCTGAAACAGATTATTTAAGCATACGTGCCTTAATTTACAGCTTTTGCTGAAGTAATCCAAAGCTGTTCAAGTGTTTCAGGGTTGTTTGGAAAGCTTAATAACACTTTGGTCTAAAATTACTCTCTTGTGCTGAAGTAATTCAAAGCTGTTCAAGTGTTTCAAGGTTGTTTGAAAAGCTTAATAACACTTTAGTCTAAAATTACTCCCTTTTGCTGAAGTAATTCAAGACCTTACAAGTGTTTCAAGACTGCCCTGCATGCTTAATAATGTATGTTTGGTGTTTCAGGCTCTTAGTAAGCCTAACAGAGGTTTCTGGTGGTCCATTTCTATGCTTCCGCGGTTCTGTGGGGATTTTCAGGGTCCATCAAGGATCCTCATGATGTGGCTGCGCATCATTACGGCTCCCATAGTCATCGCGGCGACCTTTGTGAGCACTGCCTTCAGTTACAGGCACGGAGTTCTCACAGTTTGACAGTTTTTATTAGGCTGTGCGCCTCATGCTGTGCTCGCCTCATGCCTTGCTCACATAAGCTCCGCTTTTACTGCAGGTTCAAGCTCCTGCCAATCACCTCTATTTCTGCAGAAACAACTTTTCTGCGGGACAAAGTATATATAAGAGCTTTTGAGCAGGTCATTTCTCATCATATGGCTAATGTACCGAGATCTTGAATACATGGTTTTATCACTCCCTTTTTCTTCTTTCTCCTCGTTGGGCTGTGCGGTCATTGTCCGCGGCTGTGGTTGGGTATGCTTCTGACTCGCACTATGTGTTCCGATCTCAGAATCCCTGAGATTTCTGCCCAACGATGAGCCTCATGTTTCCTATAACGGAGCGAGAGACGAAGCTGGACCACCTATCCAGCCCATCAATCACAGTCATGTCTAATATGATGTGATTGATGGGCCGGATAGGTGGTCCCATGACCTTGTTGCGGAACCAAAATCATATCTGGAAATAACTAGCTGTGACAACCGGTGATGGATGATCAGGGAATGCAGTGGGAATGCATCTGACGCACTCCACTTGGAGTGCGTCGGTCTTTGCCCCCGGTGTGCCAGTGGGAAAAGCCATCATGTGGACTGCCCCATTGGGTTCCTTGAGAGATCATGATGAAAAGATTCTACAGTGTGATAGGGTTCCTTCGGACAGCAGATTATAAATCCACATTTAAGACTCAAAGTGTTGAATTATTGGAGATATTTCTTTACAGTCATCTAACTAGTGGTATAATACATAGGTTGGTATATTTGTTTGAGCAGCTAGTGGGTGTGTGAATGCTAGAAAAATCAAATGGTGGGACAACGTGATTGTGACAAAATGGGTTCCTTCGGACGCCATGTCACAAGCGGTCACAGCTCTAGTCGCTGCTTCATCCATTGTCAATTTGGCTGTTTTATTGTCCTCTGTATCTGAAGGCATCTCCTGCTGTACTTGCTTCTATCTCTTACCATTTACTAGCTTTTGTGGTTAATTTGACCTTGCCCCAGAATCCTTGAATGTCATGCTCTCACAGCATGGCAACAGCATGGGGAAACTTCTGCTCCTGCTCATCCATTTTTCCCCCGATTTACTTACTATACTGGTAAAAGTGACACCAAATGATGTATAGAACATTACTAGACCTTGATAGCTGTTGTGAATTGCCTGGATGTTGTCCTATTTTGGGTTTTGAAACTGATGTCTGTCCGAAACAAGCAAGTTTCCGTGTAAAGATTAATGCTGTGAAAGCTCCTTTCATCAGTTGCCTCTGAAAGTTTTGAGAGGTTTAAGGTATACATGTAGCATGCCCCAAAATAATTGCTGGCCCAGCAGATGCTACACAACAGGTGTCAAAATTCATTGTCCGAAGGAACCCTAGGGTCTGAAGGACCCCTATTATACTGTACATGGCTGGTCCTTGTTCTGAATGACGCAGCGGTCTCATCATGCCAGTCGCATAGCGGTGATGGGGAAAGTGACGGTGACCAGTGAAATAGAGGCCGACAAGCGGCAAGTACGAGCCCCCAATTTTTTGCTGTCAGAAACCCGGTTAGAGGCTCTCCTAGCTGGCTGCACAGGACTGGGATCGGGTTAGGAAGGGACACTGGAGGCAGAACGGCAGGTAGAAGATTGGTCTATTCGGCAAGGAATACAAAGCTATGTGGCAAGATTTATATACCCAGCAATCACATGATCCTGATATCCCCGCAAGGTCAGAGCTTCGTAGCTCGTACAAATACCAGAATCTGACATTTGCTCTGTTCACCAAATTGTTTGATCAGTCAAAATGAGGAGGGGTGAGAAATTGCACGCTGCTCGTCATGTACCTGCGGTACACTCCTCACGGCGCTGTGAGGCTCACAGCGCCCGCCCAGAGTCACTAGTCAGCTGCCAAAGTGAGCTCTACGTCATCGGTGCACGTGCCCGGCCGGATATCCCCACTAGGTTCTCCGATGCAGCTCTCCTGAATTTTGCTCACTCCCAACAAACAAGCCACTCATGTGGTCTCGTAATGTCACCACGTTTCACTGCTATATTCTCCAAGGGGAAAGTTACGCGAAGGCTGTTCGCAGGGTGCGACTAGACTTGGAGGAGGTTGGAGTAGATGGTCTACTCCAAGGTTGGACTAGCTTGGTGTAGATGCACCTGAGGGAGCATCTACACCAAGTCAATAAATATATATATAACGCATTATTGATCTGCAACCAGCTTGATTATCGGCCACATTTGAGGTCGAACATAATATCACGGGCTGATCACGGAAGTCACGCGTGACGTATCTCGAACCCGGAAAGTAAGGCCGCCTTACCCGAGCCATATTGAACGAAGCAGTCATTACGTTGATCCGCATGCATGTGGCAAATCAAATTGAACCAAAACGGGCTCAAAATGGCCACAACAGAGGGAAACCTGAGTTTACAAAATAAATGGATGAGGGGGACCTATTTCAATGGCTGGAAGATGGGACCTACTCAAACCTACACGATTTCTAGCAAATCTATGCGAACCTCGGAGTAGATGCCATACTCGGGGCTTAGAGTAACTACCTCCGCAAACCTACACCGAGTTACCCTAATCTAGTCCATCCCTGAGAATAATTCGACCTGAAACGTGGTGTGTGGCTTGTTTGATTGTCCGGATGTTCAAAGCCAATCGCCCGCACTTGGGCTTCTTTGGTATTCAAAGGTATGATTCAGCTCTAATAATACTGTATCGGCGCCAAACAAAAACCCTTAGGATGCTCATAGCGAAATACCACTCACGTTCGGGCTGCTCAAAATTTGAAGAAAAGCCGAACGCAGTCTGTGACACGTAAGTGACAAGGATATTCCCAGAGTCGCTTATCTCGTTCAGTTCATTTTCTCACTGTTCTGCAGCAGGAAGTTTGCTTGTCTCATTGACCGCATATACTACTGGTATCATATCAAGAAGAGAAGAAACAACATGTATCCCATTCAAATGAACCGGGTGTCCGATGTTGAATAACCAATCCTGCAGCTACCGCACAACGTGAATACCAGACCATTGATTCAAAGGAGATCCGGAAGATGAATGGATTCTTCCGTGCTGTTGTATTCCACGTTGAGGTTTGGTCTGACGTTACGCAAAGAGTTGCATGCCTCTGCACGTTGCCTTCGTGCCGCAGCTTCCGAGACCCCGGTGTATTGCTGTCTCTGAACTTTCACCTTCAGTGTTGCCAAAGAAACACCAATGTTGGGTGTTTGTATCAGCCCGGACATGAATTCACGCTGCTCGTTGCTACGAGTCTGAAGAACAAATACTGTGAGCGCTGGGCTGCCTTCCAAAACAGCCTTGTAAGATTGCCAACTGTTGGTAGCATGAGTGACCAAGTGGCATATATAGAGGCCACGAACAGTTGGGTAATTCGGGAGAATACGGATGAGATCTTGGAGGAAGGGCAGGGAAGAAGTGACATGCAATGATACAAGTGCTGGAAGCACCAACGCCTCGAGGATAATAGCGACAGTCTCACCCGTGAGCTTCAGATGTCGAAGATAGCGGAATGTTCCCTGCATGCCAGCAGCGATATGGAAGTTGCATATGAGTGAGCAAGTTTCAAGCTCAACCATCTGCATCAGACTCGGAAATGCAGGGCGAGCAGGAACCGAAATATTGAGATACACCCCCGTGTGCTCATGATAATGCTGGAGTTGAGCCCAAGGGATTGTCGCGCATCCGACCAAAAGATCAATGCTGCCGGACAGGAAGCGCAAGGAAGGCATGAATCCCGAGAAAAATTGCTGGAATGTTACAGAGGGTCTGTCAGACCCTGACGCTGTGGAGATATATATGGCTTGGAGCAGCTGGGTTGAGCCTAGAATCGTCGTGAAAATGTCGAACTCAACGCCAAGTTCAAGCAATGCCGATAGTTTATGCCAGCGGAGGGATGTGGGAAGTAGAATATGTATGAGGGGACAGTCATCGGCCGGTCTGTCCCTGGAACTGATTGATATCTGTAAGGGATGATCACCTGAACGTCGAAGTTGAAGACCTAGCAGATAGCTTTTGCTCTGCCAGGCCGAGAGAGTATTATCGTGACTGGAAATTCGTATGGTAGACCATAAACGCGGATACTTCAGCGCTACTGCTCTCCAACCTTTGGAGACTTGAGCTAGCCGCCATGGCATGAAGCTGTTTGCTGAGAGCGAGGAGACTTCCCTATCCTCCTTGAGATCCTCATTAACAAGCAAGAGGAAGATCTTCTCTAGGATATCGCGGGGTACACGCCGACTGGGACGGACAATGGCCTTGTCGTCTCTGACGATAATCTCCAGTTCCGCTTTCTCAGCATTGAGAGCATCCAACTCTCTTCGCACCACCTCGAGCCGCTTGGCCCGAGCAGCAAGATGTGCCGTGAAATATATCATCTCCTCTTCATCTAGTTCCTCATTAGATCGTTTGAGCTCCTCGCGTTTGAGCTCGAACGCCGGGATATCAATGCAGTCTGATTCATCGGGAAAGGTCGGAGCTCCGTCATGAGAATTGATTACAACCATGGTAGGGAATTCTTTCTGAAACATGTTCAAGCTTAAGTTGATTCTATCAAGCAAAGATCCCACTTACGGTTCAGAGGTGGGACGAGGTTCAGGACGGAGGGTGGTTGCCACGAGGCAAAGAGCGTGCAGCTGAGTCACATCGATGTCACCAGACATCAAATGATCAGACGCGATCCGGTGACTAGGCCATCAGTAAACTGTCAAAATACTTGCGGTGCTTGTACAAACGCAAACAAACGCAAAAATACGTAAAATACGTAAAAAGTAGCAAGCGAAAAATGTTGAGTCTAGATTTTAAAAAGCGCAACAATCCAAATCCAGCAATCCATGGAAATGACAACTAAACTGTGACTCTCCCAAGCATGATATCCCTCACTGTTGTTCCCCTAAGCTTTGCCAAAGTGTCTGGTTCCAAAATTTTGTGAAAGGTTGGTCGTCGATGTCGATTGACAGCCATGAGAACCTTTACGTGATGACAGGCAGGGTCGCTTCCGGTGACCACATCATTGCTCCCACTGGCTTCGGAGTGTTCGTAAAGACTCTGGGGATGGTACCAAAGAATATCCATCCCATACCTTGCTGGAAGTTTCTCATTCCAGATTTCACATGTCAAAATACGCAAAAAGCGCACAAGTAAATGGACATTTTACTGATGGCCTATAGCCAGGCTGAGTTTGTTATGCCGATGTTATCCCAAAGAAGACTACCACGTCAGCACCGACTGGAGCGCTGCAGTAGGGGACAAAGCACATTGCGATGAAGCGGCTTACAATGTCAGGATTACTATACGAAGCAGAGAAGAAAAGAAGCATAATACAAGGTAATCTCGCCATACCCTCTGACATGGGCTTTTGCTGACCATGCTGGTTTATCCTTTCTTTTCATCCTTTCTTTAACAAATTTATTATCTCTTTGTGCTACGATGGATCTAGCTTCAATATTGTCTAGTCTTGGATGGATTGAGTAGTACAATGAATTGCATTAAGACCAAGCCAGTATGTCCAAGTAGTATATATATGCTCTCATACTTTATTGTGAGACAAGCGTAACTAGCTAGGTCGTCCGATCTCCGTCCATGTAATACATGATCTTGGGTTCCATTTCTCGGTCTGCTTTCGGCTCCATTATTCGGTTACTGTTCTCTCCAAGCAGTTTCTTGCCAAAATGTCTACAAACGGTGAACAGAAAGAAAGATGTAAAAGCTCCAGCTCCAGCAGAAATGGTCCTGGACAGGACGAAAAAAGTCTTGCTGTTCTTGCTGCTGAGATTGTATCAGCGCCACTTCTTCCCGAGCTCCGTCTGATGGTCTTGGAATCCTACCATCTTATTTTCATGGACGGTTTCAGGATTTGGGTTCACCATCGTCTATGGGTGCTTTGTCTAGGGTCGTCTGTTCTAATCTTCGAGATTGGCTTCAGAGAGGACGAAACAAGTGACGTGATCTGTCGGAAAAACGTGGCTCAGTGTCATAAAGCTCCGATGACGCAAAGCGGCGGCGGCGGCGGCCACCAATATCATAGCAAACTGACGATGATACCTTAAGAATGTTCAGGATCACTGGTCAGCAGTGATTCAAAGTCGCCAACCCTTCATTGCATGTAATATACAACCGGAAAGTACATGAAAGACAATAGCAGAAATTATGAGATCTCGAGAGAAATTAGAAGAATATGGAACCAAGGGCGGTGAAACGCCTTTCTCTGACCACCATCAACGGCTCGTTTGAATCCCATTCAGCTCGGAGAATCTATTGTACAAGCATAACTCTAACTCCAATCAGCTAGGTCATCAGATACAACTCCATCTAGGAAAGACTAGTCCAAGTCGTGAAACCGAAATTCCCACTGTTTTGGAGTCGACTTTGATTTTCATTGCACATTCTTCTGCATGAGATAACACCAGTGAATCAGGATGGCGGACCAGACAGATAGATCTGGAAAACGATAACTCAGAGGCCTTGTCGTTTAGACACTTCAAAGGCGCCCTCAAGTGCCGCTTAAGTGCCGCTTTCAGGTTTAACTGAAATGGCATCGCATCGAATTGGTCAAGCCCCCCAAGTATCCAATTTCAGAGTTTCTGATTGGCAGTTGGCTGATTGAGAAAGCCTGTCAGGTTTTTGTGCCTTTTTGGGGGTCTTCGGCCTCCATTATCATTTTTGTTCCTGGCCCCGAATATCATTTTATTGACCTGGTTGCTGCCATCCACTTCAGTATCAGGCCGTTATCAGCTCCTTTTCCAACTCTCCCAGCTCTTGATTCGTAACGAATCCTTGCTCACTCGAAGACTTGATCTCACAGGATGGCCCCAGGACAGGTCAACAGATGTCTAGGAATCCACAGTTGGTGCTTGTTTCCAACTCTTGATTGAGTGTCATTCCTCAAAGGAAAAGATCTTACTCAGCAATCTGAACAGGATGCTTGTAATGGACTAGTCCAAAAAAGCGTTGGGTATGTACTTCGATGGGCGTGTCAACAAAAGTGCTCACTCCCCACAAACAAGCCCATATGGGGGACTCATGATGGTGGATAATACCAGGGATCTCATAAATGATAAGAAGTCGTTTCAACCCAAACGCAGTGTCTAACAACCAGTGAGAAAAAATCTATACATGAGAATAAAAAACCCACTTTGCCCGACTTTCTCGATTTGATCCAGCATCAGCAAACAAGTCCAAGCAGGAATTGGAAGTTTTTGGTCGCTGCTCCTCGGGAAGAAGTGGCACTGATGAAATCTCAGCAACGAGAACAGCCGAACTTTTTTCGCTATGTCCGGGATCACTTCTGCTGGAGCTGGAGCTGCGGCTTTTGCGGCTTTCTCTTACACTTTGTAGGCTTTTATGGACTGCTGTAGAGAATAATGACCGAATAACGGAGGCGAAAGCAAACCGAGAAATGGCCCTCGAGATCATGTGTTACATGGACGGAGATCGGATGAACGGAGATAAGATTGCACGGAGCTACGGACATACACGGAGATACCCACTTCAACGTCTCCGCCTCTCAACATCCATATATCCACCTAATACTATCCACACACACCCACCCTCAACATCTCCGCCTCCACCGCCTCCTCCACAATTCCCGTGCTCCCCCCCACCAAAAGATCTCTGCATGAGCTCATCTTCCATCATTATGACCTGGGTGAGATCTACCAAGAACACCTGAATCTTTGTTTCATCAAAAAGAAATGACTGAAGGCACAAAGACTAACCATTTATGAACATTTCCGGTGTTTCAAATTTGTCATTGACCATTTCAAGGCACTGTGACCGAGATAGGGTCGAGTGGTCAGTGACCGGGACCAATTCTTCATACTAAATTGATTGATGCCGTTGTACGGAATCTCAGGTGACCGTCTCGCAAATTATGGCCCTGACCTTCAGTTTCACCACTTGCCTAGTCTCTCTTAGCTGAACTCGTGTTTGACTGTACAATGGATTTTCCAAAATGGACAGTTAATGGCCCTTGGTTCCATATTCTTGTCATTTCTCTTGATATTTCATAATGTCTATTATTGTCTTTCTTGTACTCTCCAGTTGGAGATTTACATACAATGAAAAGGTGGTGGCAATGATTCACTAGTACTCAGCTGATAAATCAAAGGCGGCTCATCTCGGGGACGAGTGATCCTGAATATTCTTATGTTATAATCAGCAGTTGGCTATGATATTGGTGGCCGCCACCATCGCTTTGCGTCATCATTGCTTATGACACTGAGCCACGTTCTCCGATGTAGATCAGGTTGGATCATGTCCCTTGTTTCATCTTCTCTCAAGCCAGTCTCGAATATCACAACGAACAACCCTGAAGAAAGCACTCAATGACGACGGGGAACTTGAATCCTGAAACCATCGCATGAAGATAACATGCTAAGATTCCAAGACCGTCACACAGGGAGCTACCTATGGTATTGCAATTTTGTTCCGCGCCGATCAAGAAATATTTCCAGCCCTTCAACCTTTTCATGCGCCAAATTTCTGATCCTTTAAAGCTTGAGAGGTTGTTCGAGCAGTTTCATTCCCAAAGTTTCTATCATGCCCTCAAAAGCAGTTTACACAATGTCGTGCATTACAATCGGCGCCGGACCCGGCGGCACCATTTCAATGCTTGCGTATGACTTTTCCTTCTGGCCATTTGATGAGTTACTGACAATGCAGATTATTCCAGTCGTGTCGCGATTGTCGATTACCAGGGTCAGACGGTTCTTGACACCTACGTTGTTCCCACATCGAATGTTTGTGCCACCTCTTGGTCTGCTGTTGTTGAACTGATCTGTTTTCAGGTAACGGACTATCGGACCGCAACGACAGGGATCCAACCGTCCCATTTGACTGGAGGTATGGCTTCAAATAATGACCTCTACTCAACTTCCGCTGATATGCTTGATCCAGGCAATGCTGTCCAATTTTCGGTCGTTCAAGAACATGTCGCAAACCTTCTCAAAGGAAACATTCTAGTCGGTCATAGTCTGTGGAATGACCTCTCTGGTACGCATTTTGGTCCCCTTTGGCTTGTGACTCAACTCAGTTGCGTATGTAGTTGTTGGAATTGCTCATGCAGCTGTCGATACCCGAGATGTTGGTCTCTATCAGGTATGCTTTCTTTTCCGTTTGAAGTGAATTCCAAGTTGTAACCAGCTTTCAGCCATTCCGGAATGCTCTTCGCTCCCCGAGACAGGTTGTCGGTCTCCAGACCTTGGCATGGCAGCTCATGCGAAGGGGATGTCAGCAACAGGAGAGCAATCCTGATTCCTATCCAGATGCTAATTTTATCTGTTGTCAGCTTGAAAATGCGCGTGCTGCATTGGATTTGTATCGGACCCAACAGCAAGATTGTGAGACAGCCATTGCACATGGAACCTGGCCCTGTGCTCTCCCACCCAGCTCTTATTCCCGATGCTATACCTGATGACGACTGAAGTACTGCCAGAAACTATTTCAACCGCCTCTTAACCATATATTGCCTCTGTGCAGCTAATTTCTTAACTTCTTATCATGTCTATATTCAGTACTTAACCTCCATAATGCAAATAACACTGAAATACTTCTGTGAAACAGGCCTGCATCGTTCTCTTGGTGAGCACCGAGAGAATTAGACCGGAGAAACACGTTGAACAGACAAGCTTCAATCCCGCATGTCCACAACATTGTGATGCCTTAAAACATCACACTACACTATCTGAATCTGGAATGATTCCTTTTGTTCTGTTCAAGTCTGAGATGTAAATATTTAAATATCCTGACAAGCCCATGCTTCCATTGGATCGCAATGCTCGACACATCACGGTCCAGTGGAATGTTGTCCATGTAGTACTTTTTAGACTTGTGTACAATTCCCCACTTCTATTCTGTATGTCCTCAATTCTCCACACCACAGGCAAACTGGCTGCAGTATGTGCACTGCAGTCAGCAGTCAAGTGGCAGTCAAATGACAAGATATCTGTGGGACCCAGAGATCTTGACATTTGATCGGAAGTTGTTACTATTTTGAGGAACAATGGGCGGAGTTGTAACGGGATTTGAAACACGTACACATGTAATGCATGGGGTAGGTCATGATCAGTGACGCTGACAGTGTGTGATATCTTTCTCTTTGTTCTTTGTTCTCAAGATTTTTCTTCCCCATTCTCAATACATCATTTCCAAAGCTCATTTCTTTTGCAATCTCAATCTTGGTCACATGTCAGCAGCCTCAGGTAGTGAGAAACGGAAATCAGCAGATGATGGTGCAGGACCATCAACATCTAGCAGAGGGCAAAAGAGGCAGAAGCAGAAGGCAGCTGAAAAAGAACCCCTGACTCCAGAGCATGCAAATGCTAATCCCTTTCATCTTGAGAGGACCAAGGTTCCACCAGAGGCTCGGGGTCTCAAGGTGAGTGTTCTTTTCAGAATTTTGTCAAATTACTTGTGGCTAAACCCAAATTATTGCTCAGGCTGCTGTCATATTGCATATTCGCCTCCTTTGGAGGTACTTTGATCCTGCTACTGTTCCATCCCCTCCAGATGCCCAGTTCAAAGCCGCATTTTTCACCCGCTTCAAGGATTTGAAGTCAGTGGAAGAGCGGCGCGGTTCTAGACCACCCGTGATTGAGCGTGTAACATCTAACATGCTTGATGCCCTCCGGGATCTTCCTCCGAGTAGCAGAATTGGTCAAAACCTCCGTCGCATTGACCATAATGTCATTTCTGTCATTTTTTCCTCCCTGGCCAACTATGGCTTCACTGCTTGGAAGCCTGATCTCACAGAAACTTCTACTTCAATGTGGAATGTTGCCTGTAAGATTGTTGCGCTCGATTCTTTCAAGCAAGCCATGGCAAGTCATGGATATTCCTTCCTTGCTCCAAATTCCGATTATATGTCAAATCAAGTACTCCTTTCCAGCTTCTATGACCAATTTGTCTGGGTACATGTCAAGGCTCTTCATGAGCTTGAACTCAAAGAAACTGGTGCTGTTTCCACCAAGACCATCAATGCGGATGTTTATCGGCGTCGAAAGGCGGTCAGTGTCAGAATTCTGACTTCAGGCTAGACTAATTATTGAATTACAGGTAGCAGATGCATGTGAAAAGTGGGCACTGGATGAGAACTATCCTCAGCACATTTGTGACCAACTTGGTGATCCAAACTGCACATCAGAGGATGAGAAAGTCAACAAGGATTTCATTGTCAAATCTAAAGCTGGTTGCTCTGTCCGTTGGGCTTGGTTCAAGGCACACATTGACGAAAAGATTATCAAGGCCAAGGAGCTAGCTGGTTGCTCTGCTCAGGCAAAGAACCTTTGTCATCGCATTTGACCCAGCCCTGGTGATGCTCAGAAGACAGGTGAATTTCTTCACCTTCCTGATCCTCGCACCACTACACTCGATTATTTCAATGTTTCTGACTTCAATGCCTTGTCTATGCAGATTCG
The DNA here is from genome assembly GCA_029320655.1 of Mycena floridula. Lineage (NCBI taxonomy): Eukaryota > Fungi > Basidiomycota > Agaricomycetes > Agaricales > Mycenaceae > Mycena > Mycena floridula. The sequence continues at coordinate 911,953 of JARIHS010000027.1, forward strand.
GTACCGCTATGCTGACTGTCCAATTGCTCTTCCAAAAGACGATAGCTGGCTTTTCAATGAGGACAATTCCAAGGAGGGCCGAGCATGGAAGAAGATGTCAACAAAGAAGTTTATGAAAAAATATGGTGATGATATTGTCCAGGCCTCAGGATACAATCTTCCAACAGAGGAGGATATGGCTGAGGCTGATGACGAGGATGAGGAAATAGATGAGGATGACCATTAAGTATTTCATTTGCCATGTTCTATGCCTTTCTTGATCTTACAGTCTCATTCTTATGTCATGTGTATATGAGTTTATGCCAATCCACTTTTAATTCTTGATAATGCCAAAACTGTTTGAATATCTCCAAGACCTTTTGTCTAATTTCTCCCCCTATTCAATGCTGAACACACCACAATAATTTCACAATCAATTCCATAGGTCCCCCTTGGCCTTCTCCAAGCTACAACATGGGAGACAAGTTGATGTGCATCAATGATATGTTGGGCACCTGCTTGAGCATCAAATATCTGAACTTGAAAACGTGGCAGCTGGATATATGGTGCCTTTTGCTCTTGATGTGCAACGAGTGGCTTAAATTCCTGAATAGCAAGAAAAGTATGCAAAACACCTTTGAATAGGATCTGCCAGATATGTTCAATGAAGCCACTATATTTTATGTCACTTGCTGTATGTGCATAAAATTTGACTGCACTATTTCCAGGATGGGAAGACCGGCGGCTGTATGTTCTCCCTTTGAAACGAATTTCAGAGTGGATTTGTGCTACTGGTGGAAGAACAATTGCATCATCTGGATGGTGTGGCTGGAGATATGAGCGACATAGTGGCTCTGTTAATTGAACATGGTTGAGTAGCTTCTGGTAATCATATGCACTAAGTGGTGATCCAGCTGCAAGATGCTGTGCTACTTCTGCTCCAGTTAGAGATGCTCCTTCAGCCAAAATATTAGGAGAAGGAGGGTTAAGAATATCTGCAAATTGGCAGAATAACACATCATTCTCAGATCTTTGATCCTTGAGAAGAGCATCAAAGTGACTGCAACGGCACATTTGCTGGAACAAAGTGTAATCCATATCATCTAATAATCATTTGTCAGTCTCATATCAGTTAAGAAAGTAAGTAGCTTACACATATGCTTATTTGTATTGATATTTTGGAACATTCCCAGCAAACGCTCACCAGGAAATTCACTGAGTGAAGCGAGTGGGCCAAAATATTTAAGGAGGTCTCGATTGTGCATAGCGTAGTGATGATTTGGTTTGGAGTGATAGTTCAGCAAGATAATGCTGACACTCTTCCGGTATTTGAGGTAGTGCTCTTGATAAGCATCAGCTTCATTGTTTGAAGTGGTAAATGAAGCAATAATATTGGTGGATGCCACCATGTGGTATAAATTGTCCAACAGAAGTTCTTCTGCCTGCCCAGTGGCTTCACCATTAGTGAACCATATTTCAGGAAGAATGATGGGAAATATTATTGTGAACAGGATAAGCAGCTCATTTGCCTTGAGGGATCCATGTGCTGCTTCACCAAGATTCACAGGAGGTCAGTTGACATATGTTGGAAGTGGGATATCATGGAGACATCGACGGATTCTTTCCAGCTCTAGCGATGAAAAATCAAAGACTCTTTCCAATGGTGAATATTCAGTGTTGTCAACATCCTGATCCACATCCATTGCATCATCATCAGCAATGTCATGAATAGTCATTTGATCATCTGATACAACACTAGATGGTGGCTCAGAAACTGGAGTTTGAGATTGTCGCCAAGTGTTGAACTGAAAAATATCAGCAGTATGATTCCTTGACTCATCAAGAAGGTCTTCAAGCTCAGAATCAATATCTGAGTATTCCTCTGGATGGAATAGATCCTCATCACCATTCAGAGTCCTGTTAACCATAGCCTGAACCCGCTTTGCCTCTGCAGATGTACGACCAATGCCATACAAGTCACGAAGGTGATATTCAAGAATACCTTCAAGTGTGTTATGCATAAAGCCAAGGACAATCTGATCAGCAGGGTGCCAATATGGGAGATCATGAAGTGGTGTCCAGCGGACTCCATTTCTGCATGCAATCTCAGCTCGTCCAGTCTTGGTCTGACAGTCCTTCGATTCCTGAACTGCATGCCTGACTTGTTCATTGGTATGCTGAGTCCAATTCTGCATGTCAAGTTCCTCTACATCCTTTAGTTTGCAATCACAAAAGGAGCAAAAACAATTTGCTGAATGGCTTAGAAATCCAGTAATTTTCTGAATTGCCAGCAGATCAGCAATGATTGGACAAACACGGACCCTGATGTTAATCCCAGCTTGGTGGCGATATGTAGGCAGGATCTTTCCAGGCCAAAGTTCAGCGAGGACCTTTTCAAGAGGTCTGAGAATATGGGATATAGTGATGACATCAGGTTCATGTGGTCCTGGAATGAGACCAGCAATGAAAACATTCTCTGGCAGGTGGCAAACATCAGAGGGTAAGTTCAGACAATATAGAACAATTGCACCACAGGATATGACCTTCCCTAAACATGGTAGAAGATGCCAGTGAACAAATAGCAACAATGAGACATACCAGCAATTTTATTGGTCAGCGGATTGAACCAGTCGACATATAAAGCAAAGGTAAGATTCCCTTGAATATATCGAAAATCTCCCAAGTTCCGAGCTGCAGGGCTGTCCCAAAACCCCTGCATATTATTTGAATTTGTAGCATGCACATAGGATTTGTTGATAAGATCCTCAATTCCTGGCCTACCAAGAAAGTATCGCAGCCATGACTCAAATGACTGTGTAGTATAGTATTGGCGAGGAACCTCTTTGGTACCAGAACGCAGATGTTGTGTCCTGTAGAGTGGCTCATTACACATCCAAGCTCTTGGAGATTCACGCCAGGTACAGGTACGAGGGCTCAAATTGTCAAGGGGATATAATTTGAAACACCTTGGACATGAGACTATTTGAGTGAAGTCAGGATTGAGGGTTCCATGACTAAGCACAGTTCGAATGTCCTTAGGAAATTTGAATTGAGGGAACTCAATAGTATGAATGCCAGCAAGGTGTAAAGTGAGGGTGAACAATGCAGCAATGGCATTGAGAATAAGGCTGAGTGCCTGAAGGACTTGATTTGCCTTTGCCCGACTCAACCTGGCTTTGAGGTAAAGCCAAGTGACAAGTAAAAGACAAAGCTGAACAATTTTGTCAGCTTCAACTGTTGGATCTGAACATTGAAATCAGTACATAAATCTTAAGTAAAAGGAACCACCAGCTGACTGATAGCATTTGAGCTAGGATCTGGCTGCTCTGAGTCATCAGAGTCTTCATCAGAGTCTGGGACTGCCTGCTTGGGCTGCTGCTGATGATCTGCTATCTCATGGCGACTGCAGGTTGTATGTGACACCCTCCTTCCTGAATAGATATGACCATTGTCCGAGTATGTTAGCTTTTTACAGATAGAGCAGACACAAACCACTGTCATGGTGGGAGGAGGCAAGAAACAATTTGACAGCTTTCATGTTGATAACAACGACCAGAAACAAAACTCACAGGACAGTCAGATATTGCGGCATATCATTGATGCTGTAGCATGGGAAAGATCAAGGAAATATTCACCTCAATAAATAATCATCTTTTTTGACAGTTTATACAATGGTATGCTACTGACATGTACAAGTATTATCCATGTCTATAAGGCAGCAGACATATCAGAAGTGAAAGCAGTGCCTGCAGAAAGTCAGCCGCAAATTCCATCAAGCCTTCACACGGTCAGATCAGAACTTATCTAGATCTCATCCAAAAATATCTGGGATCACAAGGTGCAATCACAGGTGCATTTCAACTGCCAATCGACTGCCAACTGACTGCAGTGCACTCGACTGCAGCCAGTTTGCCTGCGGTGCCATCTTATGCTAGTTTTCTATGGCAGGGATCATATCCCCCTCCACACTCATGGCATGAAAACACAGCAAGACTTCATTCACATCTAGATAAAGATCCTGCAAACTCAAGGGAGCACCAAGGTCCAAATCAAATACTAAATCATATCAGTCTGTCCAATCACAGCCCTCAAGAGCCATATATGTACCAAGAGTAATGCTGCAGAGAGTATCTGTAGCATAACAGCCTATACAGTACATTCACCATATCACCACAGAGACTCCATGTACCAATAGGGTCGTTCACAGTAATGATTATTGGTCAATTATTGGTTTGATTATTTTTCTGATTAATTGATTATTTTTGGAATAATCGACACAAACGCTGATTATCCAAAAATAATCAATTATTCCGCGTGATTAATCGGTTGCTGTTTATCCCGACTTTTCAAACTCCGCTGGGCGCCCAAATCCCCCATCATGACCAGCACCAGCACCCGCCTTGCCCTTTCCCTTTCCCGCTGCCTTTGAGCCTTATCTTTTCCAATGTCATTGTATCTTTCTCTTCTTTTTCTACCACCCATGGCCTGCCAAAAGCAAACCAACAGCCAGCAAAACCACCAAAAAACTGTCGCTCTGCTACCCCACTTTCTCCCATTCCAGCGGTTGGTCTCGCCAGGTGTCCAAACCAGCTGACGTTTAACATTAACGTGACAAATATGCGGTGAACGCTGCCTAATCTGCCATTGTAACGAAAATTTTCTTTATTCAGTATGTCTCCTTGTTCTTCTCCTAGAATATCCTGACCTTTCTTCCAGGCTCTGATGGCAATGTCCCGAAGCAAATTGCGAGATTGGGCACCCTGGACCTAGGCCGCCGGAGTATTCCCAGGTCACGGAAAGCAGTGATATTTGGAACATTTTCTGTGAGTTATTGTAACATCTTCATGTTCTTGTTATCTCAATTGACAGCAGACCCAGATACCTGAGTTGAAGGATGACGACCTTGGCCTTCCGACCACAAGGCTCATTAGTCTACGGTACTTAGATGCATTTAATCATCATTAAACCTTCATTTGTGTCTATCTGCTGCTGGAAGTCTGTACAGCAGTGCTTGCAGGCATGGTCCTCAAGGTCATTGAGCAAAGATTGGCATTTGGGTACAGTGGGCACTGCACAAAATTGCGCAACAGCGATTATTGATTAGTCAGACCACTTGGTGCGGAGCTTGAAAGCGGCAGGCTGGCCGAGCAAATAATCACAACCGTTCTCATCTCCAAGTCCCCAATTATTGACCAATTATTGCCAAAATTCTAGCAGGGGGGTTTCACAGTACTGATTATTAGACCAATTATTTTCTGATTAATCATGTACTTTACTGCCAAACAACAATAATTGACCATTAATCAGACCAATAATCGGGCAATAATTGGCTACCGTGAACGACCCTAATACTGCAATGCTCATATAGACCGCGAACCTCACAATATCATGCTCTAGTTGGCAATAGGCCTCCGTGCTTTCCGGGCTTGCATTCAAATCAACCAAGCTTTTGTCTCTCCTTGCCATGTACACAACTCAGTGGTTGTATAGATCTGTTATGTACCATAACACTGTAGAGACTCTATGGACCATGATCCTCTCAATGGCATGCTCTAATGTACAGTATGCAACTCGCCAATCTTTTGTACTTGTATTCAAATGAAGCCAGTTGTTGTCTCCTCCATCACATACACACAGAAGATCTCTACTTGTTCCATACAGAAGGTCTTGCCCATTGTCACATTAAGCAAATGGACCCCTCCCATCCCACTAGCAAAGGCAAGAATACCCCTGAAATAATCTACAAACCAATCCAATCAGCATCCAAGTGATCCACCCTACACTAATCAATCAATTACTAAAAGCAGAAGCTATGTAATGAGCAAAAATGATGTATGTAATGATCCCTGCCTTACTTCCTCTACCGTCTTTTTCAAACCTGGCAGTGGATGACACCATTGCTCAAATGAGACTGCACTAAAAGGACAAAGAGTCAAGTACCCTGAAAAGATGACCTTTCCCTGCAACTACTTCCCATCACAACACCACTTCCTTTCCCTGTACTCGCTCCACTGTGCCATCCCCTGCACTCCACCGTGCACACAAGATATTAGTCTACAGTATTTGATGGCTCAGTTGTACACTATGGGTCAGTTGTACACCTATTTGACAGCTGCTGCTCAACGGAGCCGCTGGGGTAGAATCAGCATAAATTAGTAGACCCTGATACAAGACTTTCCATCCAGGATTGAAGGGAATCCTGCCAGAAATGATTGAGATATGAGCATGTTGAAACAGGACAAAATATTCCAAATTGAGATATCACTCACTTGTAAACATGTAATCAGGCTATAGTTTGCTCAAAACATGTCCGATTTCCATAAAACTTGGTACCAATATGAAAGACAATATATAGAATCTTCTCAGATACCAGGATTTCTCATGACTATTGAGGGCTCTGAATGGGAGGCAAAATTGATTTTGGGTGTACAACTGAGCCATCAAATACTGTAGAGTTTAACGCGGGGTACTGGGCGAGCTGGAAGCTTGTTATGTAAGTTTACATAATCATTCAAGTTCCCATCTGCCATGGCAACATGTCATACCGTCCAGTCATCAGGCAGTTTTGGCCCGCTTGCTCTCAAGTTTGTCCCATGTTGCTAAAACTGTGCTGAATCAAGGGTATCATGATTTTAATTCCTTGTGGGATCAAAGTTTCAACAGAGGATCCAAATTCCCACTCTCAATAGCAGATCATGCATTAGGGTACTGTCACACACCACTTCCGTTTGAAACTGACCTGATAAATCTAGAATTTCATTTTGGTGAAATCAGAATTGTATCTCCAATTTGTTTGGAACCAAAAACTGTACAGAGCATTCAGAAACGCGTCTCGAGATACAATTTTGGCCCATCACATGCATCAAGATTTGTCACAAATTCTACCTCGCCTAGGCACCTGTGGTAATCAACAGATTCTATACATCACTTGTGATCGTAACGAGTCTGTCTAGAAGAGACTAGCAAGATATAGGTATCCCCACTAGGTTCTCCGATACGGCTCTCCTGAATTTTGCTCACTCCCATCAAATGAGCCACCCACATGGTCTCATAACAAGGTGCTGATTTTGCTGGTCAGGCTGTATGTTTGATCAACTTTTTTCTTTCTCTTACCCTCTTTTCACCTTTCTTTTCCCTTAATTTTTCCCTTTGCTAAGAAGACAGTCTTATAGAACCCTCCAATCTGGCTCTCGTCATTGAGCCCCATCATCTTCTACCTCCTTGACCCTCACTTTGCTTGTGGTGCTGAACAGGGATTACAGGATACCCAAGATATAGGCCCCGGAATACCGCCTGTGATGCCGGATAGGCTGCAGGCTGCAGTTATGGGTGTGCATGGTTTATCTTTTCTTTGATCCATATTTTGCGATGCTTGATTCTTTTCTGCTCTTCATGGCTGCTCATGCCCTATCATTGCACATTCACTTCTGCTTCATCTGTTTCTGGTTCTGGTTCATGGCCTTTTACTGCTTTTGTCTCACCTCTTATACTTCTGCATCCCCTCCAGCCTTTTATATGATGCTCATCCATATTCGACACTCCCTTTGTCTCATCTTAGTCTTCATATATCATCAGCTCCTTCATACCTCTGACAACAGACCTCGCAAACCACTTTAAATTCTCTCAATTCACTGAGCTCCCCTTCGTCCATACGCCTCCTCCATTTCACACGACGTCGTCACAGCATTCCTTATGACCTCCTCAGCCCCAACAATAATAACCCTGGAAATCAATTCTGAAAGGCGCGGTGGTTAAGGAGGGGCTTTGGGGAAGGGTTGTTGGGTCATTTGAGAGATATGAGAGTGATGGTGAGAGCTTGAAGTCAGAGTCGCAGAGTTTAAGTGAATCACCTCCCACTCGACACCAAACCCAACGCCTACAAGATGATTGGCTTGTTTATTGCAAGGGCGCCGAGGTTGGACTGTTTGCTAAGCTTGTGCCATTTTCGGTCACTCCACTTTCGCCTTGACTACCCTTGTTCGTGGCTTCATATCTTGGTCTCTTGGTTTTGGTTTCAGGTTTCTTTTGTTGCTGCGTGGTTTTGCTGTCTTTGGCAACTTTGGCTATCCCTGTTCCTTTCAGTAGTCCTGTGTGCTGTCAGAATAGGCCTAAGGCGATGCCATTTATTGAGTATGTGCGGTTGTTGTTCTAGCACCTGAATATGATTTCCCCACATACATGGCTTCTCAGATGCTATTTGAGTTTCCTGGGATAACCAGCAAAATTGCAGTCAAAACCGTCACTTCCGTTTGGTTAAGAATCTGAATGGATAGACTTTGTATGGTGAACCCAGAACAAAGATTCCGGTGGGCCTGTGGCTCAACTTGACTTTGAACATTCTGACAAACCCATCCTGTCACTTCTGGTGCCTCTGATCGTTGCAATGTCATGGTCCAGTATGTCATCTGGATTATGCTATCCCAAGGGCTTATATTGCTACGTCTCGAAACATCATGCTGTATTGATTCAGGCAGACTGGAACCCTTTTGTTTCATGCAGGTTTGAGACCAACTTCCAACCTATGAAAGAGTGATCCAATAGCTCTAGTTGAAATCTCCTGCCAAACACATCCTCTCACTGCTGATGATCACTCCAATATCGTCATCCAGGGTTACAGATCTACGAAGATGTTTTGACTTGTGTTTGATTTTCCAAGCATTGTTCTGTATCAGGATCATAGTCAGTTGCTCTATGCTCCCAAGAGTTATGGAACAGGTCACTGAGACCACGAGGTAAGAAAGTGGTGAACTAACAGAGCAGTTGAGTATTCTTACTATATACCTCAATTGAGTAAATGCAGCCTGGATCTCTAGTGCAAAATAATATCACAGCAGCATCTTCGTTCGTATGGAAAGCCGGAGAGTCCTGCCTCGCTAAACAGCTAGCCGAGTACGTGTTTCCACTTTTGGACGTGTGAGACCCCGGGGACCGCCTCGTCATCAGATTGTGTAATATGGTAAATAATATAGTGGAGTGATATGATTTTGTTACCAGCCAGAAGGGTCTGGACCCGTGAGATCAAAGAATTCTAGCTCACGTCCTCAAGTCCCTTTTGGCACTGAGTCCTCATCATTGGAGAACTGTGCGGCAACATTCGGACCATCTTGTATGTCATCAGAGACCCCCAATCCACTGTTCAGTCCATCTTGATAGTAGTGACCTATGGCTTGTGGTAACTCCTGATCTGGGACTAGAGGCAAGGCATCATCATCCCATTAGTCTTCATGGCCAAGAGTGAAGCTAGCATTTCACTCTGAAAGGATCCACCACATGATCATCCAGATGACGGAAACCATCCAAAATGAACAGATACACATTCCAAACATTGTCTCATGTGATAGTGGGTGACCCTAACTCCTGGTAGAATTGAAAGCAGTAGCCATGGAATGATGGAGGAACAGCTCAAAGGCTGGGTGATCTATGAAAAAATGTTCCCTGTTTCTTTCTTACTGAAATTGACTTTCAGCATCTCATTCAAAGTTCCGAGACTGTACCCGTGACACCAAGACTTACAAAACAGAGTGCTACTGGTGGTGTATGGAAGTCTCCAGATCATCGAGCACTCCGGGACACACTTGGAAAAGGTGGAATAATTTTACCAGTACGTTGTGCATCTGTTGGAACAGCCACAAGACTCAAATATTCTCAGAGCTCAACACCAATGTTCTTCTGAACATCAAATTCTTTCCGGTTCCCAAGCTTGGTCTCACAGAAATCATGGCCGGGCAAAAAACCTTTGAGATTCAAGATTCACATCGACACCAGGCAACACTTGAAGTCATGACCAATGTAAAACCAGTGGGATAGAGGCCAACCGTTCCGGTGGCAGATACGAGTCCCCCTCTCCCTCTCACTGTACTTGGTGCTGTATTGTAAAGCCATTCCATTGTGGTTACTACAGGACACTGTGATTACAGGCTCAAATGTTTTATTCAAGTTGGGCAAGTTTGCATGAGTTCATCAAAGCTGTTGGTGTTGCCTGCCTCGTTGCCTCTATTTTTCCACCAGCCACAGGTTTGACTCTGGACACAGCCCAATGCTTCTGGGCACTACCGTGAATAGATACCTGGAAGCTGAAACATGTAAAAAAAATAGCCCTTAGTCCAATGAATTTATGCTCCGGAGTCCCGGATCACTGCTTTGGGAGGCACACTGTGGTTGCCAAGAGCGTTGGCTGCTGCAGGATACAAATAATTGTTCCGTATATATTAACTAGTTTAAAACAGGATTCTATCTTTATTCAGTTTTGCAATGAGAATACAATCCAAATTTGCAGTCTACAACAGTTTGACAGACTCATAATAAGATTTCACCCTGTCCAACTGGATTATATTGATGTTAGCAACCCTTACTTGGAAAGAGAACCAGCTGGGGCAAGCTGGCTGCTGCAGCACATGCACCAGCATGAATAGCACAATTTTTGGCCTTTTTTCGGCTAGTTAAGTACCACCAAATGCATTAAGAACTTGGCGCCAATAAATTTATGGCAATTTACCTGCAATTTTTCTGTCAATTCACAAGCACATGATACCCAGAAAAGGTGAAAAATGAGGATTGGCTGCATTTAAACAGCTTTGCAGCCACATTCAACTGCTGTTATCTTAATGTGATGTTATTTTGTGTCCCAAGATGATATTCTAGGAAATGTAGCTTTGATCCATGCTTTCAACCCATACTGCAACAATCAAGCAATAACATTCATGTCTAGCATTTACTTCCCAGGAATTGCCCTCGGGAACCTTGAAACTGCTCGTACTAGGATGCTAGAAGTATATAACACTGAAATGAAGCATCTCAGCTGGTTGTGCGCCACTCAAACTACTCAGGATGTCTGACTCCAGCTTATTGCTCCAAACATCACTCTTTACTGCGGATTATACTATTCTATTATACTATTCCAGCATCACTGAATGGATGAATTGACACATTTGAATGAGCAGTCCTTAACTTGACCAAAAACAGGCTTACCACTTACCCCTGTGGACTATCAATATTTTCAAGATTGGTTAGAGTAAGTATGGGTTACTGGGACATACCGCAGAGAATAAGAATTCACTAGGTGAATTTTGTACCCCTAGAGCGGTGAATAAGCTCAACAGAGTCCAATTAGACTTCAATATATTTTGCTCTTTTGCTTACTGAAACTCTACCTGCAACAAATCTGAACAGCCCTATAAATGAGGATTCAAGCCATAGCCAGGCTGATTCATGCCATTTTTCTGGGGCTTGCAGTGATCAAAACTATATATCTGACCCACCCATTGAAAGCAACATGGTTACACCAGTGGGGCAGAGGCCGTCCTGCGGCGGCATATACGAGACCCCAGGAAACCCCAGTAACTGTCAGACTGCAGTCTGTTGTGTAAAAACTACTACAAGTTCCATTAACACTATAGCAGTCAACTTGACTATCAGTCCGGCCAATTGAATTCATCAGGGCAACGTCACTTACCATCCTACATGGAGAGGTGACATCGTGAGACGTGAAATTTGGAAGCAGGTCCGGGCAGAAGGGTTTATTGATGGTACTATAGTCTACTGGGTTACTTTCCTCGCTTCTGTCACAGACCTGACAAGGCTTTTTGCAGGGAACTGAGCACAAGTCAATATTTGCTTTGCCTGGGCAAGTTTCCTGTTTGTATCGACAATATTTCCTTACGGTTTGCTGGGTACGGGCCCCCATCAACTCTGTTCCCAAATCACTTGTCAGATGAAGGATTCACTGTATTGCTGCTATTTTGACTGGTTAGTAGTAATATAAATGCCGAAAATCAGGTATAGTTCCACTGGAAGTCTGATACCGGCATGTCACTTGACGCCAGCGGTACTGTCTGTGAAGCGTCTCGAGAACCGGAAATGCAGGCTCTTTGGACAGCTGGTTCCATTTGCTATTTGTCCAATTTGTGGCCAACGGGTGACGGAAGTTGAATAATTAGCTGTGAAATGGATGGATGTGTTAAAAGTGACTTTGGAGCTGCCATTTCATCATTCAAGAGATTGACAATCCTACTTCTTGGCTGGATTGATCCAGCATTTCCAACAAGGTAAGATGAGACGCGGATCACAAGGTGTGACCCTGACAGTTCATCTGCCAAGGGTTGCTTGGGACCTCTGCAGTCAAAAAGGGTTAAAAAGCCCTGGATATTGCTCAAGACATCATACAACCTATAATAGTGCTCTCTGGATATTTCGAGATTTTTCCTGTACTGGGATAACAGCTGAATTAGCACCAGACGATAACTAGTTATCTCGCTGTGTGGGAGCGAGTTATCTAGCGTGGGAACCCAAGACACGTGATCATGCACCGCCTTGTCGGCAGACCATTGTGAGAGAATGACGAGAGTGATAGCCCCTTTGGGCTCTTTGATGGTGGTGGCCAGAATTTCGGTCTCCCAACAAACGAACCCATAAATGGGTCTCGTAATAACAGAATTCAAACAGTAGCTCATCAGATTGGAAGGGTAAATATCATGTCCAATATTACCTGTACACTTCAGGTATACATAACAGGGAGTCTGATAACAATTTAATTAGATTTTCTGGTGCCTGTGGTGCACTGAGCACTGGTATGTGCCATCTCAAATCTCCCCACCAATGCAAGGTCACAAATTACAACATTTCAGTGTACCTAGTGGATCAGAGAAGGTGTGACCAGATTAGGGCTATGTATTTTGCTGTCTAAATTCTTGGATCTGGTCTCAAGGATGTGAGATGTTGATGAAGATCCTGGAAATGAGGAAAACTATGGCTGAGCAAGGATACAACCTGAACAGTGTTGAAATCAGATAAAGGAGCCTGAAAATGGGCACATCAGTGTCATGTAATCTCCTTGCAATCATTGGCCTGTTGGGCTTGGAATGGTCTACTGAACAGATGGTCAAGACAAGAATGCTGGTTGTGGGAACTCCCACTGAAAAGGGAAATTCGGCACATGACCCGGTATATGCCGGTAAGTGCCACGGATGGAAAAAAAAACAGTGCCATTGGCCCTGGAATTCAAGAATACAATGGGGTTCAGCCAAAATGACAGGTGTACCAAGACATCCATGTCTGCAACATTTTGTCACCGCTTCCCAGGCCTGGGTGGACGGTGAGAGCGCCAAAATGGTTGAGGCTATTAGAGTAATGCTGAGATGCCGGATTTACATTGATTTGCATTTATTGTGTAAATTCTCATGATTATATGTACCTCATGATCATGATTACAGGATGACCACGTCACCCCGGAAGCTGTGCTAGGCACATGACTTATCTCCACTAGGTTCTTTGATGATGAGATCACGAAAATCACTCATACCCAACAAACGAGCCCCATAAATGGGACTCGTAACTTGGTCAAGGTGCATTCAAGAGTAAAAACAAGGGCCTGTTGACTATCTACGCTGCTTCTCAGCAAGTCGTCACATCTGACCTGCCGTGTTCGCAGCTGAATCAAATGATATCTGTTGTTTGCAAGAGATTCTTCTATGTCTCTCAGGAGGCAGTGACTCAGGGCCAGAAGCTTCAGTATACTCCCAAAGACAAGCTCCCCAAAGTCATTGCCAAAGCTAACATTATGTTCTGGGGTCACACTTTGCAGGGAATGACTTACGACTTCATGGATTGAGAAATTCCATCGGGGGCTGTTCCAGCTCCATCTTTTGCTGGCGCAAAATTACGTCCCCGATTTGGGAATTGTGGTGTAGCTCTTGCAACACAGAGTGGTGGTTCGCTTGCAGGGTCCATTTTGATAGAAGAAGAGAGCACGGGGAGCTTCATCAAGTACATTCTTAACTCATGACCTGTTCCCATCATGCACCATGGAGATGAGGGATACGACATCGCCGCTTTCCTTTGCTTCTGTCAGCATGTACAATATCTCAAGACAGATGGTCTTGCATATCTTTCAGACTATTAAGGTCAAATTACTTACTTTGAGAGGATTCAGTGCTCATAGCTTCCTCAGGTGCCGGTGACCTTTTGACCGATCCACAAATCAGACCCCGTGAGTTTTCTAGTTCATGAATTTGGAATGTGTCTTACTCAGTTCATTCTACTTGTAGGCACCAGCTATCCCAAGATAATGCTCTACTTTTTGGAGATGGAAATGTTGTAGAAGCATTTGATAGATTTCCAGCTGAGCATGTCTGCAAGGAGTGGTGCGCATGGTTCGGTTTGAAGGCACTTCGTCATTGAACACATCAAATATCTCATAGTCGATTGGTAGTCAGTCTCTATGACCAAGTGATTTGCAGTATGTCTAGCTGGGGAAGCAGAATATTTTGATTCAGTTGATACAAGCTCAAACGGGATAATCTACGTAACTTGATCACGGTGTAGTCAGTCACATCAGTCACTTTATCTACCATATTACACAATCTGATGGAAAGGGCGGTCTCCGGGGTCTCACACGTCTAAAAGCGGTAACACGTACTCGGCTAGGTCTTAGCGAGGCAGGACTCTCCGGCTTTCCATACGTTCGAGCTCCTTGTGAATGAATGTAATGTCATGGTGAACAATCTTTTGTTTTTGTGCGGCGATATAAGGTATCTGCTTTTTCTGGTCTCTGTCATTATTGCCGCGAGCTTTTCACTTGAGCTAGTTTCTATCCTGTTTCCTTTGCAGCAGCAGCCCGATATTCAGACCTGATTATATTCAACAGTGACTCCTTAGTGCCGAGAGCCTCGACTTTGATCTCCAGTCTTGCTCAGCACAGCATCATTTTGATAGCATGTCATCTGTATCTGACTATACTCAGCGGGCTATGGCCATTAAACACCACCGGTCCCACAAAAGGCTAGACCAGTAGTTCCAACATAGACCTGATTTCAGTCAACACAACGTGGGTCCAAGTCGGAGAATTAATCACAAGAACCTCCGCGTTCGAGCTGCTTGTGTATATGTCTGAGCTGTAGTGATGAAATCTTTTGACAGGTTCAGACTGTTGAATTGTCGTCGGATTCAGAGCTTTTGAATTTATCCCCTTCAGATATTCCGGTCGTAGTAATCTATTGGTTGTGATCAGAGCCTTCAAGTGAAGTGTTGACTGAGCTCTTGCTCAAGATAACTATCTGGGATAATCTCAAAATACTTGTTAAAATTACGCTCAGAACCCTAAAAGCCAGACCAGGACAATAAACACAACTGAGATCTCTAATTGAGGATTCATTGCACAACAGCTTGGTCGTTTGAGCTGCTCGTGATACAAGGATTGGTTTCATTGTCAATTTTTATACATACTCACTCTCATGATCCTAACCATGTCATGGTCCAGCGTGGTGTATTTCTCTACTTGTTTTTGGAGCTGTCTTTGAGCTTCCCCCTGTCTTCTAATGACCATGCAATACGTACCTCCTTGTCTAGACAAGCCTCAATCCAGCATATTCACAGCATTGTGATCCCTCAAAACATCACACTGTACTGAGTATATCGTGTTTCAACCCTTTTGTTCCAGTCCGCAATTTAAATAATCACTCTGCTTGACTTTGAATATCCTGACATGCTCATCCTGCCAGTGGATCCCAATGCTCGAAACATCACGGTCCAGTTGTATGCTGCCCCTGTAGTGCTTTTTGGACTTGTGTTCAATGCCCCACTCGTGTTCTGTATGTCCTCAGTTCTCTAGTTTTTGTGGGTTTTGTATGGCAAGGATCATCTCCCTCCCCACTCATGGCATGAAAACACAGTAAGACTCCATCCACATTGAGATAAAGATCCTCATTTGAAGTTCCATAAAGACTCCCATTTAAATTTCAACAAACATCCTGCAAACTCAACAGAGCACCAAGGTCCAGATCAGATACTAAATCATATCAATCTGTCCAATCATGGCTGTCGAGTACCAAGAGTAATGCTGCAGAGACTATATGTAGCATAGCAGTCTATCCATGTACCCTAACACTGTAGAGTCTCTATGTACCAACACTGCAATGCCATATGAACCGTGAACCTCGCCCCTCTGAAGGTCTGTCCTTGTCACGTACACAGCTCAGCGGGGATGGCACCATCTCTCAAATGAGACATCCCTGAAAGGATGGCCTTTCTCTATGCCCACTTCCCACTGCAACACCACTCTCATCCCCTGCACTCCCACCATGCGCTAGGGATATAGGTGGTGAGTTGGGTGTTGGTGTTGTTTGTGTTGGAATGTTGAGGATCTGAGGACAATGAGCTGCAGACAAGCAAAGCCAAGCAATCTAAGCTCCTTACACACCACGTCATGAGAATAGTAGAACCCTGAAAATTCAATCTTGTAAAATCCTTTCATGGTCAAAGAGGGGCTCTGGAGCAGGGTCGTTGAGAAGTTTGGGAATGAGGTCTGATCACGGAGTCGGTCGGATTCACCGTTGCAATTGCGCATGCGGCATCACTGTGTTCAGCGGCCCGCTCCCGGGGCTCTTCAAGTTTCCGATGGAGCGTTACGGTCCGCCTCCCGCATCTCGAAGATCGACTCTCTAGCTTTGGTCGGCTCACGTCACTCTGTCATATACTCTATTTATATCATTCTCTAATCTGCCAGGAGGGGGTCAATGTCTCCCAGTACGAATTATCCTAGATTGGACAATTACAGGGTGTACTTGATCTCGATTGAGGCGGAGGAGAGGCGCGTCGGGAGTGCCTAATTCGGAAGAGAGGCGGCTTTTACCGCAAGTGCCATGCGTGTGCTGAGGAGGTCCCGGATGGGGGGATGAACAGGGCACTTTTAATGATGGGGTTAGGCCCTGATAGCCCTTGGTTTGGATATATTGGCTTTGACTTTCTTTTGGTCCTACACTGCTTTGTCTGCCTTGTGCTGGTTTTGTCCTCGCATTATCTTCCCTAGGTTTTTGGTGCTGGTTTCGTGCCACTTTGCTATCCTTGTCCCTGCTTAACTCTATGATCATCTTTTCCTCCTGTTTCCATGTTTAACTGGCTTTGGTCTTCGCGGCTTCTTCTTTGGTATTCACTGTTGGGTTTGGTTTTGGTTTCATATAGGCTTTCTTCTTCGTCATATTTGATTTGGTTGGTGAGATTCTGTAGAACAAATATACAATGGGATTTTGGTAGCCCAAGCGGAGTGATCCCTGAGGGGTGGACCAACAAAGTAGTGAGACTGGAGGCTCCTAAAGTCATAAGGCGTGGATTAATGGAGGAGTTGAGTGATCACTATATACCTGGATTGAGTCCACACAGCCAAAATGTCTAGCAAGAAATGATATCACAACAGCATCTTTGCTCGAGCTTCATGTGAATGAATAGTCATTGAGAACATTTTGCCCGTCTTGGCTCGTGGGACATTAGTCAAAGATTTTCCGATTCTGAATCAAGCTTTGTTCTCATTAACATTGGCTCGCTTAAGTCTCAATCCTAGATCATGTCTCAATGTCAGTTTAATCTGTTCCGCACCATGGTTGTTTTGGAGTTTTCGTATATTGTGTCAGTCCTTATTAGTACTGGATCGATGAATGCACAAAATAAAGTGGATCTTATGAAGCCAACAGAAAGGTGGACCTGCCTGTCCAGTCCCACTGCAGGACGGCCTTCAACAGCACTGGTCCCACAAGAGGTCAGAGCAGGAGTGCCACCATAGACCTGGTTTCAGTCTATGCAGGAGAATTAATCACAGGAACCTCCTCGTTCGAGCTGCTTGTGAATTTGTAGGACCAGTGTCAATGAAATTTTTTGACAAGTTCAGACTGCTAAACTCCCATTGAATTTGGAGCTTTTGTATGTATCATCTTTGGTGATAAGTGAGGTGATAAGTGAGCTGCTACTCAACATATGGTATGGGCTCAAAGTAACTGTCTAATATAGTCTCAAAGTGTTTGGTATATTCTCAGAACTCTGAACCCAGACCAGGACAGTACACACAGCTCAGATCTCCAAATCTGTGTACCAACTTGGTTCGCGATAAACTGCCTCTAATACCGTTGTCGGTTTCTCCATGGGAGCGGAAGGTGGACATAGTGATTTCTACTGAAATGTCCCGGTGCAGCCGCAGCTGCTTTCTTTTTTGGTACTGTGTTTGAATGAACTTAGCCTTGCTTTGTCAAGGTTAATCTGGAGTTCAATTCATGCTTGTATCTAAATAATATAGTTAGTTTCAACCTTGCCTCTATCAGTGATGAGGTCTGAAATGAACCACCATGGTTAAGGTTGGTCTCAACCTAAGATTTCAACATCACTATGAGCTCCACCTAACCTTGCCTCAGATGCAGCTCAAAGTTACATTCAACCTGCACTCTTCCCGGCAAGATTGTCTGAAATTAACCATGGCTCAAGCCATTGCTCAAGGTTCGTTTCAACTTCTGCTTTGCCCTCAAGAACCTTCAAGTTAGGATTAACCTCAGTGGACAGAATCAGGTCAGTTTCAACTGTTACTTTAATGGTACCGCCATTACGAGCCCCATTTATGGGGTCGTTCGTTTGGTGTAAGCGAAATTCAGGTAGCCTGGGAACATAGTCCCCAATGGAGATTGACACGTGACTCTATACAGCCTTTGAAGACCGTCGACCCTCATTCCACTCTCCATCGCTGACACCTGGTTCATGGCACCACCTCCTCATTGCTATTGGATGCAGTGTCCTTGGCAGTGTTACGAGTCCCACCTGTGGGATTGTTTGTTGGGTGTGATTTTATTAAATGACACAAGGTGCGCCGGCTGGGTGCGAGCGGTGATGAATCAGATTATGCATGACGGCGGCGTTGGGTCCGGCCAACTGGCTCAATCTGAGAGACAATGCAATGAACATACTCAGGTAAGCCAAAGATGACCACATGAATTGCTGGGATCTCTTTAGCAATATAGGTGATTATGATCATTCCTTGTCCCAGGCTACTATAGTCTTATTGCACATTCCATATATAGTAATTCAACTTTGTGACAGTCACATTTGAGCGCTCTAGTCGTATTGCATGTTAATGCAACTACGACTTGTCGGGAGATTATATAATATGACTCGGGCGCTATGGGCCGTCACACCATATGTGACGCGCCCGGGCACGTCAGGGAGAGCTCGGCAGAACACGGAAGCCGAGCGGCTGGTCATCATCAAGGTGATGGCCTGTGATATAACTTATATAGTAATACACTAGCGCAGTGCAACCTTGACCTCATTTATGGCATCAAGTATGTTCTCCGTGTTTCATAGCTGTTCCCTAGGCCTCACTCCAGGGAGATGCCAAAATGGATAATGTCCATTTATCTTGCAGGTATTAAGGTGAGACAAAAGGATCAGTCAAAAATTTCAAGGATGGGAGGATTAGCTGATCTTCCCACCACGTGATCCAGCATGTCAATGTGCCATCAAGGTAGCTGAGATCAGTTGAATACTGAACCAGTCTCGTGCATTTTGTTGTACTTATTTTCAACAGAAATATAAATTAATTATCCAGCCTACTGCAGAGGAATTTGAGCCCCTGTGATACAGGTCCCTATGCTTCTGGTAATGGGTGTAAGAGGTAGATAAAACATGTATATAGCAAACTACTGTACCTTATCTCTGATATCTGTGATTTGATAACATTTATGACATTTTGAGATTGGCCAAAAAATATCGGGACTCGTATCTGCCACCGGAACGGTTGGCCTCTAGTCCACTGGTTGGTACATCTAATGCACTGCAAACCAGCATCCTTATATTGGGTTTTTACATTATCAGTGGCACCACATAGACCATACTCCACTGGTGGTCAATGCTTGTAGCACCATGTGATTGACATGAAATAAATTGTAAGGCTAGATAGAACAAGAGATTTGAGTAAAAATGGTTCATTGGTTGAGGCTGGATAACCGCCGATCCAAGGCTGTCGTGAGGCAGGATGTTATTTAGTTCCCAACCCAGGGATTTCTATAACGTTTAGCGTGCCTCGCCCACTTGATGGTTACGAGACCACGTGAGTGGCTCGTTTGTTGGATGGGAGCAAGATTCAGGTAGGCTGGGAACAGTGCGCCCAATGGGGAATGTCATATGATGGCTTTCCCACTGGCACGGCGATGGCCGTAAACGTGTTTTCACCTGTCTTAGCACCCAGTGATGCTTTGACCCGCTCCTGCGGAGCTTGTCAAAGCCCTTGGTGCAATAAAAAGTGGGAGACTCGTACCTGCCACTTGGTGGCCTTTAATTCACTGGTTGTTGGGAGAGAGCAAAAATTCAGGTAGGCTGGGAACGTGTCGCCCAAAGAGGAAGGTGGATTTGCCCTGCTTGTCTTGACAACAACCATTGCTTGAAATGCTTCTCAGTTTGTGTCACATTTATTGTCTCCTGGTTCTCTCTTTGCAGATGTGGAGACTACTGAGATTCTGAATCCCTGGACCACAAAACTACAGTAGCTCTAGTCAATCGACTGGGGTCTCGTACTTGCCACTTGTTGGCCTCTACCTCGCTGGTGGAATCATCTTCCAACTCATCCTCTACCATTCGCATCAAGCTTTTAGATTGGGGTATGTCAGTCAACTCCTTGAGAGCATTCATGACATATGCTGAGAATTCCCTGATGACTACAGAGACGACGACCTCCTCTGGATTGCGGCATCGACGGTATACATCACCCATGGATATAGGGATCTCGTGTGGGGGTGACTCCAAGAGTGGGTAGATCTGCAAAATGGTTGACTTAGCAGAAGGAATACAATTGGTGTACTCACTGTATAATCCTCGATTCTATCGGCCTTTACCAATTTGGTCCCGACAATCGAGGAATATGTGAGTGTGCCCTCTATTGGGCTCACTTCGCAGGCGACGAGGCCGGTGTCCTTCGACCCCTTCACAGCATCTTCAATCTCGAAAATGCTCGAAGAAAACGCACCATGATGCCTGTTGGTGTCATCGCCTGTCTCTCAGACTTCTCCTTCAAGATCTTCAAAAGCTCCGATACATCCTTCTGAATCCGTTTAGCTTTGTCGCATGATACCGCGGTCGCCGTCGCTTCCTCAAGGACGGCTCAAGGTCCAGATAAAGGCTGCGACGCCTTCTGACGCAAGACCATTGACCGCCCTGCCTCCCGCATCCCAGCTTTTGCCTGTCATGAAGGACCACCGAGATTGGCGAGATATGGCGGGGTTGGTAAAAGCTCAATCATGTTGTGGAATTGGCCACCGAACAGCATGGGTAAGACTACTCTAATATTGTTCAGTGAGAAGAATACAATCTAGAAAAATGAATGCTTACCAGAGAGAATGAAAGAAATGCCGGTTTCCTCTGGGATATATGAAATTCTCGGAGGTTGAACCTGAACCTGAAACCTGATGACTATAGCGGGATTCTTTGAGCAAGCATCATAGTCGTGGAGGCTGACCTGCGGTCGTCAAAGACCCTCAAACAAGAAATTGTGGAATGTTACCATTGTCGTCTGGATGCGCCCCAGGTGCTACGATTACAGCCTTTCTGTGCTCAGAGTTAGGCTTTGCAGTGAGCGGATGCCTATGGAAGGACCGAAATAAGCCCAAAAAGTTGAGATAAGGATGGAAGGTCCTGACGTACGATTTTAGCTGAACCACGGTGCAAAAAGGCATAGTTCGACTGCAAGGGGAGATTGTATACACCGCTAGTCGATGACAGGGAGGGTGCTAATGGTGGCCAGACGTCGGTTCGAAACCGCAGGTGATGAAAATTAGGAGCAGATGTAAGGGGTCATGCAGCGTCACACTGGAGGCTGAAGGTGCCGGCACCCAATGGCTTCTTTACCCACGCCGCAAAACTGACAAGCTAAATTATTACATCTGGTCAAAGTTGTCAGAATGCATCTAGTCCCTCAGAGCAAGCATCCCGGTGAAGAGAAGAATGGCAAAGATAATATTGTGGGAGGTCAAAAGGGTAAGGTACGACACGCGTAACTACGGCTTTATAGGGCTGTCCAATTAATCTGTTCATTGTTCATTTACTTTTGTTCATCAAATCGTTCATCAAAAAAGTACCGTTTTGAGAATATGAGCCGGGACAGCTTGATGGAGCGTGATATTATTGCGCTTGCGTTTGAAACTCCGCCTGAAATATTTGTTTTCTTGCGCCCAAACAAGCTGTTTACGAGCATGGTTCAACCAAAGGACTGCACTGGACCATCTCTACTCAAATCTCTTGTTGTAAGGCTAGATGAAACAAGAGGTTTGAGTGGAGATGGTCCAGTGGCCGGGGCTGGGTGGCCGGTCCAAGGCTGTAGTGAGGACGTTAATTAGTTCCCAACCCTAGGCTTTCTATAACGTTTAGCGCACCTCACGGCCACTGTCGCCCACTTGATGGTGGAATCAACCTCCAGCCCAAACAAGCCGTTTACGAGCGTGGTTCGACCAAAGGACTACCACTGACTTTGACCAGATGTAATAATTTAGCTTGTCAGTTTTGCGGCGTGGGTTAAGGCATACCACGGATGGATCCGCGGATCATCCGCATCCGCATCCGGCTCTGCGGATATTGTTTGTTCTGAAACTGAGCTCCGCATCCGGGCACATCCGGCTCTGCGGATGTTCCCATGGTCATATCCACGGATATCTGCAGATGTTTGAGTCTTTTATTGCCAATTGAACAAGTTTCATCCTTGGAAGTAAACATTAATCAGTATAATTACTATGTAATACCCTTTGAATACCTGTATCAAGTTCACTTTGTCAATAAATAATCAAGAATCAGAGTTGAAATTATTTGAAAATCATCTCCGCATCCGCAAGCATCCGCACCCGCGGATGCGGATGACTCAGCACAGCCACATCTGCGGATATTTTCACGGATGTTTCCGCGGATATCCGGGCAAACATCCGCATCCGTGGTATGCCTTAGCGTGGGTAAAGAAGGCGTGCCTCGCGGCCACTGTCGCCCACTTGATGGTGGAATCAACCTCCAACTTGTCCTCTGCCACTCACTTCAAGCTGTTAAATTGGAGTTTGTCAGTCGACTCCTTGAGAGCATTCATGACATATGCTGAGAATTCACTGATGACTACAGAGACAACGACCTCCTCTGGATTGCGGCATCGACGGTATACATCACCCATGGATATAGAGATCTCATGTGGGGGCAACTCCGAGAGTGGGTAGATCTGCAAAATGGTTGACTTAGCAGAAGGAATACAATTAGTGTACTCACTGTATAATCCTCGATTTTACCGGCTAGCAACCGCTCTGCCGCATCTAGAGGAGACGTTTCTCGAGCGAAGGAGGTCTCTCGGAGCTGGGAAATGGCTGTTGGAGATGAAGGCTCCGGAGCCATTCTGGTGGAACCAGTTGACAAAGATGAGGCCATAGGTGAGATAAGGGACCTGGAGGGGCTACGGTATCCGAAACACTGGGGAGGGGAAAGGAGCCGTGAGAATGTCAGTCAAGCTCCCGTGGTTCGAACGGGGATTTAAAGCCTCAAGGCTAACACGGAACCGTACTGTAACGGCTTGTATGAAGGAAACCGGGCTGGGGTGCGTTACGGACCCCAACATAAAATTTTCGGAAACACGCCGCCATTATGCGTTACTATCTGTGACTACTACCTGGCCACACTAGGAAGCTGGCCATTTCGCTTCTACAGTCCTTGTATCATATTGATTTACATTTGTGAGGGTTTCAGGGCGTAGAACAGGCTCATAGCTCGATTCAGACCACTTTTGATGGATGTGTCATCATTTGTTCGTGAGCCACAGCTGTTGCCATCGGCGTTTTCGCGTTACGGCGTGACATCCTTGTTCCGTGTCACATCACAGCCGCTCAATTTGCCTCGCTCTCGCTCAGTTCTTCACCAAATCCTGTCAGGAGGAATAATTATTCCTGCCTTGTTTCAGAGCGAGCTCGAGCTTCGGGCTTCATTGGGTTTCTTCGGATCATTTAACCGTAGTTATTTCACACGGAATCTCGTACATAAAGCCGTAGTTACGTGTGTCGTACCTTACCCTTTTGACCTCCCGCAATATTATCTTCACCGTTCTTCTCTTGACCGGGATGCTTGCATTGAGGGACTAGATGCATTCTGACAAATCCCTCCAAACCGCATCTGCACCACACTGAGGATGCAATTTGCCTCGCTCTCGCTCAGTTCTTCACCAACTCCCTCCAAACCGCGTCTGCACCACACTGAGGATGCTACTCAGCATCTACAGCCCTTTTACCTGCTGTTCCGGCCCCTCATTTTCCCTCTCTCCATCCACAAGAAGTCTGCCTACGCTGGAGACACATACTTAATGGCCACCCCTGGATTTCGAAAATCTGAGCAACTGCTGTTAAACCGCTGGGTAAATCTGCTCTGTATATTGATATCTCATATTTCCAGGGGCTGTTCCAATTTTCCTGACCATGCTATTCTGTCACCAACTCCAACCAGGTCAAACTGCCGAATTTTTCAGCCGACAAAAGCCAAATTTGTTTTGACCACTCAAGTTGCTCAGAGATGGAATGGTCTGCCCAGGTATGTTCCTCTGGTGCTTATTCATTGAATCAGAGCTGAAATAGTCACCATATCCCTTCTCGACATGGCCCTGCTGCATGCTTTGCACGTCAGCCCTGAAATTGGCTTCATCCTCATGAAATTGGCTCTCTACATCCTTGTATTTTCTCATGAAATAAAGCTCTTGTATGATATAAAATATGCATTTGATATGTCCCTCAAGAACTAGAGTGGCAGTAGGGTGAACATGCTCGTTCAACATCTATTTCGGGTACCCGGCCAGGTACCCTGTCAAGCTCCATTTGGGTCTCCCCGGCGGGAAATATTCATCATGCCATCAAAACAGCATGAAAATTCACAGGAAGGGGCGTGATTTGACGGTAACATGTATGCCTCCAATTCAGATGCCACTCTGAAAGTGCTCTGACTGTTTATCTGCCCCTTGGGAGGCCAAAACCTTTAGGTGGCCAGGATCCCAGTAACATATAGTACGGTTTCCGAAATAACAAACTTTTGGAGATTTCTCGGCCGCTTTTTTTTCGGCCCAAAATAGAAATTGGAGTCATAAGCCTCACCTGGGAAAAGTTGACGTCCGTCGGCTTCCATCACGGTTCCATCACACTTTGGCCATGATCTCAACCTGATCTACATCGGAAAACGTGGCTCAGTGTCATAAGCGATGATGATGCAAACCAATATAATAGCTCCCAGAGATGAGCCGCCTTTGATTTATCAGCTGAGTACTAGTGAATCATCAATCTTATCTCCGTTCATCCGATCTTCGTCCATGTAACACATGATCTCGAATGCCATTTCTCGGTTTGCTTTCGCCTCCGTCAGTCGGTCATTGTTCTCTCTAGCAGTCCATAAAAAGCCTACAAAGCGTAAGAGAAAGCCGCAGAAGCCGCAGCTCCAGCTCCAGCAGAAGTGATCCCGGATATAGCGAAAAAAGTTCGGCTGTTTTCGCTGCTGAGATTTCATCAGCGCCACTTCTTCCCGAGGAGCAGCGACCAAAAACTTCCAATTCCCGCTTGGACTTGTTTGCTGATGCTGGATCAAATCGAGAAAGTCGGGCAAAGTGGGTTTTTTATTCCCATGTATGGATTTTTTCTTACTGGTTGTTAGACACTGCGTTTGGGTTGAAACGACTTCTTATCATTTATGAGGTCCCTAATATCATCGACCATCATGAGTCACCCATATAGGCTTGTTTGTGAAGAGTGAGCACTTTTGTTGACACGCCCATGGAAGTACCCAACGCTTTTTTGGACTAGTCCATTACAGGCATCCTTTTCAGACTGCTCAGTAAGATCTTTTCCTTTGAGGAATGACACTCAATCAAGAGTTGGAAACAAGTACCAACTGTGGATTCCTAGACATCTGTTGACCTGTTCTGGGGCCATCCTGTGAGATCAAGTCGTCGAGTGAGCAAGGATTCGTTACGAATCAAGACCTGGGAGAGTTGGAAAAGCAGCTGATAACGGCGTGATTATGATGAGGATGGCAGCAACCAGGTCAACAAAATGATATTCAAAGACAAGGAAAAAAATGATAACGGAGGCCGAAGACGCCCAAAAAGGAACGAAAACCTGACAGGCACAAGACCTCATTTGTCGACGCCACATCCGGGACGTCAATCGCTTCACGCGTGATCGAGTACATCGGTCTCACCATTGCCTCGAGGCGGCTCCGTATTCGCCCTTACCTTCTGGAATCTGTCTCCGCTTTCGTCGGCCTTGTCCTTGTGGACATTCCCTCGACGATGTCGGTCTTACCGTTGGTTTTTATCAACATTGGCAATATCTCGACCTTGACGGCACATCCGGCGTCTGGCTCCTCGATCATCGACTCATTCGCCTCGGGCACTTGGTTGCTCCGGTCAGCATCCCATGGCGCCGGCGGAGCATCACTGTGTTCCCCAACACGTCGGGAGTTAGGGAGGAGAAGGGGGTGGGTTGAGAGGGAGAGGAAGAGGAAGAGGAAGAGGAAGAGGCGGAATTAGGGTTTGGGTTCCCCTAGTTATGCTCTCAGTGCGAATGAATCGGTCACATCGCCGAGTTTGGAAGGAGCGGAAGGACCGACGCTGACGTCCGCGCTCTCTCCCAATTGGGACACGCGGGGCGGTATCGGGATTAGCTAATCAACACGAGGTTCGAGGATGAGAGGTTTACCTGCTGAACTCCTACTAATATGTACAACTCGCTGGTCAACTAGCCGACCCAACGTTTCCAAGATGATTGGCGCCTTCATGACAAGGGCGCCAAGGTTAGATTTTTGGTGAGTTTTTGCCATTTAGTTTGATCGCTGTGACTGGCTGCCCCTTTTGGTTAACAAAGTTTTTTGCATTTCCTTTCACATTCACTGGCATTGCTTGCGGGTTCATATCCTGGTCTGTTGGTTTTAGTTTGAAACTTTCCAGCTTTGTCGGTTTCTTTTGTTGCTGCGTCGTTGGCGGTGCTATTTGTCGAGTGTTGCAGTTATGGTTTCCCCAAGTGCATTGCTTTCCAGATGATCTTTGAATTTTCTTGGATAGCCAGCGAAATTACAGTCAAAATTGTCCCTTGTGTTTAGTCAAGAATTTGAATGAGGTAGACTTTATGTGGTGAACTCCCATCACAGAATAAAGAGTTCTCTCAAGTGGTGTAATTTCAGCTTGGGTGTACAACTCAGTGATCAAATACTGTACTCTCACTGATGCTAAGTTTGCTCATGGCACGGCTTGACTTCAAACATCCTGACTGTCACTATTGGTGCCTCTGATCCTTGCAATATCACGGTCCAGTATGTCATCCGGATAGGTGTCATGGTATGCTATCCAAAGTGTTTACATAGCTACATCATGACTCTCGAACCTCATGCTGTATTCATGATCCACCGCAATCCCATGAAGCATTTTTGTTCCATTCAGGTCTGAGACCAATGTCCAACCTATGAAAAGATGATCCGATGGCTCCAGTTGAAATATCCTGCCAAACATATTCTTTCGCTGCTGATGATCACTGCAATATCATTATCCATTGTGGCAGAATTACGAGAATTTTTAGACTCATATGTGATTTCCCACCTGATCCTTCAATTTTCAAACACTGTTCTAAATCATGATCATGGTTGATTGTTCTATGATCCCGGAGCGCTGTGGAATGGCTCACTGAGACCATGAGGTAACAAAGTGGTGAGATGTGGACCAACATATACTTAGGCCCGCAAATTAATGAGGTGTGGACTAACAGAGCAGTGCGGTAATCTTAATATACCTCAACTGAGTAAACACAGCCCGGATCTCTGGTGAAAAATAATATCATAGCAGCCTCTTTCTACGAGCTCCTTGTGAAATATTGCATAATGATAACATGGATTTTTTATATGGTGTTGAATATCCTTTAACATTTTGCTAGCCTCTGTTGTGAGCTCTTCATTTGAGCTGCATTCTCTCCTACTTCTCTTGCAACAACTGCCTGATATTCCGACCTAATTACATTCAACAGCTGCTCCACAGTGCTGAGAGCCTCAACTCTGATCTCCAGTTTGGCTCAGCATACCATCTGATTCCGGAGACCACCGGAAAGCCTACAGGAGATGTCCGGATCACTCCTGGCACGTGCGCTCTATTTCCAACGCGGTCTTGGCTGAAGAACGGCTGAATAGACATGCCAGGATCTGTATTGTGCCATTTTTGCAGGATCACATTACTTAGATTGGATGACAAAAGAACAATTTCAGTGATAAGTGGATGTACCCATTGAAGAACACAGCACATTCCATTATCAGCTCTCAGTACACAATGGAGACGGACAGACGCTGTACGTCTCTTTGCGTCTCTTCTTCTGCGGTTGCTGAGTGTTCTCACAGGACAGCGCCATCTCTCCCGTCGACCGATGAGCTCCAGGTCTCGACAAGATCAGCTTGCTAGTATCATCCTCAAGCGTATATCACCTGCGCACATCGGCGCCCAGAATAACAGCTCGTATCTTTTCCAAGAAGTCAATGATGCCTTATCCAAATCGAAGGCAGCCATGCCTCAAGTGCAACTATAAGGGGAAACGCAGTGTCGACGCTCTGTCGGGGGACGATGTTTGTTTAGGAGTAGCTTGGAACTCCCGTACATTGCTTTTTCCCCCTTCTTGCTGTCGCTGAAGCTTTTCAGAGACAAAAGGAATTTGTGGTCCCACTAGATCCGACACAGCTTCGCTGCCCATCCATTTTGACATCGGCTCGCCATCTTCCGTGAAACCCTCGACGTGTCTTTACTGTCACTTTGAATGCTGAGCTTATATTTTTGGTTGCGGACTTATGGCCTTGAGCTCATTCTCTGAGGGATTTTCGTTGAGGCCTTTGACAGTTCATAATATAAGCGCGACTTTTCTTCTTATGCCGGTAACAATCTTGCTGAACGATGTCTATGGATATCTATTATATCATAGACGCAGAATAGATATGGTTCCCATTCATGTCTACTCGATGTACAATCAGGATTGGTACGGTTGTCGTCCTCTTGTCACAAAACATGGTCTTGGAATCTAAGTAATAGCTTGCGGTGAGCCGACTGAATCTAAACCCGGCGGGTTGGAGCTTTTTGGAGCAATGCACCGGTGAACCGAGTCTTTAAAGAGGAGGGTTAGAGCGGCTGAAAAGAGACTTTGGTCGTCTTGGATACTGTAACTCATTTTGCGATGGGGATTATCTCAACAGCTAAAACTTTCACTGTGCCAGCGGACGTGCGGCTGTGTCGGTCGCACAAGTGCATCTCGGCTGCGCGACCATGCTCCCACGGCTGTGCCGACGACTGCGCTATGACGGCACTTTCCACGAGCTGACATACCCAGAATATAATGCAGACTTATCAAATATTCTTTTAGAGGCTCAATCTCTGTGATCTACTTTCCTGCGGCTGACACCACAGCGCAGCCCCTCGGTCATCCAACTTCGATTTCCGAGACATTCGATGAGTATCAACTATCACGAGGAACAATCGCAGCCCATTACGAGACCCATTTTTGGGCTGATTTGTTGGGAGGGATCATCGAAAAGCCAAAAGCGGATATCATTCACGGCATTGTCGCAGTAATCCCGCGAGACTATGTATGGCATACTTGATGCCAATTACATCATTCGACTGTCGATTTGGTCTGTTTTCCTCCTCCGTCTTCCGCTTTGTTCAGATCTTGGACAGCTTAATAAGTGCATTGCATCAAAAAATCCTCTTTCCCTTGTTATGAGTTACTTATGCTCTTAAGTCCCAGCCAGTTTGACAGTTGACTACCTTGCACCTGAATAAATTAGTTGGTGCGAGATTATTGTGAAGGGCGATCTATTGTTCTGAGATTCAAATGCTGTGGTCTCGTACATGCCGCCGCAGGACTCAAGCGCAGTTGTTTAAAGTATTCCATGACATGAGAAAAGATTCGAGCCCCTGCTGTCAGTCTTTGATTCCCCGCCGAGGCCATCGGACTCAGCTCTGCTATAAAGATCAACTCGTTTCATTCAGAACAGCATCTTCAGAAAATGAAAGTCCTCATTTCATTCATAGCTCTCGCCATTACTGGTGCAAGGGCACAAGATTCCGCTCACCCGTGGATTGCTCCAAAGTCTACAGACTTGCGTAGTCCTTGCCCAGCCTTGAACACGTACAACTTCCTCCAAAGCAATATCTAAGCCAGTGCTGAAATTGTTTGACAGCCTAGCAAATCATGGTTTCTTGCCCAGAGATGGTAGAGGTCTGACACAGGATGCAGTCATTAAAGCTTCCGGAGGTATGTACCATTAACTCTTCAGGATACATGATCCAACTGACTGGCTATCACAGACGGTTTCAATGTTGCACCTGAGCTTCTCTTTTTGGCGGCCAGACTCGGTTTGTCTACAAGTACCGATCTTAACACCTTCACACTGGATGATATCAAACTGTACGAAGCATCTCTAGTCCCTTGAGTCTGTGTTGATGCACTTGATAGTTACAACAGCATCGAGCATGATGCTTCTCTTTCTCGTGGTGATTTTGCTCTCGGGGATAATCTCCATTTCAATGAGACTATCTATCAGACACTGGCAAACTCGAATCCCGGTGTCGACTTTTTCAATGCCACTTCAGCTGGCCAAGTTCAAAAGCAACGACTCACGGAGTCTCAAGCCACCAACCCGAAGCTCATTAACACCTCCAAGGAATTCGGAATCAGGACTGGGGTGAGACATAGGACCAACTATTTGAATTCAATATGACTAATGTTGAGAAGCAATCCGCATTGTATCTTTCCATCATGGGCGACCCGATAACTGGTGTGGCACCAAAAGAGTTAGTAAGGTATCGCAAATCCGAAGAATTACATTCTGACATCCAGACAGATTTGTTAACATTTTCTTCCGGGAGGAGCGTATGCCCATCGAAGAAGGCTGGAAGCGCCCCAATGTCACCATCAATGATGACACTATCGGCCCCATCAGCCTTGTCATTGGGCAGGCATCAGAGTGGAGTCCCAATCCCACTCAGACTCCGTCTCTTTCTTTGGTGGGCAATGCCCAGGGTGATGTAACGACATTTTGATTGGCTTTTCTTACTATTTGGCGAGAAGCTTGCATCTTCGTATTCTGATTCAATGATGGATTCATAACCATTTCCATGAAATATCTGATTCATTGAGAGAGTCCGCATAACCCGCAAATCTTGGGATGCAACCGCGTCATCGATGCTGACTTATGGGGAAATAGCGGGGTCCTACGCCAGCCTACGCCATGTGAGGCCGTCTATTCTTCTTTAGGACATTCCCGCCCTGACTGTTTGAGCTTCTGCTCTGAGCGCATCCCCGCATCCTTAGAGATAATTATTCCAAGGATGTCAGACATCAGCTTGCTTTAGCTAGGTCTCCTTACCCCCCAAATCACCTAATAAACCTGCGGTAAGATCACGGGTTATCTCTCTTTATGTGTAGCATGAGAGTTTTCAGCAATATTCTGTTGCTACCTTTTGCATCAAAACATGCAATAAGATTATACTGCTATCTTCTGACATGTGTATCATGGGAGTTTTCACCAATATCGAAATGTGCAATAAGATTATACTGTTATCTCCTGACATGTGTCTCTTTGTCTCACTGACATGCTTGCTCATCCCTTGCTTTTCAGCCAAAGGCTTCTTATGTGATACCAGCTGTCCAATAGCTTTCATTCCAGAATTGTATCTACTTCTCGTGTCAGCAAATTGTCAGGTTTCAACTTTGTTTGGATTCAGGTGTGGAACACTCAACTGACTCGCGAAAAGAAGACATTGTTTTATAGCAGGATATAGGGTACCTGCTAATAGGTTTTCACAGTGAAGAAATAGTTACACTTTCTTAAGGCGTTGTCTGAGTGGCTGGACAACTGTTTCGCATCTAAGGCATGTCTGCGTGTCTCGTTCATAATTGCCATTTTTTTTGGAAGGTGGTTTGATTTCTAATGGTGGTCTATCCCATTGAGATATCTCCACAAACGAGATGTGCAGTGGAAAAGCAGATGCCAGCCACAATTGACTCACCCAGGATTTGAGCCCAGTACCTATCCTCGGTTAGCGCTACTGGTCCCAGTGAATCACACAAGGGACTGCTATGAACTAATTGCGTCATTGGACCATCCATGTGTGAGCTTAACTTGAGGATGACTGAATTCTCAGAACTTTATCTAGGTAATAGAAGAAGAAAAACAAACGGTTACAGTATGTGGAACACAAATGCCATAGCCAGGAATCAAACCTTCTGTCTCCCGTTGGTACTCGCAGACAGGACTTTGAGTACTGAGGCACTACAGCATTCCAAGCTTCCTGTTTTTGTACTTATCTGACATGGCCTTGTTCTTCTGTTCATAAGTCACTTTCCAATGACAAAGCTTGCCAAACATCTAGTCTTTTGTGATGCCTCTGAAGTATCTTGACTGGAATGGTGCTTGTCGGAGCCCATTGATCCTGAACCAAATTGTGGTCATGGAATTCCCACATTATCCAGTGGCAAGGGCAGGAAAAAGTGACCTTCTAGACTGTTGGGCAGCGTAAACACTTGTCTTGACTAAAACTAGATTGTTACCAGTCCATATCTCGCAATTCCCTCCCGATGAAGCTCCCTATAACCAATAAGGGGAGGGAGGGGAGGAGGAGGATTTTGATATCTCCCAGTAGGAATTCTTCTATCTTCGACGATTTCGAGCTATGCCCGACGTCGCCTGGGGCGGGAGTCGCACGTTGGGAGTGCCTAATTCGGACGAGAGGCGGCTTTGACCGCAAGTGTTGTGCATGTTGAGCAGGTACCGGATGGGTGTTGCCCGCCGCGCCTACTAACACTCATCCACTCCCAGGCCAACCAACTGAACCCAACACCTACAAGATGATCACCGTGTTCATTGAAACAGCACCGGTATTGGAGTTCTTGGCAGTTTGGATTCTTCTCGGATTCTTTTTGCTCGGACGCGGCTTTCTCTTGTGCCCTCAAACGGTTCCAGCGCTATTCTGAAGCACAGGAAGTATCATGATTCAAGCTAGATTCTATGATCCTCAAACAATAGCAACGTTCTTGATAAATAACCATTGCGTTTCACTGCCACCTAGTCCAACCCTGACAGGGTTTGATTGGGTCTGACTAAGTGTGACTAGGTCAGATTGGTTACCTATTCACACCTAGTCTTGCTGCACCTTGAGTAGTACAGTAGCTGGAAAGAGCATACTCTGTACTTACGCCACATTGAACTTGTTAGACAGTAAGTATTCATGGATGGCTAAGACCACTGAACCAAGGAATTCCAGATCTGAAGATGTTTAAATATCCTTGAGCAATGATTAATGAACTATTAGGTCGCATAAATGACCTGACTCCCCACAATATTAATCCAAGTTGGCCCTGTGCGCCACAATCAAAGTAACTGAATTATTCGTGATTCAGAGGAATTGGAAGCATCAGTGGTTGTTGAAGTTCAAGATCTCATTCTCAATGTGTCCTTGACACATCTGCCTGAAGTAATGCCCATGAGCCAGGGATGCAAGAAACATTACTGCTGTCTGACAGATTCTAGCTGTGATCTGCATCATGTTTGATCGTCTATGCTTACCTTCAGGGATCAGTGTTATCATCTCAGAATGATTTTATATCCTCTCCCAATCATAACAGCTGCTGGGATGAGCTACCACTCTGATATTCAGTAGAGAAATTGACCCGCCGGCCGACCGCCGGAAGTCTATGTCGGCTCAGGTAAGTCAGTATTTGCATCTAAAATTACAATAACCTTCTATATCGTATATTGCAGAGTTTATCTCAATTGTCTCCGCTATATGCTGTCTGTATGTGCTGTGAATTCTCGGGGGCCGGCTTGGCTCATTGACTGTTTGCTCTTATCACTGCAAGGCTGGCAGTTTGAAATATGAGTGATGCAGTGACCATGATATGTTCCCGATTCTGTTCTTGACACTGCCGAAAGATAATGCTGGGTCCAGTGAAGGCAGCGGACAATCTCCTGATCCAACTAAATCCAATTGGGACCAATGCAACATGTATTCCAACCGCCGCGCCGATTAGACATGTTATGTACAATAAAATGGTCTACGGGGTCTATTTCATTGGATCATTTGTGGACAGCTTTGCTTGGGCGGTGGTCCTCGTTCCCGAATTTGCGCGCTTTTTTGCACAGAGGAGACTAGATAATCTATGTTCTTCTGTTCTTTCTGATGCATTTATTCAATACTAGCACTAGAATACTTCCTGTGACAACGGAGAGCAGCCTGGGAGACAGATCACGTGAAAGTCCCCTATGGGCTCTATGATGGCCCTGTACCAAAAATTGCTCTTGCCCAACAAACGAGCCCACAAGTGGGTCTTGTAATTCTGTGCAACATCGTGGCGAGATGTGCAAAGTCCACTTTGGCTCTCGTCGGGATCAGGAAGTCGGAAGGATCCGGAGGGTCGAAGCGCCCATAAGTGATGGGATCAATTTGTGGAGCGCTTGAGCACTTGCTAGGTAGAGACGACTTTTTTTTCCTGTGCCCTTTTCCTCTAGGACTGGGCCATACCTGCAGTCGGAATGAAGCAAACAAGGATAGAAATGTCTCACAAGAGATATTTACACTTATGACAGTGTATTTATAGGCCAGCGTCGGTACAAGGATAGAGATGTTTGTTGTCCAGCATATTTATGGCCACAGGCTCTTTTTCCTTGTTGAAAAAGTGCTGGTATACTGTTTGGACCATACACTTCTCTGGATTCATGATCTGATCAAGAATTCAAGCGGCTAAAATATTTAGACACCTGCACAGGGGTACTGGGTGCAGTACACACATCTTGCTGAGTCGTGCCCTCAGTCGAATCCAGTTTTGTCGATCTGGGCTGGATATGGGAGAGCGAATCTAGCATTATCCGGGACTCCTCCTATTCCGTATTTCAAGGCACCGATTCTTTCGGCCCGGTTGGATTACTTTGAGGCCTTACAATTTGGAGTCTCTGAACTTTAGGGGACCAAAATAAGCTTTCATGTTCGATGTGTTTCTCGGGTCTGATTCTCTCGGTGCTCGCCAAGAGAACAATGCAGGCGTGTTTCACAGAAGTATTTCATTGTTATTTGCATTATGGGAGTTAAGTACTGAATATAGACATGATCAGAAGTTAAGAAATTAGCTGCACAGAGGCAATATATGGTTAAGAGGCGGTTGAAATAGTTCTATTGTGATCTCAAGCCCATCAAATCTGATTCAAGTAGGTGAATAGTACTTTCTGATATGACCAGAT
Organism: Mycena floridula; assembly: GCA_029320655.1. Classification (NCBI taxonomy): domain Eukaryota; kingdom Fungi; phylum Basidiomycota; class Agaricomycetes; order Agaricales; family Mycenaceae; genus Mycena; species Mycena floridula. Next base: position 946,981 of record JARIHS010000027.1, read on the forward strand.
CACCTTCTCACATTTGGGTACAACATAATCTCAAGAAAAAGTCGGTGTTCATCTTGTGACACCCGTCTCCCGTCAAACGACCATTTTTCGACAGGTCTCGTCCCGTTTGAAATTTTTGGAAACCCGCCGACAGACGGGGTCTTGGTGACTTGTACCCATTCTTACCCGTCCACGGAACAGTGCGCAGTCCCACCTGGTACAAAAAATTTGACAAAGACAGTGTTATTTTGTGTTTTCCGTGTGTGACTACAAGAAGCTGTCACAAACAAAGCAGCTAATGGGATTACATCTAGAGATTCTCCTTTTGCTCCTCTGGCACTCTCACAGGCACATACTATATGCAGACTGAACGAAACAGCGAGTGAATGCGGTCAACGGCTATTGCCGCGTTGGTGAGAAAATCAGTCAGGTGACTATCCCCTTTGGGGACTTTGATGGCAGTGTCCAGAATTTTGTTCCATTGTCCCGCTAAAACGATGTTTTGCTAAATTCAGTATAAAACGGATGCACGAGTAATTCGAGGGACTCTGAGCTCAAGACAAGAGGCTGTGCCGGGGCGGGCTTCGAGAAGCATACAGTAGGGCTCGGAATTTAATATCAGTCAGCCCAAGTGAAATTCGGGGCATGACCGAGTGCAGGCTGTGCAAGAAGCAGTTGCTGCAAGATCCGAGAACCAATCACACAGTTTGGAAAGGATCGGCGATCAAAGGAAGCATTCTCCAGTTCCGGGGAAGACCTGTGCTTTAGTCAAGAAAATTGAGCAAACAGAGAATGCAGGCGGACTCGGGAAAATCAATCAGTCAGCCCGAATGAGATTTGGAGCATGCCCGACCATAGGCAGTGCGAGAAGCTGTCGCTGCAAGATCCGAGAACCAATCGGGTATCTCGGATGGGATCGACGATCAGAAGAAGCACGTCACGCTCCAAGGAAGATCGTCGTCCTCCAATCACACAGCAAGGAAGCAGCGCGGTGACCGAGAGGATGACTGAGCATTACCGAACAGGATGACTGAGCAAAGGGCTTGGAAGCGCACAGCAATGCGCAGCATAGGTAGACCAATAATATTGTGGGAGATAGACCCCCACAAAGTGTATTTAAGAGACTACAAACCTCACTAGAAATCAATCACTCTCTTACCTGCATTTGCTTGACCGAAACCGAGTAGGTCGCAAGGACTGAAATTGTGTAGGTCAAAAAACCAAAAGCAATAGGACTCAAGTGAGAGGATCTTTGCTGATTTGTTTGTTAGGTATTCGACATCCACCGAGTATACAGTATCAGGAGCCCGAGTCTCCTTCGACGACGACGACGACGACAGTATCAAGCCAGTTTGTGCGACAGTTTTCTCCGACAGGTTATCCGTGTATTGACAAGCCTCTTCAGATAAGAGCAACCGACGTATCGCTTTCCTTGAGTACTCTTCGTATAAGGGTACCCAATTGTGTTTCGTGAAAGGCTCTTCCGATAAGAGTCTACATGTGCCTCAAGCTATCATTCCAACAAGTTTTCCCTCAAGACCAACCTCAACCTTTTATTCCAATTTCTCTTTTGCGTGAACCCTTCTCTACTTTGTTTGCTGTCAACCGATGACTCAAGCAAAGGTTTTCCTTGTTACATTCAACTTAGCTATCAATCAACTTCAACCTATTTGTGTCTGGAATTTACTGATTCTAACAGAGTCTCGAGTGTCTTTGGACCAGCCTCACCGACTCGCACATACATCAAGTCAATTTGATTTTGGTGTATTACTATCACGACTCCTCTGTGTTACGTTTCAAACAAATACTCAGAGGCTCGACATTTTATTGGAGCCCACCGCGAGGGAGGTGTAATAGATTCTAATCGAACCTATCATCTTCCAGATTTATTCAACCACTATCAACATATCAACGTGCATACAGCACAAAGTAACATCATATCCGCAGGCACCTGAATGCCTGACAAGTCATCAACTTCAAGTCAAACAGTTTCTTTTCGAGTTCTCACTCCATTCGAGTCTGCATACAAACCCACCGCAGATAACCCTCTTAATCTTCAACCAAAGACTATCGAGCCATTAGGTCTGTCACCAGAACAGACATCGGACGAATCTTATTCTGAAATAACATCATCAAACACTTCTGATAACTCCCAACCACATTCACAAAGACAATCAATGTCTAACAACGAACAAGGGGCCCAACCGGTACCGGTTAGAGGCCAAAGAACTGGTACGTTTACTCCTCAGCCTTACTACAGAGGATTTGGATTTGAACGTTCAGCAGAAATGATGCCGCTCCCAGGATCTAAAGGTGCTCCCCGACGATTCAAGGGAGAATATGATTATATTCGAAGGTTCCTCAAGCTTTTCAATCAGCTCTGCACTGCATACAATGTGGTGACCAACAATGACAAGTGTGAAAAAATCATTGATTATGTCGGACGAGCTGAAGAAAAGTACATTGAGTCGAACATCCATTACCGCACTAGAAATCGGGCAGAGATCGAGGAGGATTTGCTTCATGCATAGGATGCCGAGTGTCAAGACACTCAATATTCTATCAAGGACCTTAAACAGCTGACAGAGAAGTGGCATCGTAGGCCAATGAAGAATTTGGAGACTTGGAAGTTGTACCATCGCGAATATTCCACCATTGCTGGATGGCTTCTTGCCAAGGATCTTATTACCGAACATCAGCGTGATGCATATTTCTTTGCTGGAATCGAGCCAGTTAAAGGAAAAGAGCTTGCTGACCGATACCTTACACAAGTCCCTGGATCCAAACTCTCGGACCCAATCCCCATTACTCAGCTTGACAATATGATTGAGAGCTCCTTTGTGTGACATCCATTTATGGACGAGGTTCTTTTCAATGAGCCACACAAGAGAAGGGAGAGATCCCGTAGGGAGTCCAGATACTCAGATGACAGCTATGACCGTTGTGACGACTCTGATCTTGACCAGGATGATTCTGAAGATGAGGGCAACTGGGCAGACAGAGAGTATGAGCGTCTGAATAACAAGACCAAGAAGTCATCTCGAAGAAGTCGTGAAGATTCAGAAGACGAGTATGACTCAGACCGTGACTATGAACATCACAATAGCCGCAGTAAACGAACTGCCAGAAAGAGACACAGCCGAGAGTGTCGAGATGATGACAGAGAAAGGGGAAGAGATCGAGACAGAGATCACGGACGACGAAAGAAGACTCAAGACAAGCAGCTTGAGGATCTGACTCTTGATGAACTGGAGCAGTTCATCAACTGAAAGAAAGGTGAGGCCACTAGGAATCAGATCCTGGAGATGGCTGAAGAACCCCAGAATAAAGGGCCAGGCCCTAGCGAAGCCACTAAGGAGGATGAACTTATTCATATTGTGGATAGGTTGGGCAGAATGTCAATCCATGATCCAGAGTATGCAACGTTGTACCTGAGAGCCACCACACGTAACCCGCTAGTCGCAAAAGTTGTCCAAGAGCCCATGTGACCCAATATGTTCCCTGAACAAATTATTCAGCCATGAGGAAATACATATATGACATCAGGACCGCTTCCGGCCCCTGTAAATACTCAGGCTATGCAGCAACCACCAGCTGAAGTTCCTTCTGCAGCAACAGGTGTGAACAAAATTCCACTAGGAGGAACTGACAATTTTAATGCACTCCAACAAGGTCAACACTATAGCGGGTATCCAAGGCCCCGAACTTGCTTTGGATGCGGACTTGAGAATCATACAGTCCGACTTTGCCCTCGAATAAATGACCTCATCAACGAAGGACATGTTACCAGAGACCAGGTAGGTCAATTGCGATATCCCAATGGCGCTCTAGTCCCCAGTGTTGAAGGGCGGACCTATGCGGAAACAATTGTACATAAGGTTAACGCTTCACAGGTTAATTTTGTTGCCGAAGTTGATGAATATGACACCCCTGAGTGGGTAAATGACGATGGAACCATGCATGTTTTTGAGGCTACAAAGTCCTCAGGGAACAATCGTGAGGCCAGAAATCAAGCAACTAGTCGGCCTCTACAAGCGCCAAATACTAGTACAACAGCCAGGGCCCAAGAATTGCGAAATGATGGACAGCAAGGAAGACCAGCAGGAATTCTTCCAAACCCGGTAAGGGAAGCAAAGGCTCCAGAGAAAACTAGAGCTGACCTTGTGCCGCAAAAGCCTGGATTAGCACCACAAGATAATGCGATGAATCAGAAAGCAGCATATCACAAAGAGAATCCTAGACCAGTACCTCGGACAGGGCTACAGACTCGTGCTTTACAGCCAAAATTGATCCCCGAGGAAAGGACCGCGGGTCAGACTGAAAAACGCGCTGAGTCTAGACGCGAGCCTGAAATTGTCCCAGAACCAATTCCCATTGACATCCGAAAGCCTAGGTTTGTCCCTGACCATGACACAGTAATGAAGGATATCAACAATGCTCAAGCCACATCCAATGAGGGACAAAGAGTCAAGCGGAATCCACAACAAAGTGAAATCCAGAAACTTGTTGACCTTCGCAGTGTAACCCAGAAAGTTCTCCATACTCCAGTAACACTTAGTATGGGAGAGTATCTGGGAACCTCAAAAGAGGCAGCCGATGAGATCATCAAGATGTTGAAATTCAAGAACAACAAACCTCTCACTGACAATGATGTGGCAATGATTGATGCTATTCAAGATGGATGGGTCAAAGAGGATGAATATGATGGAGACAGTGAAACATCAGAAGAGCCAGAATGCTTGGTTGCAGGTATGTCTGGACAATCCGGTGATTTCATTGATTACAGCAGAACCATTTCAGCTGGGAGGGATCGTGCAATGTTGATCACAGTCAAGTTTGAATGTGACGGCAACCCCATCACTGCCATCATTGACAGCGGATCACAGCTGAATATTATTCGAGAGGATGTATACAAAGCCACAGTCCCTTATCCAAGCATTCCCAATTGCGTAGTTCGGATGAAGGACGCCAATGGCCGTGATGGCTTGCTTCAAGGATTAACCAAGTGAGTCAAACTAGACATAGGTGATGTCAGAACACAGGCAAATCTGTTCATTGGGCCAGCAACTTTGCCATATGAATGTTTGCTTGGACGCCCCTGGCAAATAGACAACCTTGTATCAATTGATGAGTGAGGTGATGGAACATACCTGGTTTTCCGAGTCCCAGGGCAAGGAAAATGGGAGTTGATGGTACCACAAGAACAAAGCAATTATCCAGTAACCGTGGGTGCAGTCCTAGATTTGGGAAATGTCAACACTAACAAAGATCTGGATGATGAACAGCTTGAAATTCTTCACGAGTATGCAAGTCATAAAGATCCCCGCCACTTCTTTCAGGAATGTCTCAGACAATGCAATACCAAACAACATCAAACTCTTCACTGCTATTATTTTGATGTTGAAGACAAGACATCTACTTCAGGCATTGAAGAAGTGGGCGAAGAACAGAATGAGTGTTACTCAGTCCAAGCTCAAACGATAAGCTTAGATCAAGTAGCAGAACAACAACAACAGAAGAAACACCAAGATTCCAGCCTAGATCATAGTAAGACAACCAATATCGAGTTTGAACAAGAAGAATTTGACAATGATGCAGAAATCAAGTTTCTGATTGTCAGGATTGGAGACCTTGATACAATGGTCCAGCTCGACATCCTGCAAGTCAAAAACACAATGGGAATCAAGGCTTTGCAGTACCTGGACCCAGCTGCATGGGAACAGCAAGAATGGTCACCTGGCGATAGGTATAGGGGACATACCGTGCGCCACCAATATGCAGAGACTAGGGAGGAATTCATTATAGTTGAAAAGCCAGCTCATGGTGTCACACTGGGCAGAGACTGGTTTGAACGAATTTATCTTCCAGTCCAGGGAGGGGCCCCCACATTCCAGGAATATTTGACAGGGAGAACTCGACATGGGCGAGATTCACCTGGGGACAGGCATGTACAGAATATATGGTGAATCGATGCTGTGCAACAAGCTGCAGAGCAAAGGTGGAATGTCGGGTTCACTAAAGTCAAGACACAAATGTCTAGGACATTTCACTGTGGCACTTGCAAGTGTTGGAACCCAAAGCATAGCCAAATCAAGTGTTGGGTAGCTCGTACTATGGAAGAGGAGCCATTCGCCGACCCACAGCTCTTACGATTCCATAATGTCGATGAAGCAACAGCAATAGAACATCGAGAGCGACTCGAAGATCATATCTGAGTAACTTTCGAAGCCGACACTGTCAATGCAATAGCAGATCCGACTATCATTAATAACCTGGTCTCAAGAAATTTCTTGGCATCAGTTTCAGACTTGCCTTGGGATCTTGATCGACTGGAACCCATGTGTAGGATAGGAGGAATTCGCATCGGATGTGAAGGATGGTTCAGGACTGAATTCTTCGAAGTCACAAGCGGATCCCCATATACACTGGTGCTCGGTCGTGAGTGGATCCAGAGGAATGCAGATTTGCTTCCTCTAGCAAGGCAGCGCTATGAAACTCTTGTTCAAGAAAATGCTTGGGCCAAGACAGTCGATGAGGAAATAGTTATGCGAGAAGCAACTCCACCAGATGAACTTAGTAAACTCTGGAATAGCACTATCAATGACAGCAGCCTGGACAACTATTGGAATGAATGGATCCAGCATAATCCTGACCAACACGAGCAACTTCCAGTGGAGGAAGCTCAGGTCATGTCAGTATTTGTGACACCAGAAGACAATATAATGCCGAATGGAGTTGTCTCCCAGTCTATAGTAAATCCGGCAAATGATAATACTGAACACAGCACTATTGAAAATCCAGACACCGAAGTTGAGAAAAGGGAAGAAGCATGGAAACAAGCTGAGGAAGCTCACATCACCAATGAGATCAACGCAAGGATAGCATACTCCCAGGGTAATGGGATTGTCATCCGCCGAAGGGATTCCACCATTTGGATGCCTCTGAGAGATAGACTCATTCCAGTGGGTCCACTCAGGAAGAAAGCACGATATTCAAGTGAAGAGCTTGATGATGGAATTCCTCTTGACCTCGAGGGAGCGGAACTGATTGACTATCTTGGACAAGAAGTCAAGGAAAAAGAGATACTCCCTCTGGATGACTCCCGCATAGCGCAGTATCAACAAGGATGGAAAAGAGTTCCTATTCTTTGCTATGGGCAAGTCTGGAATGCTAGAGTAATCCCCGGACGTCGATACAACACTATTTCAAAGGAGCTCATTGAGAAACTCCCCAGATTGCGCCGTGTACTCGGAAATCCAGAACTAGCAGGTGGAGACTATTTCTATCCAATCACAGTTGATTGCAATGGTATAGAACTGCCCTTGCTGTTCTTGGTCTCTGCTGGATTACCGCACAATATCTGTTTGGGTAGAGAAGCAATCAGTGAATTCTTGCTGAGTCGCGGAAACACCAAAATTGAAGGGTGACATCAAGACAATTGGGAAGGAATGGAGGACATCTCCAATGAGAGGAATTGCAGATTAATTGGGCAGGAATAAAAACTACCGGAACTATCAACATTGATCGAGACTCATGTGCAGTCAGCCATGAACAGATTCAGGCATACCTCACAAAAGAAAGGAGGAACTGGGAGGAAGGTTTTCAGAAAAGGTTCCCTGATGTCAAAGTAATTTACCAGGACTTCAAAGTTTTTGTAGACTTTGAGGCAAAGCTTGGACTTAACCCTCCAATCCAACTTGGACGGAACTGGATCCGTGCCTTCCTACAGCACCAATTTCTCCGCAGAAATGCCGAACAGCGTGCTTCAAACATTGCTCCTTCACAAGTCCTGATGGCAACAGTGCTCGAAGAAGCTGAGTCTGAAGCCATGTCATTCCATACTGCACCAGAACTGGATCTGCCTGCAGCTACTCCTGAAACCAGCACTTGGTCAGACAAGGAATATGAGACACACTCTCAGGAAGTCTATGCTATCCAAATTGCAGCAGAGCAATCAGAGCAAGAGAGAAAGGATGTTGCAACATTCATCCAGCTTGCACTGCCATTCATAGGTCTGACCTATTATATTGAGACCACTTGGAAATTGCAGAAAGGAACCTCTGATCTTCAAGTTTGGGTGGATGCAGACTGCCAAGCAATAGATGTGGTTGAGATCCCCCATGAGCAGAGTGTTGAGACAAGGGCTACAGCATCACAAAAGTTCTATCAGGAAAGTGAATTCTATCACATTCTGAAACTTGCCTGGCAGAAAGCTGGACGACAGCTAGGGCTCTTGTATCACAGTGAAAGTATTGGACTTACTCAGGTCAAGATGAGACGATGGTTGATCAAGGTTAAAGACACAGTCCAAGATCAGCCTGGAGCTGTGCAAGATCAACCAGCTCCCGGACCAGATGATACTCCAGAAGAACTCAGCAATCAAGGAAGTGAAACACATGATAAACTTTCTGAGGACTCAAACTTCATCAAACCATCATCTGAGGAACTGGAGGATTATTGGAGACTTGAGGGCCAATACCACAAGGAAGATAGCCTGCACTCTTTGATTCAGATTGGGAGCCTTTTAGAGAATGAATGGGTGAAACAGGCCCACTTCACATCAATAGGGGTCTGGATTGATAGGGAAAAGAGAGAGTTGCATGCTGTGGAATTTCCATTGATGCAGAACTTGAAGGAGTTGGACCCACCACAGCCCTTGAATTCCCAGGACAAAATTCAACAGACCATTATGCACACCTGGAAGACAGTTGGGAGATCCCTTGTAAAGGACTTTCAACTTGTCGAGCAACTTGACAAGGATTATGGAATTCTGAACCATTGGATTGTTAGGGACATAGAAGCTGAGTACATTCATCAAAGGCCATGTTCAGTGATGTTCATACAGGCTGATGACTCTGATAGCCCTGTTGATGAAACAACAATCGACGACTCCAGTGATGAAGGATCCCAGATGACATGGGAAAGGGAATTGATGCGCAATATCAACACCACATTAAAGGCAATGGGGACTGATTACTACAGTGAGGCGAGTGAGGAAGAACGCAATGCTCCCGGTCCCTCAAATGCTGCCATAACTGTTGAAGATGCTCTGTTAATACCAAAACAGGCTCCTGCAGAAACAGTCAGAGTACCAGAATTGATAGACCTTGACCCAGAAACTCATGTTCAAAAGCTGAGATGGGTAGCCAAGCAGTTTGGGTCAATTTGGAACTCACAAAACTCCTTCAACAAGGTAGAAATCCGAGTCCATGACAACCCACCAAATATTGAGGTCAAATGGCCATACTCTAATCCGGAAAAATATCGGGACTACCAATATCTTATGGATGCTGAAAAGCTGCTCCAGAGCCTGGTTGCTCAATCCTTCAGTTTTATCTCACCAATAAAAATTGACCAGCGAGAAACCTGGACCATTGAGGCAGGGAGAATACAGCTTGAGCAATACTGGGAGGAAAGACGAACAAGGGAGAATCAAGGGCTAGACCTAGTCGACCAACAACAGATCCCAGAAGGAGAACAAGACAATCCTGAAACTCGTATTGAACACCTGGCCTGGCGACTAAAAGAGCTGGCCCGAGCAATTACCAAGAGTTGGAATACTCAGGTTGATGCTACCCCAATAGTTCTGCGAGCCACCAAGGATTGGTCACAGATGATGATTGAATGGGATATTGAATGCAACAGGCCTAAGATACTAGCTCCATTGATCTCACCATGAGATTGCAGGAGATTTGGTGCGCTCATCTTCCGACTCAACCGTGAGATAATCGGCATGGAACGAGCCCGGTATATCAAGTTTGAAAATTGTCAGTGGGATCCAAATGTGGAATGGTGGCACTGGCGGGTCAATAAGGAAAAGGTTTTAGCTGAGGAAAAGGATCGGTCAACAGATCTAGCGAGTTGGCTCAACCGACCAAGTTCATTCACCAGTGCACAATTCTATGAAGAAAAGGGACCCTATAGGTCACTTATCAACAAACTTGATGATATCCGAGCCAAGTTCACTCATATCTGGAATTCCAAGCCACGCCAAAGTACCGTCAATGTCAAAGTGGATTTGGAACATGGCCGAGTTGATTTTGTCCAAGATACCGACATCATACTGGGCAACGAAACTACTCGGGGGATTTCAGCAATGAAGGAGATGGATGAGGTCATTTTTGAAGCAGCAGAGGCTGTATTCAGAAAAGATGCAGGAAAGGTAGGAACCCGAAAAAGGAAACTAACTCACATCGCAGGATTTCATTGGTACCCAAGTGCTTGGGCTATCAAAATCAAGGATGATGGGACTCGAAAGATACGGAACTCAGTTAAGAATGAGCTTGAAAGGGCAGCTCGAGTCAAGAGTTCATTCAAAGCACAAGTCCTGAGGCAAATGGGCTTTGCCAGCAAGAAAAATAGGAGGGGAACAGAGAAACCTATACAAGAAAAAGATCTACCAGATGAAGATGGTATAAGGGTGTTCTCGGTCTCCTTGATGGATGACAGGGAACCAGGAACAGGAGAGTATGGGGAACTAGAATGGTTAATCAACAGGGGTGGACGACCCCAACCAATTCCAGTTCCAGCAAACATACCCGAAAATTGGTCCCTTGATCGCCAAGATCCTGACACTGGTGAAGATAACATTGAACAAGGACCAGTTGAGGAGATACCACACCCCGATGATACAGCTGATCGCATTTGGGGAATGGACTGGGCTGATGGATGGAACGAGGGAATGCAGGGAATGTCTCCTGAAGAGTTTGAAGTTTTGCGGGAGCGCAAGACACGACTTCTTAAAATGGCAACAGCTACTCATGAACTTTGGGGCAACAAGCCACGATCCCGACCTATTGCAGTAAAATCTATGAGAGATGGTACAATGATCTCAGTCGAATGGGGGAAGGCATGGAGAAGACCATACCTTGGTGAAGAACCAGAGATAAGAAAAGAGTTGCGAGAAGTTATGGAGAGAGCAAGAGATGAAGCCTTTGAAGGAATGTCACCCGGAGTACTCGAACAAGAGTATTGTGCATGGAGCTCTAGCGATGAGTTCTGGAACTGGGGACTGCGAGGTTATGCACAGCCTAGGAACATCAGCTTTGCAGAAAACCAAACAAGGGAAAAGGTGGCTTCACATTCCATTAATTTACAGGAGCGCCGCATTCAGGCTCGTCTTTACCTGAGCAGATCAAGATATCATGCAAAGCCAGGAGATGACCTTGAGCCACAAATTGCAAAAGAAGTGCAGGACCACATGGAGGACTTGGCTGCTGAAATTCGGCGACTTTGGGATGCCCAATGGGAGGATCAGCTTCTCAGAGTCTGGGTAACCGATGACCGAACTCGCCTGGATGTTGTTGCAGAAATCAAACGACCAACAGATGAAGATGCTGTCGAGAATACAAATATTAAAGTTAAAGATATTATTCTCGCTGCAACCAAGGCCATTCTTGGTGAAAACACTATGGCAACGGTGTCCATGTCCCTTGACACTACAAGGGAGAATGTGATGTTTCAATGGCAGCCACTTCCCGTAATCCAGCAGACCACAGACCCTAAAGAGCCTGCTGAACATTATAAAATTCGTCAATGGAAGCAGGAATCAAAAGGGAGAAGGTTTTACAGCTGGAAATCCATCAAAGAGAAGGTTCAACAACAGCTTCAAGGAAAGGTACTCACCAGTGAAAATATTCAGTCCCCAATAATCATCTGGGATGAGAGAGATTACCTTGGAATTCTAGAAGGAAAAAGAGTTTACCTTGTGCCCCATGGAAAATTTGATTTGACCATATCATCACTCGCAATAGAGGATATGCAAGACCATAGGAACCGGTACCTTGAAAAGGTGCAGGTCATGGTCGATGGTCAAACCATTTTCATGGACTTTGAAACAGCACCAATCACTGAATATCCTGGGGACTTTAAGACAATGGAAGGACGACCTTGGAATGGATATGACAGAAATACCCACGCTCTGGTCAAACGGGTCTGGTCTGACAAACTTCAAGAAATTTTGAATAGGCGTGTTGAGGTCAGGCTACATCAAGAAGCCAATCAGGGAGCCAGAGAAAAGCGAAAGAAGGAGAGAAGCATGTATGGGATATCAGAGCAAGCTAGAATCACAAGTGGGGGAGAAACTGAGGAGTCAAGCCTTCTCCCTCAGGTATTTGTCTCACAGCTCATTGGAGATTCTTGGGCAGAGGAATCCTGGGAGGAACTTAGGCGAGTCGGAAAGCGAGGCACAGAGAAACAGGATTCTGATACCTTGGGAGACCCTGTTTTCTATTGGGATAATCAGCAAAACTTCGGGATTTATGATGGGGACGAGGTTAGCCTATTGTCCCAGAGACCCTATGGAGTTTTTGTCCCAAAGACAGAACTTGATGTGTTGCGAGAACCAGGACTTACTCGCCTCAACAAGGTTCAAGTCAAAGTTGATGGAGTCACACTGTTCTTGGATTTTGCTGTTAAGCCGCCTTTTGGTCACAGACAGAACACTTGGATAGGCTGGATTTGGTCTGGTTATGGCCCCGAAATAAAGAAAGTGGTCCTTAGGATCTGGGCAAATAAACTTGCAGAAGTCAAGCGGTATCAGGCCGAGCAAGTTCAGGAAAAACTTATCACCATACGAGAACAGTGCCAAATGCTGGGAATAAAGCCCAGTGGACCGATGCCAGTTCGAGTCCCTCAACAAGTTTATACGACACTAATAGATGAAGATATATGGATTGAAGAAGATGCCACACAAGTACACGAGGAAACCGAAAGTGACTCAGATTCTGTTACCCCAACTACCACTCCCCAACATTTGTCTAACCAGACTCCAGGGAATCTGCGACAAGGTGAGCATAGACTGAAGAGACAAAGGGCTTATGCTGACCTTCGAGCAGAAATGGAACAAAGCTCTTTGGGAAAATGAAGAGCAGACGAGGACAGCAGAGGAACGTTTCTGCTAGAATCGTCCATCAGCAATGAGCCAGCTGACGAAGAAGATACTGACCTGGACAATGAAAAATTCGCGGCATATGTTGACATCACTATTTCGCGTAGCTCGAGACTCCTCGCATCGATTGACATGCAAAAGGAAGAAAATTTGATTTCCCGGAGTGCCACAAGATGGCTCCTAGACTTTGAGAAGGGAGAAGAGGACAGACTGTCAGAAGGATGTCAGTTTGACAAGGTCAAGGTTGAGTACAAGAAAAAGACTGCTTACCTTGCGATAAAACTGAGCTATGACCTGCCATATGATGTGGTAATCGGAAAGGACTGGAAAAAATTTGCAGAAGGAAGCATAGCGAGAAGAGAATTGCATGAGGAAACCGACTGGCTAAGCGGTGACCGTACCAGTCCGACCGCTGAAGGAAGGGTCAGTAGCACCAGAGTCACCATCTCCCCCGCTTCCCTCATCTGTCTGATGACCGTTTCCACTGTCGGTACCAGCAAGGAGGACAATGTCGACCCGGACGCACCGAGTAACGGCAAGGCCCGAATGAATCCAGATATCGTCGGAAAAGCCCCGCAAGCTGGTGAAAGTAATTGTCTCAAAGACAAAAATGATAGCGAAGCCTTCCTCAATGACACGGTGAGTCCAGATGCGACGGGCACCCGACATGGTGGAGAAGAAAATGAAGGGGCAATGTGGCAGGGAAAATATGCCTTAAAGGAAGGCTGGGACATCTGGCTAGAACGTCAATATCACCGAATCCGAGGAGAAGAAAAGCATCTTGGAATTTGGCTTGATAAAAACCAGCCAGAAATGGCATGGCTTCTGAAGAGAGAAAGATTCATCAGCACAAGCTCCGACAGACGAAAGGAAGTTGACTTACTACGATGGGCAGTCAACGACGTAAAACTTGGCTACGACATTCGGCTAAAGGTCGAGGCGTACCTGACCACTTTTTCGGACATGGCAGGGTCAATATTACAGCGAGTCTCCACACTGCAAGATAAATTGCTCGAAGGAGTCTATGCCGAGTCAGAGCTGATTCGAGGCCCATCGGAAAAATTTAGAATTTTTCGGCAAGCTGGTGAAAGCTCAGCATTCCAGGATGGCGACATGGCATCCAGAAATGGATATGTCAAAGGAGACCAAGTTGAGCAAGGGCCAGGGTCCAGGAATTCTCGAAAGGGCCATGTGTGAGAAAATTCCGAAGAAAATGACCTGCCCCAGGAAAATAGGTATGCTTCCGTGAAGAAAAGATGGGAATATAGAGCTTACCAAAGGACCAGGCATAACATATCCCAGCTACGAGAGATCCACCGCCGCCGAGACCTGTCTACGGCCAAGGGAGAAAAGGTCCCGAAATGGGTTAGCACAGACCCAGGAGATTCCGCAGCAAGCTTCGAGGACCCTGATGACAGGGCGGATCAAGACCTAAATGAAACAGGGTCCTTGTCAGATGTCATGAACAAAGACAAGCGGCGGAGCTCACCAGAACAAAATGAGATGAAGGAATGGACTGTCTGGACAGAGCCTGCACCAATGGCAGAAAGAGAGATACTGCGCTGCAACAAGTTATTAATGAGATATCAAGGACAATTGCAGACTTGCATAGATTATGCACGCCATCAGCTGTGGGAATTACAGGCTCCAGTACGACAAGAGATTCAGACATGGGCTGCTCAGGGATTCAGTGGCGAGAAGCAACAGGATAAATCACGAAGCTCACCAGGTGCGAGAAAATCTGTCTCACAGGTGCGAGAAAGACAGCTGAAGACAGACCAATCAGCAATGAATAGAGGCCGACCCCATGATACAGTGACTTACCAGCCAATGAGATGGAGCAACCTTGATAACTTTAGTAGAATGCAGTGGATCCTGCTCCAGCCATTGCCCGATATTGATGAAAGGGATCTTGAAATTGACCATATGATTGGAAAAGACCGTCAGGCTGAGAAACAGATAGGTGGGAAGCCACGGAAAAATGGGCGCTGGGCCGAAGGAGACACTATAAAACCCGAATGGTTCTCGTACAGGGAATGTCTTGCGCCCGAGGTAGAGGACAAAGTCTGCGAGATTTTGCGGTGGTGGCGGTTGCCAGCAACCAGCACCAAAGACAGCCAAACAATGTCGGCTTCTGTTCCAACTGGCACAGCCACAGCAAGTGAAGCTCGGCATCGCTTCCAGGAGCATGTAGGTGTCTGGATACCACTCAATATGCCTTTGAACACATCTCTACCAATTATACAAGTCTCCACAGATGTCAATGGCTTTGAGTATTGCTTCAACTCAGAGCAAGCACCGCATCTTAAGGAAATACTCTCATATCTACCAACTAATCCAACTGCCACCAAACGGATCCGATTCACACGGGGAATATTCGGCATTTTCATTCCGAGGATCGTTGATGGGAGCTGCATTGAAGAAACATATCTAGTCACTGCGAGCTTAGTTGATGAGACCAAGGAAGAGGGAGAGCATGGCACCGTAGACCCTGGACACATTCTCATCACGGCATACCCAGGGATTGCGACTGGTAAGCAAAATGACTCAGAACATGGGGAACAAACTAATAAAGCACGTTTAGCTGAGGAAATCACTGTGGAACATGAACTATTCACAAACCTCAGCCATCATATCTCACGAGCACAGGTTGAAGCCCAGCCTAATCTTTCGACATTGGCTACAATTTCAGTAAACCGTGACCCGCCGGGGAAGCCTGAAATGCAGTATATTGGCCAGAAAAATACAGACTATGAAACTCTGGCTGATAATGGCATATTTGAGCACCTCGACGAAGCCCAAAAAGTTGGTCACATTGCTCTGGAGATAGATGAAGATCTTTTGGTAGAGCTATCAGAAGAACTTGAGCCGCCAGAGGATCGAGAAAGAATTCAAGAGGCAGTTAGGGAGAGAGTAAAGGAATTTGGAGACCAAGCCATTCTTGCAGCAGACGCAGGGAAACAGAGAGTCGGAGATGAAGCATGGATTGTAGGGCTCATCCGAGACTGTATCAATGTCTCCCCAGAATCACGGTCAAGGGTGCACATTCGGTCCGTGATGAGGCTCAACATTGAAATGCTTCAAGAAATGACTAAAGACTTGGATCAAGATGAGGTGGAATATTATTCCATTGCTGCAGAAGCCGCCATTCATACCTTTGGAATTGATGCCATTATGAAACCAGAGGAATATCGGCGTGCCGGGGAACCAATGCGTCTACTGGACCGCATTATTCGGCATTCAATGGAACCTCTCCCAGCCAGGGAGCCGGTTGTACGTCCTTCCTTTTGGGAGATCGAGCTCCAAGAAGCAATTTCCCATATTGTACGAAAGGAGTACCAACCGCGGCCCGAAACCGGTCCTCTCGCATGGCGTCGCCTACCAACAGATCATTTCCGCTACTACCTGTCAAATGCTGTCCTTGAGCTGCGTCCATTCGATAGACAAGCAATATATGGACTTGCCATTGACTCATATGACGATTTTGACTTACGAGCACTTGATGACAATGATCCGCCAAACCCGAAGCCAAAACTACAACGGCTCCTGAGCACCTTACCTCCCTCTGTGGAAATTCGGCCTCGTGACCAATTTCCTGGATTTGGCATGGTAATTGGCCAAAATGTAACAACAAGTAGGGATGGGAAAGTCCGTGAATTCAGCATTGTTGGATGAGCTGAGCCTCCTGGCCTGGAGGATCCGGATTTTTATCAATTCCTTGAACATGTCAGCTCCAGGACTTATGATGATGGGAGATATGCCGCTGATGATTTTTCTGGTCGGGAATGGGCATTAATGCGCCACAAATATGCCGATGCCATCCATGACCTCGAAAGAATGATCCAGAGCAGTAATGAGGAAGATGGGCAAGATGAATCACAGGGAGACCCTAAAGAATCAAGAGATGAGGAAGCTCAACAGGTCATAGCTGACTCTACCAGACCAGATTCAGAAAGCACAAAATATTCACCACATTCCTCAAAGAGCCCACCTGAACAATCACCAAGCTGGGATCAAAGTAAGTTTGCAATTCAGACTATACTTGACTGTACAACTTATGGTTTTGGTGCAACCTTAGTTGCAGCTAGTAGGTCTCCAAGTTTGGACCTTGGGTTTACTTATGGGCAACACCCAAATTTTCCCAACCTTGATCACAATCATGTTCATTCCTTTAATCTGCAGGAGAGTTTCCCAACAGTGGAACAGAGCCAGCAGGGACATGATTACAATTATGATCATGGGGACAACCCAGATAATGAGCCAAAGTTGGAATCACCAATTGAGTATGCCAATTCTGATAGGGGAAGCAGCATAGCCAAAGAAGAGCAAGGAAAGGGCAAAGGGAAAGGAAAGGGAAAAGAGCAAGATGAGGAGGAAAGTGGATATGCCATTAATACCTATGATGGGTATATGGCATCACTATCTGAAGTCTGGCCTAAGGACCTGAGCATGAAATTCAAACCAGGTCAGACAGAAGGTAAAACAAACCTACCTCCAATTTGGAATCAACTCAAGCAATTCATAGAACCTGGACATCCAAAGGACCAAGATAATATGTCCCAGTCAAACAAACAGAATGACCAACAAGATGACACCAGCACTCAGAATTCAGCCGTGAAAGGGGATTCAATGCAGCCTGAAGTCCAAGATGAGGAAGAGGCATTTGTTTTCAGTGCTTGGCTCACTGAAGACATGGAAGTAGATGAACCTCAACTCACACGACCTCTAGCTGGCTCAAGTCATCTATGGTATCAGGCTCTGACAGTACCTGAATTTCAGTCAATTCCGCAAAATTCCCCAGAGCCTATTGATACAGTTATGGGAGACAGCACAGGGAAAACAGACCAAAAAGAAGAGGAAGGCTTGGTGTTCACAACCTTGATATCATCACAAACACCCCCACCACCTCAATTCTTTCGAAAAATTGGTCGGACACCCTTCCCAATACCAAAGTCAGAGTCAGAAGAGGATTTTCATCGAGCGCGGACCCTGGAATCTCGACGTGGCAGATCTGTGCTTTACCAAATAAACAACGTCGAGCAGAAAGAGTTACTCAAGAGGAGTCAGTCCCTACCACCAGAATTACTCGGAGTCACGGCCGCAAAAACAGAGTTGGAGAAACTCAGTCAGCTGTTGCGACTGGAAGGAGAACCTCTGGGCGAAGGGGCAAGTCCAGAAAGATTACCCGAAGACAGTGAAGAAGATTTGGAGGAAGGAGAGATCAGAGAGGATGATCTGGGAGGATATCACAGTTTTGAAGAAAGATCAAGAAAGAATTCCGAAGATGAAGAGAACATTTTCACGGGACTGCGTGAGCGATCAAATTCAGAGTATCTGTCATGGCAAGCTGACTCAGTTCTTGCAGCTGAACTGGTCTCCAGGTCTGACAGTGAAGATGAATCCACCTCAGACTCAGACTCAGAGTCTGATAGTCACCGCAGTGCTTCGGAAGGACCCAGTTCATACTACGCCACAAACTTCAGTCAAAATTATCGGATTCGGCGGCATATGGATCCAGCTCTCTGGCGAAGTCGAGAAGTTCTACAGCGCCGGCAAACCTTTTTCTCAATGTATCGTGCATACCGAGCTGGTAGAGGACAAGTTGATTTTGGCGACTGTCCTGCAACACCTGTGGCCAACGAAGCAGCAAGATATGTTGAGCTAAAAGTGCCCTTGGTGGACTACTGGGGATATAGTGACACAGAAACCACCTACATCCGCGAAATTACTGAACCCCGCCGCTTCCCAAAATTGGCCGAATATGATCCAGAAGTACTGCCACCGCCAGGCCATGCTCTGTGCGCCAGTAGACGCTATGGAGTACCTCGCATCAAGTTTCGTCAATTCATGGACAGCAAGGTCACCGTGAGCAACATTAGTGATCATCGCTATCGTATTGGCCCAGAACAAATAAATGAAGGACCACAAACTATGGATGATTATGCAGTATATCATGATGGGGCAAGAGTAGTTGGAGAGATGATGACAGTCAAGATATGTGAAGAAGATTATCCACAGGGAAGTGCAGCGGCAGAGCGGCAAATAGAAGGTGACCTTGCTACACTGTTGGAAGACTCCAGCATAGAGCTCGGACCTGTCCAACATAGGCAGGAACTTCCCCAGGTTGATGAAGCCATATTACTAGACCGGAAGCTCACATCAATAGCTTCAGTCTTTCTGCTAAACCAGCCAGTGGATGTGAAGATGGCTGAAATCAAGAAAAGAAAGAGAGAAGATTTGGAAGCTCAGTGGGTGGACACAGCATTTGGACATGAATTTCAGTTCTATTGTCCACTGGGAGCCGGTATCCAGCAGACTCCACTTGGTCCACATGTCCAAGAACTATGTCAGTTGCAATGCTGGATCCATCATTTCCTTGAAACACTGGTTTCAGCAATTCAACAGCCCAGATTCCGTGACATTTTGGACCGAATCCCAGAGCATCGCCCATTAAAGCACTACTTCCGTCACCACTGTGTTTTTCTCAGGATCATCGAGAAAGAACTTCCGATGATGGTTCAAGGATTTCACCTGGAATGTTCTCACATTGTACGGAGCGGTCATGTGGGACTCTACCTGGATGGACGTGTGGTTGAGCGGGAAGCAAGGCATCGACCAATCAACCCGCTGTTACTTCCAAATGAGGATATATTCCTCTTTCACTGTGCAGCTCTATTTGACCATATTGGGCGCTTCAGAGAGTCGACTATTATCCGACAGGTCAGGGCTCAGCCTATGATGGGATCCGACAGCATCCGAAACCTGATGAGCCGGGGATGCTTCGACTCTCTGGATTACTTTGATCACTTTGGGCAGCGACACTGGTTGCTTCCAGTGAACCGGAGCTTATAAGACACCAAGGGCATTCTAATGCGATTCCAGTCAGCTTCAACTGACTTGTACAGTATATTTGCAAAGTTCCCTGCAATTCCATCTCTCACTTCCCACCTGATATCTCTATTTATGCGGCAGTTTGAAGGCTCTCAAAATTTCTCCCAGTGCTCCAAATGTATGATAGCGGTGTTGGTGAAATCGCAATTATGTCTAGTAAGCTCACTCAAGCTCAATCTGGAAGACCAAACTGACCAAACCTGCAGAATAGTTCTCATTCTGTGGATTTCAGTCTCCCTTTTTGGCATAATGCTCTTTGCATACTGCCTATGGTCTCTTACCTACCGGATTCCTTGTTTGACCTTATTCAGATTACCACTTTTCCTGGTCTCAAAACCTGTACCACTACCAGTTGATTTGAATGTGACTTCAGAATATTTAAATATGTCTGATAAGTCACAACTGGAGTCAGACACAGACTATGACATGACTTTTGCAGTCATTGCTGAGGTAAACCCACAGCGGCGCTACAAACCAGGGAAGAAACCAAAGAAGAAGCAACAAAGACAAGGTAAGTCTGATACTGATACTGACAGTTTTACAGATATACCAGATGAAGGGCAAGAACCAAACACCCAGGATCAAGAAGATAATGTGCAAACAGTGAATTGGAAAAAGGAATTGCATAACAGGCTGAATGCAAATCCCACAACAGTACAACCAAGATATTTCACTATGGACTCATACAAGTTTGAGCCTGGAGACATTGTGATTTGCCCAACAGAAGGCAAGAGAGAACCAGACCAGGAAGCATCTGAAGTAGAAGTGTATGCCATGTACAAGAGAATGGCTAGAAGGGCAATTCCTGTTTCTGGCACATTTCCAGAGGAGGCTAGAGTGGAGAGAAGAATTCCAGAGGATCCAATGAAGACCCTAGGACCACTTCCAGTTCATCCTCCTGAATTCTGTCCAACCAAACGCCTCACGGAAGACAGAATGAACGAGTTGAATGTCAACAAAGACAACTTTTTGTGGCCTGAAGAAGAAAAACTCTTCAAACATATCCTCAAACTTAATGAAGCAACTCTCCCATATGAAGAGAAGGATAGAGGCACCCTCAAGAGCTCATACTTCTCAGATTACATCATGCCCACAGTACCGCATGTCCCTTGGGAGTACAAGAACATCCCAATACCGCCTGGGATAGCCTCAAAAGTTGTTGTGCTGCTGAAGAGCAAGATCCAGGCAGGGGTATATGAACCAAGCCAATCTTCATATCGCTGCTGATGGTTCTGTGTCTTGAAAAAGAGTGGTGAGTTGCGGATAATTCATGATCTTCAGCCACTTAACAGGGTCTCAATTCGAGATGCAGGGCTACTACCTAAAGTTGAAGACTTTGTTGAGCAGTATGTTGGAATGGTGTGCTGCACTATGTTTGACTTGTTCTGGGGATTTGACGGTCGCATTGTCCATCCCAAGTCTCAGGACTTAACAGCATTTTACACACCTCTCGGATTATTGAGACTCACTGCCTTACCAATGGGATATACCAATTCCCCAGCAGAGTTTCAGCGATGCATGAGCTTTGTGCTCCAAGATGAGATACCCGATATCGCTAATATCTTTATTGACGACCTACCTGTGAAAGGACCTCGGACATGGTATCCAGACAGCAAAGGCAATCCAGAAACACTAGCTGAAAATGCAGGAATCTGTCGAGCAATTTGGGAACATGCACAGAATGTCCATCGAGTTATGCACAAGATCAAGTGCTGTGGCACCACATTTTCGCCTAAGAAGACTGAGGTGTGTCGCGCTGAGGCAATCATTGTTGGACATAAATGCACTTACCAAGGACGATTTCCTGAAGACAGACGAGTTTCAAAAATTCTCACTTGGCCGCAACCAATCAACCTGACAGAATTACGAGGTTTTCTGGGCTTGTGTGGCACGGTGAGAATGTGGATTGAAAATTATTCCTTTGTCGCTAGAGCCTTGACCCAGATGCTAAAGAAGGATTCAGACTTCACCTGGACAGATTCAGCTGAAGCAACTTTCGAGTACCTGAAAGAAAAGGTAAGTTCGGCACCAGCGTTACACCCGATTGACTATTCATCAGACCAACCTGTCATACTATCTGTAGACACCAGCAAGACTGCAGTTGGAATGATTCTATCGCAAAGAGATGAATCTGGGAAGAAACGGCCTGCAAGATATGGTTCCATTATAATAAAGGACGTTGAGAGTCGATACTCTCAAGCAAAGCTTGAATTATATGGACTCTTTCGTGCAATACGTGAATGGCAAATATATCTTGTAGGAGCAAAGAAACTCCAAGTTGAGGTTGACGCTAAATATATCAAGGGCATGATGGATCAGCCAGACCTCATACCCCAGGCCCCAATGAACTGCTGGATTAGTGGGATCTTGTTGATAGACTTTGAACTTGTACATGTTCCAGCAACTGAGTTCAAGGGTCCAGATGGTTTGTCTCGCCGAAGACCAACAAAGGAAGAATTGGAAGAAGACAAAGAGCCATATGACGATTCATGGCTTGATGAAATTGCCCTGTTCTCTCAAGAAACAGAGACTCAAGAGCAGGGTAATAGATCAGGGAACGACTCTGATAAAGATGAGGTCATTCAGAAATTTACTGACCCGCATGATATTCTACTGAGTGACATCAAGAAGCTTCTTGAAGAACAACGAGTCCCTCCCAGACAGTTCAAAAATGCCCAGGAGTGAACCCGATTCCTAAAGAAGTCTGAAAAATTCTTTATCAAGAACAATCGAATGTTCCGACACATACCAGGAAAAATACCAGAGCTAGTGGTACTAGGATTCGACAAACGCCACTCAGTTATTGAACGGGTACATGATGAGCTTGGACACAGAGGAGAATTCACTGTGTATGAGTTGGTTCGAAAACGATTTTACTGGCCAACAATGCGAAAGGACATTCATTTCCATGTCTCGACTTGTCATGAATGCCAGATAAGATGCACCAAGAAAATGCAACTTCCACCTACCATATCAACGCCCTCCACTATGTTCCAGAAGGTCTACATTGATGTAATGTTTATGCCCTTGGCCCAAGGCAAGAGGTGTATCGTTGCAGCTAAAGATGATTTGACAGGCGTAACTGAAGCTAGAGCCTTGGCCCGGTTTAAAGCAAGGAATGTTGCAAACTTCTTTTGGGAGCAAATTTACTGTTGATATGGAGTGGTTGGGCAAGTGGTGACAGATAATGGAGCCGAGTTCAAAGAAGCCTTCGAAATCTTGATGCGTCGAGTGAATATTCCTCAAGTAAAAATTTCGACCTATAACAAACATGCAAATGGAGTGGTCGAAAGGGGGCATTTCATTCTTCGTGAAGCAATTGTTAAGGCCTGTAAAAAGGATGAACATGGAGGCATCAAGAATTGGCCAGACAAGCTTCCTTTGGCTGTGTTTGCTGATCGGGTAACCATTAGTCCATGTACTGGGTTCTCACCATATTTTCTGCTACACGGTGTCGAGCCAGTACTCGCAATGGATCTTACAGAAGCCACATTCATGGTGGACGGTTTTAGGTCAGGAATGTCGACCACAGAGCTCTTGGAGCTGAGAATCCGTCAACTCGAGAGGTGTCCCAAGGACCTGGCACAAGCAGCCAGAACACTGAAAAAGGCAAGAATGAGGTCACGGGCAGACTTTAACAGGAAATATGCCTTGCGATTGCAGACAGAAGTGTATGGGCCTGGAGATTTGGTTCTGGTAAGAAATACCAGATATGAGTCAACATTCGTCCAACTCAAGACAGAGCCCAGGTATCTCGGACCATATGAAGTCATCCGCAGAACATATGGAGGTAGTTATGTCTTGAAAGAGCTTGACGGGACTGAAATGCGAGGCAATATTGCAGCCTTTTGAGTCATCCGCTACATTACCAGGCAAAGTCCAGAACTGCTAGAGCTTGCAGATGGTATGTTGAACCCAAGTGAAGAAGAAGAAATCGAAGGACCAAAAATGGAGGGAGATCGAGAAGACTCAGATGCTGGCGACCTAGACCAAAATGGGACATCAGAAGAAGTCGAGAATCCCAAAGCGTGAATACCCCAAATCACACACGTGACCAACTTTAAATTTGATTTAAGACGACAAACCCGCCTTGTTTGTTTTCCCCACTCTCACATTCATTTTATTTCCAACATGAAATTCTGGCCCACTTTCTCGTTCAAGTCCTGGCCGCTTGGAGCCAAGGCTCCAACCGAATTCCCAGCATCTGAAGAAGGACCCTTCTTCGCGACACAATTCATCCCCAGTGTTCGACTGGTCCATATCAGTGAACAAATTCGACACAACATGGACTGTCGTGGTTCAAAGTCAAGACCACCTACCTTCTTTGTAGAAAAGGACTGGTATGACTTTACCATGACCCCACATCGAGGACCTCCAAGATATCCTATCCAGCGAGGAACTTTCCCAGACCAATTTGGTCAGCTCTATCCTATACTCGATGAAAACAGTGCACCAGCCAACATTCTCCCAGCTGTCATCACGTATCATCGCGACAGTTGGTGGATTCGAGCAAAAATTGTCACCGACCAAGTTTCCAAGGTTGCTGTTCGCAGAGCTCGAACGATGAGCACCCACAGCGCCCATTCCAGATTCACCTATGACAGTAGCTGCAGCGATGACCCAGTGCGTCTTGAGGAAGCTCTCCCAATTCCCCTTCCTGAGAGCGCAACCAAGACGACAGTACATTGTCAGTCTGTGGTTCGACCAATCCAGAATCTCCAGAGCTTCCTTGGTGATAGCACAGTTGCACTGAGGTCCCCAGCATCTTTCTGATCTCTCACCTTCACATATCCACCCGAGACCTTCATCGAGGATATGACCATAGATTTCCCAACTGAGTATGAAATCCTGGATGTCAAAGGAAAGGTGGAGGAAGGTGATACAGTCTATGCTCCATTGCATTATGGAAACAGGACGATTGGTAAAGTCAAAGGATATGTTCATGGATTCCTGAGAGTCGGAGTCGAATGGGACAACTTCTCCATCCGCGACAGGAATGCCAATTACCCTACTCACCATCTCATCTCACCAAACATGTATGCGACCACCGTTTGGCAGCAATTCCGTAGCCAGCTATCCGCAATGATACCTCGACCAGGGAGAATGGGTTACGACAGGGCAACAGTCAACAGCAATCAGACTGTCATCTGTCTTTGGTATATTCTGTCGAAATGCTTGAAATGGTGGAAGGACAGGTACCCAGGGAACACAATCGCATATGACCATGGTCGTCGATTCAAGTGGCTTTGTCATGCCAAGTTCATCCGTGTTGAGAGGATGCATGGGCATCGACAGGTCGCTTTGCTGTCAAATGCGAGACTCCAGCATGGGGAGGACCAGTTCGACCAAAATTTCGACCTGTATGCTGGAGAGCCTTGCATAAGGTAGATGTGCAATCGAGAATGGGAAAAGGGGAAGAAAGAAAGACAAATTACGCGCAGGAAAAATATTCATTTTGTAACACCAATTTTTGATTGATAAGCGCCGGTAGTCACAGCAACCAGCGCCCATCAAATAAATCTATTTTCGGCAATGATGTCAGCAGGTGATCCGCAACATCCACATATGGAGCACTGATACAGGCCGAACAAGCGCGCATATTGCTCTTAAGCACTGAAACCAACGATATATATAGCAACCTCATGTGTCTCAAAGCGGATTGTGACAAAGCCAATTCAATTCATTTTGAGATACCAAAGGTAGTTAACAAATAAGGAGACAGCTATTCCAAAGACTAAGCACTCTGCACCAGCAAACAGAAGCTGGAATACTTACGGTGAAGCTCGAAGGCAACTGCCGAGAGTACAGTGACATACACAAGAAGCTCAGGCCAGAGCTCCATCCAGATCGACACAGCAGCATCTGAGAGGAGAAATGATCAGTCCTATACTTGCCGAAGAAAGTCAAACAGACAGAGAGCTGCAAACAGAACCTCCAACCAGAACTGCTCACGGTGAGATAGCAAAGGACCTCTGTTGACCAAGCTGGAGCCATTGAATCAGTACGGACAGCACTATAGTCAGGAGAAAGGTAGTGCGAACCGCTTCAACACAAGCCATGACAGAATACCCAGAACTGGTGACCAAAAGGCAAACTCTACCTCTGGGAAATGGCGGTGCACAGGCACAGAAACATGAAGCAGGGGAAGCAAGGGCACAAATACCAAGTGGGTCAAACAGGTCGATATCACAACGTGCCAGCCGAACTCAGGGCAAAGCCTGATGAGATGGAGAGGAGGCATGGGCGCAGAAGCCAATATGAAATCAGGCTCGAAGAGTCACGCCACTGGAAATTTCTCACCCACCGGAAGTTTCCGGAGGCGGTGCAACTAACTGAAGTCGACCCAAGGGACATCAGAGACACTGCAGAATGGTCAGCCTGGCTCTCTGTTATTCATGACCTTCCTGGAGACTCATTTAAAAGAATGAGGCAACTAGAAGGGCGATTTCAGACTCCGGAGACAAACATGGTGACCTAAACATTCCCATTGATTCATCCTGTATAGAGGCACATAAAGCCTGAAGTACACATCCTACCTCGAAATACTCAAGCAACCGACCTGACTGGGGGCAGTCAATTCAAAGTTCCCCGCGAAATGTCCCGCTAAAACAATGTTTTGCTAAATTCAGTATAAAACGGATGCACGAGTAATTCGAGGGACTCTGAGCTCAAGACAAGAGGCTGTGCTGGGGCGGGCTTCGAGAAGCATACAGTAGGGCTCAGAATTTAATATCAGTCAGCCCGAGTGAAATTCGGGGCATGACCGAGTGCAGGCTGTGCAAGAAGCAGTTGCTGCAAGATCCGAGAACCAATCACACAGTTTGGAAAGGATCGGCGATCAAAGGAAGCATTCTCCAGTTCCAGGGAAGACCTGTGCTTTAGTCAAGAAAATTGAGCAAACAGAGAATGCAGGCGGACTCGGGAAAATCAATCAGTCAGCCTGAATGAGATTTGGAGCATGCCCGACCATAGGCAGTGCGAGAAGCTGTCGCTGCAAGATCCGAGAACCAATCGGGTATCTCGGATGGGATCGACGATCAGAAGAAGCACGTCACGCTCCAAGGAAGATCGTCGTCCTCCAATCACACAGCAAGGAAGCAGCGCGGTGACCGAGAGGATGACTGAGCAAAGGGCTTGGAAGCGCACAGCAATGCGCAGCATAGGTAGACCAATAATATTGTGGGAGATAGACCCCCACAAAGTGTATTTAAGAGGCTACAAACCTCACTAGAAATCAATCACTCTCTTACCTGCATTTGCTTGACCGAAACCGAGTAGGTCGCAAGGACTGAAATTGTGTAGGTCAAAAAACCAAAAGCAATAGGACTCAAGTGAGAGGATCTTTGCTGATTTGTTTGTTAGGTATTCGACATCCACCGAGTATACAGTATCAGGAGCCCGAGTCTCCTTCGACGACGACGACGACGACAGTATCAAGCCAGTTTGTGCGACAGTTTTCTCCGACAGGTTATCCGTGTATTGACAAGCCTCTTCAGATAAGAGCAACCGACGTATCGCTTTCCTTGAGTACTCTTCGTATAAGGGTACCCAATTGTGTTTCGTGAAAGGCTCTTCCGATAAGAGTCTACGTGTGCCTCAAGCTATCATTCCAACAAGTTTTCCCTCAAGACCAACCTCAACCTTTTATTTTTAAAGTCAAGCAGAGTGATTATTACATCTCAGACTTGAACGGAACAAAAGGAATCATTCCAGATTCAGATAGTGTAGCGTGATGTTTCAAGGCATCACAATGCTGTGGACATGCGGGATTGAAATCTGTATAGACTATGAGGCACATATTGCATGGTCATTCGAAAACAGGGGGGGGGGGCTCGAACACCACTCCAAAAAGGAGCACCCGATTCATCACAGGCTGTACCATGACATGATGAGGATCATGGACAGTGACAGAATGGATTCATGAGGGCCGTAGTACTGACACTCCAATGAGTGGGTATTTTTGGAGATAAGTAAGACTTGAATCTACAACTAAAATATAGATCTTACAAGTCAACTACCTACTTTTCAATGCTAGTGTCAGATTTATCCAGAGAAGGAAATTCCTTCTAGGAATTTCTCATGTCAGCCATCTTTTCAGCTCTAGCATCCACAGTATTAACATTCACAACTTCAAAATCATATGGCATTGTAGGTCTCAAATGGTACTATATTCTGTATACTCAAAGCTAAAGAAAAGATAGCCTTGCCATTGAAATATCAGTAGCGGACAAGTAGGAGGGATGGCCATTCAATGGCAGACACGAGTTCTCAAGGGCTCTATGCTACTCTATATATATACAACTTCAGTGCTCCACACTTAAAATAGCTTAAAATAGCTCAGCGGCAATATTCCAGGATACCCGATCCTAAAGCAAGCCAAACAAGAGACTAGTAGGTGCAGGATTACAAAAGACACGATATGACGGAGCTTCACCTGAGTTTCAATCCATCACACCCAGGTCCGAGATAAGCCAAGATAAGCTCGGAGAAACTTCGGATAGATCTACAGTGATCCAATTTCCTTTTATATTCGCAATACGGCTGAGCTCCATTCACTATTCCGAATATCCTGTCATCCTCATTCTGGCTCTCATTCCAGCGTTACCCTGCCCTTTTCCTCATCTAGCTTGATTGCTTGCTCCTCATTGAGAAGCAGAGCTCTTCGACACCACCCATCCCACCCATCTCCTCTTCTCGGAATAGCAAAGCCCCGAAAGAGAACAACGATCAGCGCGAATGTTATTAGAAGCCTGAGGTAGAAATGAGAAACCGAAGGAAGAGACAGAAAGGAACAAATACCATTCAATCCAGGCAAAAGCCGCAACAGCATTCATCTGGGTGCAATATGTGAACTGTTTTTGAGTTCTAGAAATCGGTCAGAGCTATTCAATAAACAGAGCAGGACGTGAGAAGTAGAAGCTGGTAAAGAACAGTATAATTTCAAGGAAAGATAAACAAGAAGAGCAACCAACTCAATGAGAAAAGTGACCTGCTGCGACAAGGGAGGAAAGACAAAGGGAAGAAGGATGCCAGACGCACTTGCAATTCAATCCACCAATCAACATCTTGGTAATAGTAGCTGCAGCGCCAGTCCATAGAATCCATGTCTGGGCTATGCTATCCGAGGGTCATGGTGATTCCAATATCGAAAGACAAAGAAGAATTGGACGCACAACGCAAACTGACCAGCAATCCCCACAGGAGCGCCCTTGTTATACCAGAACAATAGCCCATGAATCAAACTGTGTAGCAAGGTCGATACTGAGAAACAGAGCACGAAACGGACCCGATTGGTCTCCGTTGATGGGATAGCGTCAAGGTGGGTTGCAAAAAGTGCCATCAGCCATGAGGTGAGAGCGAGCTGAAAGGCAGATCCAAATGCACGGCAGAAAGAAAGACAAAAAGAGCAGATGGAAGGGATGAGCGAGGAATAGAAAAGAGCAAGGCGCCACAATCAGCAAGGGTCTCCTGAACGACGAAGCTTACCTGGAATAAGAGAATCAGCAGCCCAAAGGTTACTGTGACGGGCATCATTAGCGACATATTCGAAAGGCTAGCAGGGTAGAGGCTCTACCTGTATGGTCCTGTCGAATATATTTTCCAGAATCAATAGCCATTGTTGATGCTTCCTTGGTCATTGTTGGTTTTGGTTGCCCTTTTGATTGGGCGTCGGTCGTGAAAGGTCGCTTTTCCACAGAAGAAGTCTTGTAGGAGGCAATATTGCGCTCAATAAATGAAGAATTTCGTGGTTCGAGGATTTGAATGCCTGCGGAGCTCCAAGCCTCAGTGGACGTTCGAGACAAAAGGGCGTAAATCGAACTCGTGTCATCGGGGCACGTGGGCATCGGCTATCTCGGATCACGTCACCGTAATTGGCGGTGCTTTCTGCTTTCCCGCAGACCCCAGTCCAACATTGTATCTATTGACCTTTGCAGAACGACTCGGAATGTCTCTATTATCGCAACCAACGAGGAAATCGGCCTGTTGACTAGCAACGACAAGATTCTGTTGGTGCGTGCTGTCAGTTCCATTTTCTATCTGTCATTTGCGTCATGGATATCTGGACTCTATATATTGTGCAGTTTCTCTGGAGAAGATCCGTGCGTCAAAGGCTTTACGCTCAATCATGTATCCTATCAGTAGTCAATAGGGTCGTTCACAGTAACGATTATTGCTTGATTATTAGCTGATTATTGGTTTGATTATTATTTTGATTATTGCAATAACACGGGAGGCATCAGCCGACGCATTCCCGATCGACACATGCGTCATAGCCGGCTGTCATGGCCGGACCTTCGGGTGATGGGCGCTGTTTTGGCACAGTCACTGCCACATAGTTTCTTTCATCTGCATTTCATTTTGCATTCCAGTCGCTATTCATTCCTTGGGTTGTTCCCAATGCATACATACAGCATAACCCAGTTGAATGTTGTGTATTCACGGCCTTTTCTTCACATTGTTCTCACCAATTTTTCAGGTACTAAACCTTTGGAATTCCTGGAGCAACCTTCAATGATGGCATGAAATTGAACAGCTAGGGTTTATAGTCACCTGCTCCATGTATACCGATGATGACAAGCGGCTTTTCTTCCACCAATACTAGAAGAGGACTTGGGAGAATAAGTAGTTGGACTGTTGCGGCAGCTGTGCAAAAACAGCGCCCATGACCTGAAGGTCCGGCCATGACAGCCAGCTATGATGCATGTGATGATCAGGAACATGTCAAAACTGCAAGTGACGCATTCCGTTTGGAATGCGTCGGCTGATGCCTCCCGTGTAATCGGCATTGGACTTGATGTCAAGATGTGACGGAGTTAGCGAGTTTCGTCCTTCGGTCCCTTCGGCACCTCACGTGCATGTTCATATTTCACGGTCATTACTTTTTCTTTCCTCAGTCGTTCCATCATCAGGCGGCTGAGTTCTGTTCTAATACTTGATTGTTCAAAAATAATTGGTTATTGTGTCGATTATGCATTTTGATTGCTTGTGGTGAGCTTCAATCTCCACCACATGCCAGCTCATCATTAACTGGCACATCATTGTTCATTCTTTACCATCTCGCTGTTCCCCATGACCCCACACCCAGTATGTTGCCTATGGTGCTCAGATTTGTTACTCAGCTCAACCTATCAGTCTCTTAATGCCTTTCCATGCTCTCTTTCCTTGCCTGTGGAGTCCCCACTGTCTATATGTAGACAGTATACTTTCCAGACATCGCTCTCCCTGTATTATTTTATGTCAGAAATGATACCTCTTTGCAGCTTTGGAATTTGCTGGGCTAGCAATCCCCTAAGCTGAGCACTGAGCTTCACCGTAGTCAGCAATGAACTTATAAATTTTATTATTATTGCTTATATCATTGGCGGAGCTCGAAGTCCCACAGCCTTGCCGCCCAAGCCGAGATCCGTGGGACTGGTTATTATTCTGATTATTGGTCAATTATTGACCTGATTAATCAGTGATTAATCAACCCAATGATCAGTCAATAATCGTCTACCGTGAATGACCCTAATATGAAGAATGACAACATGTTTGCTCTTTTTGATGTATCAAGCCAACTTTTTCAATGTTAGCTGTATGGAGCAACGTATCGGAACTAGAGTAGTTAACTGCCCAATCTGTCGTTCACCGTTCTCCGGCAGCGCATTCAATCAACGGGTGGTAAAACGTACAGGAATGATATCCGTAGCCTTAGTATTTATTTAAAATCGGTCACTGCTTGAAAGCATGATCCTTCTGTCTTTCTTGTGTTTTGAATTTGAGTCCAAAATATCTATGTCGATCTTAAAACATAATATAAGGTTATCTATCCACCACGGTACTGCTTCATAATACAGTACTGCCAATGCCTGGTGGATAACGGCTTCACTGGTCTTCCAGAGCGCCGACGGAAAGGTAATGATCCCGTACGGCGTCAGGTAAGCTCTGGCGTATCTAAATCCTTCTTTCCATACAATTGGATCAGTGGCAGAAAGAAGGGCCGTCAGTACGATGTCCAATGGAGACAATAAAGTCTTCAGTATGCCCGCATTTCCGGTCCAATGCAGCATGTCGAACTGTCTGTTCATGGATTAATTAACATTCAAGGACATGTGAATGAGCGAAAATCTTTGTATCACATACCATATCGGTTCAGGTCGCTCGCAAAGTCGTCTGTATCACCCAGAATTTCATTGAAGGCGTCCAATGATGGGAATTGAGTCTCGAGTGGCGCAAAATAATGCGTTGAAGATGAAACCTGAATTCATTGCATTGTTCGAATCTTTGACTCGTTGTACATGTGGACATTGTGGATGATACCTTGTCATATACGTCAAGCTTCCAACGGGGGTCAAACTCCACCGAAGCAATAAGAACAACACTTAGAAAGGCAACTCAACCACTAGAACACATGGACATATAATATTATGGTTGTCAGGTCAATCACGGCGGTCCGCGGGTCATTTTCACGGCCGTGAAAATGACCGGCGATAATGCTTTATCTTGGTGGCCAGGGGAAAAAAATATCTTCGCCGGCCGTGAACACCGCGGCGAAAATCGATCCGGCCGACGTTTGCGGTGGGAATCTTTGCCCAAATGTTCGCGGCCGGCAAACATTTTTTGTTTTCCCGGCCGCCAAGATAAACCATCATCGCGGGCCATTTTCATGCCCGTGAAAATGATCCGCGGGCAGCCGTGAATATGGCACCATCTAGCGCAGTTCTGAGTGACATCGCATGACACATGGGCCGCAATGATTGACAGGACATGACAGGTTGAACTGGCTTGCAGATTAGGTGCAATGAACATGGGTGAAACATTGGTGGACTCGAGTTGTGCGATGTGATCGGTAGAAAGGAAATTTCAACAGGATTATAATTGGGTCCATTTTAATCACGTGTTCATTATTATATCACATATAAATATACGTAGGACGTTGAAGACACTGCCATCTAACCAACGGAATGAAAACACTGGTACTTTGCTTTGATGGAACACGCAATACATTGCAAGAAAATGTTGAGTTTCACCTCTATCAGGGATAATAACATAATTTGACATTAGATTTTGGACACAGAGCACAAATGTTGTCAAGTTCTTTGAACTTCTCAAAAAGTCGACACCCCAAGAACAAATGGTTTATTATCAGCCTGGAATTGGCACTTACACAAGTGTCGGCCCATTTTCATCATATGGTGCTCACCCTGGCGGCGCAACTCTTGATTTTCTTACTGGATGGTAGGTTTTAATGATGTTTCTGCCATCTTGCTGACGGATACCAACCAATCCAGCTATCTCTCAGCACATGTGCATAGTAATTTCATACACTATGACAAACTTATATTCCTTATATAGGTCTGCGGTGGATATCAGTTTCTAATGGAGGTGTACTCCCCAGGCGACAAAATTTGTCTTTTTGGTTTCTCTCGTGGAGCTTACACTGCTCGTGTTCTGGCTGCCATGCTACACAAGGTCATTGGCATCTTTCATGGGTCTGGTGGCTCTGATTTGTATGGCCTATAGGTTGGACTTCTCCCACGTCAAAACTTTGAACTTGTCCAATTTGCATGGTCACTTTACAAGCGAACTGACGAGGCTGGGCGTCAGTTGAGCATTGACTTCAGGCGAACATTTTCATGCAACGTTGAAATTCATTTCATTGGAGTCTGGTACGTGCAAGACTTGTTGCTTTGGTTTTTCCAACACATTTATTTGCTTGGTAGGGACACTGTCTCAAGTATAGGATTGATACCTCAATTTTTGCCCTATACCGCATCCAATCCCTCTGTGCATTTTGTCCGACATGCATTGGCTTTAGATGAGCGGCGCATAAAGCATAGGGCCAATCACTGGACCAATCGGAGTTCCCCCCATACCGATGTGAAAGAAGTTTGGTTCGCTGGTGCACATGGCGGTACGTTTCTTCTACACAGAGACTATAATACTGATGTATTTCCTTCTTCTATTAAGACGTTGGAGGCGGAAATAAGGCCACTGACGCAGGCGCGTCCCTCTCTTATATCAGTCTCCGTTGGATGGTTCGCCAATGTCAAGAGTCTGATTCAGGTGTGGTGTTCGATGAAAATGCTCTTCGCCGTGGCAGGGTCCTGTTTCTTACTGAAGAGGATCGTGTTTCCAGGGAAAGAGAGGATGCTCGTAGCCCAATACATGAAAAAATGTCATGGAAAGCTCCATGGTGGTACCTGCTTGAGATTATACCAATGAAGCGACATCTCCCGCTTCCTAAAGGCGAATACCATGAGACCATTCGGTATGTATTATTCCTGGTTTGAGCTTGGCGTTTTGCTGAATCCCCAACAGGCCAAATCTATGTAGAGGCCGAGATAAGAGAGAAAATGCACAAGGGATGAAAGTAATGGTCCATGCTTCTGTGAGGCTGCGAACAGACTACCATCCCAAGGCGAGATTCTCAACAGCAGATATGGAGGTTGAAGAAGGAGACCATTACATAGAAGCCTGATAACTATAACTCAAATATGCTATCTGCTATTTTCACATGTCACAACTCAATCCCAAGATAGCTAAATGGTACTCAAAGCCACAGCCAAGATTTGATGGAGCCAATATTGTTGCGCCATGGATGGATGCTCCAAGACCTATGAAAAATGCTGTCAAAAATTATAGCCCTGAAAAACTGCATATGTCCAGACAGCTGGAATGTCATATGAACCAAGAGCTGATATGAATCCTATGCACGGGAAATATTTTGGATGTGGAGCAACTGACCATGGCATGAGAGACTGTTCTCCCATGTTTGACACGTTACAAACAGGAGTAATGGAGAAGTTTCCGGATGGCCGCTACACCGGTCCTCTGGACAGTTATTGGGGAGATCTGAGACTGGTACCTTTATGTCAGTTCTAGACAGGATGAAAGGAAGCAGGAACCAAGCTGCTCCATATGTAGCTCCAGCCTCCAGCAGTACAGGCACGGTCCAATTTTTCATGCACCAGTTTCTTATTTGAGCCGGAAATTAATGACTATGAAACTGAAGAGTCTCAAGAGTCAGATGACTAAGAAAGAGTCACAGCATGTGTTATGAAAGAATCCCAAAGCAAAGAGGAAAATCTTTGATGGTATTGATACCACCTTGAAAAGAAGCAACAAGCCAGAAAGCCAATTGAAGCCCAACAAGAAGCTTAGTGAAGCTAGTCCAAACCTACAATATACCAATTGCAGGGTCCAGGATTAATGGCGTTATGACACTCATCAGAGAGTTCCTCGGATACTGTACTATTTCAACCATAGGTTCAGTAACGGGTAACATCCGGCCATGAAATGAACCTAATCAGGCTGTGTAACAGTAACAATTTGGCCGTGAACTTGTTACAATTTCAGTCTGATCACGGGTCAAAATCCAAAAAAGGTTCTCCGGCAGAATTGAGGCTGTTTTTCAGTGTTTTTCACTTGTTTGAATGGAAATTGTGCTGGAAATTGGCCACAGATTGAGACACAAGAGAGGTTTGAGCAAAATTCCACATGGGAATGAACCTATTTTGAAGCTGTAACAGGTAATTTCAGCCTGTGAACCTATCAGCCAGTGAACCTATCAGCCAGTGAACTTAGCCTGTAACGTGTAACATGGCGTGAACCTATGGTCGAAATAGTACAGTATCAGTCAACAGAATGTGTTAGAATAGACCAAGTCCGGCAAAGGCAAACATCCTGGTTAGAAGACGAACAGTTAAGTCAAATTGCCATAGGGCAAAAGGGTAAGGCACAACATGCGTAAATACGGCTTTATGTACGAGAAACCGTGTGAATAAGTACCGTGGATCCTGTGATGAGATGCCCGAAGAAACATGAGGCTTGAGCTCGCTCCAAAATAAGGTAGGAGCAAATATTCCTCCTCACATAATGAAAGAATCCCTAGTTGCCTGGATTGGCAGTTCATCAAAGTACAGCATGATCTGCAAGCAAGAATTCAAGGACAAATTTGGAGTGGCATACCAAGAAAGCACCGGACAACAATTCATCCAAGGATTATACCGACATTTGAGGATCACTAGGATCAACAATACTCAATATGGGAATTATGTCAAATCAAATGCCATTCACCCTGCAGGCAAACCTTGACGCACTCATGTTTTGTTGAACAGATGTCACATGATGTCAGACGCGGCGGATAGTTTCTACCTTTTACCGGATGACATCGTGCGACACTTATTCAACAACATTGGAAAGTCGACCGATGACATCGGACCTATGGTACCCCTGCAGTTCTCGGTACAGTGAGTGACATCGTGGGATATAGCAAGACAACCATTAGATATATATCAAACGATTGGAAAGCCAAAGCTCCTAACCATGAAACAGACGGAATTCCTCGAAGAAATCTTCAAAGTCCAGAATCATCAGGATCTCCGTCTCCTCCTCGAATGCTCAATCAAGGAAGAAACCATTCTCCGTTCCCTTTTTACAACCAACAAAACCCACAAAAGTGTCGAGAACTATGTCGGGCTAGTTGATATCTTCAATGGTGAGAAAAGCATTGAGGACCTAACAATACATCACTGCACTGATTTGGATGAGTTGGTTATGAAACTGCCCGCGGAAGATCGCAGACGACCCGCGCAGCGAGCGTTTATCCCAACCATGAATCACTTTCGTGACAATTGGAGGATGTTTGCTGCTGATTCTCTAGACTACTTGTGGCCGAATCGGGGTGACGGGAAACCCTGGAGCAATGTCATTGCTGCAGGTGGTTCAGTATTGGCATGTGTCATGGAGTCTCAGAGGAAGATTGAAGACTTCTATGACAAAAGCTTTCCTGCTACAGACGTCGATCTGTTTCTGTGGGGCTTGGAGCCGGATGAGGTGACGTCTATGTTTATGGATTGTTGATTTGTTTTACGTATGATTCAGGCAGAGAGGACGGCCCTAGAGATCTACCGAGCAGTGACCAAAGCAAATACACAAGGCTGCATATGCGTGAGGACTCGCCATGCCATATCTATTCATAGTGAGTATGCTATGCCATTCAATCCCTAAACCGACCTTTCCAATCTCATATAGCTCAATACCCTCGGCGAACTGTTCAGATCATTTTAAGGTTATATCAATCCCCAGCAGAGGTACTTGCAGGTTTCGATGTTGATGCAGCCTGCTTCGCATATGATGGTCACAAGGTTTGGGCCAGCTACCGGGGATTCATTGCAGTGATGATGCGATGCAACACCGTGGACATGTCTCGTCGCTCACCTTCATATGAGTTCAGGTTAGAGAAATATCGGCAGCACGGGTTTGAAGTGTATGTTCCTCGGTTAGATAGGAACAACATCAATCCCAGGGTACGCGGGGAGGTCTAGTTTTATTCACCCATGCTTATTCGAGCAGATATATAGCTATCGAGTGGCCGAGATACAAGGTCTCGCGCGGTTACTCCTTCTCGAGGCACTCATGGACTCGGGGTTCCGTAAGCAATATTTCCAGGCGCTCTCTTATGATCGGGCTGTTCCGCCTGGTTTCCGCTTCTATCGTCGTTTGCAATGGCGCAAGCAAAACAAGGACAAAAAAGCGTTGGAATATCATGTGGGTGCCGCAGATTACGATGCGGCATACCATATTCCATACGGGCCAGACTGGAAATTGAAAAGGATTCGTGATGACTTGAGATGTCATGAAAGTAGAATGGAAGATAGGAACAGAACCCAGTACTTGCACTCGCATTTTGTGTTTTATGGAACGATGTGGGAGTGTATTCTTGGAACATGTGATGTGCGTATATTTTTCTTTCTTTCTCTGTATTGTTTCATGTACTGATCGGTCAAAGACCTGTCCTGAACCTCGTACCGAGAAGGAAAAGGAGATGCAGACACAGTATGACAAGTATTGCGTTCGTGGCCGAGTCCAGTAGGTTTTTCCGACCAGTCTCAAAGGAGCATGTTATTCAACATAATAGGTTCCTTCGAGAAGATCTGGGACGTCAAACGATATCAGGAAGCTTTCATTCCATTGTGGATGACGAGTGGCGAGTACAGGCATATGGTTCCCAAAGTTCCCATGGCGGAAAGCTGCATTCCACACTGTTACCATGGCCGTGGTTTGGGAGGCCAAGCGGACTTGGTCTCTTGAGCCAGACTCGATACGAAAGACTGATGGACGAGTAATTACGAGTCCCCATTTATGGGGCTCGTTTGTTGGATATCAGCAAATTTCTGGAGGCGATCATCAGGGAGCCCGAAGGAGATATCAAAGACGTCATCGTTGACGCACAGCGGTTTTCGGGTTTCGGGTTTCGGCCGAAATGAAATGTGATGTGCACATGCTGTTGATTGAATTCGCTTCATCGTTTCAAAGCTTTGCCAGCTCTGCTTTCTACACAGGTCTGCCTGACTCCGGTTCATTTCAGAGGTATGTATTATTATTTTTTCGCTTTCTTCATATTTGGCTTCAGAATCTACTGTAGAGTATCTTGGTTAGTAATCTAGTGGTGAAATAATATTTTTCTTATATCTGTGTCTGTGGGATGAACCAGTAAAGGTGTACTCCTGGTGACAACATCTCCACCGGTTTCTCTGGACGCCATTGAGTGCACTTGTTAACACCAGTGATAGAACGAATTTGGCTTGCGCTAAGCGTTGGATTGTAGGTCATACGCAAAACCATCTGTTTTTGCGCCTCAGGGATATGGCGTCGATTGGCTGGCATGACCGGTATGATTGAGGAAAGTTCCTGTCAACTGAGATGACATAGTAAAATTGTTTTGTATAAACAATTTGATAAACAATGCTACATAATATTCAAACTCAGCCAAAGAGAACGAGTTTTTGATGCGGTCTATCGTTTCTTAAATGGCTGCAATAATGTAAGATTCATGTTATTTCATTGCCAGAGAAAAAAAGGGGGCTCGTATTGCCACGGGGAACCCGTTGGCCTCTATCCCACTGGTTTTTGTACGGAAAGCAGACTCAATCATGTGGTAAAAATGGTCAAGAGTTTAACTGTAGTGATGTGTACATCAGGTTGTATGCTTCAACGTCTGATTACTTACATACAGTCGACGGGAAGGTCACAGTCGTTTTTTGATGGCCCATTGTCCTCATCTCCAGTGCTCGGCCACTGACACCGATTTCTCCACTGACATGCCTAGACTTACATATCTGATCTTTACCGTCCACTGGTGAATTGGGGGGCATGTGACATGTGACATATCAAACTGACTCGGTCGTGGATTGCTTGATTCAAAGACTGTGATGCAGCCGACCTTGACCTCCACCATCTAAATTGGGTTAATCCTCATAAACTTGGCGGTCCACAGCCCTGTGTTCTATTACTCCATTCTAAGTGTTAGATGATATAAAATATGTATTTGGTTTATTGTTGAACAAATTGTAACGGATAGTTACTTCTCCAGCTGTGCACAGCTTTACTTAAGCATTGATTCGCCTATATAAGGCTCGATGCATCTACTTTGTTACTTTATCTTCCTTATTACTTACCATCAGCACTGTGAACCCCAATATACTTGGTCTTGTTCATTGGTGCACGCGTAAGAGAAGGTCACAAGGCAATCCAGCCCTTACACAAATAGAGCAATGCCAGCTTGAACGCGTTCGTCAAACAGCCATTTCGGGTGACCGGGCAGGTACCCACTCATTTTCTTTACTGGAAAATCTATAGAGGTATCCTAGGACTACAGAGACTCCATGTACCAGCACTTCAATACCCATATGGACCATGAACCTCGTAATATCATGCTCTAGTTGTCTGCATTGTCCTTTTTGGACTGGCGTTCAAATCAAGCCAGCCTTTGTCTCTCTTTGTTGCATACATAATGGGACTCAAGATCAAGCCAGTCATTTCGCTTTTGTCACATAGTACACAAATGCACCCCTACCGTTCCACCAGCAAAGCGAGACCCATCTTTCAAATGAGACTGCCCTGAAAAGCCGCCGCGACACCACTCCGTCCCTGCACTCCCACTGTGCGCGCGGGATATAAGGTCTTGGCGGTGGTGCGGTGAATGTTGGCGTTGTTTGTGTTGAGGCTCGGAGGGCTGATACCAGCGTTGATTGGGCTAGATGAGTGGATCTCAGCCCTTCAGCTTTTGCCATGTTGAAAATATAAAGACAATGATCCAGAGACAAGTCGAAGTGAATCGCCAATACCTCAAGACGCATCAGCCAATCTCTCCCTGAAACACGCCCACTTCATCCTCCCTTCCATATTTGTCATATAGCCCCTATAATTGAGTAATCCCCGAGTTACCTGATCTCTCCCAGTACGAATTATTCCATCTTCGGCGATTACGGGTTATACCCGATGTCGGCGGGGCGGGACAGCCGCGTCGGGAGTGCCCAACTCGGACGACAGGCGGCTTTGAAGGTAGGTGCTGTGCGAGTATTGAGGAGGTGTGGATGGGAGGATAAGCAGCACATGTTGGGGCTGCGAGGGCGCTAACCTTGGAGTTTCGGGGAGTCTATCCGTCTTCTTTTTAGATTCTTCTCTTTCGCGCTCAGTGTTGGTGATTCGACTTCTCATTTGATACCTCTTGGTCTGGATGTATTGGCTTTGACTTTCCTTTGGTATTGCAATCCTTCTCTACCTTGTGCCGGTTTTGTCCTCGCATTATCTTCCCTTGGTCTTTGGCACTGAGTTTGTGCGACTGGGTTATCCTCGTCTCTGGTGAGCTGTTTCGTCATATGTTTTTCTTGTCTAGGTGCTTGGGTTACTTGTTCCGTCTTGAGTTTGGTATTGGCATAGGCTGTCCGTGTTTTCTTTGGTTGGTTAGATTTGGTAGAACAATCAGAATGATCCATGAAAGTTGTGGAACAGAGCAGTGGCACCATGTAGTAACAAAGTAGAGAGAGTATAGGTGCAAAAAACTGATGCGGTGTGGACTAACAGAGGAGTTGAATAATCTAGCTCACATTCTGATCTCTAGTTCGAAATAATGTCACGAGAGCATCTTTGTTTGCGCTCCTCGTGAATCGATAGATGATGCCAGTATGAAGAATATTTTTTGGTATGGTATTGTATCTGCTTTTGCTGACCTCGGTCATTATTGCTGTGAACTCTTCATCTGAGCTGCACTCTATTATCCTTCGCTCTTGCCACAACTGTCTGGATATTCAGACCTAATTGTATTCAACAGTTGCTCCTTATTGCTGAGAGCCTCGACCTTGATTGCCAGTGTGGCTCAGAAAATCATAATTGACATACTACCAGTCCAATGTCATCCGCATCTGACCATCTTTACGGGGCTACGGCCTTTGCGCAGCACTGGTGACACAAGAGGCCAGAACAGGAGTTCCAGCATAGGAGTTTGCAATACTTAGTCCGGCATCCCCTAAACTTTCTCAGGGCCTCGAGTTGAGCAGGTATACTGGAGTAGAGCTTTTACAGTACTCCTGTGACAGATTAGTCCATTCTTCCTGAAAAATGGCAGGAGACTGAGGGATGCTGGTTGCTTTGGAACCTGGTCACGGTTGTTCAGCAGCCAATCCAAGACATCAAAGGTATTACCACATAACCAAGCTTTGGCGTGTTTTACGAGACCACATGAGTGGCTCATTTGTTGGGAGTGAGTAAAATTCAGGAGAGCCACATCGGAGAACCTAGTGGGAATATCTGGCCAGGCAACTCACTTCGACAGCTTCTGAATCTGACGAATGACTCTGGGCACCTCTTTCTTTTGAATTTCATTGTACCAGAGACCCAGTTGTGGTTCTTTGACAAGTTATTCATCAATTTACTTTTCAGCTATTTTGGCTTCAGTGGAGGTTTGGGTCCTGGGATACAGCCTGGGCACTGTGAGGAGTGTACCGCAGGTACACGACGAGTAGTGCACAATTTCTCATCTCTCCTTATTCTCACTGATCACGCAACTTGGTGAACAGAGCCAAAAATGGGAGGCTCATACTTGCCGCTTGTCGGCCTCCACTTCACTGGTTACGAGTCCGATCCATCGGCTCGTTTGTTGGGAAGGAGCGATTTTGATGATGGAGCCCAATGCGGATATCACACATGACAGTTTCCCCATCTGTCACCGGATATCCCGGCATCGAGTTCCGCTGGTTCTGCAGCTTCACACGGCCAAGTTTGCCTTCCTGGTCTGTTGCCAGACATTTCAAGTTAGCCCATATTTTACAACTTACTTGTGGTCCAATTAAATTTCAGCTGGAGTGCTTGAAATTACCATTGGAGTATCTGAACTTTGCTCTGGCGAAATTGAACACATTACTTTTTTCCTCTGTGATTCTCACACCTTCCTGGAGGCCCGAGATTGGCATTACAGGGACTTATTCTCAATTAGTGAATGGTCCCACCCTGTTTTCTATGAGCTACTGCCAATGGATTGCTGTCTTCCTTAGTAGGCCAGAGTGCCAATTGGAATTACCACTGTTGTCAAACAGGCTAATGCATCACCTTTGTACTTGTAATACTTCCTAAATTTGAGGACTCATACCTGCCGCCACAGGATGGCCTCTATCTCCACTGGTTGATGCATGTTTTGGATTGTAGTCCTGTTGGAAAATGATGTTGGATGGTCCAAGATTTTGGTCGGCAAGGGCACTCAATGCTCCAAGATATCACACTATTTCCCACCATTCATGATTCCCTCAATCAAGCAAAGCCTTCCAAAGCCGGGAGAGGTCATGTCCTGGCAGCAGCTACTTAAATAGGTACATACTGATAACTTACCAAATATGTCTGATATCTCCGTTGTACTGATCAACCTATGACCCGTAACTCGGTCGGCTTAAAAAAGTACAATCGCTCGACATCGGAGTATTATCCCCCTGCGCATTTTCAGACCGAAAGCCATTTGTCCCCGACAATCGCTGAATAGATATCCGCAGTTACAATTCCCTGAAAATCAGATCTGCCAGCTGGAAGCTATGATAATTGATATGGCTACTCATCATCGGCGCCACGCTCTGCTTTACTGAGGTACACTATGATCACTGAGAGCTTCGGACAAGCGCGCCCTCATCGCCGGGATCGAACACTCTGGGTATAATTCACTCAGCGTCCAGTCAATATTCTCGAGAAGGATTCTTTTGGTGACTTCCTCAGCCAATATCATGACCGACCGCCCCGATCAATTGGACAGCCCTGAGAACATTCAGGATATGGGTTGCCTCCGGTCATATCTTGCTTCTTCTTGTCATGCGGCTCCGCGTACTACAGGTTTTGTGGTGCAGCAAGAGTTCACATCTTCAACAGCTGTTGCACATTTCAGGACTGGCAACAGGATAATTTGTATTTGAGATGTTCAGCCTCAAAGTCAGTGTCTAGTAAATGAATATCACTTACCTAACCAACCCACTATGAAATCCAGAAATTGTGGATTTGATCCAGAGAGAACGGAGATAGTCGAGTGTCTGGATACCCATTGCTTGAACCAATCGGAAGCTAGTGAGTCGAAACTTCTACCAGATCATTGACGGGGTTCTGAATTTTTACATTCTTGAATCTTGCTGCTTGATACTGAAATATCTATGGTTACCCGAGAATCAGGTGAGAAAGAGGTAAGAAAGAGGCGCTCAGAGGATTGCTCAGGGACTGATTCCGATGGCCCCATAGCTATCTCATGATTTGAATTGAGATGTCTAGGGTAGTCACCATGTTTCATGCTGAATTATTTGCAGGGTTGGAGCAGATTGGGGTAAGGCTGGATAGATTTGGAGAGATAGCTATTTTAGGGGCCGGACACGTCATCTATTCTCAGGGTTGGAGTAGATTTGCTAGAAATCGAGTGTGTCCATCATACAGCTGTCACCCTATATTTGGATAAGGGCTGGGCACTCAAAATGGAGTGCCTGAGGGAGAGTATCAACTTTGTTACTTTGTTCCAGTGACAGTGTTTCAGGATTGATCACGGGGCTTGTTCAATCTTGCTTCTTTCCCTCATGCCCTTCAAGCTCATCCATTTCCGTCGCCACAAAAAGGTCCCTGAAACCAAACACATTGCTGGCCCGATTGCAGACAGACTCGATGCTGCTGATTGTGGGATTCAGATGGGAGCGTTAATTCAAAGTCTATCTGGTGCAAGACTGGGTTGATAGGTCTAAATATTGTGAAAAATCTTGATAACTTTAGTGGCAGATAACATCAATGCGCCTGGCTTTTCAAATAACCAGCTCACCACAGTATACCACCACCATCAAGGTCCAGACAACAAAGATGTGAGCATTTGTTCAACCCCTGCATTTGGTTGATTGATCCTCATTGAGCAGTATGCTGAAATCAAAGTTCGAGACATCATTCTCAAAAAGGAGCTGAAAGCTGGTGTCACCCATCACGAACTGCAGTCTGATGTGACTCTCAGTGAGGTTGGTCACATTCGGGTATACAAAGGATATATCTATAAGGACTCCAGTCTTGAAGGATTGGAAGCGGGATCTCGATGTGCTCTCTGCAGTAAGGTCCATATATCCTGAACATCTGCACAAACCCAGGACATAGACTGATTCCTGTACAGACATCCAAATATTCTTCAGCTATATGGTCTATGTGATTCAAGACATTTCACTGCTCTGATTTTCCACAGCAGGCACCAAAACACTTTCAAAGGACATCATCTTTCATTGTCAGGACCATCCTTTGTCACCTATGTTAGTAACCTGGTGAGTTATAAATTACTCATAAATTGACTGGACCACTCAGAGGATGACAGTTGGATCAGTACCAGGTGCATACTCCTCATTTTACATGTCATCACTGTGGCCACTGACAAACATGCAGTCAGCAGTAATGCTTTACGCACACATGGTCTAGGACCCCAGGTAAGTGACATTGCTCTAGACCCATCAGCCGGGATCTAATTTCATCTAGGATGTATATCTGCCTTTATGCAATGTTGATCATGCTGGCCAGTTGATGGTCCATACTTTCTCACCAGGGGAAAATATGTCCCCATCCACACGTGGTTGAGTTTATCACCTCATCAATCTGATAAAGATTTGCAGCACCTGTTTTCTAGATTCACCCCCAATTCATTTGCCAAGTCTTCACTGGAGGAATACTATGATCTACTTGCAGTGATCTGTG
Organism: Mycena floridula; assembly: GCA_029320655.1. Lineage (NCBI taxonomy): Eukaryota > Fungi > Basidiomycota > Agaricomycetes > Agaricales > Mycenaceae > Mycena > Mycena floridula. Next base: position 991,739 of record JARIHS010000027.1, read on the forward strand.
AATTCCACGATGGCTACTTGACCTCGAACGATCTCAATACCTCCATGACGCACCTGGAGGGCACCACAAGATTGCATATGCCTGAACCATATATTTTCTGGCTTGATAAACAGTATCCGGGCGGAAATCATATCATGTGTGAATGTATGCCAGATATGTTGATACGGTGAATACTTGGTCCATATTCTACCATTTTACCTTGATTCCATGAAATTTCAGATGCACTATTCCAACATCAGACCTCAATAACATGCAATTTGATCAATGGTGGACTATTGAAGTGCAATCTACTGCCTCTGGACTGACTCACGCACCTGTCATTCCAACATTCAATGTTTGGGCAAGCCAGGTCCATCACCTCTGCAAGCAAATGAAGATAGATGATATGGAGGTCCATACAAGTCAGTCACCAAAATGTTTGTACAAGGACCACAATGATTTAAGCATCAATTCCAGCTATTCCACAGGAATTATTTATTTCCTGCACTGCAACTCCCCGGATGACTGGACGGTCTGCCATTGGTGCAACAGATCAACTTCTAAAATGTACTCTGCTTTATCTCTGGGTTCACCAAGCTCTGTCTAGTGATACCTGGTAGTGGTCAACTGATCCAGAAGGTCAAAATGTTATATCAACAACAGCGATTGAGGATACATTTAACATCAGCTTGGATGCCAGGATTGGTACATTTGAATACCACATACCTGCATGCTGGGACAGCAACTTGATAGGGCAGAAAGCAATGTTCCCTGGTCATTTTTAACTACACTCTGCTGCAACAGGGGGACTCATATTGCCACCAAAGGATGGCCTCTAGCTCACTAGTGAGATTCTTGATTCAACGTTGCTTCTCCTTGGTGATTCTAATACTCAGGCTCATAGAGTGCCGAGCACAGAAAATCTGGGATACCTTGACGGAGCATCAATATGCAGGCCATTCCTTTCAGCCAAATTCATCACAAACCTGGCAGCAATCCAATAAGTAAGTAGGTGAATTTTATTCCTGGATGGGCCCAATAGAGATTCCATGCTGACCAAATCTATGACCAGTTTCACAGCCTTCCGCACTGCACAAATGTGCCGTTTTGCTGATGCCCTCGGCACGCCACGTGGTCGAATGATGCGACAGGGCCTTTTTTCTGACATCATCCATCGTGCCAAGGAAGACGCTGCTGCTATTGCTGCGCGATACATCTGGTCCGAATGCTCTAGCTTGGGATGAATATCACAGGGTCATAAGAGATAAAAATGGGAATAGAAATAGCATTTCCAGCTTCCAGTGGCGCTAACTGAGTAACGTTGTTTGGGTTTTCCATCGCCTTGTGTCTGTCGAGTCAGAAATAAAATTAGCGCCGAGATGAAAAGGTTCCGGAGTAGCCAGCCATGTTTTGAAGTCCTCCAGCTCTGTAGTAATGAGTGATTGAACGAAACATCAACACGGAAGACAGAATGGCACGAGAGAAAAGAATAAAACCTGAACCGTGGCAAAAACTTCCGAAAATAGCTGACCCCGATTGAAACGCATAAGTACTTAATCCCAATGCGGATGTTGTGACAGTCACGCAGATTTGCCTTGGATCTCGACCACCACTTTATTTTTCCATTACTTAAATCAGCAATGTTGCCTCTACAGCCTTCCTGCTCCGACCATGTCTCCTTCGCCCTCAATGTCAGCTCGTCGTCCACCAAACCTGTACCTTTTTATTGATCCTTTTTCAGCTCCAAGGCAGCCGAGGAAGAGAGCAATCTTACCACCAAGACCAGTCCTCCGTCTGGGCCACAGCTGAAAGACGAGGTCCCCAAGTCGACCCCGACGCCGACCGAATACGAAGCTGGTCGCGTCATCTGCGATACCTGCGGCCGAGGCGTCTCTTTCCGAGACGAGCTCACCGGATCCTTCAGCGTCAAGCATTGGGATGATCATAGATTGACCTGGTATGCTCCCCTCTTGTTTTTCCGATTTCTTTGATTTTATTTAACATTCTTCCTTCTAGTGCTGCTGTCGGCGGACCCCCGCTTAGCTCTGCTGTAGGCCAGCCACCGACCGTCATTTTCGCTGAGGACGTCCATTCTCCCTGTATTAATTCTCCAGAAAAACGTCGGAGAGCCAAGCGAACCGAGGAGGAGCGCATCGAGTACCTCAGAGGCGATCCGTATGTTGTTGAGTTCGAACCTTATAAGGTCCTTTGTGCTTCTTGCAACAAGTCGATCCGCCTCTGTCCTAATTCAACCTATTGCTCAATTCCATGGGATGCTCATCGCAAGAGCTGTCTCTCGGAGAAAGTGTCTGTCGTCTTTTTATCTCTTGTTCTTTCACTGATTCTCCTCTCAGTATCGGCAAGAATGTGTATACCTTGGGAGAGCACAATGCATTGTTCTCCAAGGACCCTGCAATTCAGAAATTCGACGCTGAACGGGTACTCTGTGCGACCTGCGACAAATGGATCCCTATCAAACCTGATGACCACCGGTCTGCTGTTCAAATTTGGTTGCAGCACCGCTCTGTTTGCAACAAGAACTCTGGACCGTCACCCTTGCGTATTCTGTCCGTCTTTTGTCCAGGTTTCTTTTCCAAATCTGACTCGATGATAGCACGACGACACCCCAGCTGTTCGCACCAGGCCCTAGCCTCATTCAGAGCTTAGAAGGAGCAATCATCGGTTTGTTGTTTTATCGTGCTTGAACTCTTCTGCCCTGAAATCTTTCTACCAGATGCGGTCAACGCTCCGATGTTCTCTCATAATACGGTGACCACTATTCATCAGCACAATCATTTTTCGGATGAGGTGAGCATTCGGATCAAAGAGCCCTACTGAATCTGCATTGAAATCTGACCTAATTTGGACCGTGCAGACTCAGTATCACGCGTTCATGGGGAATGAGTGGCAGAGCACCCATGGAATGATCAATGAGCAATTCCCTGCCGACTCGGAAGATGACGCTAGAAATTTTGAAGACGACACTGATAACATCAGCCTTTACTCGTCTGAGGACGAGCCAGTTATTTAATATTTTGGATCAAGTAATAGCATTCAAAAGCGGAACAACCGAAAAATGCATATATAAACTTGGAACTGTACAAATAACTCTCTCTCTCTCTATCATCTCATTCTCTCCCTCCCACTTCTCCCACCCCAAATCTTCTAGATTGCACCCCCACTCATCTCAACTCCCCTCGCATTATCCACCCCTCACTTTCCTTGTAAGTAATCCTTTTGGTTCAACGACAACTTATTGTTCTCCCCGCGTTCAAATGCGCCCAAACCTGCCTCAGGCGCTTGCTCCCTTTGATGAAGCAGGGAATCCGTTTATTTCCCATATAATCTTTCCGTAGGCCAGAGAGTGATCCGCAAGGAATCTGATCAGTCGTCAGCAGAAGTCGAGTGCAAAGCAGGATTAGAGTGAGACCCCCTCAGCTCGGCCTCCAAAACTCTTATATTGGCGTAAGCACCACTTAACTTCTCGGTTTCTGGATGTCAATAGGCGAGCTTCAGGATTTCAATAGGTGATTTTGGGGATTCTACAAGAGGCCGGTACAATGAATGTGACCCGGGTCTGAATTCAGGAAGAATAAGTTATCGCAAGAGCATTTGTGTTCGAGCTACTTGTGTGATCAGCCTCCTAGGCTATAATACGTGAAATAAGTACCAACCCGACTCTGAAATCCACGGAAAAAACTGTGTATCAAGCATGCCAAAACTCTCTTTGCACGCTCCTCATTCTTCGGAGTCTCATCTGAAGTCATCCCACCAAGATCTGACCAATCCCAATCCAACGGTATTCCCATTCAACAGCTCCGTTAATTCACCGCCACTCACCGACTAATTCACCGCCTCTCGTCCTTGAACCCGTCCCTTGGAACCATTACACAGCCTCACACTCTGAGCGCAGCAAGCGACGCGCCTCCCACGTGCTGCGAAGCTTCTGCATGATGCAAATCTCGGGAATCGGCCCCTCGGCAGGCCACGTGGCCAAAGGTTGAACCGTCATCGACTTCGACGCTGCTAGAGCTCTGTGCTGATTCTGTCCCTGGTCCATCATTTCAGTGGGAGAGACGAGCTGAGCTGTTGGAAAAGAGCAGGAGAATAAGGAGGCAAAGGAGGAGAAGAGGAGACAACTTAACCTTTGCCGGTCCTCTTCGACAAATCTTGCATCAGTCCTTCCCATTGATATCGGCATGCCTCGACAAATCCATGCTGCTCGACGTTGCATCGAATCTTCGTCGCTCGACACTGCATCGGAAACCCATGCTACCTGATCAAAGCTTCCGCCATTCATCTATGCTCATCGCTTGTCATTGCGCCATGGCTAATAAACGAATTCATTCCTCTCGGAATCCTATCAAGCCCATTGTGAAACCGTGGATCCACTGCTCAACATTATCCATTCCCCTCGCCAATCCACCATTCTCTATCAATACATGTTCAACCAATTCCATGCTGCTCTTTTGCATCCATCAGGAAAAAGATCAACAGAGACAGAGCAGACTATAGTTGATATACCTTCTGTAGTGCTGTAGTTTTGTAGCTCAATATAGTCACCCAGGGAATAAATGTACTGCCCTATATCCTGCTGTAGCGCTTGGAGTCCCATAGCTGTTATAGCAAATGTAGTCAAAGTAGACCTCTGTAGTCATGTATTCATCAGTCAATAGGAGCCTCAATTAATCTTTCAGGTACGCTGGCCAGATTATAGTGACATGAAAAAAATGAATTGAGGTAAGGAACACATGAATATCAACGCGGTAATGGTAGGATATAGATAGAGCAGGAAAGATAATGGGAAAACCAGGCCCTCCAGAATCTGGAAACACAATAAATATAAAGAATGAGCAAACAACGAATGAGCTAACCACAATGTGCACACACTTGCATGTTAGAATAACAGCGAGTGGCTAGACAACAATATAAGTCTCAGAGGCACTCAAGAGTAAGAGAACGTCTGTATATTCACCTAGACAACAATATAAGTCTACAAGGTGAATGAGTATCAAGTAAATAGATAAATAAACTGATAACTAACCTCAGAGGCACTCAAGAGTAAGAGAACGTCTGAGGGTCTACATAGAAATGAGAACCATATAAATAAGAGTCCGTGTTCCATATGGGAATACTACACAGCCTAAAAAAAGAAAGATACCATCTGGACTCTACAGTCCATCCAAGATGCACAGGTACACCGTTGATTGACGAGTTACTGCTTGGAATCCAACATTGCAACCATCTGCTATTTCACTGTACGACGATAAACACCCCGAATGAACCAGCGCTCTTGAAGACTGTGCTGACAAGAACTGTGAACAGAAGATTTTTCAAATGACACATGGGACATACCAAGAGACCGAATCACTGCTCATTGACCAGGAGGAGACTGAGAAAAAGGCAAGAAGAGGAACGATAAAACATGCGACAGCTTGAGCACACAGAGTCATAGCTGGACCAGAATCCACAGGTGGATCAACAAAATGGTCTAATGAAGAAGGACAAGGGCAGGTGACTTCACCGTGGACACATCCTGATGACAAGCGGTGGGGGAAAGAAGGAAAGGATGATGAGCTGACTTTCAAATTCCATCAAATGGTGAAACCAACATGCACGTGAACCTTAGGGCAGGCTGGGTTGCCCTGGACAACAAATCAATCAGCGCCCAAAGCGGAGCATCCGCCTCTGATTTCTGGTGAGCGCTGATCGCATGCCGCTGTCCTTCGCTATGCCTGTGTACTGTATGTGTCCTGCGAAGCATTCATGAATGGTGAGTTCTGCCATTCTCCAAATAGTTCGTGCTTGATCATCCGTTTCAGGTGAACTTTCCTGGTGCTTGACCACTGGAGCTGCCGACACAGTGTACTGTGTGTTCATTTGAGTAAGAATTATTGCTCAATGAGACATACATCTTGTCAACCAGCCATATAGGTGCATCTGAACCAATTGGTCACAGCTACAGCGCTCATGTTGACTATGTTGACACGGCGGGCAAAGTCCAATGCACTGAAAAATGAGTGTGTTAACCGAATAATTGATGTAGTCACGGCACCTTTACTCATGCCAGATTCCCAACTCCGCTGGTACAAGGCAATGAAGTGAGCCGGTTTCTCATGCAGTGTCACTCAAACTCTGTGGTCAGCTGATGGCTGTTGATCAATATGAATGATTAACCTAGAATACATGCTGATGTACACTATTATCAATTATGAGTACAAATTCTTTCTTGATGTGACTTTGGGAACATTGGTGAAGAGAGTATTTGAGAAAACCTCAGCACAGTGGGAAGCTTGTAGAATCCCAAGTACAGAAGCTGACTATGGAACCTGGGTCCCCCAAGAATCCCTGATCTACGAACAAAGAGCTTGAACATGAGGCATACATATTCTTTGTTCTTGCATCAAAACCCAGTGATCAAAGCCCTTTGTGAGTGTATCAATCATTGCATTAATGCACTCATTTCTGAGTGCATTGATCTTTGCCTCCCGTGTGAGCTATACAGAGCTCCGCTCGAGGATATCACACATATGACCTACTCTGTATATAACCGTGCGGCTATCCCTTTTGTGCTTTTTCCTGATGTCGGAATCTTGCCCTTGCACCAATAATCATTGCGTGATCGTGGCCTCGCTAATCCGTCAACCGAATCCTCCTGCTTGATGAATCCACCAGCCGCTAATCTGCGAATTCACGAACTGACAATTCTTTTTCATCGGCATTGCATGACCCTTTGGCTCGTCGTTGCATCATCTTTCGACCGTGGTTGCATATTGATCGCCCAACTCAAATTGCTCGACTGATCCATATTGCTCGACGAACCCTTGCCATTGTCCATTATCACCAGTGGCCTTGCTCATGCCCTTGCTCGTCGACCTTTCTCTGATAATGTTCTACACGTCCCTTTGCCATGACTTTCACCAAACCGCTAATCGTTATTTCACCATGAATACACTTTGACCTCATTTGTTGATGTTGCTCGCCATTATCTTATTCGTGAACTTTGGTCTGTGTCACCTTTGGGTTTTGAAATTGCGCTGTCTTTCTATTGGTATCGCTGCGTCTTGGACATTGAAACTTCGACTTCGATGGCTTCAGTGTCGCTTCGCTTGCCTACCTCGCCTCGCCGCCCCGACCCCTCCCTGAAACGCGCGCACTTTATCCTTGCCTCCATATCCACAATATACCGAGTTACCTGGGTGAGGGAGGAGAAGCGAGGGCGGGAGGAGGAGGCCGAGGAGGGTTTGACTCAAATTACTCGCTTACGTTGCCGAGTTCGGGGGAGCGGGAGGACCTCGGCGCTGTCCTCTAATTTCGGACACGGGGCGGTATCGGCAGGACATGGCGCTGGGGCGGGAGGAGGATTAGCTAATCTAGACCTGAGGTATTTCAATCTGAGGACGGGAGTTTTACACGCGAAGCTCCTATTAACACTCGCCCATCCCCAAGCCAAACTGTACTATATGTGACTGGTTAGCTGGCCACCCCTAGGAAGCTGGACACTAGCCTGTCACAACATGTTGCCTCACGTAGTGGTCAAATTTTGTTGCGGAATGTGTAATAGGACGTCTGACCCTTGCCCTGACCAAATTTGGACCCGGTGTGATCGGTTGGCGGTGCGGTGTGATCCGATTACTTTGGTCCACGTGTAGATTCGGCTCAAATTCTTAACTGCGGAGCCGTGTCGGCATGATAAATCAGTGATTTCTCAGCCAATTTTGCCTGCATAGCCACTATCGTGGCCACGCTGCACGGTCCTGACCTCGAGCTTCCTTCTAACCTTCATGAGGCCTGTCAGAAATCTTTTTTGACTTTCCTATTGCCCGAATACAACAGGCTGTTCATGGAAAATTCTGATTCAACCATGCAAACTAGGCAGTGGGGCCGCCGTGGACCCTGATGAGCTGACGACCTGAAATTTGGCCACGTCCTTCTTCCTGGTATATACTACCCTTTTCAAGGTCCGTAATGATTTTCAGGATATTATTACCAGCTCACTGATGTCATGAACAGTAACCTACATTTTATGCATAGCGCACCAACCGACATGGTCTAGGACGGCGCCGAGACCCTGTCTGAGCAGTGGGCACGAGTATGCTCATTTATGTCTATTTGCATCGTTTTATAGCTTATTTTGGCATTTGACGCTCTCTCTGGACTTCACAGTGCTCTCCCAAATCCCCATTTCTGCCAATTATCAGGCATGCCGCATGCGGCATCGATAATTTATCGATTCTACAGCTGTTACGTCGAGTGAGTCAGACATTTTCTCATTGCTGCTGCTTATATCAACCCATGCAGACATTAACAGCCTCCGTCGCACCCCATAGACGTGCCTGGTCTGCTCCTCTTTCTACGCTCTTCGTCTCTGCTTTCACCAAATCACCTTAATCAACAGTCACCGATGGGTCAAGAACAGACCAAATCTTGAATTTCAGGTGCTTTACACTGATGAGGACATCACTTGGGAACCTCTCTCCAATGTTGATGACTGTGCCGCTATGGACATGATTTGACCGATCCATTGTTGCTACAGAAGCGGAAGTATATGATTGATTCTAGCTTAGAATTGTCAAATTAGTCATCCTAGACCTTGTTAGACATACATAGTTGTTGTTGTTAAAGTCGTAGATGATTTTTTTTATGGCAGGAGGATGGTGGGAAGCTGAAAAACGCCGCTGATGCAAAGCCGCCGGCGTGGAAAGATAAGTTCTCACGGTCGGCCAGGTACCCGATAATTGCAGTTTTGGGACCCGTCGCGGGAAAATATTCACCGTGTCATCAAAACATTGCGTAAATTGATGGGACCGGGCGCAAATCGCAGCCAAGACAAATGGCTACAAGATATAACCCACCCAGACATCAGTGAATGTCATGGATGTTGGCTATTACTCGCTAAACCCTAAGGTGGCCAGCTAACCAGTCACTTATAGTATGGTTATGAAATGATCAGCGTGTTTATTGGACCTTTGCGGTCACTGGTTGCCGCCTTTGCGTACCGAAGTTTGGTCTTTCGAGTCGGAAATCCTCACCTCAAGTGTTGAAGGTACACAGCAAGAGGCTGCGAATTCCCACCATGGATTTGCGGTATTCAGGACAAAGATTCCACAAGAGACCAGTACAGTAAACACAGATCTGGCCCAGGTCTGAAGTCAGGAATGATAACACCACAATTGTGTTCGTTCGAGCTGGGTGTGTGATCTAACTTTTTCCTCCCTATTGCAATCTGATCCGGTTTCTTGCCAGCTGGAAAGCCACTAGTTGCTCCAGACTCAAAATTTATATGATGTTAATTCCACTTTGATTTACCTGGAAATCATGCCTGTACTACACAGTGGTTCTGGCGGTCCAACCCGGCTTTTTGCTTGTCAACAGATGAGTACAGTGATCTCATCATAGATTCGAAGTCAAGATGGTCGAACTACTTGTGTATCAGCCGGATTTTTACGTTTTTGAGTAGAGCTGTGCTGTTCAAGCACTCATTGGGATGTTCCAGAATGTTCCAGGCATTTTTGGACCATTGGCGATGTTAATCGTTGCTTGCGAGCACGAAGACTTCAATTAAGCTCTGTCAAGATTTTCAATGTTGCTCTTGACTCAAATCCCATCCCATTTGGTAATTCAACTTTGATTTTCCCCGCAAATTGTACCTGCGCTGCACAGAGGTTCTAATTGTTTGCCCCTGAGTGTCTGGTTCTTGACAGGTGAGAAAAATGATCCCTCCAGAAACCAGTGCCATGTGAATGACACCGACTCGATCTCTAGTACAGAATAGTATCACCACAGCACATTTGTTTGAGTTGCTTGCTTGATGATCACAAAGAAGTTCAAATTTATACAAGTTTCGTTTCCAGTTCGAATGGATGGATCATTGTGTATCCAATCTGAATAGAACAGGATGGTCTAAATCCACAGTGTTTGGCTCTTAAAAGGGGCCTACCCTCATTTTGAATTGTGGATAATATCACAAGAGCATGTTCATTCAAGCTGCTTGGGAATGCAGTTGCATGTTAGGACCTTTTTCCATGCTATCTATGTGCTTGTGATTTTGATCTCATGTTTTGGTTGGTATTACTAAATCCTCCTTGTGCCACATAGAGATCCTGGCTGTCCAATCACACACATGCTCTGGCTTTCAGCAGATGATTAGGGGAATCACACAACAGTGGAATCTCACAACAGAGGAGTACAGAAACAGACCAGACCTCTATTGAGTAGCACCACATCCCTGTTCATTCGAGGTTTGTGCCAGGTTCATAAATGACACTGTTGGTTTTTGTGCCGTGTTCTCATTTGAGTCTTGAATATGATGTGGGCATCATGATTCAGGGATACTGAGTCTGATGAATCAGTAGGGTATGTCCTGTATCTCCAAATTTCCTCTCAGAAGCAACACAGAACAGGAGAATAGCTCGAGCTGCTTGTGTTGTGTGGTGACAGATTTATTATCCCTTTGTGCTGATGGATTTGACTTCAATATTATCTAGTCTTGGATGGATTGAGTAGTACAATGAATCGCATTAAGACCAAGCCAGTATGTCCAAGTATATATATGCTCTCATACTTGTACTGTGAGACAAGCGTAACTAGCTAGGTCGTCCGATCTCCGTCCATGTAACACATGATCTTGGGTTCCATTTCTCGGTTTGCTTTCGGCTTCGTTATTCGGTTATTGTTCTCTCCAAGCAGTTCCTTGCCAAAATGTCTACAAATGGTAAACAGAAAGAAAGCTGTAAAAGCTGCAGCTGCAGCTCCAGCAGAAGTGGTCCTGGACAGGACAAAAAAAGTCTGGCTGTTCTCGCTGCTGAGATTGTACCAGCGCCACTTTTTCCCGAGCTCCGTCTGATGGTCTTGGAATCCTACCATCTTATTTTCATGGACAGTTTTAGGATTTGGGTTCACCATCGTCTATGGGTGCCTTGTGCAGGGTCGTCTGTTCTAATCTTCGAGATTGGCTTTAGAGATGACGAAACAAGTGACGTGATCTGTCGGAAAAACGTGGCTCAGTGTCATAAAGCTCCGATGACACAAAGCGGCGGCGGCCACCAATATAATAGCAAACTGTCCATGACAATTCAAGAATGTTCAGGATCACTGGTAAGTAGTGATTCAAAGCCGCCAGCCCTTTCATTGCATGTAATATAAAACTGGAAAGTACATGAAAGACAATAGCAGAAATTATGAGATCTCGAGAGAAATTAGAAGAATATGGAACCAAGGGCGGTGAAACGCCTTCCTCTGGCCACCATCAACTGCTTGTTGGAATCCCATTTAGCTTGGAGAATCTATTGTACAAGCATGACTCTGACTCCAGTCAGCTAGGTCATCAGCCATGACTCCATCTAGGAAAGACTAGTTCAAGTCGTGAAACCAAAATTCCCACTGTTTGGAGTCGACTGTGATTTTCATTGGACATTATCTTGCATGATATCACACCAGTGAATCAGGATGGTGGACCGAACAGATATCTCTGGAAAGGGATAACTCAGAGGCCTCGTCGTTTAGACACTTCAAAGCCGCCATTCAAGTGCCGCTTTCAGGTTTGACTGAAATGCATCGCATTGAATTGGTCAAACTCCCCAAGTATCCGACTTCAAAGTTTCTGATTGGCAGTTGGCTCATTGAGAAAGCCTGTCTGATTTTCGTTCCTTTTGGGGGGTCTTCGGCCTCCATTATCATTTTTGTTCCGTGTCCTTGAATATCATTTTGTTGACCTGGTTGCTACCATCCTCTTCAGTATCATGCCGTTATCAGCTCCTTTTCCAACTCTCCCAGTTCTTGATTCATAATGAATCCTTGCTCACTCGAAGACTTGATCTCACAGGATGGCCCCAGGACAGGTCAACAGATGTCTGGGAATCCACAGTTGGTACTTGTTTCCAGCTCTTGATTGAGTCTCATTCTTCAAAGGAAAAGATCTTACTGAGCAATCTGAACAGGATGCTTGTAATGGACTAGTCCAAAAGAGCATTAGGTACTTTGATGGGCATGTCAACAAAATCGCTCACTCCCCACAAACAAGCCTATATGGGGGACTCATGATGGTCGATGATACCAGGGACCTCATAAATGATAGGAAGTCGTTTCAACCCAAACGCAGTGTCTAGCAACCAGTGAGAAAAAAATCTATATACGAGAATAAAAAACCCACTTTTCCCGACTTTCTCGATTTGATCCAGCATCAGCAAACAAGTCCAAACTGGAATTGGAAATTTTTGGTCGCTGCTCCTCGGGAAGAAGGGGTACTGATGAAATCTCTGCAGCGAGAACAGCCGAACTTTTTTCGTCATGTCCAGGATCACTTTGCTGGGGCTGGAGCTGCGGCTTTTGCGGCTTTCTCTTAAACTTTGTAGGCTTTTTGGAAATGGACTGCTAGAGAGAACAATGACCGAATAACGGAGGCGAAAGCAAACCGAGAAACGGCACCCGAGATCATGCGTTATACATGGACGGAGATCGGATAAACGGAGATAAGATTGCACGGAGCTACGGACATACACGGAGATAAGTACCCACTTCAACGTCTCCGCCTCTCAGCATCCATATATCCGCCCAATACTATCCACGCACACCCACTCTCAACATCTCCGCCTCCACCGCCTCTTCTACAATTCCCACGCTCCCCCCCACCAAAAGATCTCTGCGTGAGCTCATCTTCCTTCATTATGACCTGGGTGAGATCTACCAAGAACACCTGAATCTTTGTTTCATCAAAAAGAAATTACTGAAGGCACAAAGACTAACCATTTATGAACATTTGCGGTGTTTCAAATTTGTTTCATTGACCATTTCAAGGCACTGTGACCGAGATAAGGTCGAGTAGACAGTGACCGGGACCAATTTTTCATACTACATAAATTGATTGATGCCGTTTTACCGAATCTCAGGTGACCGCCTCGCAGATTATGGCCCCGACTTTCAGTTTCACAACTTGCCTGTCTCTCCTGGCTGAACTCGTGTTTGACTGTACAATGGATTTTCCAAAATAGGCAGTTAATGACGGCGAGAGAAACACATTTCACTGCCCTTGGTTCCATATTCTTGTGATTTCTCTTGATATTTCATAATGTCTGCTACTCTATTTACATGCAATGAAAAGATGGCGGCAATGATTCACCAGTAATCAGCTGATATATCAAAGGCGGCTCATCTCTGGGACCAGTGATCCTGAATATTCTTACGTTATAATCGTCAGTTGGCTATTATATTGGTGGCCGCCGCCACCACTTTGCGTCATCATCGCTTATGACACTGAGCCACGTTTTCTGATGTAGATCAGGTCGAGATCATGTCCCTTGTTTCATCCTCTCTCAAGCCCATCTCGAATATCGCAACGAACAACCCTGACGAAAGCACTCAATGACGACGGGGAACTTGAATCCTGAAACCATCGCATGAAGATAACATGGTAAGATTCCAAGACCGTCACACGGGGAGCTACCTATGGTATTGCAATTTTCTTCCGCGCCGATCAAGAAATATTTCCAGCCCTTCAACTCTTTCATGCGCCAAATTTCTGATCCTTTAAAGCTCGAGATTTTGTTCGAGCAGTTTCATTCCCAAAGTTCCCATCATGCCCTCAAAATCAGTTTACACAATGTCGTGCATTACAATCGGCGCCGGACCCGGCGGCACCATTTCAATGCTTGCGTATGACTTTTCCTTCTGCTCATTTGACGCGTTACTGACAATGCAAATTATTACAGTCGTGTCGCGATTGTCGATTACCAGGGTCAGACGGTTCTTGACACCTACGTTGTTCCCACATCGAAGGTTTGCGCCACCTCTTGGTCTGCTGTTGTTGAACTGAATCTGTTTTCAGGTAACGGACTATCGGACCGCAACGACAGGGATCCAACCGTCCCATTTGACTGGAGGTATGGCTTGAAATAATGACCTCTACTCAACTTCTGCTGATATGCTTGATCCAGGCAATGCCGTCCAATTTTCGGTTGTTCAAGAACATGTCGCGAATCTTCTCAAAGGAAACATTCTAGTCGGTCATAGTCTGTGGAATGACCTCTCTGGTACGCATTTTGGTCCCCTTTGGTTTGTGACTCAACTCATTTGCGTATGTAGTTGTTGGAATTGCTCATGCAGCCGTCGACACCCGAGATGTTGGTCTCTATCAGGTATGCTTTCTTTCCCTTTTGAAGTAAATTCCAGGCTGTAACCAGCTTTCAGCCATTCCGGAATGCTCTTCACTCCCCGAGACAAGTTGTCAGTCTCCAGACTTTGGCATGGCAGCTCATGCGAAGGCGATGTCAGCAACAAGAGAGCAATCCTGTATGCTTCAATGATCCTGATTCCTATCTGGTTTCTAATTTCATCCATTGTCAGCTTGAAAATGCGCGTGCTGCCTTGGATTTGTATCGGACCCAACAGCAAGATTGGGAGACAGCCATTGCACATGGAACTTGGCCCTGTGCTCTCCCACCCAGCTCTTATTCCCGATGCTATACCTGATGGCGACTGAAGTGCTGCCAAAAGCTATTTCAACCGCCTCTTAACCATATACTTATTGCCTCTGTGCAGCTAATTTCTTAACTTCTTATCATGTCTATATTCAGTACTTGACTTCCATAATGCAAATAACACTGAAATACTTCTGTGAAACAAGCCTGGATCGTTCTCATTAGACCCGAGAAACACATTGAACATGTATAGGTTCCTGCAAAACACAGTGATTGTGATGCCTCAGAACATCACGCTACACTATCTGAACCAGTGGGATAGCCGCCAACCGTTCCGGTGGCAAATATGAGTCCCCATTTTTTCACTAGGAGTGAATATGCTGCTGAAAGTGTATGGGCGTCCAAATGCACATTTATTGATATCCCCGCGAAATTGATGGAATCCCCCGCGGTATTTTTTGATATACCTTATATCTATTCAGAACATATGGCAACCACTCTGGTCTGCCTGTCATGGCCAAAGGGGTACCCATAGAGCAGTCGGATTGTGATTTGAACCACACGAATTGCGATTTTCCCAACACGTGATCAGACGCGTCACTTCGAGCCGGTGCTATTTCGGTCCCTCTGTGCCACGGTGTTGAATTACAATGAACATGCAGTTGAGTTTTTTGAGAAGGGATGCATTGATTAGTGATGGATGACGAGAGAGTCACTCCAAGAGCTGTCTGATATGTGAGCTGGTAAATAAAATACCGGGAATTGTTCCATTGAATCCATTGTTTATGGGTTCAGCAGTTGAACGCAATGTAAACGGAAGTCTCTGAGCTTCTCAGCCATGCATAAGTTAGTCATCCTCACTAGAAATGTATGTTCGCAATCAATATGATGGAATATTGGTCAGGACTGACACTTTCGACACTTTTGTGGATATAAATTGGGCGCAAACTTGTGCATATATTATCAAATGATGATATTGAGTATAGGAGTGCTATGTGTGACTAAAATTGAATCTTTCTAAAAGAATGTAGAGTACTAAAGAAGGTTCAAAGTTTGATTGATCATTAAAAAGAAGAGAAATATGGAAGTGGCATGACATAGCCATGGTCCCATGGACCAATCTTGGATTTGGCAATATCTTCCTTTGTCTTCCAGCTGGAGTACCGAGATGTCGCAATGAACCGTGGGCTTGGAGTTATAGGCTGCAAGCCAGATGATGTCTCTCGAGTCTCCGAAGTCTCGGACTCTTCGTCGGAGTGGGAGACTGAAAGCAAACAGTAAGTCAAAGAAGAATACAAGAACATGGCGACGTACAACGGAGTTTCCTTGAACTGGCACTGCGGGACGAAGATGCAGAGACTTTGCGGGTCTCACTGACTTTTCTTGTCTTGGTATCTGGTTCATTGGCCTCAGAGTCATTATCTGAGTCATTGCTGTCTAGTGTCCGTTTGCGAGACTTGAACAAATTGGAAGCTGAACCTCTTGTCAGGAT
This sequence comes from Mycena floridula, assembly GCA_029320655.1. Classification (NCBI taxonomy): domain Eukaryota; kingdom Fungi; phylum Basidiomycota; class Agaricomycetes; order Agaricales; family Mycenaceae; genus Mycena; species Mycena floridula. The sequence continues at coordinate 1,007,624 of JARIHS010000027.1, forward strand.
CGAAATCAATGAAGGTGTTCATACTACGCACCTTTTGCCTTGGCAGTAGATGATCCTGACAGTGGTGAGCAGAAAGTCATGTTGCGCTCGATGAGATCACTCACGTGTAACTCTAGCATTCGAAGGAGGTCCATCTGAGGCATTATCTGATTCCCATTTATCGTCGTCGTCGTCATTTGCCGCTGCCCCGACAACTTGTATTGACTCGGAACCGGAATCCTCCAGCTTCATGGTGTTCCAAGAGCGGAATGTCGTATCATCAATACCATCTCGGAATGCTGGGAGACATAGTTCAGAAACTACATATGAGAGGATCAAGCAGAAAGTGCATACCAATAAAGACTTTGGCGTCTGCAATGCCGACCTTGTCACCACCCCTATGCGCCGCAACATGAAACCCATCCGGCCTGTTGACCTCAACAACCTCCAGAATGCCCCTGCTTTTGGATAGAAGTACCCAGAAAGGTGATGTTTGTTTGCCTTTGGCCTTCGCAAGCTGTTCAGATGCGTATTTGAATGGAACAGGAAGGTTTTTTGCGAAGAAAGCATGCATTTCATCGTGAGTTGCATTGTGCAAGAAAGAAAGCACGTCACGGTCTATGGCGCAGCCATGGTTGACAAGTTGCGTGATCTGAGCTTTTGTTGGTGCCCTCGGGAATTCCAGAACAGGTGTACCCTTCTTGGTCTGCCAAAGCAAGAATTTCTGTTAGAATGATAATGAACAAATCTAGAAACACCTCGCACCAGGACAGCACTCTTCACAAGGATAATACTTTGTAAACGAACAGTCTTTGAGTCTGATTTCATAGTTGCAGTGGCCTTTCCACCAGATGATCCTTTGGGGGGTTTCTGAAGGGGGTAGATCAATGAATATATCAACATTGCATATCACAATCATACTATCTCTGGTTTCGCAGGCCTGTACCCGTCGAGAGCGCTAGGGCGTGCAGTTTCAAATTTGCTGGCTGAAGCGGCCTGTTGCCGTTGGTCAGCTTCTTGCAATGTCTTCTTGAAAGTGTCCGTAATGCTCGGTTTTGGAGCAGTAGAAGATGCAGACACGTTGACGTCGAGAGTTGGAGACCGCACTACACGTTTACGGTGCTTGCTCGGACCATGTTCGCATTCCCGACACCTCAATGGACCAGGGACGTCGTCTTTTGGAGGATAGTAGAGTTCACATTCGAGAGGGCAGTCACGACACGGACCATAGTCCGCGTCTGCCATGGATAGAGAGCTATGGGAGATGAAGAAGAATAAAAGGAATGATATGGAGAGGTCCCCGGTTTTTTCATTGGCTTTATAGTTTTTCTGCCTGGTCCGTGCGCGAAATAACCCCAAGATTCGCAGGGTCACGCAACCCCATTGCTCTCCCACAACCCGAGTCCCAGCCTATTCGACAGAGTTATCACAATGTTAAAACTTATTCCAGTTTTGAATACTTGAATTGGAATGGAAATTCCATAGCAGAAACTGTTTAATCATATCATTACTCTCATCAGCGGGCAGAAAACCATTAGAGACGCATAGAGACTGTGGCGCATGATGATGCATATCACATGTCAAAAGCCGGCATGACTTCAATATTTCGGATAAATATTCACGCTTTGTTCATTTTTCAAATTCAGATGTATTTGAGAAGGCTAAATATTTTGACTGTCTGTATATATATATATCAGATAGCTAATTCTGCATACTGAACTGGGAAAGCACTGACAGCCCTTGTGCCCAAAGCTCAGCCCGAGCCTTCCAGATAGGATCTGCAAGCGAAAGCATGATCGGCTTCTTCAGACGTCCAACGGGCAGATATTCAATGTCCGGATACACTCCATTATCCCATTCATGTGGCAAGACTCCGTATCCGGCTGGCAAGACCCCACTGACAATTACCTCTTGCAGCGTGCTGAAAAAGACCTCCTCTGCCACTGAACCTGATATGAATGGGTTTGCATGACGAGGAACTTTTACGGCTTCGTGTTTTACCTGTTTCTGCTGCTCTGCAGAGATTTTGTTGGATAAGTCCTCAATCTCTCCAGCTCTCTCATCCTCTGGATGGCCGGCGCCAGTCTCAAGTCCCGTACGATGTGAAGATCCATCCACACCATAGTACTTCCTGATGGTCTCCGGATGGATATTCTCACAATCATCTCCATCTCGAAAGAATCCAGCCCTTGCTTGGCCCAAAAAGTACATGTCCTAGAGGAGTCGTCAGAACAAATCCTAATCAAGAATTGAATTTACATTTGGACTCTTATCATGGGCTTCACCACGGATCGGGTGAGAATTCCAATTATTCTTGAAATCCTCAGCATCCTCGTTGATCCGATCGAGGAAAAGAGTATGGATAAGCCAAAGATGCTCTGGGCTGCTATGATCCAAGCCATGCATCCTTTCCAACCGGGTGAAGAAAGCGCGCCATCGACGAACAAACTGGCTTCCAACCTCGACCCACAAGCGTTCGATCCGCGTGTTACGTGTTGAGCTTGAAATCTGTCAAAAGCACACTTTCAAAGAGCAAATGGAGACGTACGAGCCCCACATGAAAGAAGCCCGATTTGGGCCGTTCATCATGACCATGTAGATTGAGACTGCAATGTTCTCTGCTCCACGATCTCCACGCATTCGAGATGGCATTGCTCTCTCCTTGACAGCATCCAGGAACAGGTCAAGAACAGTTACTGTACGATTATTTGTACTTGCACGCATCCCGGTCACCTAGTGAGTGATTAGTTACCATTGAAAAGGAAATAATCAAAAGCATACAACACGGCTGTAGCCATCAACAAAGCCATGGATCACAATACCCCATCGGATGAGCTTGTGATGTCCATCGAGGTGCCAGAGACTATTGGGTCGCTTGACGGAATACTTGCGACGGCGGATCGTTTGATTATTACGGAGAGTACGGCCCAGGTTGTCAACACGCTTCAAAGACGCGGTAACCCTCCGTCACTGAACCTTGTGACCGTGTTGTCGGAGAAATCCAATCAGATATCTCATACCCGACTCGGGCTTTCTAGCTTTGAATGTCTTGGTGAGAATGTCAAGATCTGCATTACTCAGGCCTGAATATTGCATGGAAACACTGTGGCGCTTCATGTACTTCGATAAGGTGTTTCGATGAACACCAAGCAGGTCGGCAATTTCCTGTTTCTTGAGCTGCCGATGAGAAGATGCAGCCTCTGTGAGAAAATCGATATCGATCAACTTGGCAGGCCGACCACGCTTCTTGGTATGCAGGGTTTCAACAAGCGCTGGAAGAACTACATCGGCATCCTCTCTGAATATTCAGGTGTCAATTTATGCATCAAACAAAAGTAAACTAGAACATACCGGCCTTCTGCCAGGTCGCGTGCTGTATGCAGCCTGCAGACAGCAAGACCCAGGATATGGGCACATTGATGTAGCCAGTCCGATATGTTGATTTCAGGGTCATCTAGGGTCTCCTGCTCCATAGCCTCAAGGAGCGGAAGCGCATCGGATGATAAGGAATCAATGTGGAATGCGACCCGGAATGGATCCGAATCCTCCTGTGTGAAAGCTTCATATGCTCGTCCATACATGTCAGAGATCATGGTATGAGCACGGGAGAAATTTGGCGTCCATCGATAGCCATCTGGGAGAGCAGGAAATGTGGAGGGCAGGGACATGGGTGTTGCCATCAGGATGGTATAAGATCACGAGTCATCGGATCGATGTTTGATAGTGTCCATTCTTTTTCGGATCATCAGGTGGAACAACACGAGTATCCATCGTGTGAGCCTCGTGTGTAATGGTGCATTGTATTTAAGAGCCTGATTTCCGATAAATTCTCAAGTCTCCACATGTCGGATCCAGCTATCAAGCCTGAGCATACCCAGATCCAGGGACTTTGGGAGAAGAAGGATGGGAATTTTTTCTTCCAAGTCAGTGCATTCATCAACAGCATGGAAGTAAATTCATGATATTCATATCACCCAGGCCAGTAATCAGCTCTTTCTTCTCGATCCAGGAGCACTGTCCCGAGGCTCCGAATTCTTCACCACAATGCTTGGAATTCAACAGCCTAAGGGTGCAGAGCCAGCGGGACGATATGAGCACTCACCTATCAAGGTAGCTGGGCCAGCGGAAGCAAATCCAAAGTTCTTTGAGATCTACGCCTGTCTGACACATGCAGTGTGAGTCGGTTTCAGAAATCAAAGTTTTGCGCTGACGGCTATTTGATACAGGCCTCCCGACATTCCCCGTGACCTCCCTTTTCATGTTGAGCTCCTCCAGTACAGCCGCTATCTCGGTGCGCCAAATCTCCGCCTTCTGGCGCTGAAAAGCATCAAAACCTGCGGCCTGTACAATATTGGATCACCTGCACTGCTCATTCATGTCTGTTTCGAGTATGGAACAAAGGAACCATTCTCAAGGGCATTTGATCGTTTGCTTGAGACGCCTTGGTCTGATATGCCACCTCTCGAGACGACCAAGATTCCCATTCATGTTTATGACGTCGTCAGTCGGCTAAAGGAAGCCATGGATCTTCACATGCGCCGGGTTGCTTCAGAGCCTCCACTGCTCAAGCCCCATCCTTCCACTTGTCCTGATCGCATTGGCTGTGTTGAAGACTGGGAAGCATCTTGGTGGCTCCACATGGGAAAGTCGTTGTTGAATGGAGTGGAACCTCTCATCTGGTCAGAAGCATTGGAGCGTTTCAAGAAGATTCCTAGCTTCGGAAGGGTAGTGCCATCGTGCCGAGAAGCCCTGCTCACAATCGTTGACAACGAGACGGGCTATCTGGCTAAGTATACTCCAATCTTTCACATCAGAGAAGACCTTGAGGCAGGGAACCCAGGCCCGGTGGATGAATAGAGGAAAGGATTCACTGAGACAATTGAAGACACTGGATCACTCAATCAATATATCTCTACTCACATGATCCACTATATGTTCTTTGTAATCCAACACTGTGGCACTGAGGGACCAAAATGATACCGGCTCGAAGTGACGCGTCAGATCACGTGCTGGGAAAACCGCTATTCGTGTGGTTCAAAATCTCAATCCTACTGCTCTATGGGTACCCCTTGGTCATCACAGGCAGAACAGAGTGGTTGCCATATGTTCTGAATAGATATAAGGTATATCAAAAAATACCGCGGGGGATTCCATCAATTTCGCGGGGATATCAATAAATGTGCATTTGGACGCCCATAAAAGTGGGGAAATATTATTCCCCCGGACCCTAGTCAATTTTGTCCCCCCCCCGGACTAATGACTTGGTTCCCCCGGGCAAATGATAAGTTCCCCCGGGCAAATGATGAGTTCCCCCAGGCAAATGATTGTGTTCTCCAGGAGCTGGAACTCAATCCATTCAGTCCAGATAGCCACTAGTATATATACTACTTCCAGCTTTTGTGATAAGGTCCAGTCTTTTCTTGATTGCCCGGGGGCAAAACTGCTGGAAATAGCCACGTGATAACAAGCCCATGGCACAGATTGTCGCGCACAATGTGTGCAGAGAGGAATGAAGCTCCAATAACCATTCAAAACAATCTAAGAGGGTACCTCAACAAGCTTCAATGGAATATTGGCAAAGAGATATCTGAGAATTGTGTCCAGACAACAATGTTTAGATTTTCCAAGCTGGTGCGCATATCAAAGCCTGCTTGCACATCTTTACCCAAATATGGATCAACTAAAGGTTTTACTGTAAAGGAATCATAGTCAGTCACATGCAACTAATATTACTGGGATATCCGAAAGCCTATACAGACCTATACCAAGTTGTGTACAGCCACCTAGCTACACATAGTCAAACCTAGACAAACCTGTCTGTCTAGGTTGGTCTAGGTCCCTGTGAAACGCAGTGTATGGCATGGACCATATCCCCCTCCCCCTAATAGCATGAAAACACAACAAGACTCCATTCATCCCACCGCAACACCACGCCCTGAACTCCACCGTGCGCGTTAGATATAGGGTCTTGGCGGTGATGGGCAGGTGTTGGCGTTGATTGTGTTGAGGCTCGGAGGACAACTAGAGTTGATTGGGCGTGAAGGTTAGCTGAGGGGACGTCAGTGCTTCAGCTTTGGGCATGGTGAAAAGATAGAGACAACAAGCTGGAGACAAGCCAAGCCAAGCCAAGCAATACACTTAAGCTCCTTATGTACCACGTTTATGACCACGTTGTCGTCAGCAGCAACAACGATAAGCCTGAAAAATCTATCCTATAAAAGGCACTGGTGGTTGAGGAGGGGCTTTGGGGGAGGGTTGCTAGGAAGTTTGGAATGAGGGGATTGAGAGCGATCATCAATCCATACGGTCAGAATCACCGAGTCGGCCGGATTGACCCCTGCGACGGCGCATGCGACATCACTGCGTTCGGCGGCCCGCTCCGGTCCGCGTCCTGCTCCTCGACGATCAACTCTCTGGCTTCGGTCAGCTCACGTCACTCTACCGCGCGGCGAGGGATGACTCAGAGGAGGGGGAGAGGAGGAGGAAGATCTTGATGTCTCCCAGTATGAACTATTCTGGACCGACGATTGCGGGTATGCCTGGTGTCGGCCGGCGCCGGAGAGCCACATCGGGATTGCCCAATTTGGACAAAAGGCGGCTTTCACCACAAGTACTGTGCGGGTGTTGAGCAGGTACCGATGGGAGGATAAGCAGGCCATTTTTGAAAATGGGGTTGGGGCAACCGACCAAGCCTAATACCTGCGAGATGATCGCCGCGTTCATTGCAAGGGCGCCAACATTGAAGTTGTTGGTGAGTTTATCGCTGTTTAGGTTGTTTTGGGACTCTTCTTGCTTGGATGTGACCCGCTGCTTTGCGCTCATGTTCGATGGTTTCTGCTTCTTGTTTGGAAGTCTTTGATATCTGTTGGTTTGAATGTATTGGCTTTGACTTTCTTTGGTCTTATACTGCTTTGTCTACCTCGTACTGGTTTTGTCTTTGCATTATCTTCCCTTGGTCTTTGGTGCTGGTTTCGTGAGACATTGCTATACCTGTCTCCGGTGAGCTCCTCCGTTGTCTTTGCTTCTTGTTCTGGTGCTTGAGCGGCTTCGGGTTGCTTGTTTTGTCTTAGGTTTGTGTTGACGGTTTCTTTGGTATTGAGTGTTGCTTTCAGTTTCAGTTTCATGTAGGCTTGCTTCTTCCTCATGAGAGAACAAGTAGCTGGCCAACAAACTAGTGAAATGTCGACCGACCAAGTAGCGCAGTGTGGAGTAACAGAGGACTACAATATCCTTACCATATACCTCACTTCTCTAGTGAGAAATAATGTCACAACAGCATCTTCGTTCGAGCTCCTTGTGAATTTACGATTATGCTGTAAAGAATCTTTTTATTTTTTGTGTGATTATATCTGCTTTTGCTCGCCTCTGCCATTATTGCCGCGAGCTCTTCATTTAAGCTGAATTCTGTGATACTACCAATGCCATCCGCATCCGACCATCTTCAGTGGGCTATAGCTTTTAAACACCACTGGACAAAGGGCCAGAGCAGGAGTGCCAGAGTAGACCTGGTTCTAGTGGATATGAGCTGGGGTTTGAGAAATAAGCACAGGAGTCTTCTCGTTCAAGTCCCTGTGAATACTGGGGAAGAAATACCGAACGTTTTTCACACTGGTACCAACATACTTTCGGATTTTGTGACAGGTTCAGACTGTTAAACCCCTTGGTGGGTTCAGATCTGTTCAGATCATTCAAGTGAGGTGTCAAGTGAGCTCTTACTCAAGGTATGATGTTGGCTCAAAGTAACTATCCGACGTGATCTGAAAGTACTTGGTATGCTCATGCTCAGGCCCCTGAAAGACTGATCAGGACAGGACATACAGCTGAGATCTATAATTGGAAATTCATTGCACAACAGCTTGGTCTGGTTGTCAAAGTAAATTTTTATACATACTCACTCTCATTTGCCTCAAAACTCTCATCATTTCCGCCGCTTTCAAAACGATCCGCTAAAGTCTGCATAGCCAGATGAGCCCATCTTTCAGTACACCATTGTCCGAAATCACGCTGTCCTATAATATCTCTGCGACCTATAGAAAGAATCGATTTGCCAGAAGCACCGACCGCTTTAAACATTCTCACCAAGACATCCTTTTGGTGCACCATGATTCTCTCACAATATCATGGTCCATGACACAGAGGTGAAAGGAAGCTTTTTGAACTTGTGTTCGATTCCATTATGTACACCAGGATCGTCTTGTTGATTCAAATCCTGATGATGATACAAGAAGTCCATATAACTTCACTGCTGACTTTCAGGATTGGACCCTGCAGTTCAGGATTGAAATGATGATTAAACACAATTACATGGACAATCCATATAGTCTGAGTCACCAAGTCGGTCGGCACATGCGGCATCATTGCGTTCGGCGGCCCGCTCCTCGGGCTCTTCAAGTCGCCGCTGCCCGATGCAGCGCTACGCTCCGCCTCCCGCTCATCGACCCTTTACTCTGGGACGTCAGCTCGTTCTACCGCCCCGAGCGCCTCGGGTGCATTACTCCGTTCACACTCCGTCTCCGAGTTCGAGGTCGCGGGAGGACGTCGGCACTGTCTCCCGCTTTTGGAACACGCGGGCGCGCTATCGGCGGCACATGGCGCTGGGCGGGAGCGGGATTAGCTAATCAAGAGGCGGGGAGGATGAGAGGTTTACTCAGCAAGCCCCACCTCCCAGGCCAGCCAACTCAACTCAACTCCTACAAGATAACTGCTGCCTTTATTGCAAGGGCGCCAAGGTTGGAGTTGTTGGTGAGTTTTCATTTGATTTTGATTGCTGTCACTTGCTGCCGTTTTTGGCTACCGAAGTTTGGTCTTTCACATTGACTTTCGCGTTGACTAGTCTGGTTTCCTGCATCATATTCTGGTATGTTGGTTCTAGTTTCAAGGGCCTTGTTGGTTTCTTTTGTTGTGCTGGGTGTGGGGTTTCACTGTCTTTGGCGGCTTTGACTATCCCTATCGGTTTCAAGATTTTAACAGTCATACTGCATGCACGCTGTCAGATTTGGCCTGAGGTGATGCTGCTTGTCAAGTATTCCTATTGTTGTTCCAGCACAAGGTCTCTCCAAATACATTGATCAAAACAGTCTGTCATCACAAAAAGTGGACAAGAAAGGTATGACCTGGCCCTGATTATCAGACTGACCAGGGCCTGGCTGAATATTTCAGACAATATATTCAAGAATATCAGCATGACATTCAGAATAACAAGCCAACATAGCTAGGTGGGGAATACAATACAATGTCAGCCTGGGGGTCTGAATATCAGGCTGGAATTCATATATATGTGGATCCCAAGCCTGGAAAGGAATTTTTGTTGAAGATTTGGGAGGAGAACACTCTGTACCATAAAACTGGATGTGTATCAAACCCGCAAACTGTGGCGGCACACTTGTGGAATGCAATCTGGGGTACGGGATCATGGTATATAAGGGACAGGGTAGGGTGCCCTTTATTCGGCGCTATGGTCCAGTGGTCTAGAGCACCACCGTAAGCCTGGTGTAGCCGTGCTCCAGAGTTCGAGCCCCGCTGTTGCCAAATTGAAGAGTTGTTATGGGTGTTATTTATTCACCATTTTGATCTATTTTCTGGCAAGACCCCTCAGTCGCAATTTATAACTTGATATTCAGCACCTGCCTTGTTATTCTACTTCAGGGCATGGCATTTCCTGTATGGCATGACCAGCAATATATGTGCTGGTATTGGTCTGACACAGAATATATAGCTATATATTCTCAGGACACATTCTACTTATGACCATATATTCTCCGCAAACCTAGGTGAGCCATTCATTGGTTGGTAGAGATTATCTAGCTAGGTTTTAGTATATATTTTCAGGCTAGTTTCTGTGACGGTTCTGTTTCGTCAAAACATAAATAAAATTGACTTTGTATGGTGAACTATAAGTTCCAGATCACAGAACAGAGATTCTAGTCAGCCTGTGGCTTACTTCTGGTGCGTCTGATCCTTGCAATGACACAGTTCAGTATGCCATCCAAGTAGTTTATATTGCCACATCATGAGTCTCGAAACATCATGCTGTCTGTAATATTTCACCGATGCTTTTTGGATTTGTGTTTGATTCCCCAACTCATTTGTGAATTTCCCAAGCACTGTTCTAAATCATGATCATGGTCAATGTCTCTTTGATCTCTGAAGTTTGTGGAACAGATCATTGAGACCACAGGGTAATAAAGTAGTGAGATGTGGACCAAGATATAGGCGTGCAAAGTGAACGGGCATGAACTAATGGAGGAGTACAAGAATCTTACCATAGACTTCAACTGAATAAATGTTGCCTGGATCTCTAGTGAGAAATAATATCACAGCAGCATCTTTGTTCGAGCTCTTTGTGAATTCCTGAGCAGTACCAGCAAGAATATTTTCATTTTTTGTGCGCCATTATGCGCCGTATGGTATCTGCTTTTGCTGGCCTCTGTTGTTGTTGCCGTGAGCTCCTCATTTGAGCTGGATTGTTTGCAACAACCGCCTGACATTCAGAGTTAATTATATTCACTAATTGCTAGTACTACACAGCTCCGAGAGAGCCTCGACCTTGATCCCCAGTCTGGTTCCGCATAGCATCATTGTGATACTACCAAGGTCATCTGTATCTGACCATCTTCAGCGGGTTATGTTCTTTAAACAGCAGTGGTACTTCAAGAGGCCACAGCAGGAGTTCCAGCATGGACCTGGTATCAGTGGATACAGCTCAGGTCCATGTTTGAGAATCAAGCACAGGAGCTTCGTCGTTCATACTGCTTGTGAACATATCGCGGCCCAAGTTTTTTCACACTAGTACCAACATACTTACAAATTTTGTGACAGGTTCAAACTGTGGAACTCTTATTGAGTCAAGGGCTTCCAGATCTTTCATGAGAAATGAGGTGTTCAGTGGACTCTTGCTCAAGGTATGGTGTTGGCTCGAAGTAACTATCTGGTATGATCCCAAAATAATTTGATACAGGCTCAGGACTCTACAACCTAGACCTGGACAGGAAACACAGTTGAAAAACCATTGCACAACAATCCTAATCATGTCACGGTTCAGCCTGATGTATTTTGCTACTTTGTTTTTTGAGTCGTTTTTGAGCCTCCCCCTGTTACGAGTCCACGTGAGTGGCTCGTCTGTTGGATGAGAGCGAAATTCAGGTACCGTGGGATCAGTGCAATGGGGAATGTCACCTGACGGCTGTCACGACCACACGACAATAGCCATGCTGATCTCTGGCGCTGTCTTTTTACGCTCTACAGCTCACTTAATAGCCAGCCCAGCCTACTTGCTGGCATCAACTCTGCCCGCAGTAGGAAGACCAGTGGGATAGAGGCCGACCTATCGGCCGCATATGCAAGCCCTCCCTTGCTATCACATTGGTATATAGAAAGACCTTATATGAAAGGATTAGTGTTGCTGCAGCTTAGCCGAGGCCTTTTCGATATTTCACACTTTCTGAGTCCAATTATTTGATAGATACATGCCCTTGGCCAGGAACGGCTTTGGCTGACTCTGATCCAGGCAAAATCCTTCCAGTGGGCTAAAGGGGATCCATGGACCTATGTTTTGGGATACTTCTTGAATTGATAAGATTACAATGTCAGTCAGAAAACTCCATTTCTTTTTTTTGGCATCGGCTTATTTCAGCTAAGCCGTCGCAACACTAGAAAGAATGCAATGAAATATTCACAACTCTCTGTACCTCATTGCACCAGTACAAGAGATTTGACAAAGAAAGTGTTTTGTGTTTTCTGTGTTGTGGCTACAAGAAGCCTCTGTGCAAGCAACAAAGTTGACACAAACAATGCAACAAGTGGGACTTCATCCAAAGATGAATCCTGGAAGACCATTTCACCAGTTTCAAGGTTCAGGGTGAAAATGAGGACTCACCATTTCAGTACAGCATCCTTGATATCCTTTATGGCTTCTTTTCTTGACCTTTCTGTAGTAGATTCCAGACTCGAAGGAGATCTATTGGTTGTGACGATCTTTCATTCATTCTATGCCATCCCCGAACCACATGTACACAAATCCCAGCCTTTTCTCGATGTTTTCGCTATCTTGATGTCCTCCTGACAGAAATCCATGCATCCTCTTTCGTCTGCTTTTCGCGGGACGCTGGAACTGTGGAGCTCTTGGATGGGAAAATGGAAGACTTGGGATCCAATGCTCACAGAATTGGGAAACAGAACAAGTTCATTGAGAATATGGAAACGGGTTGGGGTGAATACACTGGGACCTGTCATGGCAGTACGTTTTTCATTCTCTTCTAAGATATGCCACGTGCAAATACGCTGAACATCACATGATAATACCTTCAGGAAAAATCCATCTCCTTGTTGAATTTTGGAGGCATCAAAAATATGCGCTAGAGAATTGTAGTAAAGACCATTTTCCAAGACGCCCCAGTACAGATTCTGCATACCTTCAAAATTGAAGAAGGAAATGCTTTCACCGCTGGTCAAGCTGATTTTGTCAGAACCTGAGGTTTCTGTCATCGTTCAGACATCAGCAAAACAACCAATGTTGTTGGACTTAGTTCATAAAGCAGCAACAAGTGACGTATGTCAAGAAAACGAGGACTTAGACTGATCCAAAAGGATTATGACACATGATGATAAGATAAGGAATAGAAGCATGACATGCTTGATCCAGCACAAAGGTCATGGGACAACATGAGGCGCAGAGATTAAAGCCTCAAGGCATTTGGACACAATAACACATGGCAAACAGACAACTAGCACATTGTAGTGAAACAGGAAACAGGCGCAGAAACCCGAAGGCACTTAGTAAAGAAGGCATGGGAACAGGTTGCTTGAAGCATGATTGTGGGATGTTTTGCATTGTGGAAAACGAACAGTAGTCTCATGTTTACAAGTATTTAAGTAGTTAGAATATTGTTGTACTCTTTAGTCTTTCAATCTCATTTTTCTACCCACATACTTGTCTGAAAACCCTCTCAGTGCACTTCCTACTGTGCCCATCATTCTATGACACTGAGAAAGTAGGATCTAAGTTTAAGTTCTAACAGATTTAGGAGCAAAAAGCTATCTCCTCAGTCAACAATGATATTTCTTTCAGTTTTTTTGGATACAATGATAGCAATGATTTTTATCTAGAATGCCCCAGTGGGGATTTTGCATCCAGAGATACAGGCTGTGCAATCGCCAGAATGTTGGTTTGCTCGTTAATTGACCATGCCCAGGATATCATCAGTGTCCAGGAAATCCTTATCTCAACGAGCAGACCACAATGTCATCTCGACCAAGCTCCGCCAATGCAAACAATATGCAAACCATTCATCATCACTGCAGGACCGAATGTCGGTACATCTCAATTATCTGTTACCCTAACTGTCGCTCAACGCTGATGATTTTGGAACAGCTCTTCTATCGCTTCGAGGCTCTGGGATATCACCAAAGAGACTGGTATGTCTTGTATGCTCTTTCTGAGCCATTGACTGATGGAACTGTCAGATTTGGAGATCGGTTTAAGTTTTTGTGCCACCTCAATATGGCCTTCGGGATCGATCAGCAGGAGTGAGATATTGAACAAGAGCTGAGAAAGAGCCCTAAACGAGAGCTTTCACCCGAGAGAAGATACAACCCAGACGTGGCATCGGTATCCAAGGTGCGTGTTTCGTTTTCCGTTCGGTGCCATGGTGCTCACAAGGTTCTGCAGCGCCATTGGCAGAATTCCTTCCTTCTCATCGCGTGGTCGAGCTGTATTAGGTATATCCCAAAGACGGAAAACCACTATAGGAGGAAGTGCTGTCGCTGAAGAGATATATAAATAAAGCTTTTCCTGCTTCAGACGCTGCACCATTCGAGTAGGTTATAGAGTCATTCTTTTGGTATGTCTTGGTTCTCTTGGACCGGAGCGTCATTTGAAACATTGTAGAATGAATACTTTTGCCTTTGCGGGTGCTCAGGATGAATGCGCTACAGGGAGACATCTATTCTTGACGTGACGTGACGTGTACCTTTTCCTTTCTCCCTTTCGAGTGAATGATTGTGCTGATAGGAATCCATTATAGGCATTGGCATTGTCTCATTCGTGGTTCACCGTGTTGGATTGAAGGTCGCCGCCACCGTATTGTGTTATAGGTCCCGTTGTACACTTGAACTATGGCTTTAGTTGACGGTTTTCACAGCTGATACTTCGACATTCCCATCTGGGCCACGAATCATGACACTGTAAGTTGTTTCTGGCCCTGCTACATCATTTCATGCTCACACATTATGTGGACCGTGTCTCGTACCTTGATATACTGTCTGTACCGTGTATCCAGCTGTTGACTTATCCGCTTAATCACCAATGAATCTGTTCTCTTTCCATCCAGCATCGTGCAACGATACTCAAGCTCCTTGTAGCACCCGTGAACCGTCATACCTTGTTCAACCTTGATGAACAAACCAAGCCAAAGAAAGGTTGCACAGTCTTCCTATCGCACGGTCCTCCGTACAGCCGCGAAATCTTATGCTCGACTTATGCTCAAGTACACGCTGCGGAATATAGTCAGAGGTTTCAGTCATCCTGTCTTCCTTCAGTGTCTTGGGGATATCAATTCAAGTTCCAATGCAATGCCGAGCCTAAGTATTTCCGACTCCACGACTTTTCCGAGCCAATCATAGCCAAGCACTACGGACTTTCCGCGCAAATCGCTCAAAATAAGAGGAATTGCGGAGGAAAGGCGCGTATTGCGAGGGCGGAGGGTGTACGGATGGGTTGGGATGGGAGTTTGGAGGTTGCGTGCGTGGGTCGGAGAGGGTGGGTGTGGTGGGCGTAGGCGGGGAGAAGACTCCAATGACCTCTGACTTTTGTTTGTTCGGGTCATGCTTTTAGCTGTGATCATGTTGAAGGAAGGTTCATTGATTTAAAGTATTGGCATTGAGAACTAGTGGGATAGAGGCCAACCATTCTGGTGGCAGATACGAGTCCCCCATTTTTTTCAGTTTCCATGGAATAGCAGAAAACTTCCAAATTAATGTGACATTTTACCTGAAATACAATGTGATAATAAGTCTACTGATTGATACCTGAGTTTGAAATATCGACACATACTCAGTACCAAACTCCTTCACTCACTTGACAAGGCCAATAAAATATCATCCAACAGCTAAATTACAGCCCCGGACCAACCAGAGGTAACATAATACAAGCGAACCAAGATAGAATACAAATATTCTATCTAATACAAGGAGAATCACTAAAGAAATGGGTTAGCTGAATTCAGCAAAGGAGTATCCTTCCTCCAATGAAAGGTCATGCCAACCATAGCAAGCCATCGCACAGGCCGTACCAGCCAAACCCTGGTACCATGATCCATCAGATTGTCCAAAGGCTTTCCCTCAACGATCATTGTCGGTCAATTGTCGGGTTGCTCATGTGGACCTGGAGGAGTTTTCTCACCGATGTTTCCCTGGACCACGTGTTTTTTCCCAAGACTTCTCACACTTGGAAATTACTCTGGACCTTCGGGTTCCTGTCGCCCGACGGTTGCTCTGAGGGTTAAATATTCAAGTGCAACTAATAACAGCAAGATTCATGTCTAGATCAGCCATGAAAGTCACCTACTTCTGAAGAAATTTGCTCACTAGACCTGTCGACAAGCAAAGTAGGATAATCTTGATTTTAATAGAGTGAGAGATATGGATATTAATATAGCTCTTATCCATCTTATCATCAATCATTTTCACATAGCCAGTCTCCTTTGACACAATGTCACCTGTTACCGTGATGAACGGATCCAGGGATTGCCGCGTTGCATGCCACCTGACAGGATGCATGGTCTTGATGGATTGGACTAGCAATTTCTCTCATGCCTTCTTGTCTCCCTCCGTTGTCATAATGGCACCCAAAGAACACAAACCATCTTTTTTTAAGCAGGCGCTGCACAAATTACCTGGAAAGGAAAAGACTGGCTCGAGACCTGTCACCTTTGAAAGCTCCTCAGGTCCCGGTGATCTGCCTGTCGACACCAATGCTGCATCCATGCCATTCACAGCTCAGGAGATGACCTTGGGCTTGGGAATCATCAATTCTGCACGTCTCGGATCTATGGCTGTAGGAGGACCAGCACATCAACCAGTGCCTTCTGAGATGGAGGTTCTCTCCAACATGGTTAAACCAGAAATGGACAAAGCCAAAGTGGAGATAGACTCGCTTGGTGACCCTCCTAGCTTCATTGCTGTCCTGGAGAAAGTGGGGAATTTCACCAAAATTTTTGAAGCTGTTATAGAGGTATGAGTGTTTATCAATGCATTGGTTTGTACTGACCATTATGCTAGATTCATCCTGTTGTCAAGGTGGTAATCACAATGATGAAAAGTACCCTTGGGGCAAGCTAACCAATCCTGTGATTGAGATCTTGTGCTAACTTCCCTGAAGCTTTTCACTGAACAAGCCAAAAATGATGTGAATCTGCAGAATCTTCTGAAAACTATGGAAGATGTCTTCACTTTTGTACACTCTGCCAAACCATTGGGGAAGGCAAGTAAACCACAGAAGAAAAGACTGTACCTCCTGCTTCGCCAAACTCTGGAATGTGTGACAGTCATCAGGGAGTATACCACATCTCACTCAAAGAACTTCAGTATGTCTCAGATCAATTTCTTTCAAGCATGACTGATAACTCAGTCAATAGTGCTGCGAACTCTCCAAAATCTCATGTCTGGCATGAGTACCCAGTTTGTGAATTACACCACAATTCTCTCTGACCTCAAGAAGGACTTTATGCAACAAACCAATATTGTAACAGCCATTAGTGTCTTGCATATGACTTCCAGTCTTGATGATATTAGATCTGACATCAAAGATCATGGTAAGGATCTCATGCTGATTTCTTGAATGTGCTAACAATACACTTTAGACATGAAAACTGACTTGAATAACATCCCATATGCTGAAGGGGCATCTCATCAACCGGAAAAAGGCTGCCTTCCAGGAACCCGTCATGATATCATTCAAGAGATCATTGACTGGGTGTTCAATGCTGATGGCAAAGGCACAGCGAGAATCTTCTGGTTGAACGGAGTGGCAGGATCAGGAAAGTCCTCTATTTCACACACAATTGCAGACCAAATGAAGCAATTAGGCCGTTTGGGGTCTTCATTTTATTTTGACCGAGCAGATCAGGCCAGGAGAACACCAGACAAGATGTTCAGCACTATTGCTTGTGACTTGGCCGATTTTGACCCCTTGTGGAAGTGGGCTTTACACAAGGTGGTTAAAGATGACAGGGCACTGCGCACAACACAATCAATTGTGCAACAATTTGAACAATTCATACTGGAACCAACAAAGCTTTTCACTCCAATCGGTCCAGTTGTTATCATCATTGATGCTCTGGATGAGAGTGGTGATTCATTGTCTCGCCAGGGACTACTCCAGATCCTTGAAACCCAGGCTCACAATCTTCCTTCCAACTTCCGCATTCTCATCACATCCCGTACTGAGGATGATATTCACACATCTCTTTCCAACAAGAATTTCATTCTCTCCAAACCAATGGATAGAATTGACAGCAGTAGCACCAATGCTGACATCAAAGCCTTTGTTGAGCACAAGCTGTCTCAAATGGCTCCCAAGTTCAATAATAAATGGCATGGAGATACATGGCTCTCCCAACTTATTAGCAAAGCAGATGGTTCATTTCAATGGGCCTCTGCAGCATGCCAGACCATTCTGACAGATCGAGGCAGTGGTCTTGTTCCTACAAAGCGTTTGGAAAGACTTTTGGCCAGTGGTGCTGGACTGGATGGGCTATACAAAGAAATTCTAGATCAAGCATACAAAAATGCCTCGGATGATTTCTTTGAGGCCTTTGCCTCAGTATTTGGATGTATTCTGGCTGCTAAAGAGCCATTGACATTTCCAATTTTGTGTGAGATGCACACAGCTGATGACCTAGAGTTTGAGGATGTGGTTGCACTCATTATCAATCCACTTGGGCCACTTCTTAGTGGTGTAACAGATCCAACCATCCCACTGCGCCCATTGCACACCTCATTCAGAGACTTCTTGGAGGACCAAAAGCGTGCTACACAGTTCTTCATCTCAACCACCAGCTATGAAGCTGTTATGGCACACAGTTGCTTCCGGATTATGAAGGAGCCTGATACTGGCCTTAGATTCAACATTTGGAAGCTTGAAACATCATATCTTCCAAATGACAAAGTGCCTATGACAGATTATCAGAAGAATGTCATCACACCACATTTGTCTTATGCTGTCCGATTTTGGGCTGAACATACCCAGGCCAGTATTGAAAATCCTGAGATTACTTCAGAACTTAGAGAGTTTATGGAGGTCCAGTTTCTTCACTGGCTAGAGGTCCTTAGCTTCAGAAACAACTTCTCTACTGCTGTCAATGCCATGCAACTGCTTGGTGCTGAACCCAAGGCAAGTTCCTATTACAATGAATGCATCTATTCTGACCTTCAATTTAGATTGGGGAGCAAGATCCAAGGCTAAAGCACTGTATCACAGATGCAACACAGTTCTTGGCTGCATTTACAGCACCTATTTCACAGAGCACTCCACATATTTATATATCTGGCTTAGCCTTCAGCCCCTCCACAAGTTATATAAAAACCAATTTTGGGACCCAATATCCTCAGATTGTCACAATGGAACAGGGGGAAAAGACATACTGGAGTTCAGCTTTGAATGTTCTTCAAGGCCACAGATCTAGGGTCAAATCAGTTGCATTCTCCCCAGATGGCAAGCAGATTGCTTCAGGGTCAGCTGATCACACCATCTATATTTGGAGTGCAGCAACTGGTACTGTTATGGCTGGTCCATTTGAAGGACACACCAACTGGGTCCAGTCAGTTGCATTCTCTCCAGATGGCCAAAAAATTGCTTCAGGCTCAGATGATCACACAATCTGTGTTTGGAATGCAGAAACTGGTGCTCTAGTGGCAGGACCATTTGAGGGACACACTGGAGGGATCAATTCAGTTGCATTTTCCCCAGATGGCCAGAAGATTGCTTCAGGCTCCAATGATCAAACAATCCATGTGTGGAATGCAGAAACTGGTACTGTAGTGGCTGGCCCATTCAATGGACACACTGCCAGGATCTGGTCAGTTGCATTCTGTCCAGGTGGCCAGAAAATTGCTTCAGGGTCAGCTGATCGCACCATCTGTGTTTGGAATGCAAAAACTGGTGCTGTAGTGGCAGGACCATTTGAGGGACACACTGATGAGATCAATTCAATTACATTCTCTCCAGATGGCCAGAAGATAGTTTCTGGCTCTGATGATTGCACAATTTATGTTTGGGATGCACAAACTAGTGCCATAGTGGCTGGCCCATTCAGGGGACACACTGCCAGGATATGGTCAGTTGCATTCTCCCCAGATGGCCAGAACATTGCTTCAGGCTCATCTGATCACACAATCCATGTATGGAATGCAGAAACTGGTGCTGTAGTGGCTGGCCCATTTGAGGGACACACTCAGGGGATCAATTCAGTTTCATTTTCTCCAGATGGCCAGAAGATTGCTTCAGGCTCTGATGATTGTTCCATCCGCGTTTGGAATGCAGAAACTAGTGCTGGAGTGGCTGGCTCATTTGAAGGACACACTGGAGGGATTAATTCAGTTGCATACTCTCCAGATGGCAAAACAATTGCCTCAGGGTCAGCTGATCACACCATCCATGTTTGGAATGCAGTGACTGGTATTTTGGTGGCTGGCCCTTTTAAGGGACACACTGCCAGGATCTGGTCAGTTGCATTCTCCCCAGATGGCAAGAAGATTGCTTCAGGGTCAGCTGATCACACCATCTGTGTTTGGGATGCAAAAACTGGTGCTGTAGTGGCAGGGCCATTTGAGGAGCACACTAAGGAGATCAATTCAATTACATTCTCTCCAGATGGCCAGAAGATTGCTTCAGGCTCAGATGATCACACTATCTGTGTTTGGAATGCAGAAACTGGTGCTGTACTAGCTGGCCCATTTGAGGGACACACAGCTAGGATATGGTCAGTTGCATTCTCTCCAGATGGACAGAGAATTGCTTCAGGCTCAGATGATAAGACTATCTGTGTTTGGAATGCTGAAACTGGCACTATAGTGGCTGGCCCACTCAAGGGACACACTGGAGAGATCACATCAGTTTCATTTTCTCCAGATGGCCAGCAGATTGCTTCAGGGTCAATTGATCACACCATCTGTGTTTGGAATGCAGAAACTGGTGCTGTAGTGGCTGGCCCATTTGAGGGACACACTGACTATGTCCGGTTAGTTGCATTCTCTCCAGATGGACAGATGATTGCCTCAGGCTCAGATGATCGCACCATCTGTGTTTGGAATGCAGAAACTGGTGCTGTAGTGGCAGGACCATTCAAAGGACACATTGACTATGTCCGATCAGTTGCGTTTTCACCTGATGGCCAGCAGATTGTGTCAGGCTCAACTGATTGTACCATCCGCATCTGGCACTCTACAGAAACCTCATGGGGTGATTGTAAGCTTTCTTGAATAACAAATTAAATATACTAACATATACTTTCAAATATACAGCTTCATACTGGCCATCCTCTGCCAAAGACACTTTGAAAGATGGATGGATTGTCGGTCAGAATGATGAATATCTTCTTTGGATTCCTCCAGTTCACCGTTACAGTCTTCACTGTGCAATGAACACCCTTGTCATTGGTAAAGATGCAACAAAGCTCAATTTCAGCCGGTGGGCCCATGGACCAACTTGGACCCAGTGTCGTGAATCCATCACAGTTTAGCTAATATTTTTGTCCGTACCAATCAATGGAAATATATGAAATATATGAGAGTCTCCTAGTCAGTCAAAATAAACTGGTGGATTTGCATCAAATTTCTGGTCTTCACAGTCTCAGTCCAACAAAATTTCCAGTCCAGTTCTCAGTCTGTTCAGAGTATGGTCTTTGCTTCAGGATAGAGCTGGAACAACTTGCACTCTTGCTGCACTGTTCATTTTGGCATTGTGAGTTACAGAGACCAGTCTCATACCCATCTGCAACATAATAAATACATATACTACCATATCATGAGTCCCCTAGTCTATACTCACTACATTCCCGCCTGTTCTATTTTAGAGTCAGAGTACCTGAGATTAGTTCAGAGCTACGTGAGAATACATAGCTATTCTTAGATATTCACGTGACATATTCTTACTTCAGTACAGCTGAGACTAGATCTCATATATCTCAGCATATGTGCTTGTTCCACTCAAGTATATGTAAATCTACTCTTGTATAGGTCTTCCCTAGGTACAAGACTATATAATTGCCTAGAGCTGGAACATGTTTCTGAACTTACATGCTGTCATCGGTCGCAGTCTCAGTCAGGGGCCTTGAGGCCGCAGCGCCTCTTTCGACTCCGTAATAGGCCGTAATGATGCTCAAAGGACTCAGCTTTCACGTCTTTTTGAGGATCCTCATGGCCCTCCAATCCACAACATTCCAATACAATGCTGATCATTATGCCTACAGATCCAGTATATAAGTATTCTTTTTCATACCCTGAAAGCATCAGATTGCATCATGCTATGTTTTCACAAAGAGAGACTTGCATTTCTCTTTTGGACATGGCAATGCTTAGATCATCGCACCTCATTTCATGAAAGTTTACTTCTTTGTCACCCAGTCACGCCTTTTACTGCCTTACAAACAGCTTGATAGAGGAGTCAGCACTGAAATGTCAGAGAGATTTGCTTATTCTATCCCTGAAGATATTGACTTTGTGAATAGCTGAGAACAGACATGTATTCCGACATGTCTGACACATATTCTGATGGTGAGAATATGCCGAGAATATGTCACGTACTCAGGTCAGAATAGATCCGGCGGAAATGCAGTGACTGCCCATATTTTACGCGTATCTCAAAGCCGTTACCCTTTTAGGACATCATGGCGGGAGGCGGGACAATGAGCGCCCGTGGACCCACCGCACTTCTATTCCCGGCTGATCCGACATTGTACAACAACCATGATGGCGGTAAACATGCACCAGATAGCCGATGACAATGCTGTGGACTGTGTGCTGAAGTTGATATATTTATTCACTTTTATTCATGACTAGGAAATCTGCATCAAGGCCCTCTACTTAGACCCATCAATGGGGTCCTATAACACATCTAACTTGACCCAATATCTGGGACAATTAGGTGCAGCAAATAATGAGATCAACGACCATTGCCGTGCTGGTGAAAGAATCGGTCAGGTGAACATCCTCTTTGGGGACTTTGATGGCAGTGGGCCGAAAATTGCTCTCGCCCAACAAACGAGCCACTCACATGGGCTTGTAATGATGCAGCCCTGAAATGGACCTAGGGTGAGCATCGCAAAACAGACTCATGTTTACCTTGTCAATCATTCTATACTGAAACAATTACATCCCACAATCTCTGGCACTATGTCTGAATGTGCCATATTGCTCTGTAGAAAGACACCAATAACAGCCCGAAAAATCAACAGGAAAATACAGGACATTGCAAGTGCATATACTCGAGTATCAATGACCAGATTGCAGCTCTTTTTGCTTCTGCTTGGTCCGCAGCGTACGCAAGGAGCACCAGATATTGAGCAAAGGCCCAAAGGATGCAATTAATGTTCAGAAAACATGTGGAGCATTCCTTGATACAGATGTGAAAATTCCAGCAGCATTTTAGAGGTGAGCTGCCAATAGGCCAAAACATTAAAAAGCGCCACAGATTGAACTCTCTAAATAGCATGACATCCATCACCAATGGCAACTTGGATAACTGGCATTTATTGATGCCGGAGATGGTATTGAGCCTTTTGTGATAGCCTGGAGCACACCTCGAACCAGGATCAGCTTGCAGAGGCCAATGATGCCAAAATTTAGCAGAGATCAAGTTTGTTCTATAGAGAGGCATACACAAGGAGCCAATATATCTGTTTGAGACTATAGTATATTGAGATAAATATAGATGTAACATATTTGAGAACATCTAGACCAGAGTCAGCAGCCCAGAATTGATGTGCGTGGTTTCCAAAGCCCCAGCTCCAATTCTGCACATATTGATGCCTCCTGTTCTATCCATGTTGATCAGTAGTAGTAGATGAGTGTCTCTTGAACTATGACTCTCAGACACTTGAAAGAGACAGAGGTTCTGGCAGAGCAGGAACATCCAGTCTAGCCATCATTGGGGAGAATGCGCAAGACTTATGGAATCTCAAGATCAACGCTGATGTCGAAGGAGTCTTCTCTGAGCTGGTATGTCTAGCTACAGCTACATACAAGCTCTCGTCTTGTCTCTCAAAGAACAGTTTGCTGGATGGTTGATTGTTCATGTCATTGTTGGTAGTTTACTTCAGGGGCAATATAGGCTATTACAGCTTTCTGACTGTCTATCATAGCTGTCTATATATTTTATTTATGTCTGACTGACAATTAATTGATGAGATGCACACCTCTATGGCACCATCTGGTTTCAGTCAGGTTCTAATGTCTCCCTGTGCGGCCCTTGAACCTATTCACTAGATTAACTCCCATGTATTATATAGAATATACCTAGTCTATTTTGGTTTTGGTAATCTAGTTGTGAAATATTATACTCTTATATCTGTATCTGTAGGGTAAGATAGTAAGGTGCACTCCTAGTGATATTTGTTAGTTTGCTGACTTGTAACAAAAATCAGTAGAATAGTTCTTTTACTGTATTTTAAGTATAATGAGCATCAGTAACCTGTCAAAATATTTGCGGTGCTTGTACAAATGCGAACAAACACAAAAATACATAAAATACATAAAAGGTAGGAAGCAAAAAATGCTGAGTTCAGATTTTAAAAAGTGCAATGATTCAAATCTGGCAATCTAGGGAAATGAGATGGAATCTGTGACTCCCCCAAGCCTGATATCCCTCACCATTGTCACCATCAGTCTTGCCAAAGTGTCCTGTTCCAAAATTTCATGAAAGGTTGGCCGTCGATGTCGATTGACAGCCATGGGAATGCTTACATGATGACAGGCAGGATCGCCTCCAGTGACCTTACCATTGCTCCCACTGGCTTCGAAAGTGTCCGTAAAGACCCTGGAGAGGGTCTCAAAGCATATCCATCCCATCCCTTGCTGGAAGTTTCCCATCCCAGATCTTGATGAGGTACTTGTGTAAGATGTAAAATTCATGTTGTTTCAATGCTAGTGAACAAAAAGGAGGACTCGTATCTGCCACTGGAACAGTTGGCCTCTATCCCACTTGTCCTCTAATGACCATGTAATATGTACCTGCTTGTATAGACAAGCTCATGTCCACAGCATTGTGATCCCTCAAAACATCATATTGCACTCATTGACCCCTAATCACTCTGCTTCACTTCAAATATTCCTACAAGTCCATGCTTCCATTGGATCCCAATGCTCAATACATCACGGTCCAGTCGCATGATGATACTCTATTGCTTTTTGGACTAGTGTTTAATTCCCCACCCATGCTCTGTATGTGCTCAATACTCCGTTTTATGTGCATTTTGTATAGCAGGGATCATATCCACCTTCCCACTCATAGCATGAAAAAACAGCAAGACTCCATTCACATGTAGATATAGATCCACATTTGGATTTCTAGAAAGACCCCCATTTAAATCTCAACGGACACCCTGCAAACTCAAGAGAGTGCCAAGGTCCAAATCAGATACTGAATCATATCAGTCTCTCCAATCACAGCCCTCAACAGCCGAGCATGTACCAAGAGTGATGCTACAGAGACTATATGTAGCATAACAGCCTATACGTGTACCCTAACACCACAGAGACTCCATCTACCCACACTAAAATGCCAATATGGACCGTGAACCTCGCAATATCATGCTCTAGTTTGCAATGGTCCTCCGTGCTTTTTAGGCTCTCGTTCAAATCAAGCCAGATTTTGTCTCTCCTTGCTATGTACACAACTCAGTGGTTGTACAGATCTATTATGTACCATAACACTGCAGAGACTCTATGGATCATGATCCTCTGAATGACATGCTCTAGGGTATGCAACTCGCCGCTCTCTTGTACTTGCATTCAAATCAAGCCATCCATCTCTCATTCGTCACATAAATACGGAATGTCTCTCTTTGTTCCATACAGGTCTCGCTCATTGTCACACAGTAAGCAAATGCACCCCTCGCTTCCCACTAGCAAAGCGAAGAATAATCCACAAACCACACCAATCAGCATCCAAGTGATCCACTCTAGACTCATCAATTAATTATCAATAACAGAGACTATGTAACGAGTATGAGCACAACACAATAATGCGAAAATGAAGAGGAACTCTCTTTGGTCTTTCTGCGCCACCATCCCTGCATTGCTTTCTCTACCGCCTTCTTCAAATCCCCCTTGGCAGCGGATGACCCATCTCAAATGAGACCGCAGAGGTTAGCTGAGGGGACATCAGCTTTTGGCTTGCAAAAAGATAAGACAACGAGCAACTAAGCTCCTCACCCGCTGTGTCATTGTCAGCAGTGAAAATAATAAGCCTACAGTCTAAATCACCCAGTCGGTTGGGTTCACCACTCGGCTCACTCTACCGCCTCCAGCCTCGGCCTATCACTTTGCTCTGCCATGTTGGTGTATCATTCCGTTCGCGCGGCGACTCGACTCTAAAAGCTCGGACTTTATCCTCCCATATCCGTCATCAGCCCCATCAGCTCCTGGAGCCCGCCGAGTTACCCCAGGGTAAGGGTTAAGAAGCGGGGTGGGAGGAGAGGGAGAGGAGGAGGTGGAGTCGGCTGGTTATTCTCCTAGTGTGAACTACCCGGTTACATTGCCGAGTTCGGGGGTCACAGGGGCCCGACGCTGTCTCCCAATTCGGGACACACAGGCGCGGTATCAGCGGCTGGGGCGGGAACGGGATTAGCTAATCAAGAGGCGGGATATTTTGGTTTGGTACGACAAAGTGACGTTGCATGACAAGGAGGACAGACAGAGGACATTGGACATGAGAAAGAAGACAAAGAATACTGAAACCGAGCAAGGTGCAGAGCTTCTACTGTGGATGCTGTCACTAAGTTCATACTAACACTCACCCACTGCAAGGCCAACCAACTGAACCCAGCGCATGCAAGATGGTTGCCGCCTTTATTGCAACCGTGCCGAGGTTGGAGCTTTTGGTGAGTTGTTGCCATTTGGTTTTGATCGCTGTGGCTGGTCACCGCTTTTGGTTACCATCGGCAGCTTTCGCCGTCCCTGTCCGTTTCAGGTTTTTAACAGTCTTGCGCGCTGTCAGATTTGGACTGAGGTGGTACTGTTTGTCAGGTATTGCAAATGTTCTAGCACTTGAATATGGTTTCCCCAAATACACTGCTTTCCTGATGCTATTTGAATTGGTCAAAAGACTCAACTTGACTTTGAACATCCTGTCAATCCTATCCTGCACCTAATTGTCCCAGATATCACATCGTATTAGACATGTGATGGGACCCCAAAAACCGGTCTAATTTGACGGGCTTGATGTTGATTTCCTACTCATGAATAAATGTGCTTAAATATCAACTTCACCACAGACTCCTCAGCTTACTAGTCCTCGGCTATCTGGCATATGGTTGCCGTCATCATGGTAGACGTGGGACCATGTCCGCTCGCTGTTTGCCGACATCGGATCAGCCGGAAATGGAAAGGCGCTCGTTACACGTGCGCTCGCTGTCCGCCTCCCGCCTCATGTCCCAAAAAGGTAACAGCTTTGAGATAGACTCGGAATATGGACAGGCTGGGCTGGGTGACATATGTAGTAGTACTATATATATCTACTGTGCTGTGCAGGACTGTCATCTCTAGCACCCATACCATGTTCCGAAGGGACAGAGAGTTTGCTCATTTTGCTCTTGGCAGTGAGACTGGGAGGTCTGGATATGGGTCTATAATATTGGAAGACACCTTGAGTATCATACTGGACCGGTCCGCCAGCTGGTAGATGGCTATAGGCGCCGCAGCTCACCATAATTAGGGTATGTTGCAGCTGTTCACCCAGACCCAATGGGATGGAATGCTGTCTGTGGCCATGAATATAATGTCCCCAAGCACTTCCGCACCAGTGATTCAGTCATGCGACATTTTCCCTGAGCTAGAGCATGAGTGCAATGAAATGTGGCGCAGAACAAATATAACCAAATACCATCAGATTGAGACTCGGGATGCTCATAGCTCCCCGTTTAGAAAGCGGAACAAGCTTATTAATGTCGGATACTACTCTCATAACTTATGACCACTTGGATATCATGATAATCACACAATGGACAGCTATTGGAGCGGTGAATGGGAAGAAAGGTCATCCTGTAGCTTGAACCATATCCTGTTGCACCATGGTGTATCTCAGATAGAGCGGTCTGGATCGTCGGATATTCCACCTGAATAGTGGAAGAGTAATATAGATGTGTTGTTTCATTTTCTGTATCCCAGAAGGGGAGACTAAACACGTGGAATGGTGTTTCAACTCTTGGGTCTAGTCAGACAAAAGCTCGTAGATGTAAAATGATACCACGGAGTCTATATTTGACCCTGTGATCTAGACAGATGATAGAAAACTATTGGCCACGGTTTCGGAGCCTTATGCTAAGAATAACACCTGCTATTCATGTTCCAAAGGCGGGAATGATAGAGAAAGCAATCTCTGCCCTGTCCTCTTGGAAGGACCACATGGTAAGCTAGATATCCCAGTGTAGGAATGATCCCTGAAGATATTCCGACGATAATAATGGAGGTCTGGCAATTCAATCAAGTCTGGTGGAGGTTCCGGAGAGACTTTGATGGTATTTGGTACTATTTTTTCCACGCCACATTTCAATCCAGAGCTCGTTACAAGTTATTAGTGGCATCGTCCTTTCAAGCTCATTCCTACCAGGTCAACAGCTGTGACATTCCCTACTTTTGGCCTTCAGGAAGCATTCAAGTGCTTTCCAGGGTGGCGGTATATCCCAAACGCACACCGATGGTCAATAGACTTCTCTCCAGAGCGTTTTCTGTCAGACAATGGTCAGTTGAACCCAGACATTCCCGACTCAATCTTTGGATTTGGATATGGACGGATAGGTGTCCCGCACTTGTACGCTGGGCTTTCCAAATGACAGTTATACCTTTTGCTAGCCCTTATTAACCATTATCTTACATCACCCTCACTGTTATCCATTGACGTTCATGGTTTCACGGGTGTTCACCTTGACTCTTTCACGAAGTCCGGTCTAATCCATTGGAGAGACCTGCACTTGAACCTATTTAGGACTCTGCTGCGCTCCTTGTTTGCTCCCCAATGTATTGCTGCAATCTCAGCACCACCTCACTGCAACTCAAGGTCCCAGCAATCAAGTTCACAATTTGTTCGTGTCAGAAGTTTGATGGGTTTGTCGGCAACAACAAAAAGGCGTAGCATCGTTGTTGGGATCTACAGTGTTGATGATCATACCTGGTACAATTGGAGCGAGCTCGTCCTGATGGTGGTGTTACGTCCCGGGGACAATGGTGTATGTAGTCTCATGTACATCTAGGAATTTCTCGAGCCCGGCGGTCGGTACGCGGCCAATGCTGTAATAAACTTCCTTCCTTCCCCACAGAAGATGTCCTGATCATTACCTCAGTGAGGCGACCTTATTCATCGCTGTTTCCAGTATCCTTCACACATTCGACATTACCCGGCCCGTACGAGAATCTGATTGAAGTCAAACTGGAGGTGCAACAGAGCCCAAAAATACTAGTGTTAGTTGATCTCGCCAATGCTGAATCTTATTATTCTGAGACGCGACAAATTGGTGCGTGGAGTAAGAAGCTTCGAGGCTAGCCTTTAACAAAGGCGACCAGCCTCTACAGGATGATACTAGCAAGCTGATCTTGTCGAGACCTGGAGCTCATCGGTCGACGGGAGAGATGGCGCTGTCCTGTGAGAACCCTCAGCAATCGCAGAAGAAGAGACGCAAAAGAGGCATACAGCGTCAGTCCGTCTCCATTGTGCACTGAGAGCTGATAATGGAATGTGCTGTGTTCTTCAAAGGGTACATCCACTTATCACTGAAATTGTTCTTTTGTCAACCAATCCAATGTGATCCTGCAAAAATGGCACAATACAGATCCTGCCATGTCTGTTCAGCCGTTCTTCAGCCAATACACCGCGTTGGAAATAGAGCGCACGTGCCAGGAGTTATCCGGACATCTCCTGTAGGCTTTCCGATAGTGTCCGGAATCAGATAGTATGCTGAGCCAAACTGGAGATCAGAGTCGAGGCTCTCAGCACTGTAGAGCAACTGTTGAATGCAATTAGGTCGGAATATCAGGCAGTTGTTGCAAGAGAAGTAGGAGAGAATGCAGCTCAAATGAAGAGCTCACAACAGAGGCCAGTAAAATGTTAAAGGATATTCAACACCATATAAAAAATCCATGTTATCATTATCCAATATTCCACAAGGAGCTTGAACAAAGAGGCTGCTATGATATTATTTTTCACCAGAGATCCGGGCTGTGTTTACTCAGTTGAGGTATATTAAGATTACCGCACTGCTCTGTTAGTCCACGCCTCATTACTTTGCGGGCCTAAGTATATGTTGGTCCACATCTCACCACTTTGTTACCTCATGGTCTCAGTGAGCCGTTCCACAGCGCTCAGGAATCATAGAGCAATCAACCATGATCATGGTTTAGAACAGTGTTTGAAAATTGAAGGATCAGGTGGCAAATCATATATGAGTCCAAAAATTCTCGTAATTCTGCCACACTGGATAATGATATTGCAGTGATCATCAGCAGCGAAAGAATATGTTTGGCAGGATATTTCAACTGGAGCCATCGGATCATCTTTTCATAGGTTGGACATTGGTCTCAGACCTGAATGGAACAAAAATGCTTCATGGGATTGCGATGGATCATGAATACATCATGAGGTTCGAGAGTCATGAGGTAGCTATGTAAACACTTTGGATAGCATACCATGACACCTATCCGGATGACATACTGGACCGTGATATTGCAAGGATCAGAGGCACCAACAGTGACAGTCAGGATGTTTGAAGTCAAGCCGTGCCATGAGCAAACTTAGCATCAGTGAGAGTACAGTATTTGATCACTGAGTTGTGCACCCAAGCTGAAATTACACACTTGAGAGGACTCTTTATTCTGTGCTGGGAGTTCACTACATAAAGTCCACCTCATTCAAATTCTTGACTAAACACAAGGGACAATTTTGACTGTAATTTTGCAGGCTAGCCAAGAAAATTCAAAGAGCATCTGGAAAGCAATGCATTTGGGGAAACCATAACCGCTACACTCAAAAATGGCACCGCCAACCACGCAGCAACGAAAGAAACCGACAAAGCTGGAAAACGTTTGAAACTACAACCAACAGACCAGGATATGAACCCGCAAGCAATGCCAATGAATGTGAAAGGAAATGCAAAAAACTTTGTTAACCAAATGGGGCAGCCAGTCACAGCGATCAAACTAAATGGCAAAAACTCACCAAAAATCTAAGCTTGGCGCCCTTGTCATGAAGGCGCCAATCATCTTGGAAACGTTGGGTCGGCTAGTTGACCAGCGAGTTGTACATATTAGTAGGAGTTCAGCAGGTAAACCTCTCATCCTCGAACCTCGTGTTGATTATCTAATCCCGATACCGCCCCGCGTGTCCCAATTGGGAGAGAGCGCGGACGTCAGCGTCGGTCCTTCCGGTCCTTCCAAACACTGCGTTTCGCAGGCGCCTAGACCAACCCGTGACCTAGACCAACTCTTTGTCTAGGTTTGTCTAAGTTTGTCTATGTCTGTCTAAGTTTGTCTAGGCGGTTGGTCTAGGTCCGGATGACCTATACCGGGTTGGTCTAGGCGCCTAAACAGACCTAGACAGAGCCAAACAGAGCTAGACCCGGGTTGGTCTATGTCCCTGCGAAACGCAGTGAAACTCGGCGATGTGACCGAGTCATTCGCACTGAGAGCATAACTAGGTGAACCCAAACCCTAATCTCCGCCTCTTCCTCTCCCTCTCAACCCACCCCCTTCTCCTCCCTAACTCCCGACGTGTTGGGGAACACAGTGATGCTCCGCCGGCGCCATGGGATGCTGACCGGAGCAACCAAGTTGCCCGAGGCGAATGAGTCGATGATCGAGGAAGACGCCGGATGTGCCGTCAAGGTCGAGATATTGCCAATGTTGATAAAAACCAACGGTAAGACCGACATCGTCGAGGGAATGTCCACGAGGACAAGGTTGACAAAAGCGGAGACAGATTCCAGAAGGTAAGGTCGAATACGGAAACGCCTCGAGGCAATGGCGAGACCGATGTATTCGATCAAGCGTGAAGCGATTGAAGTCCATATAGCGTCGACAAATGGGGTCTTATGCCTGTCAGGTTTTCGTTCCTTTTTGGGGGTCTTCGGCCTCCGTTATCATTTTTTGTTCCTTATCCTTTCATATCATTTTATTGACCTGGTTGCTGCCATCCTCATCATAATCACGCCGTTATCAGCTCCTTTTCCAACTCTCCCAGCTCTTGATTCGTAACGAATCATTGCTCGCTCGAAGACTTGAGATGGCTCCAGGACAGGTCAACAGATGTCTAGGAATCCACAGTTGGTACTTGTTTCCAACTCTTGATTGAGTGTCATTCCTCAAAGGAAAAGATCTTACTCAGCAATCTAAACAGGATGCTTGTAATGGACTAGTCCAAGCGTCGGGTACTTCGATGGGCGTGTCAACAAAAGTGCTCACTCTTCACAAACAAGCCTATATGGCATCAGTAAAATGTGAATTTACTTTCGGACTTTTTGCGTATTTTGACTTGTAAAAAGCGGAGAAGAGTTTGCTGTTCTTTTGGGAACAGTCCAAATGCTTTGGCATGGCTTTGTGTCGGCCCTTAGAGACATCCTGGGAAGACTGACACTCGTGGGAGCTGGCGGTTTCGTTATATCTGTCACGAGGCCGTTCAGATCGATTTCAACATAATGTCAACAAAGGACAAACAAACCCTCCTTGTCTTTCCCCAGCACCAGCCAGCGACAACCATTGTATCTCCCGACAACAAAGGTGCTTATAGCGATATCTGGTGCATATATTCCATCTTCTTTGTCCCTCGCAGCTGATGTGTCTGCTTAGTTTCCCTTTGCGACGCCGAGGGATGCCAGCGACGTCGACGAGGTCATCTGCCACTGAGTTTTTGTTCGGGGATGGTTGGAACAGGGTCAGGGACCGCCGGGGTCTTCTTTGAAGTCGATGATTGCTACATTAGATTATCTTGCATTGATTTTGTATTTCTGTGCTTGCGCTTTTTGCAAAAGTGGACTCATCTTTTATGAGTTTCCGCTTTTTGCACTTTTTGCGTATTTTTACATATTTTTACGTATTTTTGCGTACGTACAAGCGCAAAAAGTAATTTGACAAGTTCCTGATGGGGTGACTCATGATGGTCGATGATACTAGAGACCTCTTAAATGATAAGAAGTCGTTTCAACCCAAACGCAGTGTCTAACAACCAGTGAGAAAAAATCTATACATGGGAATAAAAAACCCACTTTGCCCCACTTTCTCGATTTGATCCAGCATCAGTAAACAAGGCCAAACGGGAATTGGAAGTTTTTGGTCGCTGCTCCTCGGGAAGAAGTGGCACTGATGAAATCTAAGCAGCGAGAACAGCCAAAATTTTTTCGCTATGTCCAGGATCACTTCTGCTGGAGCTGGAGCTGCGGCGTTTCCGGCTTTCTCTTACACTTTGTAGGCGTTTTATGGACTGCTAGAGAGAACAATGCTCGAATGACGGAGGCTAAAGCAAACCGAGAAATGGCTCTCGAGATCATGTGTTACATGGACTGATATCGGATGAACGGAGATAAGATTGCACGGAGCTACGGACATACACGGAGATACCCACTTCAACGTCTCCGCCTCTTAATATCCATATATCCGCCTAAAACTATACCCACCCACCCACCGTTAACATATCCGCCTCCCCTGCCTCCTCCACAATTCCCACGCTCCCCCCACCAAAAGATCTCTGGATGAGCTCTTCCTTCATTATGACCTGGGTGAGATCTACCAAGAACACCTGAATCTTTGTTTCATGAAAAAGAGATTACTGAAGGCACAAAGACTAACCATTTATGAACATTTGCGGTGTTTTAAATTTGTTTCATTGACTATTTCAAGGCACCGTGACCGGGACCAATTTTTCATACTGAATTAATTGATGCCGTTTCACCGAATCTCAGGTGACCATCTCGCAGATTGAGTTAATGGCGGCGAGAAAAACACATTTCACTGCCCTTGGTTCCATATTCTTGTCATTTCTCTTGATATTTCATAATGTCTGCTATTATCTTTCTGGTACTCTCCAGTCGAAGATTTACATACAACGATAAGGTGACGGCAATGATTCACTAGTACTCAGCTAATAAATCAAAGGCGGCTCATCTCTGGGAGCTATTATATTGGTTGGCATCATCGTCACTTATGACACTGAGCCACGTTTTCCGCTGTAGATCAGGTTGAGATTATGGCCAAAGTGTAATGGAAGCATGATGGAAGCTGACGGGCGTCGACTTTTCCCAGGTAGGGCTTATGACTCCAATTTCTATTTTGGGCCAAAAAAAAAGTGGCCGAGAAATGTCCAAAAGTTTGTTATTTCGGAAACCATAACGCATAACGGCGGCGCGTTTCCTAAAATTTTATGTTGGGGTCCGTAACGCACCCCAGCCTGGTTTCCTTCATACAAATCGTTACAGGACGGGATTACCCGCCACCACTGGTACTAGATATCTGGTCAAAGTCAGTGGTAGTCCTTCTCCACTCAAACCTCTTGTTTCATCTAGCTTTACAACAAGAGATTTGAGTGGAGATGGTCCAGTGCAGTCCTTTGGTTGAACCACGCTCGTAAACAGCTCGTGTGGGTGCAAGAATGAGCAGCAAAATACTTGAATTAAAAAATGAATCCACCAGATCCCACAGGTGGGACTCGTAACACTGCCAAGGACACTGCATCCAATAGCAATGAGTAGGTGGTGCCATGAACCAGGTGTCAGCGATGGAGAGTGGAATGAGGGTCGACGGTCTTCAAAGGCTGTATAGAGTCACGTATCAATCTCCATTGGGGACTATGTTCCCAGGCTACCTGAATTCGCGAACGACCCCGTAAATGGGGCTCGTAATGGCGGTGCCATTAAAGTAACAGTTGAAACTGACCTGATTCTGTCCACTGAGGTTAATCCTAACTTGGAGGTTCTTGAGGGCAAAGCAGAAGTTGAAACTAACCTTGAGCAATGGCTTGAGCCATGGTTAATTTCAGACAATCTTGCCGGGAAGAGTGCAGGTTGAATGTAACCTTGAGCTGCATTTGAGGCAAGGTTGAAACTAACTATATTATTCAGATACAAGCCTGAATTGAACTCCAGATTAACCTTGACAAAGCAAGGCTGAATTCATTCAAACACAGTACCAAAAAGAAAGCAGCTGCCGCTGCACCGGGACATTTCAGTAGAAATCACTATGTCCACCTTCCGCTCCCAGGGAGAAACCGATATGGCCATAATAGTGTGTCAAAATTAACCCACTTTTTAGGCATTTTCAGCATACTTGGGCTCAAAAAGTGACTTTTTCAGCATACTTGGACCTGATTTTGGGGTCAAAATTTCCAACTTCAGGGTCAGTTTTTTATTGAACTTCAAAGAAAATGAGTCATACTTGGCATTGAAATTTTCCAACTTCAGATCCAAAGTGTCCATGTTCAGATTAGTTTCCATGTGATGTTTGAAGTTTCCATGTAATGTTCAGATTTTCCATGTCATGTTCAGATTTTCCATGTCATGTTCAAAGTTTGTAATGTTCAGAGTTTCCATGTCATATTCAGATTGACAGTTTCCATGTTTGGGTCTCAAGAATCCAACTGGCTGTCTCATTGCTGTGAACTCATAATTATGAGCAATCAATTGCCATGAACTGAGTTCAAACCTTGCCTTTGGGTTCCATCTTCGCTACAGACTTGGGCATCTTAGTCTGAATTAGATGATTATTACCTCACATACACTTGGCGGTTTTTCGCCCATCCACGTGATTCCCAAAAAGGAAACTCAATATGTGAGGTATGAACCAGTTCATAACCGAAGGTATTTGAAATTATTTGCTGAAAGGGTTTTCTCCCTGTGTATAATCCATCCTGTTCAAGAATATCATATCTTGTGACTATTTATTTGCCAGGTCAGGTCTTTCCGAAGTTGCGGGAAGAGTATCCATCACTCACTCCCCCTCCCCACCCTCGCAAGCTTGGGGGGTCCCCCAAGCTGTGGGAGTCTCAGATGGGCACGCTAAAGACTTGTTCCTGCTTTCAACAGATATGGAGAATCTCCAAGGTCAGGTCTTCTCAGTGGCGAGAGCTTCAAAAAGAAAACACTTATCCAGGCTTGAACCAGCACCACTCAAGCTAGTATTACAGTACTATCCAGCTGTTATTACAACTGAGCCATTGGGGCATACTAAGCTGTCAACTTTACCAGGTTATGTGAGTCACACAAGGCATTTCAGCTGATGAGAACCTGACATGTCATCAAACTGGTTTGTGGTTCGTGAGGTCATGTGTTGTGTTTCCTTTTTGGGAATCATGTGGACGGGCAAAAAGTCAAAGACTACCTCACATGCCCACAAGATTGATGCGACAGGTGGGAAATATCACATGGAATCAGTAATATCAGTGTAAATTGTCGTGCACAACATGTACAGCATGTTTTCTGGCTTCAGGACTCAATATGAAGTTCACAGAGTCGGTCTGAAAGTTCGCATCAGATTTTTGAAGTTTGCTGATCTAAGTCAAACGTAGGATGTCAATACCAAACATGGGGAATTTCTGAAGTTCGCAGAATCGATCCAAAAGTTCGCATCAGATTTTTTAGAAGTTTGCTGATCTATCTCAAACATGGGATGTTGATGCTGAACATGGAATGTTTCTGAAGTTTGCGGGTTTGTCCCAAGGTCCGGATCAAACTTTTTAAAGTTCGCAGATCTGCATCAAACATGGAGGATTTCTCAAGTTAGATGGAAAATCAGGGTTTTATGCAAAGTTAGCTAAATTTTAATTATGACACACTATTATGGCCAAAAACCGACAACGGTATTAGAGGCAGTTTATCGCGAACCAAGTTGGTACACAGATTCGGAGATCTGAGCTGTGTGTACTGTCCTGGTCTGGGTTCAGAGTTCTGAGAATATACCAAACACTTTGAGACTATATTAGACAGTTACTTTGAGCCCATACCATAGGTTGAGTAGCAGCTCACTTATCACCTCACTTATCATCAAAGATGATACATACAAAAGCTCCAAATTCAATGGGAGTTTAACAGTCTGAACTTGTCAAAAAATTTCATTGACATTTGCCCAGCAGATTCACAAGCAGCTCGAACGAGGAGGTTCCTGTGATTAACTCTCCTGCATAGACTGAAAGCAGGTCTATGGTGGCACTCCTGCTCTGACCTCTTGTGGGACCAGTGCTGTTGAAGGCCGTCCTGCAGCGGGACTGGACAGGCAGGTCCACCTTTCTGTTGGCTTCATAAGATCCACTTTATTTGATACATTCATCGATCCAGTACTAATAAGGACTGACACAATATACGAAAACTCCAAAACAACCATGGTGCGGAACAGATTAAACTGGCATTGGGACATGATCTAGGATCGAGACATAAGCGAGCCAATGTTAATGAGAACAAAGCTTGAATCAGAATCGGAAAATCTTTGACTAATGTCCCACGAGCCAAGACGGGCAAAATATTCTCAATGAGTATTATTCACATGAAGCTCGAACAAAGATGCTGTTGTGATATCATTTCTTGCTAGAGATTTTGGCTGTGTGGACTCAATCCAGGTATATAGTAAATTACTCGACTCCTCCGTTAATCCACACCTTGTGACTTGAGGAGCCTCCAGTCTCACTACTTTGTTGGTCCACCCCTCAGGGATCACTCTGCTTGGGCTACCAAAATCCCATTGTATATTTGTTCTACAGAATCTCACCAACCAAATCAAATATGACGAAGAAGAAAG
This sequence comes from Mycena floridula, assembly GCA_029320655.1. Classification (NCBI taxonomy): domain Eukaryota; kingdom Fungi; phylum Basidiomycota; class Agaricomycetes; order Agaricales; family Mycenaceae; genus Mycena; species Mycena floridula. Next base: position 1,044,575 of record JARIHS010000027.1, read on the forward strand.
CCTATATGAAAATAAAACCAAACATCAGCAAAATTACATATAGCTTGTGCGCTTTTTGCGTATTCCCGCTTGTTACAAGCGGAAAAGCGACAAGCGGAAAAGTGCACTCTGATATACTGTACTACTTTATACATACATATGACCATCTTTCACTCAATCGCCACCTTCTGTGATGGAATGATCCGCATGGAAATTTCCCATCGGCAAGCCGTCAGATCGGTAAGTCGTGACTCGTCAGCATTCACGTGCTCGATCACGTCATGTTGATTTTATTCAAATTCCACCCACGGTGACCGGTCAGCGTTTATTCTCCCTTCCCCCACCATCGTGATTCTTGCCTGAGCTTCTCCTTTCTTCAGTGCTACCAGCTTTCCTCCAGCTCCTTTATGAATACAATATCCTTGCTGACCCTTAGCAGCTCTCCTGCATTCCTGGCGTCGTTAGGCCTCCAAGGTACGCATCTCCTCACTGTACTCCAAGCTGATGGCTTTCTATGCTACAGCCTTTAGGTATATATTTATGCTATCTGGTCAAGACTATGTGGCCTGACTATTTCATAGGTTGCTGTGAGCCACGAGCGCCTGGCACAGGTGAGCGACCATTCAGTGGCTGCTCGAATTGTGTGAGCTTTTTCTGAGCTCCTGTCTCTTGGTGTCTGTTGGGCAAGTCAGCGGCTCAGCGTGTCAGGTATGGGATCTGGTCTGCCGGTAAGCCTGTTTTACGTCTGACTGTTCACTATTGACCAATGCTCTTTTCATTCGGGATAACACAGGACAAATACACTTGAATAAGGGTCTGTCTGTTTGTCTCGTTATGCTTGCCTGTATAAATTGAGGGAATATCGCTTCTCTCCCGTTTTCATTTATTTTGGCTTTCAAAATGTTACTACTTCCTTTTTGAACTTTTCATACTTTTTGCGCTTTTTTGCGCTTGTTACACTTGTCGAGGCATACTCGGATCTGCGCTTTTTAGGAAAACGGACATGTCCATTGGCTCTTGTGCGCTTTTTGCGCTTTTTCCGTATTTTAGCGTATTTTAGCGTGTCGTACTACTTGTACAAGTAAAAAAAGTTATATGTTATCTTGCTGATGAACCCAAACAGTGAATACCAAAGAAGAAGCCGCGAAGCTCAAAGCAAACCCGAAGCCAGTTAAACATGGAAACAGGAGGAAAAGATGATCATAGAGTTGACCAAGGACAAGGATATCAAAGTGGCACGAAACCAGCGCCAAAGACTTAGGGAAGATAATGCGAGGACAAAACCAGCACAAGGTAGACAAAGCAGTGTAAGACCAAAAGAAAGTCAAAGCCAATATATCCAAACCACAGGATATCAGGGCCTAACCCCATCATTAAAAGTGCCCTGCTTATCCCCCCATCCGACACCTCCTCACCAACGCATGGCACAGGCATGTCACTTGCGGTAAAAGCCGCCTCTCTTCCGAATTAGGCACTCCCGACGCGTCTCTCCTCCGCCTCAATCGAGATCAAGTACACCCAATAATTGTCCAATCTAGGATAATTCGTACTGGGAGACGTCGACCCCCTCCTGGCAGATTAGAGAATGATATAAATAGAGAGTATATGGCAGATCGGGGCGCAACTGTCGGGAAGCGCCCAAAGCCAGAGAGTCGATCTTCGAGTTGCGGCAGGCGGACCGTAGCGCTCCATCGGAAACTTGAAGAGCGGGGAACGGGCCGCTGAACACAGTGATGCCGCATGTGCCATTGCAGGGGTGAATCCAACCGACTCCGTAATCAGACCTCATTCCCTCCATTTCCAAACTTCTCAACGACCCTGCCCCAAAACCTCTCTTTGACCATGAGAGGATTTTATAAGATTGTATTTTCAGGCACTGCCGATGATGACGTGGTGTGTAAGGAGCTGAGATTGTTTGGCTTTGCTTGTCTGCAGCTCATTGTCTTCAGAGCCTCAACATTCCAACACAAACAACACCAACACCCAACTCACCACCACCAAAACCCTATATCCCTAGCGCATGGTGGGAGTGCAGGGGATGGGAGTGGTGTTGCAGTGGGAAGGCATAGGGAAAGGGCAGTCTCATTTGAGAGATGGTGTCATTTCCGCTGAGCTGTGTACGTGACAAGGAGAGACCTTTAGGGGGCGAGGTTCACGGTTCATATGGGCATTGCAGTGTTGGTACATAGAGACTCTACATTGTTGGGGTGCATGTATAGGCTTTGCAGAGCTATGCTGCATGAATCTTGGTACTTGAGGGCCACTATTTGACAGACTGATATGATTTAGTATTTAATTTGGGCCATGATGCCCTCTTGAGTTCGCAGGATGTTTGTTGAGATCTAACGGGAGTCTTTATGGAGATGTGAATGAAGTCTACAAAACCCACACAAAATGGAGATCCGAGAACATACAGAATATGAGTGGGGAATTGAACACAGGTCTAAAAAGAGATGGCAGCAGCAGGCGACTGGACCGTAATGTTTTGAGCATTGGGATCCAATGGAAGGATGGGCTTATCCGGATATTTGAAGTCCAGCAGAGTGATTATTCACAGCTCAGACTTGAACAGAAAAAGGAGTGCATCAATGAGTACAGTGTGATGTGTTGAGAGATCACAATCATGTGGATATGCTGGATTGGGGCTTGTCTAGACAAGGAGGTACATATTGCATGGTGATTGGAAGACAGGGGGAAGCTCAAAGACAACTCCAAAAACAAGTAGAGAAATACACCACGCTGGACCATGACATGGTTAGGATCATGAGAGTGAGTATGTATAAAAATTGACTTTAGACCTTGTATCACGAGCAACTCAAACGACCAAGCTGTCGTGCAATAAATTCTCAATTAGAGATCTCAGTTGTGTTTATTGGCCTGGTCTGGCTTTTAGGGTTCTGAGCGTAATTTTAATAAGTACCTCACTTGAAGGCTCTGATCACAACCAATACATTACTACGACCGGAATATCTGAAGGGGATAAATTCAAAAGCTCTGAATCCAACAACAATTCAACAGTCTGAACCTGTCAAAAGATTTCATCAGCTATATCTCAGACATATTCACAAGCAGCTCGAACGTGGAGGTTCTTGTGATTAATTCTCCAATTTGGACCTATGTTGTGTCGACTGAAATCAGGTCTATGCTGGAACCAGTGGGATAAAGGCCATCCTCCGGTGGCAGATACGAGACCAAAAAGTCCACCAGTCACTGTCATGTATTGTTTACAAAGAAATGACAGCCAGCACCTGGCCAGCACTAGTGCAAGTTCCATCCATAAGCGACTGGATTGTGATGTGTATGAGTCATGACAGCTAACTGCAAATTCAGGGCCACTTTAAAGAAACTCGGATGTTTGGCAGGGCTCGGCAGCGGTCACGTTGGGTCACATATTGCCTCGACAAGCTCTTGTCCAATGTCAACAGACCATCTTGCGACCTATGGTTAATATGTAACACTATTCATACCGACTTCATTGTGCCACCAGCGACCTGAATGAAAAGAAATGGACATGAGGACAAACACGGTGATAATGGCGAGTAGCACTTAAAATGGCCGGAGCATGTACCAAGCCGCCCATCGGCACCGGTTACTTTTAAACCCCGAGTCAATACATCACACGTAATGAGAATCACAGCTTGTCGGCGGATGACTGTGAGAGGAGATAACGAGAATGATATCCCCTTTGGGCTCTTTGATGATCCCATCCTGAAACTGGTCCGTCCCAACAAACGAGCCCCATAAATGGGTCTCGTAACTACTGTTCTGGCCTCTTGTGGGACCGGTGGTGTTTAATGGCCATAGCCCGCTGAGGATAGTCAGATACAGATGACATGCTAGTATCAAAATGATGCTGCGCTGAGCAAGACTGGAGATCAAAGTCGAGGCTCTCGGCACTAAGGAGCCACTGTTGAATATAATCAGGTCTGAATATCGGGCTACGGCTGCAAAGGAAACAGGATAGAAACTAGCTCAAGTGAAAAGCTCACGGCAATAATCACAGAAACCAAAAAAAGCAAATACCTTATATCGCCGCACAAAAACAAAAAATTGTTCACCATGACATTACATTGATTCACAAGGAGCTCGAACGAAGATGCTGCTGTGATATTATTTTGCACTAGAGATCCAGGCTGCATTTACTCAATTGAGGTATTTTCAACCGGAGCTATTGGATCACTCTTTCATAGGTTGGAAGTTGGTCTCAAACCTGCATGGAACAAAAAAGGGTTCCAGTTCCCTGAATCAATACAAAAATGTTTCGAGACTCATGATGTAGCAATATAAGCCCTTTGGATAGCATGCCATGGCACCTATCCAGATGACATAAGTACTGGACCATGACATTGCAACGATCAGAGGCACCAGAAGTGACAGGATGGGTTTGTCAGAATGTTCAAAGTCAAGTTGAGCCACAGGCTCACCGGAATCTTTGTTCTGGGTTCACCATACAAAGTCTATCCATTCAGATTCTTAACCAACCTGAAGTGACGGTTTTGACTGCAATTTTGCTGGCTATCCCAGGAAACTCAAATAGCATCTGAGAAGCCATGTATGTGGGGAAATCATATTGCTAGAACAACAACCGCACATACTCAATAAATGGCATCGCCTTAGGCGGAATCTGACAGCACACAGGACTACTGAAAGGAACAGGGATAGCCAAAGTTGTCAAGGACAGCAAAACCACGCAGCAACAAAAGAAACCGGAAACCAAAACCAAGAGACCAAGATATGAAGCCATGAACAAGGATAGGCAAAGCGAAAGTGGAGTGACCAAAAATGGCACAAACTTAGCAAACAGTCCAACCTCGGCGCCATTGCAATAAAAAAGGCAATCATCTTGTAGGCGTTGGGTTCGGTGTCGAGTGGAAGGTGATTGACTTTAAACTCTGCGACTCTGATTTCAAACTCTCGCTATCACTCTCATATCTCTCATTCTCAAATGGCCCAACAACCTTTCCCCAAAGCCCCTCCTTAACCACCGCGCCTTTCAGAATTGATTTTCCAGGGTTATTATTGTTGGGGCTAAGGAGGATCCGTATGCAAAGAGCTCGGTGAGCTCGGTGATCGCAAGGAATGCTGTGACGACGTCGTGTGAAAAGAGGGAGGCGTATGGACGAAGGGGAGCTCAGTGAATTGAGATAATTTAAAGCGGTTTGTGAGGTCTGTTGTCAGAGGTATGAAGGAGCTGATGATAAATGAAGACTAAGATGAGACAAAGGGAGTGTCAAATATGGATGAGCATCATATAAAAGGCTGGAGGGGATGCTGAAGTATAAGCGGTGAGACAAAAGCAGTAAAAGACCATGAACCAGAACCAGGAAAAGGCAAACCAGAACAGAAACAGATGAAGCAGAAGTGAATGTGAAATGATAGGGCATGAGCAGCCATCAAGAGCAGAAAAGAATCAAGCATAGCAAAATATGGACCAAAGAAAAGATAAAACATGCACACCCATAACTGCAGCCTGCATCCGGCGTCACAGGCGGTATTCCAGGGCCCATATCTTGGGTATCCTGTAATCCCTGTTCAGCACCACAAGCAAAGTGAGAGGAAAGGAGGTAGAAGATGATGGGGCTCAATGACGAGAGCCAGATTGGAGGGTTCTATAAGACTCTCTTCTTAGCAGAGGGAAAAATTTAAGGAAAAGCAAGGTGAAAAGAGGGTAAGAGAAAGAAAAAAGTCGATCAAACATACAGCCTAACCAGCAAAATCAGCACCTTGTTATGAGACCATGTGAGTGGCTATAGCCAGTCTCAAATTCAAGTTAGTAGTCCTTATATTGGGTCTGCAGGCAAAACAGAGGTTAAGTAGTATCAATTCCACTTGAAATGGCTCATTCTGGTCCACAGAATATGCTCGTAAACTCAATTGAGACTTGCTAACTTAATCTCCCAGTCATCTCCCACGCATCTCCCAAATCTCCCCATTATCTCAATGCTTCAAGTGATGGGACTTCTCCTTATTGGGATATGTCTACGCGTGTCTCGGTTTTCTGGCTGGTCTAAGGCATGCCGCGGGGAAGACCACCGGGTACCCGCGGACCGCCCCGGCAGGAGTGGCTAATTTAGATGTCATCCCGCTGACTGCCATGAATTCTCCGCCAAAAACCGGGCCCTGACAGGGAAACCAGCAGGTTTCGCGGGGAACCCGGCAGGGGACAGGGACCTACCCCGAGAGACCACTACAGGGACAGGGCCCAACAGGAACCAGTTGGAAAATACAGGTTGGGCTTTGTTCCCCAGGATGAGATTGTCAAGGAGATCAAGAAGAAGGGACCTCATTGGAGAGTTAAAGAACCGGGTCCAGAGACCGCAGACTAGTACAAAGTTTAACTTGGAAATTTTAGCTATATACTGTACCTGCGGGGGTAGGTCCCCGCCGGATCCTACCTAAAATTTGAGATCGTGGACGCTGTCCGCCCCTCCCCGCCTCCGCCGGTCGCGGGGATTTTTTTCCTACCTCCGCCAGGAATTTCCCGCGGTCCAAACGGCCGGGACCTATGACGTTTCAGGTGCACTTTTAATCATTGCGCGCGCTTTTGATATGCGCGCGCGCGCCCGCAGAAAGGTTGTTGAATTGGTATGTTTCATGGCTTTGACAGATCTACTGGGTTCATGCATGTTGACCATGGCTGAAAATGACCTTTGCTCCCCGTCAGTACCGCTGTTGAGACGGATCGGTCGGAAACTCGGAGCCGCCTCATATTCCCACAGCCACGGGTCACCTCGGGTTTCCGCTTCTGGTAACAATGTGGGAATGGGCAAAAGGATTTCAAAGGAGCTTTCAAACATTGTGTTTATTATCCCGCCTTTTTGAACTCAATGTGGCACTGTCACATAGGGTCACAACTTCGGATCAAGAAGTCCGATGTGGTATGTCTCGTTTCCGTTCTCTGTCAACCTCGACTGTTTTATGGATACACTTGTCTCATCACAGAGAACATACAGGTATTGGAGAATCTATAGGTCTATGGACTCCATAGACTCCACGTGATAGTCCATTATATAAGCGATCAATATTAGATAATGGCTATGTGTCATATCACGCAATCACATTCTGTCATCACCGTGCTTGCTCCTGACAGTCTTGTTCGTGTTCAATGACACGCCCATTCCTCAGTGCTATGGCAAAACCTTCTCTTTGACCAGAAACCTTCCCATAATCCCGAAACCATACCTCAAGATCTTCCTCAGAATGTGCTTTCCTTTCTGTCTTCCACCATGAATCTATCTTCAGAACACATCCATTATTTATGGGATGCCTTTTGCATCACCATCTGGACCCAGGACAGAGAACCATTGTCCGAAGGAACAGGCTGCTCTGGATAGAGCCCGTTTCCATGAGAATCCAGAAAGCGAGCTCAGTAAGCATCCGGAAATCCTGATATTCATGTCTAATCTGAAAGCAGTGGTGAATGCATTATATCCTCCAGTGCATTTCTGTGTCCATGCAGACTGTCCAAGCAAAACTTGTCTTCTCCGGGTCAAGTCTGGATCTTCTCAACGTCGAAAAATTGTACTTTTTACTCTTTCCGATGGTGCTGTCGCCACATATCATGTCAAACTAGTCTGCAGAGGTCGGTACATTCTGTCATCAAGCTATGGCTACCCATGGTCTAATTCTTTTGTTCAGACTGTAATACTAGCTATCATCACAATTTCTAGGTGCCGGGTATTCTCAAATCCGTCAAATTGTGTACCGGGCCAGGGCATATATTCATAAGGGTCATACATAATGGAAAGGCGTGAAGGCGTTGGTGTCGTGAAAGGCGTCGCAAAAGGATTCAAGGAATGACTAGAGAAGAAATGAACCTGCTGACCAAGAGCCAGCGCAGTCAGCAGCGAATACAGGCGGCCGTCGGGCCGTCAAATTATTTAAATGTCAGATGGCACGTGCTATCTATGGACTCCATGGACCCCTGGACTGTCCGAAACCTGAAATCTCTGTCATCACATACTATAGTTTCCATTACTATCTTACTTGTTTCATGACTTTGAACTGGTATCTCTCCAGAGTATGCTTCAGATACATTTTGATATAAATGGTCAGCTAGTTTCAGTCGGAGTACTTGGTTCAAGCAACACTGTTGACTTAACTTTGATTTGTTCTCTCTGCTCACACATCTTGATGCTGGAACTAAAGCCAAGCTACATTATATCTGTTCAACCAGTCTCAGGTCTGTTGTAAGTATAATCAAGATGCCCTTGATTGAAGCATGAATTAGACAAAACTCCTGTACTCTATGGAAAGAAAGGGGTCCATCAGTAAGAGGGTAGTAGTAGTATTAGTAGTAGTAGTAGTAGTAATACGGAATGTGAAAGGACTGGTGACTATGAGTATTAATGAGACCGTAAATTATTGCTTTTCCTCCTTTTTCTCCAAAAGATTCTTTGTGTCAATTTCGTATTGCTCATCCCAGGGACTGATGAGCTTGGAACTTGACCATGGCTTGAGCCACCATGGACTGGGCTCTGGTGGAACAAATCGCGGGGGTGCAGAAACCCTTGGAACTTCAAAATCTGATGGATCTGGCAAGAATACTAGAAGAATATATTAGATTGGGGTTAAAATTAAAACGACTAGATTTCAACATACAAGCTTCTCCAGAACTGTGGCATTCAATTTCGGAAAGTGGCATAGAGTGACTACCGACTCGGGGCTGGTGACAATATCACATGATGTAACTGGCAACCAATTTAGAGTTCAGATCTGAATACTTTCACCATCATTCATGCTCGACTCGACTCTTCTTCTGAAAAAGAAGATAGAATTCAATAATAAGTTACATTCTGTGTCAGTTGACTCGCGCGCGCGCGCATATCAAAAGCGCGCGCAATGATTAAAAGTACATCTGAAACGTCATAGGGACCTGCGAAAATCCCGCCCACGCGGCATGGTCTCGGTTTTGGTTTCGGCTTCTGTCAGTGGTGACAACGTTCGGCACCTCCAAGTCTGCTGGTTTCGGTTAGAGCGTGAGCACCCGGGACGGTACCGAAGTTCCATAAATGTCGCAAAGGACGGGCTTCTGGGATGTGATGGACAAACCAATTGTTGACGGCGGCCTGATCATTCACGGTCAAGTGACCGGTGAAAAAGGGTGTACCACTGATAGCTTTGGCCTACTTCTTTTGTCGTTCGTCGGTCCATGCCTTTGCAGGACAGTTCTGGTTCAAAATCTTGCTATCATCAATTTGATTCATCATAGATAAGCTGTTTCAGGAAACCCACAAAGGGCATCAAGGCAAGTGAGATTTTGTCAGTGTAAGGGATAGAATCTGGATCATGAAGGATTTCTTCTGCTGAATTGACTTCTCTCAGTTTGAAGGCAAGACCACGCAATCGCCGTGTCACAAAAATATGACACTGTGACTTCACTGGGTGAACGCTGATTTCAGTGCAATTATCCCTCTGAATTACAATTTGATCAGACTGAAAGGTTAAATTAGGTTCAATATGTGATCTACCAGTGCCCTCACAAATATCTCCGCTATGCTCCCATATCATCTCCCATCATCTCCCACGATGCTCCCATATCATCTCCCAAATCTCCCACATCTCCCATCAAATCTCCCAAATACCAATGCCCGAGTCCTTGCAGTGTTATGGTACATAACAGATCTATACAACCACCGAGTTGTGTACATGGCAAGGAGAGACAAAAGCTGGCTTGATTTGAACGCAAGCCCGAAAAGCACGGAGGCCTATTGCCGACTAGAGCATGATATTGTCAGGTTCGCGGTCTATATGAGCATTGCAGAATTGGTACATAGAGTCTCTGTGGTGTATGGTAAATGTATAGGCTGTTATGCTACGTATAGTCTCTGCAGCATTACTCTTGGTACATATATGGCTCTTGAGGGCTGTCATTGGACAGACTGATATGATCTAGCATTTGATTTGAACCTTGGTGCTCCCTTCAGTTTGCAGGATGTTTGTCAAGATTTAAATGAGAGTCTAAAAAGCACTACACGGACAACATTCCACTAGACTGCGATGTGTCGAGTATTGCGAGCCAATGGAACCATGGGCTTGTCAGGATATTTAAGGTCAAGCAGAGTGATTATTACATCTCAGACTTGAACGGAACAAAAGGAGTCATTCCAGATTCAGTAGTGTAGTGTGATGTTTTAAGGCATCACAAGGTTGTGGACGTGCAGGATTGAAGCTTGTCTGTTCAACGTGTTTCTCGGGTCTAATTCTCTCGGCGCTCACCAAGGGAACGATGCAGGCCTGGTTCATAGAAGTATTTCAGTGTTATTTGCATTATGGAAGCTAAGTACTGAATATAGACATGATAAGAAGTTAAGAAATTAGCTGCACAGAGGCAATATATGGTTAAGAGGCGGTTGAAATAGCTTTTGGCAGTACTTCAGTCGCTATCAGGTATAGCATCGGGAATAAGAGCTGGGTGGGAGAGCACAGGGCCAGGTTCCATGTGCAATGGCTGTCTCCCAATCTTGTTGTTGGGTCCGATACAAATCCAAGGCAGCACGCGCATTTTCAAGCTGACAATGGATAAAATTAGAATCTAGATAGGAATCAGGATCATTGAAACATACAGGATTGCTCTCCTGTTGCTGACATTGCCTTCGCATGAGCTGCCATGCCAAGGTCTGGAGACCGACAACCTGTCTCGGGGAGCGGAGAGCATTCCGGAATGGCTGAAAGTTGGTTACAACTTGGAATCCACTTCAAACAGGAAACGAAGCATACCTGATAGAGACCAACATCTCGGGTATCTACGGCTGCATGAGCAATTCCAACAACTACATATGCAAATGAGTTGAGTCACAAGCCAAAGGAGACCAAAACGCGTACCAGAGAGGTCATTCCATAGACTATGACCGACTAGGATGTTTCCTTTGAGAAGGTTCGCGACATGTTCTTGAACAACCGAAAATTGGACGGCATTGCCTGGATCAAGCATATCAGCAGAAGTTGAGTAATGGTCGTTATTTCAAGCCATACCTCCACTCAAATGGGGCGGTTGGATCCCTGTCGTTGCGGTCCGATAGTCCGTTACCTGAAAACAGATTCAGTTCAACAACAGCAGACCAAGAGGTGACGCAAACCTTCGATGTGGGAACAACATAGGTGTCAAGAACCGTCTGACCCTGGTAATCGACAATCGCGACACGACTGGAATAATCTGCATTGTCAGTAACGCGTCAAATGAGCAGAAGGAAAAGTCATACGCAAGCATTGAAATGGTGCCGCCGGGTCCGGCGCCGATTGTAATGCACGACATTGTGTAAACTGATTTTGAGGGCATGATGGGAACTTTGAGAATGAAACTGCTCGAACAAAATCTCGAGCTTTAAAGGATCAGAAATTTGGCACATGAAAAGGTTGAAGGGCTGGAAATATTTCTCGATCGGCGCGGAAGAAAATTGCAATACCATAGGTAGCTCCCTGTGTGACGGTCTTGGAATATTAGCATGTTATCTTCATGCGATGGTTTCAAGATTCAAGTTCCCCGTCGTCATTGAGTGCTTTCTTCAGGGTTGTTCGTTGCGATATGCGAGACGGGTTTGGGAGAGAATGAAACAAGGGACATGATCTCGACCTGATCTACATCGGAAAACGTGGCTCAGTGTCATAAGCGATCATGACGCAAAGCGGTGGCGGCGGCCCCCAATATAATAGCCAACTGACGATTATAACATAAGAATATTCAGGATCACTGGTCCCAGAGATGAATCATTGCCACCACCTTTTCATTGCATGTAAATCGACTCCAACTGGAGAGTACAAGAAAGACAATAGTGGACATTATGAAATATCAAGAGAAATGGCAAGAATATGGAACCAAGGGCCATTAACTGCCCATTTTGGAAAATCCATTGTACAGTCAAACACGAGTTCAGCTAGGCAAGTTGTGAAACTGTCAGGGCCATAATCTGCGAGACAGTCACCTGAGATTCAGTAAAACGGCATCAATCAATTTAGTATGAAAAATTGGTCCCGTTCACTGACCACTCGACCTTATCTCGGTCACAGTGCCTTGAAATGGTCAATGAAACAAATTTGACACACTGCAAATGTTCATAAATGGTTAGTGTTTGTGCCCTCGGTAATTTCTTTTGATGAAGCAAAGGTTTAGGTGTTCTTCGTAAATCTCACCCAGGTCATAATGGGTGAAGATGAGCAGCATGGGAATTGTGGAGGAGGCGGTGGAGGCGAAGATGTTGAGGGTGGGTGTGTGTGGATAGTATTAGGTGGATATATGGATGTTGAGAGGCGGAGACGTTGAAGTAGGTATCGCCGTGTATGTCCGTAGCTCCGTGCAATCTTATCTCCGTTCATCCGATCTCCGTCCATGTAACACATGATCTCGAGGGCCATTTCTCGGTTTGCTTTCGCCTCCGTTATTCGGTCATTGTTCTCTGTAGCAGTCCATTTCCAAAAGGCCTACAAAGTGTAAGAGAAAGCCGCAAAAGCCGCAGCTCCAGCTCCAGCAGATGTGATCCCGGACATAACGAACAAAGTTCGGCTGTTCTCGCTGCTGAGATTTCACCAGTGCCACTTCTTCCCGAGGAGCAGCGACCGACAATTTCCAATTCCAGCTTGGACTTGTTTGCTGATGCTGGATCAAATCGAGAAAGTCGCGCAAAGTGGGTTTTTTATTCCCATGTATAGATTTTTTCTCACTGATTGTTGGACACTGCGTTTGGCTTGAAACGACTTCTTATCATTTATGAGGTCCCTGGTATCATCGAACATCATGAGTCCCCCATATGGGCTTGTTTGTGGGGAGTGAGCACTTTTGTTGACACGCCCATCGAAGTACCCAACCCTTTTTTGGACTAGTCCATTACAGGCATCCTTTTCAGATTGCTGAGTAAGATCTTTTCCTTTGAGGAATGACACTCAATCAAGAGTTGGAAATAGGTACCAACTGTGGATTCCTAGACATCTTTTGACCAGTTCTGGGGCCATCCTGTGAGATCAAGTCTTCAAGTGAGCAAGGATTCGTTGCCAATCAGCCTGATACTGAAGTGGATGGCAGCAACCAGGTCAACAAAATGATATTCGGAGACCAGGAACAAAAATGATAATGGAGGCCAAAGACCCAAAAAAAAAGGCACGAAAACCTGACAGACTTTCTCAATCGGCCAACTGCCAATCAGAAACTCTGAGGTTGGATACTTGGGAGGCTTGAACAATTCAATGTGATGTCATTTCAGTCAACCCTGAAAGCGGCACTTGAGCGGCACTTGAGGGCGCCTTTGAAGTGTCTAAACGACGAGGCCTCTGAGTTATCCTTTTCTGGATCTATCTGTCTGGTCCGCCATCCTGATTCACTAGTGTTATGTCATGCAGAAGAATGGCAATGAAAATCAAAGTCGACTCCAAAACAGCGGGAATTTCGGTCTCACGACTTGAACTAGTCTTTCCTAGATGGAGTTGTGTTTGATGACCTAGCTGATTGGAGTCAGAGTTATGCTTGTATGATAGATTCTCCGAGCTGAATGGGATTCAAACGAGCAGTTGATGGTGGCCAGAGAAAGGTGTTTCACCGCCCTTGGTTCCATATTCTTCTAATTTCTCTCGAGATCTCATAATTTCTGCTATTGTCTTCATGTACTTTCCGGTTGTATATTACATGCAATGAAGGGTTGGCGACTTTGAATCACTGCTGACCAGTGATCCTGAACATTCTTAAGGTATCATCGTCAGTTTGCTATGATATTGGTGGCCGCCGCCGCCGCTTTCGTTATCGGAGCTTTATGACACTGAGCCACGTTTTTCCAACAGATCACGTCACTTGTTTCGTCCTTTCTGAAGCCAATCTTGAAGATTAGAACAGACGACCCTGGACAAAGCACCCATAGACGATGGTGAACCCATACCCTGAAACCATCCATGAAAATAAGATGGTAGGATTCCAAGACCATCAGACGGAGCTCATCAGTAAAACGGTGCGGTCGTCTTTCGCATCTTTGTCTTTCAGACACAGTCTTTCACATCTTTGAGGTCTTTGGGGACAAGGTCTTTCAGCATGAAACCAAAAAAAAATCCGGACCTCTCAGAATGCTGTGTCTATCCTCTAAATTGATGTTCCTTACCCGTGGAGTACAAAAGAAGTGAATCCAATCACAAGACAAGCGTTGGAGGTCATGGTCAGCTTCAGGCCGCGATTTGATCAGACATCACCAAGTCCTTTGCGGCGGCCCTCAAGTTCCCACAGACAACACGTGCATGTTGGGTTTCTTTTCGTCGTCTGCTTCTTCCCTTCCCCCACCACAGCGACCTGGCTGCTCGCTCATTCCATTCTCGAATTCAAAATCCTTTATCCCAGTTCATTATATATATATTCTAGACCATATTGTCGATCCAATCTGTGGATTTTGGTCCGAAGGTGGGCGTTGAGCTCAACTCTTTGTCATGCTTGTATTCTTCTCTATTTTCCTTCCTCCTGTATTCTCTTTGTCCTCCTATGATCCAAGAGCACAGGCATCCATTAGCCCAAGGTATGTGATCAGCATTCCCTAGGAGAAGTCTGTTGCTCATGTTTCGTATGGATAGAATCTGTCGTCTTTTCTAGTAAGCCATATCTTCCTGTTGTGGCTACTGGCTAACAGATTTTGCCAGATTTCCCTGATTTTTGTGCTGTTGCCACTGCGGCCGGACACTCAGCCACCGAGGAGCGGAAGCGAGACCAACGACGAAAGATGGCTGTGATATCTTTTACCTGGTGAGCTTTTTCGTATTCTTATTCAGTTATCAGAACACTGACTTGTAGCATGTAGCTGCTATTCTCTGTCATGATCTCAGCATATCATGTAGTCCTCTTTGTATCATTTATCTACGTCGTTGCTTATCTGCTGCGTAGATGTCTAGTCATTGTCGTAGCTTGAATTCATCCCTATATACCCCATATCATGCCCTTTCATTGCCAGTAAGATCACCCATACGTAAGAAATACACAGCAAAAGACACCATGAAAGACGTTTGAGGCGTCTTTCACAAGACACTTGCATCTTTCCAAGACTGGTACATATCTTACAAAATTTGTCATCTTTCAGCGTCTTTCGCGTCTTTCAACCCCTTGAAAGACGCAAAAGACGACCACACCATTTTACTGATGCTCGGGAAGAAGTGGCGCTGATACGATCTCAGCAGCGAGAACAGCCAGACTTTTTTTGTCCTGTCCAGGACCATTTCTGCTGGAGCTGGAGCTTTTACAGCTTTCTTTCTGTTCACCGTTTGTAGACATTTTGGCAAAGAACTGCTTGGAGAGAACAGTAACCGAATACCGAATAACGGAGCCGAAAGCAGACCGAGAAATGGAGCCCAAGATCATGTATTACATGGACGGAGATCGGACGACCTAGCTAGTTACCAGTGGAGTAGAGGCCGTCCTGCGGCGGCATATATGAGACCCCAGGAAACCCCAATAACTGTCAGACTGCAGTCTGTTGTGTAAAAACTACTACAAGTTCCATTAACACTATAGCAGTCAACTTGACTATCAGTACAGCCAATTGAATTCATCAGGGCAATGTCGCTTACCATCCTACATGGAGAGGTGACATCGTGAGATGCGAAATTTGGAAGCAGGTCCGGGCAGAAGGGTTTATTGATGGTACTACAGTCTACTGGGTTACTTTCCTTGCTTCTGTCACAGACCTGACAAGGCTTTTTGCAGGGACTGAGCACAAGTCAATATTTGTGTTGCCTGGGCAAGTTTCCTGTTTGTATCGACAATATTTCCTTACGGTTTGCTGGGTACAGGCTTCAGGTGCATTTGGCGACTCTCCCATCAACTCTGTTCCCAAATCACTTGTCAGATGAAGGATTCACTGTATTGCTGCTATTTTGACTGGTTAGTAGTAATATAAATGCCGAAAATCAGGTATAGTTCCACTGGAAGTCTGATACCGGAATGTCACTTGACGCCAGCGGTACTGCCTGTGAAGCATCTCGAGAACCGGAAATGCAGGCTCTTTGGAGAGCTGGTTCCATTTGCTGTTTGTCCAATTTGTGACCAACGGGTGACGGAAGTCGAATAATTAGCTTTGAAATGGATGGATGTGTTAAAAGTGACTTTGGAGCTGCCATTTCATCATTCAAGAGATTGACAATCCTACTTCTTGGCTGGATTGATCCAGCATTTCCAACAAGGTAAGACGAGACGCGGATCACAAGGTGTGACCCTGACAGTTCATCTGCCAAGGGTTGCTTGGGACCTCTGCAGTCAAAAGGGTTAAAAAGCCCTGGATATTGCTCAAGACATCATACAACCTATAATAGTGCTCTCTGGATATTTCAGGATTTTTCCTGTACTGGGATAACAGCTGAATTAGCACCAGACGATAACTAGTTATCTGGCTGTGTGGGAGCGAGTTATCTGGCGTGGGAACCCAGAAGCGAAACCAAGACACGTGATCATGCCCCGCCCTGTCGGCAGACCATTGTGAGAGAATGACGGGAGTGATAGCCCCTTTGGGCTCTTTGATGATGGTGGTCAGAATTTCGGTCCCTCCCAACAAACGTACCCATAAATGGGTCTCGTATCGCTTGTCTCACAATAAAGTATGAGAGCATATATATACTTGGAGGACATACTCGCTTGGTTTTACTGCAATTCATTGTACTACTCAATCCATCCAAGACTAGACAATATTGAAGCTAGATCCATCGTAGCACAAAAAGATAATAAATCTGTCTCAAAGAAGGATGAAAAGAAAGGATAAACCAGCATGGTCAGCAAAAGCCCATGTCAGAGGGTATGGCGAGATTAAGTACCTTGTATTATGCTTTTTTTCTTCTCTGCTTCGTATAGTAATCCTGACGTTGTAAGCCGCTTCATCGCAATGTGCTTTGTCCCCTACTGCAGCGCTCCAGTCGGTGCCGATGTGATAGTCCTCTTTGGGATCACATCGGCATGAGAAACTCAGCCTCTCTATAGTCACCGGATCGCGTCTGATCATTTGATGTCTAGTGACATCGATGTGACTCAGCTGCACGCTCTTTGCCTCGTGGTAAACACCCTCTGTCCTGAACTTCATCCCTCCTCTGAACCGTAAGTGGGATCTTTGCTTGATAGAATCAACTTAAGCTTGAACATGTTTCAGAAAGAATTCCCTACCATGGATGCAATCAATTCTCATGACGGAGCTCCGACCTTTCCCGATGAATCAGACTGCATTGATATCCCGGCGTTCGAGCTCAAACGCGAGGAGCTCAAACGATCTAACGAGGAACTGGATGAAGAGGAGATGATATATTTCACGGCACATCTTGCTGCTCGGGCCAAGCGGCTCGAGGTGGTACGAAGAGAGTTGGATGCTCTCAATGCCGAGAAAGCGGAACTGGAGATTATCGTCAGAGACGACAAAGCCATTGTCCGTCCCAGTCGGCGTGTACCCCGCGATATCCTAGAGAAGATCTTCCTCTTGCTCGTTAATGAGGATCTCAAGGAGGATATGGAAGTCTCCTCGCTCTCAGCAAACAGCTTTGTGCCATGGCGGCTGGCTCAAGTCTCCAAAGGTTGGAGAGCAGTAGCGCTGAAGTATCCGCGTTTATGGTCTACCATACGAATTTCCAGTCACGATAATACTCTCTCGGCCTGGCAGAGCAAAAGCTATCTGCTAGGTCTTCAACTTCGACGTTCAGGTGATCATCCCTTACAGATATCAATCAGTTCCAGGGACAGACCGGCCGATGACTGTCCCCTGATACATATTCTACTTCCGACATCCCTCCGCTGGCGTAAACTATCGGCATTGCTTGAAGTTGGCGTTGGGTTCGACATTTTCACGACGATTCTAGGCTCAACCCAGCTGCTCCAAGCCATATATATCTCTACAGCGTCAGAGTCTGACAGCCCCTCTGCAACATTCCAGCAGTTTTTCTCAGGATTAATGCCTTCCTTGCGCTTCCTGTCCGGCAGCATTGATCTTTTGGTCGGATGCGCGACAATCCCTTGGGCCAAACTCCAGCATTATCATGAGCACACGGGGGTGTATCTCAATATTTCGGTTCCTGCTCGCCCTGCATTTCCGAGTCTGATGCAGATGGTTGAGCTTGAAACTTGCTCACTCATATGCAATTTCCACATCGCTGCCGGCATGCAGGGAACATTCCGCCATCTTCGACATCTGAAGCTGACGGGTGAGACTGTCGCTATTATCCTCGAGGCGTTGGTACTTCCAGCACTTGTATCATTGCATGTCAATTCTTCCCTGCCCTTCCTCCAAGATCTCATCCGTATCCTCCCAAATTATCCAACCGTTCGTGGCCTCTATATATACCACTTGGTCGCTCATGCTACCAACAATTGGCAATCTTACATGGCTGTTTTGGAAGGCAGCCCAGCACTCACAGTATTTGTTCTTCAGACGCGTAGCAACGAGCAGCGTGAATTTATGTCCGGGCTGATACAAACACCCAACATTGGTGTTGATTTGGCGACACTGAAGGTGAAAGTTCAGAAACAGCGGAACAGGTCCTCGGAAGCTGCGGCACAAATGCAACGTGCAGAGGCATGCAACTCTTTGCGCAACGTCAGACCAAACCTCAACGTGGAATACAACAGCACGGACGAATCCATTCATCTTCCGGATCTCCTTTGAATCGATGGTCTGGTATTCACGTTGTGCGGTAGCTGCAGGATTGGTTATTCAACATCGGACACTCGGTTTATTTAAATAGGATACATGTTGTTCCTTCTCTTCTTGATATGATACCAGTAGTACATGCGGTTAATGAGATAAGCAAACATCCTGTTGCAGAACAGCGAGAAAATGAACTGAACGAGATGAGCGACTCTGGAAATATCCCTGTCACTTACGTGTCACAGACTGCGTTTGGTTTTTCTTCTCATTTTGAGCAGCCCGAACGTGAGTGGCATTTCGCTGTGAGCATCCTAAGGGATTTTGTTTGGCGCTGATACAGTATTATTAGAGCTGAATCATACCTTTGAATACCAAAGAAGCCCAAATGCCGGGCGATCGGCCTTGAACATCCGGACGATCAAACAAGCCACATCACCGTCGCTTTTCCCGTCATCGCCACGCGACCGGTATGACGAGACCACTGCGTCATTCAGAACAAAGACCAGCGCATATAAGGCGGGGGATCTCGCCCAAAAACCCTACGGGCTATTGTGTATGTATTCGAGTGCGAAAATCCAGGCCCCTTGACCAGGCAAACCCAAATTGTTATGCATTAACCTGTATTGCTAGCTCATGCATCATATAAGTATGAGAGCAGATATAAATTTGTACATATTGACTCGGCCTTATCAATTCATGGTACCAATAGAGTTTATTACTGCCTGTTGGAGTGGAGCAACACTGAAGCATGAAGATAAGAACCACGAAGAGCAAGACGAAACCCACAAAAACAAAAAATCATCCAACAAAGACGAAAAGACAACATAAAACCTCATGAATACCACCAAACCACGAAAACAGCACGAGGCACTAACCCCCACCCACAATAAGACACCACAAACTCCAGTCTCAGCGCCCGTGCAATAAACACGGTAATCATCTTGTCGGTGTTGTGTTCGCTTGGTTGGCCTGTGAAGGGTGTAAGCAATTTTTAAGAGTAATGTGAAGCAACTGGAAAACAGTAAAGCAGTGAGAGAAAGAGAGGATGTGAGACAAAAACCAAAGGAGGGAAAATAAGAGAGAGAAGAAGGCAAAGAGACACAGAGAAAGAGGGATGGAAGGAAAGGGAAGAAGGGAGAGAGGGAGAAGGGAGAGAGAAGAAGGAAAACAGGGAGATCACAGGCTCAATGAATCAGCACTATAACAGATCCAAGCAAACATAATGATAAATGCAGGAGCAATGCAAATACTGTAGTTTTCAGACCGGAAGTTCATTCCCACGCCCGTCATGTGACATGTCACGCTATTTTTTCAGTTCAGAGGCCAGGATTGAGCGTGACATCCCAGTTCAAAATTTTTGGAAGCCGAGAAATGGCTGGAGCAAAAATTCAAGTGTAAATCAGCTAACAGAAGCTAACAGAACATGTATATTAGCTCTAAAAATCAGTCCTGGCATCAGCGAAAAGTTACCCAAATGGGTAGTTAGTCATGCTGATTTTGTAATCAGGCGCTCAAATTTTCGCTGTCCTCTTTCCCATCACTGCCATGGCACCAATCTTCAGCAAGCTTGCCTGGATTGGTGAAGATGCGGCGGCAGATTGATGCTGGGTAAGATTTCTGACATGGCCATTCAGGAATGCCTACATGAGCAGGAAGAGAATGCTCCAGGACGCCCAAGAAAGCGCACAAAAAACAAGATGTATGATGCCGAGAATTATGGTTGTGCCTAGATACCTTAGTCGTAGGTTCCGGAAATAGACAATGTAGATGCACCAGATTCCAATTCTCTGACATTTCTCTCCACATTGAATATTGAGCTGCTACCAGGTGTGAACAGTGAATAATTATCGTCGGCCGGGGTCGTTCAAGAAGGATGGAACAATCACCGCGTCACAGGCAGCACGTGCCTGCACATCTGTCCCGATTGGGAAAGCCGTCAAAATGCCTTGATCCTCAGCCTTGGAGACCCCGAAACAGCCCAGGAGGCGAAAAATGGGTTTTAACACTGTAATTTAGAGCTGATTTGAGCTCTCTAGGGACATGTCACGCTCCCCAGTTCAGAGCTCGAATCCCAGCGTGATGTCACGCTATTTTCAGTTCAGTTCAGAGCTCAGTGTGACATACCTCCTCAACCTAGCACAACATTCCCAGCAAAGGCTCCCGACTTTGCTCAGTTCCCAGTATTCTTCTTCTTCTTCCTCCCTTCCCAAATCTTCAACTTGTACCTGACTTTGAGGTTGCCATCTCAAATCGAAGTATCCCGGCTCTGGACTAGCTAATTACACCGTGGCGCCTTCCGCTGATGCCGACGCAGGTCCCGCCCCAACGCGGACGTCTGTGTATAACCTGTAGTACTAGACCCACCGCTCTGAGGACTCCTCCATACCCTCCCCCGCCCCCTCCTCGTCCCCTTCCGGATAAGGAGGGAAGGCTGAAGTGCGCGCGTTTTAGGGAGCGGTTGGGTCACGACCAAAGCGAGACTGGAGGCGTCCAACGGGTTGATGCGTCAGCGCTGCGGCGACTCGTCTCTCGAGCTCTTCCCTTTATTCCCAAACTGCCCAACGACCCTTCTCCATGACCCTTTCTTAACTACTGCCGCCTTCTTGAGGATAGACTTTCGGGGGTTTAATTTCGTTCACAGCGACCATAATCCTTCCGCAGGTCCATTTGCACTCAGCCGAGTTCACAGTAGCCTACTGGCCACTATGGTACCTATCGGAGTCAGAGTTGAGTCAGGGAGTCTCAGATTTTCCCATAGCTCCGCTTTTCATAACACCAGGGGCAGAAGCCAACGCACTCCAAAAGGAGTGCCTCAAATGAATTGTTGATGCACTCGTGATCCCGGCTATGACCACTGCCGTCTGGCAGAAGAAATCAGCTGTCACAGCCAGCCATCATGAGTGCATCAATATTTCGTTTAAGGCACTCCTTTTGCAGTGCGTTGGCTTCTGCCCCGTGTAAGCAAAAATGCGCAAAATGCTGACAAGTAATTTGTCATTTTCCTGATGATGGCCGACGCTGTAACTGTTTCTTTCCAACTGTTTCCATAAGGCAGTAGTCGAACTGGATACACGGGCCAAAACACAATTTGGAAGCGAGAAGGAATTGAATGAGGCAGATCCAATGGACCAAAAGTCTACATCGGTATACCATTGTCGCACTCACTCATGATGGTAATATATATTGCATAAATGTAGATATTCCATGGTCAATTTGAATCCCGACTAGTAGACCTGATTGATCCCGACGTGAGTACCTTCCCCTAGCTCGACGTGAAGTGAACACTCACCAGCTTTGGTGGGCGAGTTCAGACGGTGGGAGTGACCACAGGCCCAGGGACAAAGGTGATCGGGAAGATCGGGAGCTTTATGGTGGCACGCGTCGCGGTGATGGGTGGGATGAAGTCTCGTTCTGTGAATCAGTCAGCGTGAGATTCGATGAAGCAGTTGTGACAGGTCTTCAAGGAAACAAAAGACAGAAGTAATTCTATTCAACCCTCTTCCACCTTCAACTCCCAGAAAGAAGAAAGAACTCACCAACAGGCATCCCTAGGACGACGATAGCAGGAAGCACAATCGCGACAAAGGCGGCGATGAATTGCATATCTGAGGATTATCTGAGTGCGAGGATTCTCTGATGGATCTGCCGGGTTCAAATAGTATAGTCTTTCCCAATTGTACGCGTTGTTTTATGGGTTGTTTTACGAAATAATGAAGACCTATTCGGCGAATTCCGCGTATATCGCGACGTATTGAATGTTGTGGCGTATTCGACACATATGTTCACTAGTTTTGAGTCATGTCACTTTGCTGAAGTAAAGTCGTGAAAATGAATAGATTACGGGATTTTTGGCGAATGAGCCCGAGCATGTGTAGGTATCAAATATCAATGGGGAAGGAAAGGAATATCAATGAGGAAGGAATATAATATCATAGACCATGAGTTAGTAAGAGGATATCATAAGGGAGTAATAGAATATCGTAAGGAAGAAAAATGGCAGTAGATAACGAATCGGGGAAAAATTTCAATGCAAGATCTCAGCATTGTGATCTCCGGTGTCAATATGAACAATAATCGAATATTGTGAGCGAGGAGAGAATAAAGACATTGTATATTCGACGGAAGAACAGAGGTGACAGGAGGGATACGTGGGAGAAGAGAATATGAATAATAATGCCAAGTCCGAGAGAGTACGGAGAAACAAGGTGATATGAGAATAACCCAGGCAATATGAAGGACACAGAAAATGAGGAACAATCAAAAGGAAAGGAATCCGGATAATGTATCGTACAATTACCGCTGAAAATTGAGACTGTCAAGTTGCTGTCAAGGACCTCATGTCAAATCTCTCCCACCTCATGTCGGATTCTCGAAAATGCCTTGCCTGTCTTCAAGAAAGCGGACATCCGAGAACATAGAAAAGGTTGATTGTCGCGTTGGAGTCATAAAGCGATGAAGAAGGGAGAGCATGAGATTAGATGTATATCATTGGCCAAGTCGACTTCAGAATGAAACAGCAATCACCTATTTGCCTATCTATAGAAGTCTCTCAGTGCTCACTATACACGTGCAGTATTTGGCAACTTATATCTCTTTATGAGGTGCATATCATGGTACAATAAGACATGCAGGCACCATAACCTTTCATGCCATTCATGGCTCAAATCCCATCCATTCTGGAATTCCTGTGATATTATACTGGTTATGGGGTAGTCTGACATGCAAACCAAGAGCCATAAGCATTCCGGACCCAAATCTGATTGTGTTTGGCCCTGTTTGCCCTGCGCCACATTCCTTTCCAATCTTGTTCCAGGTCGGAGGCCATGTCGTGTCACCAACATTTTATGCCTGGAGTGCTAGTATGGATGATGGATAGTGCTTTTATGGAGATTGATGTCATTGGGTCTGGGTGGCCAGTTACAACATACCCTGATAATACTAGAAATCAATAGATATATCACTGGCATGGCAGGGATACATTGTCAGTATGTTGCTGATAGTACATTAAAATATTCTAGGCCTGTAGCAAACTCCTCTGGTGGTCTTACTGAGAGTGAAATCAGCAAATACTCTATCCATCTATAAGTGTGTTTGGAGATCACGGAGACCAGTCTCATACCCATCTGCAACATAATAAATACATATACTACCATATCAGCTGCCTTTTTAGGACATCATGGCGGGAGGCGGGACAATGAGCGGCCGTGGACTCACCGCATTTCTATTCCTGGCTGATCCGACGTCGTACAACGACCATGATCATCATGGCGGTAAACATGCGCCAGATAGCGGATGACAATGCTGTGGACTGTGTGCTGAAGTTGATATATTTATTCACTTTTATTCATGACTAGGAAATCTGCATCAAGGCCCTCTACTTAGACCCATCAATGGGGTCCTATATCACATCTAACTTGACCCAATATCTGGGACAATTAGGTGCAGCAAATAATGAGATCAACGGCCATTGCCGTGCTGGTGAGAGAATCGGTCAGGTGACTACCCCTGTTGGGACTTTGATGGCAGTGGGCCAAAAATTGCTCTCGCCCAACACATGAGCCACCCACATGGGCTTGTAACCGCCTCTCACCCTTCATCAGCAAAAAGACCAAAGTGATGGTCATGCCTGACAAATAGACATTAGTCCTGGTCACCCATCATTAGGCCTGGTCAGGCATCTCAGACTGGCACCGCTCTGATAAGGGTACTTTCTATTTGGTCAGACTGATAAGGTGCTGTCAGACTGACCAAATTTTGTCAGTCTGCCAATACTTCATCAGGCTGAGTGGCCTTATGAGGGACGGTCAGGCTCTATCAGGCTTAAAGGAAATTTTGGAAAAATAGGTTTTCTGTGAGCAAGTCGGAATTCCACAATCCGGCCCTCCGGTGTCCGGTGTCCGTTGTCCGCCTGTCCGCCCAATTTTCTTTTTTGTAAAGTAGATGAATTCAGGCTTATTAGCTTCGGTTAAGGCTTGTACATTGCCTCCTCGACCGCTGTGTAGATACGAAGTGTTTAGCGTGATGTCATCAATCACGTGTGCCCACGTTGCACTGTTCTACCTTCGCGCTGGATGGATCAGCTATTATCGCACCTTAAGGACAAGTATGACCTAGCCAAGCTGCTCTCCTTTGCTACATATGTGGTTCATCTCAAAGACCAAATCCTCTTGACCCAAAGGCCAGATCACAAGTCACAGCAACCGCCAAAATTTCTTCCTCCTGCCATCATTGGCTTCCTTGTCACCAGCTGCTCGATAACCATGTCAGATGTCGAGACTCTCTGGGGTCTCATTGGTCCTGTAATGTGGAGTGACCTGGAATTTGTCCAGTCTTTGTTGGATCCGCATGCTCTTGAGGCCGTCTTCCGCAAATATGGTACCCAGTATGGGTTTGGTAGGGATCTCTCTGTATTACGCGATCTCTAGGCCTTATCTATGTCCTGTTCAGCCTCATCTCATAGCATTTTTCCTCCAAATACCCATTGCACCGTTTGTCAATCCAAGTCCGGTCACAAGCTTCAAACCGCCGCTTCGAAGCAGGTGGTTTTGTACACCATGGAGCATGGTCCTTTGCCAGTAATTGAGGTACATTTCACATGTCGTACGCCAGGTATGCTTCATTTTTCCTCATTCTCCCATGTTTGACAATAATCTAGGCTGTAACAGTGTCTTTTACCCGAACTTTCGCGTGAAAGATGGTGTACGGATTTATTATGACAAAATATCACCTCTCATCCAGATTGGTGACCACCAATATGCTGAGCTCAAGCTCATCAAATCGTGGATGCTGAACATGAACATCGCTTGGTATGTCTAAACAGGTCTGTGGTTTCCAAATACTCAAGGTTCAGTCTAGGATGTCTGCTTCAAACTGTGCTGGAATTTATACAGCTCTACACAATGATATCTTGCCTTTTCCAGCAGAGTGGTCTGTTGGTCCAGCTCTTACTCATAAACACGTTTATTCTGCCTTTACGACACTCGCTCTGTGGCAGGATCACTTGGATCGTGAATCTGATCTTGAGGTTCCTCATACAGGTACTCAATCTTCACGCTTTACCCAGGCAGTCCAAGACAGAAACATGCGTATCCGGCTATATGGGCTTCCTGATGTTCGTCACTGTTGTGAGAAATGTGTCCATAGAATCCCTGCTACCGAAGATGAACGTGAGTAAACACCACTTCCTCTTTTCTTGTACTGATTACAGTCTCCAGCTGGGCGTGAACTTCAAGTTCTAGTCGGTGATGGTGTGACAGTGGGACGGCCTCGATGTGGCATTACAGAGTGCAAGGAACCTCTGGCCAAGAGTCGTCAATCCTACTGTCCAGAACATGCACATATGTCTTCAATTTGTGCTATAAAAGGTTGCGATGAGCTGATTCAGTCAGATCGACGGACTTGCAGCAATGCTGAACATCAGAAAGTCGAAGACAGCTATATAGAGCGGGGCAAAGGGATGTTTCAGCTAAAGGAGCGTCTCCATCATGCTCGTGTTCCTGTGGTTTTGGATGGTGCTTCAGCTGATGATGAAGTCGACCTTGCAGATCTCGTCGAGGCTGTAGCTGATGATGAGCCTTTTGCGCCCGAACCTGATCCAGATATTCCTTCATCAGCTCCTTCTGATGTGACAAAGCCACGCCTCTGTTCCCTCATTACTCGCACTCATAATGAACAACTCATTGTCGCTGCCTGTGGAATTATTGTGGCCCGGGAAACATTTTACAATGCAGAAGGTATCAGCTCTGTGGCGGTAAGCAATTCTGTCAGAAAGATCTTTATTGAAGCTTAAATTGCAATAGGAAATGCTTCGTCGTGTGGCATATCAACGCGACAGAATGCCAGAGTATTTTGTTTATGACAATAACTGCTCTCTCTCGAAACATGTCAAGCATGATGAAGATTTCCGCCACGTCGGCCTTCCAGTTGATGTGTTTCATTTCAAATCCAAGCATGCTATTACAGATGTATGGTGCCAACAAAACTGCAACCCGGCCGCCTTTCCTGATCTGATCAGTGACGACGGCAAAGGTTGGTGGTTCAACACTTCAATTGCGGAGCAAACAAATGCCTGGTTTGGAGCATTCTTATCCATTTGTCGAGAGATGACCGCTGCACGATATGATTTCTTCCTTGATGAGATGATCATCATGCGAAACAGACGAACAATGGCAACACTAAAGAAGCGTGGCTTCTGCCCTGGCTACTTCTAATTCTTTATATAACTGACCGAGTATAGCACAGACAAATATATTTTTTTGGCAGAATATTCATAACCACCAAACCTGAACCTCTAATCGCTCAGTATTCTTATTTTTAACTGCCTCGATACTGTAAAATCTCGCGCTGCAAGGGCTTCGATGCTTAGTCACAGGTGACAAGTCGCGACCGTGACATCCGCTTCTTCGTCCTGACATTCATCCACAACCAACGCCGTCCTGGAATTTCACCCGCTATTGTCAAAATGACCGTAGGGATCATATTTCAACCTTGCTTGACTGTTAGCTGACTTTTTCCAGACCAATGTTCAAGATAATATTCAAGATGCTGCTGTAATGTACGATGTACCTGTTTCGCTGCTGGTCTGCCCGTGGTGCAAAAAAAGAGGCTTCAATCAAGACAACTATACGATAGAAGGTCCTGAAGGCTCCAAGGATAAGGTTATGGTGGGTGTGCTTCCGAATCAAACAGCGGGCAATATCTAACCAACATGCCCGTAGAAATGTCGATTCTGCAATGAAGGGTCGTGGCTTGGGCTTCTGGTCTGTACTTACATTGTCAAGCAGCAAGAGAAGGAGCGCAATATGGAGACGGACCTGTTGTTTCTCGAGATTGACGCATTGCTGATCGACTTAGACGACGATGAATAGAAGCACGCGACAATGGACTGGACTGCAAATCATGGACTTGGCATGGGAAAGGACTTTCAATTTGTATGGGCTGCAATAATCAATTCACATCTGGACATTATCATTGACGTGTGAAACGAATTGGACCATTTTGTATTACCAAATCTATACAGCGACTCAAAGCAACATAAAAAGAAGATTTGCACGATGGAAGGATATGTCGCATGGAAGAATGTTGAATGAGGGAAGGATATCACAAGAGAAAGTACTGGAATGCTAGCCATCATTTTCGTCGTCCTCGTCTTCTGAAACAACACGTCGCTGGACCTGTATCTTTTTGCTTCTCGCCTGCCGCTTCTGGATCCGTCGTTGTTCTGCATTTGCTGCTGCATTCTTCTTTGAAAACACAGACCAAAGACCTTCCGTGGTTCGCCCTGCTGCGACAGCCTCATTGCGAGCAGTTTGGTTGGCTATCTGCCAGCGTTTCCTATTTTCATAAAAGGTGCTGCTTTTGAACGGCTTTCTGAAGAATTGAGTGAAGAGCTCTGCAGTGGTTGATTCCGCTGGGTCATGGAATTTGGAAAAAGAGTTAACGATGTCGACTACAAAGAAGTCAGCTGGCCAGACTGCCTGTCGATGGGGCCTAATTGTGAGAGCAGGTTTGGATGGAATAGACGAAGCGTGGGACTGAGACGACTGTCTCGGTTGACTCGATGATGTGAACTGTGATGGGTGCTGAACCTGTTGCTCGTTGGAGATAGAGCGCAAGGCGCTATCAATGGACAGCATGGATGAATGTGAAGAGTTGAGGGAAATTGGAGTAGAGAGCCTTTCTCGCTTGACTCGAGGCGGTGGCGGAGAAGGTGAGGTGGAAGAAAGGGAGATAACACTGCTTTGTCGAGTATCTGGTTCTGATGAGGTGGGAGCAGGTTGAGACGAGATATCGTCATTCATATAGATGAACTCTGGAGTAGGAGATGGAGACCCAGTGAATCGGCTTTGAACAGGCGAGAGACCCCCTCTTTCCTTTCTCTTTGCTCGCTTGGATGATGTCATGGGCATGGGAGGACTATAACTTTCACGATTGGATGATCTCTTCTTCACGACCTGGTTATTGCTGATGAAGTGAGCAACATTTTTCTTCTCGACTGCTTTCCGCTGATGTGCCAAGCTGTCCCACATATTGGTGGATCCTGTGAGAAGAGCCTCGACTCGCTCGTCGAGGCCTTGGCAGACTGCAACGTTGGTCGTTCGCAAAAGGATGGTGCGCTGGTGCTGGATGTCAAATTGATGATTTGGTCGTATCGTAACCCAGGTCATGGTCGAGAACCGATAGAAACACAGGGTGCGGATATCATGTAGACCGAGATCCAGTAGAACATCAGCCGTGAGCTGAAAATTGGGATAGAGAAAGCCATCTTGGAAAGCGCTCTCTTCTGGAGCCGAATTGTCCTGGAAATGTTCAACCAGACCAAAGGAGAAACATTTTCGGTGGACATACCTCACGCCATAAGCATATTTCCACATTTTGCTTTGCCTGCTGCTCATTCTCTTTCCGTTTTGCAATCTCCTGTTGTCTCTTCTCTTGCAGCTCCTGCTCAACAGCGCGTTGACTAGTGAACACTGGTTGTAATTGAGACTTGAGATGCCGATTGGCAATGGGAATCGTAGGCTGCGTTGAAGACGGTGGAGATGGTGATGTTTCGAAGGATGCCATTGGAGGAGAATATGCTCTGGATATCGTGGAAGGAGGCCTGAACTGAGTAGAGGATTGGGAAGTAGAGGCCCGACTGGTAGATACTCGGCCAGAGGCGACGCCAAAATCATCGATGACATGCGCTGGGACAGTACAGCCACCAAGCTTGCGACAATGGGTTGCACACATTACTCCTGCAGGTTGACCACACTGGCTAGCTACACGACGGCTTGTGCATCCATATGTTGCACATTTGAGCTTATTTTGGGTAGCTGGAGGTGGCGCTGAAGCAATCGGATACCCTTGGGTCGAGCTGAAGACTGGCGCTGCCACCATCGGAGGTGTCGGGGTCTCCCACCGAAAGAAATGGTTTGCGATAGAAGGATTTTGTCCACCATTGCACTGGAAAGACAAATTAACCAAGATTATTAGAAAGATGAGTGAGCTTACAGCGGAAAAGGGACGACCATAATTTTGTTCGGTCTTTGCTCGTCTCCACGGTGCATGCATACCACAATTGGCAAACGTGCAGGTCAGACCACCTGGCGGTGGAGGAGGTAGCGCTATCCTGTAGGAATAAAAATGAGCTGGAAGTGGGACCAATAGTACAGCATCCTTACTTAGAGAATGAAGCCATATCGGATAGAAGAGCAGAATATTGGAGAGAATGCTGTGGAAAAGCATTAGTAGAAACCCTTGGCAATAGGCGAGATGCAAGAGCTCACGGTAGCTCACGTTGGAGACGGCAGAGAGCTGGAGGAGAAGCGTTGAAGGAGAGCCTGCAGCTGTCACGTGCATGTGACTGTGACCATCTTTGCTAAGCATTTCGGTCCTCAGCTTTATTTATTTCTCCATTCTTTTTTCTGCCATATTCTTGCGTTCTAAAATATTGTAAATAGCCAGAAATACATAGAATGAGATTATATTTCATGGGAACGGACAGGCGGACAGCGGACAGGCGGACCCCGGAGGGCCGGACAGTGAAACTCCGACTCTATCTGGGTTTTCTGGCTGCTCCCTTATCTTGGGAACAATCAGTATTCATTTGTTTATTCAATGGCGGAGTTCAATTCAGGACCTATTAAAGACTTGGACTTAAAGTTGAATTAAATGTTATGGAGCTCAGATTTGAACTTGCAACCTCAGAGATCAAGCGGAGATCAAAATTGTTTAGATGAGTTAACTACTACACTATGCGGACTTCTAATGGCTACACCGGCCGGTTCCTTTTATGCCCCGCTTCAGCTGCTCGAACCGCTCTCCCAGCCTGATTCTGCATAGTAAATTCTTCATGCACCATGCCATTTGCTTCTATATCATTTATTTGAATGCTGAATTGCATGCTAGTCAATAAAACCAACTGTACAAGCTGTTTTCTGTGGATCCGCTTCCGGCTTGTTCGGCTGATGAAACTTGATGGACATGCCAGTCGGCGATCATACCTGACATAGATGCCACCGTTCTGACACCTCTCTGACCAAGCTTGACAAGGGAGCGATCAGCCTGGTGAGCATCTGGTGATGCCTGAGCACTGTCTGTCAGACTTGGATCCTCTGCTCAGGAAAGGCCAGACATGAATATTCCGACATGAATCTTATCATGCCAGATATCTCATCGGCAGGCTGCCAGTGCCCAATAAATCCTGTCAGGCCTGATAAGGTTTGGTAGTTTTTGCTTATGCTTGAAGTCGTCCCTTGGAACCATTGCATCGCTTCGCACTCTACAGCAAGCGATGCGCTTCCCACGTGCTGCGAAGCTTCCGCGTGATGTAAATATCGAGAATCGGCCCCTCGGCAGGCCACGTGGCCAAATGATGGAAAGTTGAACCGTCATCGACTTCGATGCTGCTAGAGCTCTGTGCTGATTCTGTCCCTGGTCCATCATTTCGGTGGGAGAGACGAGCTGAGCTGTTGGAAAAGAGCAGGAGAATACACGTCGGTCCTTCCCATTGCTATCGGCATGTCTCGACAGTGTATCGAAATCCCCGCTTCGCGACGTTGCATCGAAATCCTCGTCGCTCAACGCTGCATCGGAAACCCATGCTGCTTGACCAATGCTTCCGCCATTCATCTATGCTCGTCGCTTGTCATTGCCACGCCATGGCTATTGAACGAATTCATTCCCCTCGGAATCCTTTGCCCATCACGAAACCGTGGATCCATTACTCGACATTATCCATTCCGCCCCCCGATCCGTCATTCGCCATCAATACATGCTCGACCAATTCCATGCTGCTCTTTTGCATCGGAATTCCGACCTTGCATCAATAAGTAAGCCCTGCGTGATCGTGGTCTCGCTCGCTAATCCGTCGCCCAATTCCTCCTGTTTGACGAATCCACCAACCGTGGATTCACGCACTACCAATCCTTGTTCTTCGACATTGCATGAGCCTTTGGCTCTCGTTGCATCATTTTCCGGCCGTTGTTGCATATTGATCGCCCAATCCAAATTGCTCGACGAACCCTTGCCATCGTCCATCATCACCAATGACCTTGTTTATACCCTGTTCATCGACCTTTCGCTGATTCGCCCTGACACGACCTTTCTCTGATAATGTCCTACACATCCCTTTGCCATGACCTGCACCAAACCGCTAATCGCCATTTCACCACGAATAAATCCATTGTCCATTGGCATAGACCTCATTCATTGACATTGGTCTCGCTATTGTCTTATTCGTGAACCTTGGTCTGTGTCACCTTTGGTGGGTTTTGGCATTGCACTGTCTTTCTATTGGTATCGCTGCATCTTGGACATCGAAATCACCTCAGGCGCATCACTCCGTTCGAGGGCTTCGGCTTCGGCTTCGACAGCTTCAGTGTCGCTTCGCTTGGCTACTTCGCCTCGCCGGCCCGACCCCTCCCTGAAACGCGCGCACTTGATCCTTGCCTCCATATCTCCAATATACTGGTTACCTGGGTGAGGGAGGAAAAGCGAGGGTGAGAGGAGGAGGCCAAGGAGGAATTTGGAGTTGGCTGATTATTCTCAAATTACTCGCTTAGGTTGGTGAGCTCGGGGGAGCGGGAGGACGTCGGCGCTGTCCTCTAATTTGGTACATGCGGGCGGTATCGCGCTGGGGCGGGAGCGGGATTAGCTAATCAAGACGTGAGGTATTTCAATCTGAGGATGGGATGTTTACGCGCTGAGCTCCTAGTAACAACTCACCCACCCCCGAGCCAAACCGAATGGTTACGAAATGTTTTTGGTGAATTTATCTTTGTGTGAATCTCTTCGACTTTCACGGTCACTGGTTGCCGCTTTTACGTACCAATATTCGGTGTTTCGTGTTGGCTGGCCTTGTTTGCTGCTGCATATCCTGGTCTGTTAGTTTCAGTTCCCAGGGCTTTGTCGGTTTCTTTTGTTGCGCTAGGTGTGGTTTTGCTGTCTTTGGGCTTTAGCTATCCCTGTCCCTTGCGAGAGTTGGACTGAGGTGATGCCATTTTTCGAGTGTTGCAGTTATTGTTCTAGCGCTTGAATATACAGTGCTTTTCAGATGTCATTTGTAATTCCTTGGATAGCCAGCAACATTGCAGTCAAAACTGTCTCTTCTGTTTGGTCAGGAATTTGAACAAGGTAGACTTTGCATGGTGAACTATAAGCTCCATATCACCGGACAAACAGTCCATCTCGAATGGTCTAATTTGAATTAGGTGTATACAGTGATCAAATACTACATATACTCTTCCGATGCTAAGCTTGCTTGTGGCTCGACTTGACTTGAAATATCCCGACCAATATTACGGTCCAGTATGTCATCTAGATAGGCATGATGGTATGCTATCCAAAGGACTTATATTGCCACATCATGACTCTCGAAACATCATGCTGTAATAGGTATTCCCTGCTCCGACCTGTTTTTGTTCCATTCAGGTCTGAGACCGACTTCCAACCTATCAAAGAGTGATCAAATCTTGAAATATCAAACCAAACACATCCTCATCCAGTGTGGCAGATCTACAAAGCTTTTTGGACTTGTATCTGATTCTCCACCACATTTTTGGATGTTCCAAGCATTGTTCTAAATCATGATCATGATCAATTGCACTATGATCTCTGAGTGTTGTGGAACAGATCAGTGACACCATGAGGTAACAGAATAGTCAGATGTGGACTAATGGAGGAGTTGAATAATTTACTGTAAACACAGCCCGGATTTTTTTGTTTGAGCTCCTTGTGAATTCGTAAAGGGTCTGATAATGAATCTTTTTATTAGCGCAGGTCTGAAGTTAGGAATAATAACACCACGGTTGTGTTCGTTCGAGCTGGGTGTGTGATCGGTGAAGGATGTTACGTTCTCGGATATGGCACAGCTCGGGCTTGCCGCTTGCCGCGAGCAGTTTCTCTAGCTCCGTCGGCCATTGTGACAGTCTGTGACAACCATATAATACTCGTGGTCACACTTAGTAACCGTGATTTATTCTTGGTCTGATAACTTCACAGCAAGTGGGTATTTTCCCAAGCGGTAAGTTGTGAAAAGCTTGCATTTTGAGGTGTCAAGAATGTGGTACCATTCAAATACAGGTGGGTCTTTTGATTGCGGATGTGTACACTGAAGCATGGATTTCCGGAAAAATGTAAAACTTATAACTTGGGATACAGGTGTCACAGAGCAAATATGATGCAAGGAACAGAAAGAGGTCGCTTTTTGGAGTTGTTTTGCACCTTATTTCAAGTCAATCCAACCATTTGTGAGCGAGAAATCAAGATGCAAAACTGCCGTTTTGGCGGGGAAATGATGAAATCACGGTTACTAAGTGTGACCACGAGTATAACTCCTTGGCAACGGCAGGTAACTATCTCGAGCGGTGCCGCCAGCACAATCTTGACAGCGAAAATGAAGCTGAGTGAGGCTTGAAGGTATTTCTATATTCAAAGGCTATTGGGAACACTCACTAGAGACCTACTATCACCTAGTGTGATCTAGAGGTAGCTCATTCTGATCTTGTAGAACCTCCAATAGCCAGTGGTTATATATTTAAATAGATGTGTGTTGGGATCTATTAGTATGTGGTGGGAGTAATTCGGAGGTACATATTAACACTGCCTCAATCTCCTCAATATTCCAATTATTTGGGTATTGTTACCCAATCAGACCTGAATAGTACTCAGATAGGTCTGAGTCTCCTAGCTGACTAATAGGCATCTAAACGTAAAGAAGACAAGGCAAAATACTTGCTGTGACATAGCACCAAATGCAAACTTGTAGTCTCCATTGAGTCCAAGAAAATACATCCAGTAGTCCCCAAGTTGATGTCGCACATTTTAACGTGCTAGACTCGCATAAGACTGGTCGGGATGCACCACAAAAGACATAGCGGGGCGAAACCACTAAACTAGGAGGACCCGGCTATGACCCGATCAATCCATTAGGTCGACAAAGGCCCAATACGGACAGGTAGCGGGAAATTCCTTATACATAGAGCAGGCCAAAGCAAATACGACCCGACTAGATTGGTCAGCACGAGGCTGTTTAGTCCGCAGCGTTCTAAGTAGAACGACTGAGTGCTGACCAAGCAATGCTGTGGCTTATGCACTGCCTTAAAGGACAGCCTTCAGTTTCCAGAATTCTTAGGACGTGTTAGGAAAGGTACAGCCACAGCTTTGTAGAGTATAAAAGGAGGCCTGTATTGTAGATAGAAAATAACAATCCCCCAGGTGGCTCTATTACAGACACTGGATGGGGCTGGACATCAGACAGAACGACGAGCAATGGATTTCATTTCTGTTGACATCCATCATCAATAGCAACTAGCCGTATCGGGTTTGATTGACTCGATCAATTACTCGCCGATCGTTTACGTTGTCATAACCTCTTTGGTCATCGCCTCGGACCGCGACCAAGCTTATTTGGCTAAACTGCTACAGTGACTACGTTTATTTGGCTCACCTAAATCCTATACACCCGATAATCCTGATCCCTTATCCATCTTATCCTTACAGGACACCTGATCACCTTATCTTATCATCCCGATCACAAATCCCGATTGACGATAACCTTGCTTTTACTGAACCCCTACTTCATCCAACATTTGGGACTCTACATTGTTTCAATTGTGGTGACATTTCCCATTGCATATGCTTACTGAGCAGCACATTGACATGGTGTAGGGAACATGTACCAGGACCCCTGAATACCCGGGTCTAGGTTGTATCCAAAAAATTGCTTTTCCGAAAAATTTGCCCGGACTCCGGCTCCTACCTCAAATCGGTCGAAAATTTGCCCAGACTTGCGATCCAACCTTTTTTTTCTTCTTCTAAGTCATGAAATATGGCTTTTTTTCATTCTGTAATATACTTTCTAACTATCTTCAACTTCTTTGGGACTTGCTTTCTGTGCGACACATCCTCTCAGTTCCTCCTCCCAGACAAATAGCTCATCCAACAGCTTTCCGCAACTCCCAAAGACTTCGAGCTGATTCATTGCGGGACCTGTAATTTTTACTGATGACTTTGGAAATGATAGAAGGAAAGCTCCAGCTGGTAAATGTGCAAAATGAAGGAGACCAAGTGTGGCGTAATCACACATCATTGCTCATGACCCATGTGAGAGCCGCCGTCCATTTGGGATGGATGACACAAGCCTCCAGCATTTGGACCAAGAACGGCTGGACCCACAGTGGAAATTTAATTCCTGTACATGTATCCTGGCTCGATTGAGAACCGTCAAGGAAACCTTGACCCATGCTGTGCTTGAGAGCAAGGAGAATGCTTTTGGTCGAGATTGGATTAAGAGTTTTAAGCAGGTCGATGGTTATATCATCGGCAGGTTCCATAGAATACTCTAGATAGATTTCTGACATGATGTCAGGGAGCGGAATCTCGAGGAAATCAGTAACAGGGAGATGTGGCGCAGGCAAGGTATTTTGAAGGAGGATAGGGATGCGGCACTGCGAGCGCAGAGCCTGGGTGACATAGAGTGGAACATCTTTGTACCGACGGCCCTTGCATATCCAGTATGCGCTGTGCCACTCTGAGATGTTGTCGACATCATTAATTTCAATATCTGCAGGTGAATCCATCGTCAGGGTGGGATAGAGCGGGATTGAAGTTGAACAGTCAAATCAATCACGTCGATCATTTATTTATACTTGCAGTACAAACAATGGTTCATATTTTCATTGTTGTCTACCCGGGCCGGGCATAAGTCTGCATAAGTACTATGTCGGGATTAGAATATCGGAAAAATCCGGTGCCCGGACTTCGGATCTAACCTGTCATTGTTCTGAAAATTTTGCGCGGATCCGTGATCCAACATCTCATATCCTGGCCTCGAATTTCCCGGATTCTGGGACAACCTCAAGTTCAAATCTCAAAAATTTGCCTGGACTATGGATACCACCTTAGCCTGGGTAATCAGGGGTCCTCATGTACCTCAATACAAATTCTGGCATCTTGTTTTGCATATAGCTATCCATCCTCAGCTCCATACCAACTGTCGAGTGAGAATTCTTATACTGACACACTACCTATTTACTAGCATGCTACGCGCCAGATCACAATAATGTGGTTTGTTTACCTATCAGATTCCATTGGGTGGGAGGGTCTTTGACTGTTGAGTATAAAATGCACGAAGATTATATGTTGAGTATGTAAAACAGTCTGATATGAGTGGAAGGGAGAAGGAATAATCAACGGTCACACAGTGGCGACTTGTTTGCACAGCACGTGTCTCGGCAGCCCGGCTTCAAATGATTTGATTCGTGATTCGTGATGCAATTTAAGAATTGAACAGCATGTCGAGCAATTCATTCAAGGGCGATTGCAAACAGTTCACACCTCGCGACACGCGTCATTGAGTTCCCACGGTCCAACGGGCCGCCGAAACATCGCCCACTAAAATGCCAAGAATTGGGGGAATTATGAGACACTATTATTAATAGTATTAGTATTATGGCCATACTCATGCATTGTGATACAAATACTGTACATAGTTATCTGTCCAGGTTCAAATTGCAGGATCGAGATACTTGAGGTCAGTAAACTTCCTTCCTCCAAGCGTCTCAATACCTTTGTCATGGAATTTCCCCGAAGTCCTGCAGCCTTCTGAGCCACTCCCCCCGATGGAGGTGCCCAGGGGTGAGGACGAGAAGGAACGGCGATACGTGCCTTCAGGAAGTTCCGTACGATGGCCTGTAGACATGCCAACACGTCAAAGGCAGAACCAATGCAGGATCACAAGACACGTACATCATTTTCCTCAGGAGAGAGCTGGCTGACAAGCTTCGGAAGCAGTTCAGTCTCTTCCTCTTGAGCATGTTCCAAAAAAGCGTTCACGGTAGTGTTGCCGCGGCTGGCTAAGCCGCCAGCCGTTGAGCCTTAGCCGCGGCTAAAGGTCGGCTGCGGCTCATAAGCCGCAGCCGGTCATCGGCTCCCGGCTCTCAGCCGGCTAAGCTGACTGAAATTTTTCAAAACATTGTGCTTTGGCTGTGATGATGCTCTGAAACACCGTAGTGCTGGGAATTCCCATTGGAACAGCTCCAATAGTTCATTTGGCCCTATTGGCCCACAGAGTCTCAGCTATTCGGTTCAAAATTGCAGGAGAACTGTTCCTATGGATAAGTGAGCTACTATATGTGACCAGGAGCAAGTGTCTACAACTTTAAGAAGCTGTGAAAGTGTTTGGGTCATTGAACATTGGCTAAAAGTCAGCTTTAGCCGGCTATAAGTTGTGGCTAAGCCGATTTTAGCTTAAGTGCATTTAGCGCACCTGGGT
This sequence comes from Mycena floridula, assembly GCA_029320655.1. NCBI lineage: Eukaryota > Fungi > Basidiomycota > Agaricomycetes > Agaricales > Mycenaceae > Mycena > Mycena floridula. The sequence goes on from JARIHS010000027.1 coordinate 1,082,378, forward strand.
GCTGGCCATCACCATTGTTGTTCCTAATATACAGGAGACTAAAAAATAAGATACTTTCCTCTTTCTTAGCCGTTGAGCTGACAAAGCCTTAGCCGCTGTAGCCGCAAGCCGAAAAAGGCTTAGCTTAGCCGATTGTGCGGCTAAGCTTCGGCTCAAAGCCGACTTTAAGCCTTAGCCGCGGCAACACTAGTTCACGGCACAAGTCATGATCTCATCGTAATGTGTTTGGTCGAGGGAAGCATCGATATCGTCTGCAGCATAAACAAGCTTCTTGACTTCAGTGTGCTCTTCTGTGGCAGGCAGGGGGGTTCAGAAAAGGATTGGATACTGCATACGCAGATCTTCGCACCTCGATTATGCGACGCGATACCCCCAAGGCCATGGTGGCCCAGATCGTTATATACAGAGATCTCTTCGGCATCACTGTGGACAGCCATTTCGCGGATGAGGGTGTTAGCAATGCTCTCCTTTCCATCGTTGGGAGAGGCTTCCTTGAACCTGAAGTCCTTTAAATCTCACCGACAAATAACAGCCTGCATATGTACGTACTTCGAGAATAGATCACGAACATTGTTGTGATCCAGTGTAATTTCCTGGGAGACGTCAAGGAGTGAAGCATTGCTCATGGCCATCCTTCGAAGAGATGTCAAACTCGCAGAGGGGATTACTGTCTTGGCTGAGAGTGTAAAGGCTCGGGCGAACATTCTGTGATGAACCACTATGAGAGCGTTTAAATACCAAGATTTTGTGGCCCCGTGCGTGTGCGGGTAGGAGCCATACGTCACGCTCACCGGACTGACAGATTGGGGGCATTGGTATTTGGGAGATTTGATGGGAGATGTGGGAGATTTAGGAGATTTTATGGGAGCATATGGGAGATGATGGGAGATCTGTGGGAGAAAATCTCAGAAAGTCTGGAGGAGTAATACAAGCTCATAGTGAACTCATTGATACTGATTTTAATGCAAGAAGTAGATTAAAGACCAAGATATAGTGTCCAACACACTTTGATTCAGTGTGACCAGACTGTCACATTAACTTGACAGCCGCAGGAGAAAGGAGAGCTTTGAGAAACATCCAACAGTGAATGAGTTGATGAACTTAGTGGCATTGAAAGATGATTTACATCAACAGTGGCCTGTAATAACTCACTGAACATATCCCAATAAGGAGAAGTCCCATCACTTGAAGCATTGGGATAACGGGAGATGCATGGGAGATTTGGGGAGATGCGTGGGAGCTAATGGGAGATTTTGGGAGCTGCATGGGAGATGTTGGGAGATGTTGGGAGATGCGTGGGAGATGTTGGGAGATGACTGGGAGATCAACTTATCAAGTCTCAACTAAGTTTATGAGCATATTCCTTGGACCTGACTGAGCCATTTCAAGTGAAATTCACACTACTTAAGCTCTGTTTTGCTTGCGAACCCAATATAAGGACTGGTGACTTGAATTTGAGACTGGCTTACTCATGAAAAGCATATGAAAATGGTCAGAACTGGACTTGAGTGAGTAAAAGACATTGATAAACACTACTTGATTGTATAATACAACTGGAGAAACTGTTTAGAGCAATGAACAAGGTCAATGAAATCGGTCAAACTGATGACATAATATCACCGAAGCCATGGGAGATTTTGGGAGATTTCCCACATCTCCCAAAAAATCTCCCATTTCTCATGGCCCACAGATTGGTGATCTCACTCGGAGTTATAAATGAGACTCGAGATGATATCGCTAGATCATAACTCTCTCGCACCTGGTATGTTGCACGAATGACAGGCCACCCAAGGCCGCCCATTGTTCAATGTTCTTTAAGACGATGCATTGAATATATCTGGAGCTGGACACTGCATTGGGAACAAAAAAAAATTGGAGGAAAAATGGTGGGAAAAATGACACAAAAAATATTCAGTTTCACGCTTCCCCCGGTATCCGACCCGTATGGTGGCGGCGAGAAATATGATGTTTTTCTAAAGATTTTTCCCCCATTTTTCGTCCGGTTTTATTTGTTCCCAATGCAGTGGGATCGACCAGTCATCTTTCATTCAGAATCATTACAATACTGCTCTTCGTTGACAAGTTAAAGAGGACATGGAGTTTGCAAGGTCTTGGGAAGACTACGTGTATCAAAATCTATGCATCTATGGGTGAAGGCTGCAATACTGTACCGTTTCGACCGTATGTTCACAGGGTGTTCCTATGTTCACTGGGCCGCCGGTTCACGGGCTGAGGTTACGCGTTACATGGTCTGAGATGTTCATTTCCCACGCAAATTTTGAAGCAAAGTCGCTTGGAAACAGGTTGAATTTGACCCATTTCAGCACGTCTGATCCTGAAATAGCTAAAACAGTACAGAAGGCAGCCGAAAACAGAGGTTTAAGAGCAGAGGAAATTTTTTGAAATTTTGGCCCTGATTTCGGTGAAATGTAACGATGTTCACTCAGCCAGCGTTACATGTTACATGTGTCTGATATGTTCAATTCACGACCGACCGTTACGCGTTACTGAACATACGGTCGAAATGGTACAGTAACTCTCAATCAGGACATTGAGGTTTTGCCCCCTTATCTTCACAAGCCAGTTGAATTTGGTCTTCGGAGCGCCACGTATGTTAGGGAAGAGCTCCAAACGGATTGGGATTACATTGTTCAGACCATGCGAGCGGCCGTTACGGCCAATGGGCCTGGCGGCGTCATCTGGAGCCTTGTGAGTTATGTCACATGCTTATGAGACGCGTATGCACGTGCTGGGAATCATCACCTGAACAAGCGTACATCAGACATTATTAAGGTACAACTAGATATCAAAGATCAATGGTAAGACTCAGACACACATTGAAAGCTTGAAGCCCTGCGGTAGTAAACCGGCACTTTCGCCAGGCACAGTACAGCTCATTAAGAAATGATAGGCTGCCTCAAAACTCGCGCTGTTTGGTGGACTTTGAATGTTTCATCAGTTCCAGACCCGCTTATCAATGGCAGAACAACGGCTGCGGCTGACAGTTTCAGGTAAACTTTCTCTGCTGCAACATGCTGTAACAACAAATAAATTTTCAACTCCGCCGAACAGTGCAAGTTTTGATGGCGGCCTATTGTTTCTTAATCAGCTGTAAGGTCAATTTGCCGAGTTTCACCAGGACCTCCATGCTTGCCGTCAAGCGAGTCCCCGTCCATCATTTTCTGAGAGGTCTGAAACGAATGAAGGGAACTGGGAGTGCATGAATCTGTGAGGAATGGAAACCGAAAAGCGCCTGAATGGTCCTGAGATATCGATCGGTCTGTAGCAATGAAATCATTCTTCAGAGTAAGAATTAGGTCGCCAAGTACCTCTGTACATTGATTTCCTAGGTATATTTACACGGGAAAGGACAGTCAGAGGATGGTATAGAAAGAAAGGTCTGCATATGACAGCCTAGCTCTATTTGTGCGACATTATAACCTCATTCGTCACACGAATGCCATCGTAGTTTCTCTGCTGGTTACCGTACGACTGCTTGCCATATGCATTCGGCGACGGGACGAAAGACGTGAATTGATGTTGCTGCGCATTCGGTGGTGACTTGAACTCGTGCTGCGATGGCGATTTGAAATCACCCAGCTCAATGTCATTCGGCTTCTGCAAAGTAACGGCTGGTCAGCAGCCATGGTGGGGAATGAATTTGTTTTCATACCATGCTCGGAGCAATGTGATGGGACTGAAACAGATGTCTGACTCAATACGCCCCGAGCTATAGTGACAGGAAGTGCTTACCATTCTAATATTAGCCTGGGAATTGTTGAAGGTACTGCTTTCCGAAGTAGCGAAAAGAGCATTTGGGCCTTTACGTGGACCGTTGAAGTTGTACCAGGAATTACGAGCGTTCAACCTGTCGATGTGTTCATATAAGTCTCTGTTCTTGAAAAGCGCACCAGGACTTACGAGCTCAGTAACGTATTTGTGTATAGTTTGCTCAGCGAGAGATCCCAACTGAAGAATCTGCGATAGATGAGCCTGGTCAGCAATTATCGGTTGCAAAATACGCACATGGTTGGCTCCTAGGGATGCGTTAGAGGTGAAGAACAGGTGGTGATTCACATACGTTGATGGATACAAATACAATAGCATCCGCGAGGGCAGCAACGGCAGTGAGTGCACCCGTTTGTACAGTGACTGAAACCAGTATAATGTCTGATCAACATCGGAGCAATCGAACTGCTTACTTAGCATGATTCTGGTAATATAGTCATCCATATCAGCGAAGCCGCTCTTCTTCTTGGACTGTAATGTGATCAGATCCAATCAGAGTGAGAGATGAAATAAAAGTGGATCACAGAGAAGAATCGAAGGCAAGAGAACGTGGAAACAGGAAAGGGATCAAGGCAATACAGCAACGTAGGATCGACGAGTAAATCTGATGGACCAATCAAAACACTTACCAGCGCGTAAAAAAGCAAAACAGCGATGGCTATATCACAGACCGCCGATGCAATCAACCATGTTGATGGCGCAGCTGTGAATTGGTTGAACTGCTGAAAGTTCGGCTTTAATGTGGCGAACACTGATGTCGCAATACCGCCAGCTGTTCGTGATCATCAGTAAGTTCCATCTTCTCATGAGTTATATGTGGAATGGGTTCAGGAAGCAATTGACAAGAAAGAGAAGAAATAAAGGGAGCAACTGGAGGAGAATCCGAGAGACCTACCGCACGCGACGACAGCAAGTAAGCCGATTCCGGCGGCGGCAAGCATAGACCCGGTGAGAGCTTTGATTCGCCACGCCATAAATAGTTGGACCGGGGTGGATATCGCGACCTAGTTGGGAAAGCGGAACTCAGCAACAAGATCAATCACAAAAGTGACATGATCATTGTCAACATCGGCTCATTTGACTAGAGATATCAACTCACAGTGACTGCTCCATCTGGATAGTGGTTTCGTCATTCATTAGTGCGGGAAAGAGGAATCAAAGTCGTACCTGCACGGAGAACTGCCAGGACGCAGACGATTAGCAATGAATTCAGCCTGTTTGAGGTCTTTCCATGACTTACATACAGGTGATGTGACCAGAGCCACCTTCTCGCCTTTGAATTGTCAAATGAAACTCTTATGGGTGCTGGTTGTGAGGGACTTACCAAACTTCAATATCAATGGCTCGTACACTAGAGCGATGTTGAAACCAGTATTGGCGGTCTCCGCGATGAGGAGATATAGAACCTCGAGCTGGATTAGAGTGGATCATGTTTAAAGCCTCGGAAAGCTCTCACAAGGAGCCGCATCCATAAAGGATCCCTGGGAGAGGGACTGTGAGGGAAGAAGGGTACGAGGAAGTAAGCGGAGACCTTTTTGCCGTTCTGTAATAAATGAACATCTGGATAATTGATTCAGTTGAGGCAAAGAGCCAGAGGAGCGATCGCACCTGCACAAGAGATACCTGGCAGTGGATGATCAGGTCAATGATCTAGTTGCAGTACACGGAACATACACCATACAGCATAGTGCTGAGGAATGCACCGATAAGAATCGGCCCATATCTTCACAGGTTTAATGAGCATGGATCGGAGACTCTTTGCTTGACTGACATCTGTGCTGGCCCAGGCGGTCCAGATGGCATGATAGATTAGGACGGCGAGAGAGTAGGCCAGTACCGGACCAGGGGCAACCAGAAGGAGGGGGTTTCTAGGAGGAAGAGGAAAAAGACAACGAAGGATGGGAAAGAGGGAGAAGAGAGATTATGTATATCGAAATCATGATCGAGCTGTGTCTCCATCAAGACATCCTTCATTCAAACAGGATCACAGCGCCATGCAAGATCTCCCAGGCTTGGACGACCATCAGCGGCGGGTCCAGGCGCTCGTACAACCATCACATCCGCTTTGATCCCATCTCTCGAGACATACTGTATGTCTACATTGTCGGGAGGTCCGCGGAATTCCGGGAGCGGAGACGAGAGCGCTTTGAACTTTGAACTAGGCAAAGATTCCAACGATTGCGACATTACGCTCCGGCTAACGGAAGCAGTTCCCGATGAACACAGCGTATAGAGGATCCAATGAGATATAACAAACAGCTTTTTACTGTAGCTTTCCTTGGGCAACGGCGGGATGGATGAACCTTGAAGCTGTGGCCTATACGTGATACAGCAGCGCGTATGTAGATCGGCAGTTCCAGACCCAAGGGTATAACACTGCCTTCTCCACATTGTTTTTTCATATTTGGTTCCTCTGTCGTACTCGTTTCGGAAGGAAGGTTCTCTGCCTATTCGAGAAGGAAGAAGCCTGATGGAAGTTTCGCTGCCCTGTACGGAGAGCGAGCTTGGCGGAACGTGAGAGAGAGATAATTATGTTGATACTTGTTGATAGATGACATAACAGGTGGTGATTCACGATTCAATCTCCGCATTCAGCTGGCGCTGCCGTGACCTGGCGCGATCATCAAAGTTCTCCTTCCTTCCATCCTTCCAACCGGTCTTCATTCCAGCCTTTCCGGCTGATGCTGTCAGGTACGTCCTGCTGCCTGATTCGAAGGTCCTGCCTGCTGACTCGATGGGCCCGCTTCAGGCTGACTCGGATGCCCGCCAGTTGCTGCTCTAGATACCAAGTCATCCTGCTGGGCCTGATTTTCGTTGGTCTGATCAGCATTGTGATTATCAATATCGTCGGTATGCTCAAAGGTTATGGGTTGTAACTCAATCTCGGCCGGTGTGCCAGGCTGCAAAGCCAATCCTCGCATATTGATCATCATACGTGCAGCCTATATGAGCAGTTCAGCTCGGTCACAGAATACCGGGAAAGAAAGAGACCTACCGCGATGCAAGCGACGACATTGGATGGACTCGGGTCCTCCTTCAGCTTCCAAGCTACGGATAAAGATTCAAACACATACCCAAGTAAGAGAAAACGAAGAAAGTTCCGTCCCAGAAGGAACATGACCAGGTTGGCTGCGAGTAGCGCTATAATCGTTCAACATCAGTGCTGCGATCTCCAATCAACATGACGGCCAGAACTCACTGAACATCAATACGAAATAAACCATCGAATCTCTTGCGAGTACGAATAGGCTTCAGAAGCAAAATACCCATCAACGGACGGGCTGAATGCTGATGCGAAAAACCTACGTTGGATTCACCGTCGCATATAGCAGAATCTTGTGCACCGTCAAGGCCATTATAATCCCTACAGCAAGAACTCAGAACTGGAAGAAACTGTGCGGCTAACTGACCTTCAAAGACAATCGGTGGAATCCTTCAGGGTCGGGCCATATCAATCAATTTCGCGTCAGAATATCATACACTTACCGGGACACCCAAAGGAAGTCTGGGAGGCTGTACAGACATCCGGAAAGGAACGGGCCGCCAGATTGACCTTGAAAACGAAGCGAGATGGATATCAGAAGACGAGCGATAAAAATAAAAGTAGTACGAACTGGTTGTTCTGCTCTCCACGATCGCGGAAACCGCTATCCAAGCACCCATTTCACCTGTCATTGGAATTGAAACCGACACGAGTAGATGCTATTAATTGGATTCACAGGTGAAGAGAACTGCTAGAAACCATAGCATTGACTTCCTATCAAATCAGTGGAGATCAAACGGAGTATCAGGCGTCGTCATACATTCGCGTGACTGTCTGGATTTTAATCAGCGTCCCGATGCAATGTGTCGGCATTGAAAAGAGCCGATGCTCGCTAAAATCGAAAGGAAGGACTCACAGAGCACCAGGACTCGAATCATAAGAACCAGCTCAACGGTGCCCAAGGCGATTATAGTTGGCCTATGAACCGTTTTAGTGATTGCATACATACCAAAACGCAAGCTATGGTACCATAGAGTCCATTTGGCGAGAAATCGACAACTGATGAGCCATGGTCAGGGACGACAATAAATCAGATCAATGAACAAGCTACTCACAGAGATTGCGGTAAATCAAGGATATCCGGATCTATATCCGTCAATGCGGTGTCATGGCGCTGTAGCTCGACCTACTAAGCCCATCAAAGCTATGATTCCGAAAACATGAGATTGGAAGGATAAATTGAAAGGATGGATGAATAGACCTACAATAACATTATTGGAATGAGATATCTGTTGATCAGGAACAGATATTTTGGCGCACTCCACCGGATTCTGATATCAATCAGGCTTTGGAGCATTCGTCGCGGGACTAGCTTACGTCCACATCGTGGAGATCTGGAAAGTATGTGGAAGTGAGAAACAGGGGTGCCGATATTATATTCCGAACCTCAGATTCCAGAGTCAAGAAATGATCGAAAACAAGGAGCGTCTGTGAGATATGTCAGTGAGCACCGCTCAAGGCAATGTATTCATGTCCCACCAGGAATGCAACTAGGAGTAACTTTTAGCATTACCACGGTATAACCAGGTTGACTGACTGTTGGCGTACCGCATGGCGCGATAATCCTCAAGATCTCGTATTGTTGAAGGCAAAGCAGACATTTATGAGGACAGGGATGACAATGAAGGGTAAAGTTCAAATGTACTCCAATATATCTATATATATGGAGCTAGCTGGACATCAATGATCGCGGTGTCCTGAATCATGGCGTCTGTGGCAGTGAAGCCCTCACGTAGCTCAGATTCCAACATCGTAGTCACTGGAATTGAGATTGAACTGCTATGGAATTGACTGTGTCGGATGCCTAACGGTGAGATGTCAGCGCGAAATGGGAAAAGATAGGACAATAATAGCCTGTGCTACCTGCTTGTGATAACAATCTTGAATAGTGAGTCTTCGGCTGTGTATGATCGCAGGGACTGAGTCCCCAGCTCTCATGACGACCGTCAACGAGCGGTTTATAACATGGACGCCGATAGAGGGAGGAACTATCAAAAAGCCTTATTTGATGTGTATGAACGCCTGGTGATAGCGAACTCAAGATATATTGTGGTAGAAATTGTAACCTGGGATCAATTACATCCGCCAAGCTTGATCGGTCATCTCGGGGAATACGGTGACAGCGTCCTATATGAATCAGTTCTGACATCCGAAGCCGAAGGGATGAACAGCGTCCAATAACATCAGGCAGCAAGATCAAAGATGATGTGTCTAGAGTCCTCTAGCAAGAAGTAAAACACAATCCCTCGCGTCCTCTCCCTGACAAATGCCTTGACTGATTCATCAGACTCCCATTGTACCTCTCGCTCAAGAAACGCCTGCCCCGACATTATACGGGGCCCTGGGTCCTTGTGAAATGATGATAGCATAGCAGGTCTGAAGACCACTGGATATCGCCCTCGAGCGCGTGCCACTGCTGCTTCGCTCATCGGTGATTCAATTGAGCATGAAGCCAGGAAGAACCACGACAGAAAGTCCTTCATAATGAAAGGTCCATTGACGATCGAAAATCCAGCTGCAAAACCTTGGTTAAAGCACCGTTGACGAGTAAAAGCGAGGTACATACCGGATGGTGGTCGGCACTTATGCATATGAAGGGCGATCCAATCTTCTTTCTGACATTCCTTGGAGTAGTAGTGGACCTGTAGACAACCTCCACAAGCTCTGGCGAAATTCACAGGGGCTTCCATCCTAGGACACTACGAAGAAGTTCAGTTTGAAGTATCCAGGAGCGGTAACACAGTCACCAACTTTGCTGTTACCGCAAATCCTACGGGACGAGAGCTTGTATTGTATCTGAGGCTGAAGTATCGAATTCATAGACTGATGAAACAAGCACCACGATGCGAAAATTGGATTCTGATCTTTGGGAATGGTACGATAACGTGGCCCGTTCAGCCATCGTCGCGCTGCTTGAAACACCAGCGGATGAGCCATGACTCACCACGTTTCAGGCCGAAATATTCGCAGGGTGGAGCAGATTGGGGTGAATCTGAATATATTTAGAGAGGTAGCTATTCTGGGGCTGGACACGTCATCTAAGTATTCCCAGGGTTGGAGTAGATGAGTCTAGATTTGCTAGAAATGGGGCACATGTCAAGAGGTCACCTGCTCCAGCCCTGGAATAAACGTAAAATTACTAAATCAGGCCTGGGATCTATTCCAACCCTTGGAGCACATGATCTTTTCCCACCACTTCCCAGTCTGCTCCCACGTCTGATTAGACTTCGCGAAGAAACCTCTGCGAGGATATGGCAGTGAAACATGGTGACTGTCTGAAGAACCTTGAGAGTTCGGACATATTTCTGGATAACATCATCCTTTGTCCTGGATTTGCGCAACATCAAAGAGAAGTTTGGCCATACTTAATAAACCAGTGAAATAGAGGGCGACACGGGGCAAGTACAAGCCCTCAAGTTTTTTTGCTCTGTTCACCAAATTGTTTGATCAGTCAAAATGAGGAGAGGTGAGAAATTGCATGCTGCTCGTCGTGTATCTGCGGTATACTCCTCACAGCGCCTGCCCAGAGTCACTAGTCAGCTGCTGAAGTGAGCTCCACGTCTTCGGTGCACGTGCCTGGCCGGATATCCCCACTAGGTTCTCCTATGCGTTGCATCTGTCTCTACATCATTTTCCATTCCTGTATTCAAGCCTCTTTGGACCAAATCTCATGTCTTGGAACCTGCATAAGATGAGCACAGAAAATTCAAAAACTCCTGAGTCAATCTATGCACTGAGCAAGCTGCAGAACCAAAGCCATTAATCGTGGATATTGGAGTGGTGATCCAGGTGACGACATTGAGACCGCCTTAGGTCTGAACTATGGGAGGGATTCAGAGAATAAACTTGGTCCACCAATGGATGAGCTCCATGATGATCCAATTGCCCCAATGCGAGCAGACTATACTTCAGTCGAGGAAGAGCAGCAGGATGGTGTCTTTGTCAATGATGACAATGAGATTGCAACCGGGCGGGAGCTTCTAGAGGGACTTGATGTGACACAGAACAATGGGGTATTGATATATATTGCCAGGCAGTCCTGCTACTACCTTTGACTAGCTACCTGGCCACCCCTAGGAAGCTGGCCATTTACTTCTACCGTCCCTGTATCGTATTGATTTACATTTGTGAGGGTTTTAGGGCGTAGAACAGGCTCATAGCTCGGTTCGGGCCACTTTTGATGGATGTGTCATCATTCGTTCGTGAGCTACGGCTGTTGCCATCGGCGTTTTCGCATCACAGCGTGACATTCTTGTTCCGTGTCACATCACGGCCGCTCAATGTGCCTCGCTCTCCCTTAGTTCTCCACCAAATCCCTCCAAACCGCGTCTGCACCACACCTAGAATGCTACTCAGCATTTACAACCGTTTTGCCTGCCGATATAGTCCCTCATTTTCTCTCTCTTCCGTCCACAAGAAGTCTGCCTATGCTGGAGTCGGCACATAATGGTTGCATAATGGCCATCCCTGGAATTTCGAAAATCTGAACAACTGCTGTCAAACTGCTGGGTGAAATTGCTCTATATATTGATATCTCATATTTCCAGGCCATTTTATGATTTTCCTGACCATGCCATTCCGTCACCGCCTCCAAAGAGGTCAAACTGCCGAATTTTTGAGCCGACAAAGGCCAAATTTGTTTTGACCATTGAAGTTGCTCAGAGATGGAATGGTCTGCCTAGGTATGTTCTTCTGGTGTTTATTCGTCCAATCAGAGCTGAAATGATCATTATATCCCTTCTCGACATGGCCCTGCTGCATGCTTTGCACGTCAACCCTGAAATTGGCTCTTTACATCCCTGTATTTTCTCATGAAATAAAGCTCTTATATGATACAAAATATGCATTTGATATGTTGTCGTGTCTCAGCATTGGCTGAGCGCGAAATGAGCAAACCTGGACCTACAAGGATACATGATTCAAGCAGCGACTCCAAGCTAAAGATAAAGATCATCGGATCTTGCCTTGGAAGTGACTCTGGGAACTTTCAACATCCTGTAGGACGTGACACCATGACTAGGACCTGGCAGCAGCGCCAGTATATGGGCGCTGTAAAAAGAAGGCTTCTCAGTATATTGGTTGCTGAGAAAGCTGTAAAAGAAGGCTTCTTGCTATATTGGTTGCTGGGAAAACAGGTCAAGTTGCATGGCTGAGGGCAAGCCGTTCAGGGACTTGGTAACCAGAGGACGTGCGTTCATCTATTTATACATTTAGGCACAGGGTTATGGGGTATAAAAGGACCAGGGAACAGAAGAGAAAAGTATCTTGTGATCCCCCTTCTTGCATCTGCACTGTTCCTGGCAATGACGAGCTCTACGCTGAGCATCGTCGTGAGCAGCGACCTCAATCATTGCGAATTGTCCTGTACCTATTACCAAATAAAGACTCAGTTTCCCTTTGCACTGACATCCTTTGCTTCAGCTAGTCATCACAGTGGAGTCAGGTTAGAATAGTAGTCAGAGCCATTATCCAAATCCAACCCTCGTGAACACTTGACGAAAGTGGTGTCAGATTCCGCTGTAGTCAACGCCGCACAAAGCAGCACAATGTACCTTGAGAACTAGGGTAGCGGCAGGGCGAACACGCTCGTTGAACACCCATTTCGGGCACCCGGCCAGGTACCCTGTCAAGCCCCATTTGGGTCCCCCAGCGGGAAATATTCATCACGCCATCAAAACGGCATGAAAATTCACAGGAAGGGGCGCGATTTGACGGTAATATGTATGCCTTCAATTTGGATTCCACCCGAAAGTACTCAGACTATTTATCTGCCCATTGGGAGGCCAAAATCCTTAGGTGGCCAGGATCCCAGTAAAAGATAGTAATGGAGAGCCATTTGGGTGTTGATGAATAGATAAATATATTATTGTTCTTCTATGTCTGCCCTGAGCTGATTCGTGAATTACCTGGCATTAAGATGATTCATTGAAGAGCTGAAGAAACCATACCTTCAATGGGCCATTTGGCAACGACTAGATATTGTAACAAACAGCCGAGATCCAAGAACACCTCACCACATTTCACTGCCATATCCTCGCAGGGGTCTCTGGGCAAAGTCTAACTTGATGTGGGAGCAGATTGGGAGGAGGTGGGAAAAGAGCATGTGCTCCAAGGGTTGGAATCGATGCCGGCCTGGATTTAGTGATTTTACCTGTATTCTAGGGTTGGAACAGGTGACCTCTCAGCATGTAGCCCATTTCTAGCAAATCCACTCCAACCCTGGGAATAGATGACATGTCCAGCCTCGGAATAGCTATCCCTCCAAATCTATCCAGACTTACCCCAATCTGCTCCATGTTTGGGAATAATTCGGCCTGAAATGTGGTGTCTATATTCAATGTGAATGCTGTGGGAAAGCCATCTAACAGATAGCCAGTGATGCATAAGGTTTGTTTCAGCCCTGGGCTAGTGCGGATGGATGCCTGAACTCGTTAGCAGTGGCGGTCAAATGCAACGTCACAGGTCATATGACTCTCCTAATTGGGCAAAGCTGAGGTGCTGGCCCGACAGATGCTTTCCGACAAAGTCAACCTCGCAGCATTATCAAAGACAAGTACAAACTTCACACAATTTGACCTAATCTATTATTTGAACTTAGCAGAACTCGGGAATGAACCTTGCACAATATTCCAGGAATCCCTTCAACTTCACATCAAAGAATGTGTTCCAAGATTCAACTTTGCATCAAAAACACCTTCTGACACTGCCGAATTATTGCAGCGTATTATGGCCATATACCACTGAACAGTTTTTATCAGTGTATATTATGTCTAATTCATTTTGAGCCGACTCTTCCATGACTCTGTACCAATGCTTCACAGCACTTCACGACACTTCAAATTTTCTTTGTGTTTTTCAAGTGAACCTTCAGCCCACTTCAATGTTGCTTCAGTACTCTTCAAGGGTCTTATATGTTCATTCATACTCTGCTTGAATTTTTGTTTATGCTTAGTCAGAAAGTGGCCTAAATGTGTCGACCATACTCAATCCAAGCTAGCTATAACCAGCTATACAATATAGTTCATAAGAGAAGCCAAATGGGCATTGAACACTTTGGATTTCTTTCTTGTGCTTCACTTGCAACTGAGATCTCGCCTTTGAATACGTGGGATTCAGAGCCGGAGGTGACCAAACTGGCATATTGAACTGATCATTGTGATGGTTGGGGGCGTGCTTTGAGAGACCAAAGTAAGAAACAGCCAGGAGGCAGCCCCTTCATCTCGTTGGTTCAATCAATTGTGGGGGCTCCCAAAGGATGGTTCAATCCATTGATTAATCAGTACTACATACATACAGTGGTATCTAATCTACTACAATGATTGTACCGGATTAATCACCTTGGATCAGCTGCCTGTTCAATCCTTTTACGGATTGAACAGCCCTGTTCACGTACCAGTTCAATCGCCGTTCAATACTCTGCTCAAAGGGTCATCAGCAAGTACACAGATAATCAGTCAAATTCACACACCTCCAACGTGTCATTCCATCAAACCTCGGAACTGAGTCAGGGGAGGGGACGGCTGTGACAAATCTCCTGGTTCGCTGCAAGGAAATGAATCGGGGCGACACAAGGATCAGCGAGCTGAAAGAAATAAGAAGGCTGGACTTGTGATGAGAATGTCAATGGAAGAAGGAGTGAACGAAGACTCACCAGAAAGGACAACAAGAACTAGGCGAGCTCATAACAGGCAAGAAGGGATTCGAGCTGATAGTGGTTCAGTATACGCAGAGACACGAGGAGTTAACAAACATACAACAAAAGAGAAAAACATGGTCGAATAGGCAAAGTAGAATATGAGCTGGGAATGGGTGATGGTGGTCAATAAACAAGAGCGCTGGTGACTGTCACAGTCACTTATTCCAGGTTTGTAGACATCAACACATGACTGCGTTCCTGTGAATCGTCGCCGGCAGTAACTTGATGCTTGTGCGATCTCCCGCAGAGTAAAGGTGATTCAGTTTGCTGCTCGCTAAGCATCTTTCTGTCGATATACTTATATGGCGGAGCGTGGTTCAAAGCGATTTCATTTCACAAGTACCTGGGATTTGTGAGACAGGTGTGCCATCAAACAGTCCACACTCAATTAATGTCATGGGAGATTGGCAGTCAAGACTATTCAGGAATGTTTGTCAAATACTCGGCTTTTCATATTCACTTGACAATCAATATTATGAGTCCCTAAACTTGTTTAGGATAAGACTCGTCTTTACCACCTCAGAGATGGCCAATCGACACTGATGCCCATCAGTGCATATCTCCATTTATACTTATCTCCGGTTATAGCTTTATGTCAACATTTATTTGTGTTATCATATGCTTTATGACATATTATGATTTATCTTGCTTCATTCATTTACCCTGCAACTAATCTGTAGATGTTCTTTGTTTTTTGCTATTTTTCTTGTACATGCTACTACAGAAAAGACTTTTTAAATTGATACCATATCAAAGGACATAACCTAATATGTGACTAATCTAATCAGAATCAATATACGATAACTCTGCCAGAACAAATTCCAACTCATGTAGCCATGGATTTCTGTTCTCCATGAACCTATCTGCAATCTTCCATATATTCTGTTGTATCCACTCTGATTGATGCTTAGGAACATAATATTGGACATCCAAGCCAATAACATCAGCTGTGGATCAAAAGTTCCAACAAACCAAATCTTGAGCACTTCTTCCTCTGCTTTGGCCAACAACCTCTCTGAAATACCAAACTCGATGAGAAATGCCTGTAGAGTTGTTGACTGAATGGGAAAGTTCTGGGACAACCATGTCGGTTCAGGTTCTTCTGAGCTGCAGGGAACCACCATACCTTAAGGTTTTGCTGGTGGATGCAGTTTGCCTTATGGTATTTACCTAGCCCCTGGTGGTTTCAACAGAGAATTTTGAAAACCTGTTGTGGTGGGTGGCGGATGATCTGCAGAAAATCCACACCATGCCTTAGAGCCTCAGGTTGGATGTAAGACCCAGAATCTTATACAAGTAGATATGCTTTATAGAGAAGTTTTACTTTGGGATTTTGCGGAACAATTGCATCACAATTCACAATTTTAGCCTCATTGACTGCTGTTTCTCATGAAATAAGCTGGTTTGATGCATTTTCGTTGTTTTTATCAAAATACCTGAGTCAGAAAACCGCAGTACACATGAAGAACTGAAAGACTTCATGCCAACTTAACCCTTTTATTCAAGTTTTTGGTACTCTATGCTTTTAAATGTATCAATCTAAAAAACTGTCATATTAGGCTAAAGTGCTGCTCAATTATAGATCATTTCGAAAACTCGATACTCATTTCACTCAAACTCATTTCAAGCCGGAATGCCGGTTCACGTGGAATGTCACAGTGGTAACAGAGGGCGTGAGCATGTAATTCGAGCATGTCATTGTCAACGTTGAACGCACGTCGCTCTCTCCTTCCTTTATCCTCTTTTAATACATAAATCTTCCTCCTATTATGCCAGTCTCTCGCCCTGATAGAAGATGTCACTATGGTCACCATTTGAATGTATTGAATAGTAAGGACAGTAAGGACAGCGTGCAGTAAAGTCAAATCTCAAGAAAGTCTGGTGGTGCGAGAAAGAAATTGTAGGCATGATCCCGTCACCTCTGTGACATTCCACGTGAACCGGCATTCCGGCTTGAAATGAGTTTGAGTGAAATGAGTATCGAGTTTTCGAAATGATCTATAATTGAGCAGCACTTAATAGTTGTATTTCAGATTTCTGGACCATCACCATCAAAATTGCAAGGTTAGAAAACCTCAGGATGCACAAAAAATCAACTAAAACAAACCACTTTGAAGCTTTGGTAGAGATTTAGAGCCACAGAATTAGAATGGTCTGCAGGGCTGGTGGGCCAGATTTCCTGAAAAACCCATACTTTTCAGTGGATCTGCTGGAAAGTATACTTCTCTTTCTTTCTTTCCTTCATCAGTGACCAAAAATATTGAATCTTTCAAATGGTGCAACTAGGCTAATGTTTCCAGAGTTATTGACAAATTCAATTTCCATATTCAGCAAGTAAATGGTAAATCAGATGCAACATAGTGAATATGTTGCATCATATCCATGTACTGTTTAGACCAGTATTGACAGTATAAAGAGCATGTTGTAATGTCTCATGTAACGGAAATTGTGGTTTATATTAGTCTTTAATGGTATTTTTACAGTGCTTCTCAAGGTCTTTATATTTGAATTGGGCATATAAAACCTTATGACTTCATGTGTCAGTATACTATATATAGTGTTATCTGTGGCACATTAGTTGTGAATATTTATATCTAGTATGTTGTGTCAGATAACAGCTGTATGTATAACACATATAAACTGTTTATAAAGCATTTGAAGTAGCTATGGAGGTGATGCTCAATATCCAGAGATAAAGACAGTGCCACTAGGTTCTAAACTATGTTCCTCCAAATGTGTTGCAATGGTCAAAGTCAGATCCCATGAACAAAGTGGATGATCTATCACATATTAATATGAAACTTGATGAAGCAAAAATCAAAGAAGAAAAGCTACTTGAAAAGCAAATCAAAATCCAAACCAAAGCAGTCAGAGCTCTGCCAAAGCCTAAAGTTTCCATTAAATTTTCTCAAGTAGTTGGTTCCAACCATTGAAGTGAAAAGCAAATGAGATTGAAGCTGATTTAATTCAACCAAAGGATTTTAAAAGAGGAGACTTCTGGATGTTGTAGTTGGTCAAAAAGGTCCAGCAGGATACAAATGAGACAATGTCAATTGGAGCTGTGCATTTGATTCTATGTTCTCAGTTCTAACAGATATTTGGACATATCGTCCTAGTGTTTGGTCTGCCAATTTTACTGTTATCAGTCCAGCTTTGAAGCTCTTCTCCCAAAACATTATTCAAGTTTCAAGACATAACATGACTCTGGAACAGATTTGATAGATGTTATTCAGGTTATGCTTACAAGTTCTGATACAATAGGACATGCTACCACATCTACCCCCCTGACACAATTGTTTGTGCAGATGGAAGAAAACAATAGAAAGCCAATAAATACTCAATTGCAAGACTGGCAGCTCAGAGAGATTGAATTCAATGTGCTCAATGTAGACAGAGCACAATACAGACACAAACATTTGATCAGTGTCAAAGATATTTGTTATACATGACTTTAATATGAACAGTATGCCTGGAAAGACTCTTCCAATTGTTTATGGTCATAACCAGACTGGAAAGATGAAACTTTGAGGAATTATCTATTTCCATGACTTCCACTTTGTCTCAAGAATCATTACACAGCATAATGATGTCTGGTATAATGATGGTCAGGTCAACAGGGGAATCTCACAATATGAGGGAAAGTTGGATGAATTCACTGTTACAAAACTCACTACTGCAGGTAGTGGGTACAAAGGATCAGTCTATGTGTATGCTAGATTGTAGAATAATACATGGAATACATAACATTCTCATTATATTCATTGCAATGACACATCAGTTGTCAAAGTAGCTTTGAGTATTTTCTTTTCCTCTTTTTCCCCCTCTCCTCCCTAATGGAGGACTCGTATTTGCCAGCCATAAGGCCTGGCCTCTAACCACAAGTTTTGTCTCGTGGTCTGTTGGCTTGCAATGCATTGACTCATCGTCGATAATGATCCAGAGGATGAAAACTGCAGACTGACCCTGAAAAGCGTTGTATTGAAGAATACGTGAACAAGTGTACTGATGTCCATCTGCAATATTGATGGACTACTTGTGGCCTAGGTATTGTAATGTTATATCTGTATGGCCACAATAGCATCAAAGTTAACCCAGTTTCTGGTCATTTTCAACATACTTTGGCATGTATCTGTTCGCAGCAGCATATACTATACGCTGATACACCTGTATAGTGTGTATCATAAAGAAATATTGATAACATGCAAGCAGCAAGCACGGCAATAGGACAACTACACGGAAATACAGAGAAAGGCTTATAAAACACAAACGAAGCCACCTAAAATCACTAAAATATTACAGGAAACTCGAATCTAGTGTAGGAAGGTTCCATAGCTTATATGCACTTATACGCACACAAGGAGCTTATACGGAGTCTTATACAGAATGAAAAAGAGAGAAAAAGCTATTAAAAGATGGAAGGAGAAGACGGGAATCAACTAGCAGAGTAGAGAGGAGAAGAAAGATACAAAAGGAGAAACCACATGGGAAAGACCGCAACAAAGAGACACAAGATCGAGAGAAAGAAGGAGAGACAGACACGGAAATAGTGAATCAAGCAAAGCAAATATCGAGAAAAGGAACGGAACAACAACACACGCACGGAAAGACACACGAACACAGCGAAACAGAGATAAAGAATATCGAAAGATGGAAAGGAAAGGACACGATTCAAAAGATAAGACAGAAAGAAAGACACGTGAAAGTCAAGAAGCATGCGGAATACGAGAGAACAAGAAGCGAAACAAGTACGAGTACTGGTAAAGTAAGCCAGGAGGAAAGATAAGAGACACACGGACTCTACAGGAAGACTCACATATTATAGTATTAGCAACTCAGATTGAAGCAAAAGAGAAAAACAGACTCACATCTTATTGTATTAGCGAGTCACAAGGACACTTGTAGGAATAGTATAAATAGTAGAAGATTGTAAAGTAGAAAGGCATCTCACTCCCAGTATTACATTTTGCCTCAGATATCTCAGAGCTCATTCTAGAGCAAAGACAAGTCCCTAGGCTTCAGAAAGTCGAGCATTTTACTTGATTGTACGGAGTCTATTTCATTATAGTCAATTTTTATTAAAGGATCTAAGAGCAGGGAATCAATAAGACTTCCTCAAATAAATCTACAAGTTACTTTTGTGGATTTAGCGTATCAACGCTGCACAGCCTTTTTGGAAAAAAAAGCGTCAAGTCTGATGGTTGCCCCTTTGGCAGTGTAAATATTCAGGAAGAGATCATTTCACCAAATGAGTGAACCTGATTCGCATAGATTCAAAGATAGTTTTCTGACTGCAAGAAGCTTGACTGCCATTGGGCCACCTTGTCAAAGATGATCGGCAAGCAAATAGAGAGTGGCACAGAAAGACATGGACACTCATTCTCAAAGTTATCTGTCATTCAACTTGAACTCCAGTAACCAAGCCTGCAGTCAGCAAATGATTAGTTCAACTTCACTGGTAGTACTCAAGTCATTGGAGCTGGTAAGGAACATGCAACGAGTTGGGATGTCATGGTAAGTTATTTTTTTGGTATTCGGGTTTCCCAAGTTCCATACTGCACCCAAGTTTTGTGGCTGACCGGTCTAGCATCCACTCAATGTATCACAATGACATGCTCATCACTTAAATATTGATCCAAGGACTTGATGATCCAAATGGTGACTAACCATTATAATATTTAGATCAAGATTACTTATAAGATATTGGATATGCAGGCAGCTCTTAGACGGCAAGCGCTACAGCACTGGTCACTGTGGATCTGTGGCACTATTGAGCTTTCGCCCAATGCTACTGATGCTCTTGATTGTCTAGTGATCACTATTGGATGCTACTGAGCACTATGTAATTGAGCCAAAACTCCGGAAACTATTGATCACTATTTGAGTCAGGGGCTACTCCACAGCAAATGGGTATTTCCTGATGTACATCAAAGCCAAGGACATCATGTGATATTGTGCGACACCGGAAATGCTGGAGCAACTTGGAAGAACAAAGACAATTCATGTCGCGACAGCTCGGCATTGGCTGATAAAGATGGGTTATCGCTGGACAAAGACAGTACAGTCTTTGACCGGTACATTGTGCACTGAATTCTGTCATCCACACAGCTGTCTGCGCCGGATTTTCCGGGGATCAAAAATGATGAAAGGGAAATTACTCTTTTTCACAGCTGGTGGAATATTACATTTTTGGGATGACAAAGGGCATTTTCTGGGCCTGTGGGAATCTTCATCATGTATAAAATTCAATATTTTCATGGCCCGGAAACTGAGTAATTTCCCTTTGTTCATTTTCAATCGGCGTGGATGGCTGTGCCACTGAGGGTATCTTGAATTTTTGCATATGACCAGTGAATAGTACCACCAAATGCAAAAGTTTATATCCAACTTTTATGGGAATCAGTTGAGGAATGGCTGAGATATGCATGTTTCAAGATGAGGTAAAATTGTCCAAAATGGGATATCACTACTTTGTACACCAGTAATCCTTCAATAACTTGGTCAAAACATGTTGGATTGCTTTGAAACTTGGTATACATATTTCTCTGCACATTATCAATGTTCCTAACACCGGGGGCAAAACCTGGTGCACCTGAGTTCAGTGCACCTCTGGTTGCACCTAGTCTGTACCTAGTTCACACCTTGCAGTTTACCTGCCAGTTTTTGACAGGTTCCTGATCAGCTGAACTGATGTGGGGCTATGTGGGAAAACTTTGAGAAAAACTTTCTCCAACTCCCATTCAAGTTTTAATTTTCATTTTCCCTTAGTTTAAATCTCCTGGCCTCTTTTGTCAGTAAATTTTTTGGCATTTAACCTTAACCCTAATCAATAGGGAGGATTGAAGAAGGGTAGAGAATGCAAAACATGATTGATCATGCAGAGGTCAAGCAACAGATCTTAGATTTGACAGTTGCCATTTTGAGAGAACAATAGAACACATGTTTGATGCCGAGATGCCAATAAAAGGGTATGAGAACAATGCAATGTACAACTTGGGTACAGACTAGTGCACCCACAGGTGCAGTGAACCTGGTGCAGATGACTTTGCCCATGGTGTAAATACTGGTATTTCCTATATCTATGTAGTGGCCAATGTATAGGACAATATGGAATTTGGGTGTGCAAACTACCGGTCAAAGACTGTATGTCGATGGGCATGAAAGAGAGGATGTAGTCAAATACCGGCAAGAAGTTTTTCTTTCTGCAATGGCAGAATACTTTGGCTGTATGCCTCGATGGTGGGACACTGGTGGATGGGATATTCCACCAGCAGTTGTCCATATAGTCATTATCTGGTTCTATGAAAAGTCAACATTTTATGCCAATGACAGTTGAAAGATTATCTGAGTTCCACCAGGTGCCAAGGCTGTACCGCAGCTGAAGGGTGAAGGGCCGACTATGGATGGTTGCAATCACCAGATAGAAAGGAAACTGCAGGGGTTTTATTTTGTGCAGGAAAGAACCGACAGGGATACTTTACCTGTGATGATATCATTGCCCAGTTCCATGTTGCCTTAGAAATCCTGCAAAAGCATTTCAATGGTATGGATGATGTTCTGGTCTATGATAATGCAACTACGCACCAGAAACGAGACGATGGTGCTCTTTCTGCCACAAAATGACCAAAGGACCCTCATCAAACTTCTTTGTTGACGTTATTGTTATCGACGAGACCACTGGGAAGCCAGTTTATGGGCCAGATGGGAAGGTTTTGAGACAAAAGAAGCACATGGAGAATGCCCCCCCCAATGGGAAAGTCCAGGAGCTCTACCACCCTGACACTCATCCAGAACTGGCCAGACAATTCAAGGGTACTGCACAGTTGCTAAGAGAGCGAGGAATGAGCCTTCTGGACAGCATGATGATAGGGTCCCTACAAAAACAACCCTATAATCCGGATTAAAGGACTAATCCGACGTCTTCCTGGTTACTATTGGTATCTTATTGTTCACTGCACTAGGGTTGAGCTCCATGCCACTAGTAAGAACTTGTACCTATGTACCACGGAAACACTAGAACTTGACTTGTCACAGCAAGTATACTAGCCACAGGGACATACGGATGCATCAGGAGATTAAGGCAAACACATGCCTCACAACTGTATTGGTTCAACAAGGGTTCCGCGGGGCAAAGGAACTGTATGACATTCGATTCATAACAACTGGACTGTCTCTGCGATACCAAGGAATGACTTTCGAGGAAGCTTACTGATTCCAAGGTAGTCAGCCAGATGAGCAACGATCGCTAGCGTGGCGCAGCTCCGAGACATCAGAACAGGTGGATCAAATGATCGACGAATAAGTGACGACTGATTAAGGACTGAAAGGTTAACTCGATCAGTTTACGGTTACCAACGATGAGGTAAAAGAGTGCTGGCTTCTGGTTATGGAACATAGTAGGTCCATGCGGTATTGCCTCAGAAAGAAGGGATCTTTTAGTTAAGAAACCAGGTCAATCGAGGCAGTGTTTTGATCGTGACTCAGTTGTGTAACGGTCAATCGACGGGCAACATGGGAGGCTGAGGAATTGGTTATTATCAGAAGTACTTGACGCGACTAGTTTAAGCTATACTTCGCAGAAAGACATCATTTAAAGGCTGGCTTCATACATGACAAGCCATAGTCTTATCGATCCTTAGGATGATGTGGAAACAAGCTTTACCACGAAGTCTTCGGTCTGCCGCCTTGGCACCGCGGGCAAACTGGCTGCAGTCGAGTGCACTGCAGTCAGTTGGCAGTTAGTTGGCAGTTAATCGGCAGTTGAAATGCACCTGTGATTGCACCTTTTGATCCCAGATATTTTTGGATTGGATCTAGATAAGCTCCGATCTGACCATGTGAAGGCTTGATGGAAATTGCGACCGACTTTCTGCAGGCACTGCTTTCACTTCTGATATATCTGCTGCCTTATAGACATGGATAATACATGTACATGTCAGTAGCATACCATTGTATAAATTGTCAAAAAAGATGATTATTTATTGAGGTGAATATTTCCTTGATCTTTCCCATGCTACAGCATCAATGATATGCCACAATATCTGACTCTACTGCTTTCTGTTTCTCACTACTTGAGGCTGCTGACATGTGACCAAGATTGAGATTGCAAAAGAAATGAGCTCTGGAAATGGTGTATTGAGAATGGGGGAGAAAAATGTTGAGAACAAAGAACAAAGAGAAAGATATCATGCAGTGTCAGCAATGTTAGTGTTGGGTAAGTATCTCCATGTATTTTACAACAAATATTTTACATGTAATTTACACATCATGTGGTCATGTTTTAGTCACATCACCTGGCTTGAAAGGTCAGCAAATTCCTCAGGACATGGGTGAGTTGAGGAGCAACTGCCTTTTAATGGTAGTCCTTGAAATATCATGTTGGTAGTTCAATTTGTGCTCACTCTAGATTGTTTCTCATTTTTGGGCCAGAGTAATGTCCTGAATGCGACTGATCCGGAGCTGTCAGTGATGTGGAAGTCACGCTTTTGGGGGTTTTTACATCAGGTGATGTGTAATTTACAGTGTAATTTACACCCCCATGAGTATTTTACACAACACTAGGACTCAGCATCACTGATTATGACCTACCCCATGCATTACACGTGTACATGTTTCAAATCCTGTTACAACTCCGCCCATTGTTCCTCAAAATAGTAACAACTTCTGATCAAATGTCAAGATCTCAGGGTCCCACGGATATCTTGTCATTTGACTGCCACTTGACTGCCAACTGACTGCCAGCTGACTGCAGTGCACATACTGCAGCCAGTTTGCCCGCAGTGTGGGGCATCAGTTTAATGGTTTTTGTGGACACCAAGTAGACTCCACCTTCACGAGAGAGGGCCTGATAGCCGAGATAGAGGGTGCGCTGGTTTACGAGTTAGTTATTTATCATCATCTTTGGACAGTATTTAAGTAGCCCGTTGTACTAAGTAAAAGTAGAGAATCAGTGGCCCGCTACGCTTTAGTGTGGGATCCATCTTGTATGCTCTCTGTGTTGAAATCATAAGATTGTCTGCACTTGTCTCGTCTTGTCTTGCTCTAGTCTCTAGTCTCTAGTCTCTAGTCTTGAAGTCCTTGTTTCGGTAACAGGCAAACCCTCTAGTATCTAGTCTCTAGTCTTGTCTTGAAAGTCCTGTTTCTAATAGGCAATACAAACTGTTGGCTTAAAACACCAATACAAAACCCCTTCCGAAAACATACTATCCCGCATCTCACACAGAGGTCTACGTACCGTGGGATACGAACTTGCCACAAGAACTCTGCGAGGAAACTTTCCAAGCTTCCAAGTCTCGTTTGAACTAGTTAACCAACTCGCACAACGAGGGTATTAAAGAGATATTGTGGTGTGTGTTGGGTGCTCGATTCATCGCCACTCACTCGTGTCATTTCCATCCCGTCCGTTAGGATCCCTCACAATGAGGAAGAAGGAGAAGAAGAACCAATGTGGGACAAAATGGGCTGATTGTGTCAGCCAGACTTTGTTGCTGTGCAATCTTGCTTGGAAAAAGTTGCATGCACCAACAGAATCTGCATTATCTCCCCCCCCCCCTGAATTTCACTGTGAACTGAATCTTATAGAGCAATGCTGGGGATATGCAAAGCATACATATCATGAGTATCCTGAGTCAACAAAGGAGGAAGATTTGGAGCAAAACCTTTTGAAGGCTGTGAACTCAGTGCCACTGGATTTCATGTGCAGGTCAGACATCAGTAATGTGGAATTGTTGAGATCTTACTAACCTTTATTTCATCTCAGATATTCCATCAGATCTCTTCGCTTTATGGATGCATACTGCAAAGGATTGAACAGAAAACAAGCCACCTGGGCTGCAAAAAAATATCAAGGACATTGCACCATTCCTGACAGTATATTAGCTGAATTGTCTGAAGCAGACATCCCTCGAACGGTGCCTGCAGCTCCACCCAAAACTTGAAGCAAAGCAATTCATGTCCCAACTGGTAGTTGCCAGATGTACTCAGTATGCTACATGTGTAGCTGGCATGCCAAAGGCAGTAGAGGAGAGATTAACCAGAATGCAGAAGAACCTCATCTGGGAAACAAAAGCCCCTGCAATCAATGTAGGCACAATCTCATCGAGAATTGAAGATGGGGGGAAACGAATTGTCAATATCCCAATCAGAAATGAGGCTATTGACTTCAAAAGACTCCCAACTTACCTCAAAGAAGGCCCAGACCGACGAGCATGGGCTTACATAGCAGATGTGTTGATATGTAACCACCAAATGAAAGAGCGTGCCACCAAAGACAGGACAACATGTTCCAACATGTTCACAGAGTCCTGGCATGCCAATATCCAGACACTCCCCCTCTTCTGAAGAGCATGTTACACACTGCTAAACTGTATGGAATTGACTTCATCGACATCAAACTATCCTGGGAAGTTCAAGGTCAAATGTCCACATGGTCCCATCCTGGTGAGAAGAAAGGTGAAAGGAACAGGAACAATACCTCCATAGCCCTATGCCTTCGGAATAATCATGGTGTACAGAAGGTGGAAGACCTCCTGAAAATTCAGCTGCGACTGACTCTGAGTATCATGACCATAGGGCAGAAAATTGTCAATGCCTAGAATGTATAACTGACTGAATTGACAATACCTGCAAACACCCACATAAGTGTGCTATAGAAGCACAAACAAGACTAAACCAGCTTTTGCCCAAATGGAACCCACTGGTTAATGAGGCTGACCCAGGGAGCTGCCTGCAGAGGCAGACAATGTTTGCCTGCATCCAAACCATTCAGCTCACTCTCTATCAGATGGGATCTGGGTCTTAACAGGGAAACAAACCCCAAGTCACAGAAAAATCCACATTCCAAGACGTTCATTGATCCTGATGAAGGCAGATGCCCCATCTCTGTCTGGGTCGCTGGAGCCTGCACAAACAAAGGCTATAATAATGCTATATCAGGAGGGGGTCTCTGGTTCACTGCATCCAGCCAATGGAACCAGAGCATATGTCTCCCAAAACTGGTGGCACAAACCACCCAAAATGGGGTTCTGTATAGCATCCTGTGGGCCATTGAGACTGTACCAGCACACACCAAACTTCTATTTGAGACAGAGAACCAACATGCAAGCCAACAGCTATGCAAGAAGCTCGAACTCTGGGAAAATACAGGCTTTGTCGGTCTGGATAACAGGAAAATCCTGGAAGCTATAGCCACCAGGCTCTGAAGCCGCAGAGCCCAGACTAAATTCCAAATACAAAACAGCCCAGCTGGAACTGAGGAAGGACATAGTGCAGCCAAGGAGCTTGCAAAGGCAGGAACCAAAAAGCGTACAGCTGATGTGATCCCAGATACCAGTCTGACCTGATTTGGAATCTGGGGAATCAAAGTTACCAAAATAACACAATCATTAGCATACAAGGCCATCTTACTCTTGAAAACCCAACAACTATCTGGTAGAACTGCCACAGAGCAGAACATACTCGCTATTCAATGGTTTGTCAAGAACAAGGTCGGGAAAGAGCCAACAAATCACCAAATCTGGCTGTCTATTAGATGCCAAACTATGCCGCCCTGAATACACAACTTCTTCTACTTAGCCATCCATGGCAGACAACAAATTGGGCACTGGTGGAAGTATATCCCAGAATGCCAAGATCGCCAATTTTGCCATAAATGCCGTGGAGTTGGAGAAACTATGAGTCACATCCTCTTTGAATGTGAAGTCTCTATGCAACAGGTGGTCTGGAACCTCACACAGACCCTCTTTGAGAAAAAGGGGGGAATATGGCCAGGAACATCCCTGGCAATGATACTTGGCTGTAACCTAATGGACTTTGATGATGGAAGTGACAGGAAGATCATAAGACCGGGACTCACTCAGCTATTCAGAACTTTGATTCCACTTTCAGCACACCTTGTCTGGAAGTCCCGCTGTAACATAGTTGTCAAGGGAAAGCTCATACCGAGTGATACAGAGACCCATAAAAAATGGGTTCATGCAGTGAATGAGCACCTTCAGGCTGATTGCCTGCTGACAAATTGATTCCGCTATGGACTGAAGGCACTGCCCCGAAAGGTAGTACCACATGGAGCAGAGTCCTGCTTAATGAAGCTTCACTTCCAGATGACTGGATCTGGAATACCAGGGTCTTAGTGGGTATAGGACCAAGGTACAAAACACCGCGAGCCCATAGAGAGAGAACTCCTATGGCACAAAGTTGCCAGGAAAGCATATCTGACAATACGGATGAGGAGTCAGATCCTGGTGGATGAACTTGATATCAGCCAGCTTACTAGTTGGCAGTCCTAAGTCCCACACTACCGTTAATAGTGGCATGCATTAGTGCATTTCCTTGGGGTGGCCCTCACCTATCAGAGGTTGTGATTCCTCTGATCCTTACGTTCTATGGCAAAGCTAACGAAGTTAGTTGTTGTGGTAGAGCGCTCGCATTGCGAGCATGTACCACAAAAAAAAACCAGTGGGATAGAGGCCAACCATGGTGGTGGCAGATACAAGACCCCTCTGTATGTGAAGGACACTGAGTGACATATGAGGATACAAGAAGTTTTTTTTTCCCTTGTTCTGGGATTATTTTCTGCGTCAAGCCACTTTTAGTTGTAGCTAGTCATAAGTGGTGCAAACAGCTTTAAAGTTATTCAGTAGTACATCTTGAATTAGACAAGTTCTCCAGATATACAGGTATCTCAATATTATATTTGCTTTGCCTCCCTTGGCTTTGAGTGTCCATCCACTAAAACCAAATTGTATGTGTCAGCTGGTAAAAGCAAGGAGGATGAACTATTCAAGTGTTCAGCATCAGTAAAATGCTTCAATGAGGCGAAAACATATTGCAGATGAGAGTATTGACACTCTGTCTATTTTAGATTGTCAGAAAAGGGCTGCCTGGTCAATGGTTTGCATACAAAGGGCCAGATAATATATTCACCCAGATATCTAATATTCCCCTGCTCATCAAAGGGTAATGCAAGAGCCCAAAACATGCTCACATTGATTGAATGGATTCAGAAACTCAGGCTTCCAAGGCGATGATTCTCAGGCAGACAGATTGTTGTCAAAGAAGCACTCCAGATGTACTGATGTGGTCACAATCTTTTCATTGTCATCAATTTAGCAGTGAGGTACCCAAACACTTGTCCTTGGTGTGAGAAACAAAGGCAGATGGTATGCTACTGTTGTCGCACATGATATCTTCTTGCAAGCAGGAATGTTCTTCAAGTAACTAGGTTTAATACAATGTTGCCATGATAATAGAGAGACAGCCACACAAGTAGCTGAAGAGCAGGCATGGAAAATATGCAAAGTAAAGCAAAATGTCCTGCTGGTGACACACCGGTGGTACATTGTTTGTGTGACAATAATTATAGTCTTTATGGAGGACCCCGGAGAACCCACCTATAGTGTACAGGACCTGACCAGACAAATTTGGTGAAATTTTTGAAAATCATCCATGACAAACACAACAAAAATCGCCAAAATCAGATGGATCGGAGGCTCGGAAGACTTTTTTCAGGGCTAAGTCCTTCTCCGGTCATGTTTTGGGCTTAGCCAAGCGGCCCAGCCTGACAAAAATTGCTTCATTTTGGTGTAAAAAAAGTTCAGACAAAAACCTTGCTTTTCTGAGCTTTACGGAAGATGGGGACATACCCAGGTATCTCTGTTGTACTGATCGACCAGTTACTCAAAATTGCCGGAAAATCAGTCAGGTGACTATCCCCTTCAGGGACTTTGATGGCTGTTCCCTGAATTTTGGTCCTTCCCAACAAATGAGCCACTCATGTGGTCTTGTAAAAAAAAAAAAAAGACCAATGAAACAGTCAGATCTCGACAATGCTCTAATGTCAATCTAATGTAGCATTTAGGATCAGGAGGAGACAGATATTGGCCAAGGGGGCTCTGAAAGAGTCCTGAATAGGAGCTTTTGCACAAGAGAAGATGCAACCTGGACAACTCAGACATGGGACCCATGTCCAAGTTGCGAATTTCGTTTTCCGTTTGTGGCCATGGTGCTCACAAGGTTCTACAGCACCATTGGCCAACTGTATTCCTTCACATTGTGTAGTCGACCCATCTTGGTTACAGTTGAGGTTTCCAAGCAGTGCATCATTTGTCCTGGAGTCAATCTTTGAGTATGTCTCATCTCTTTTGCACTCAAACTGTCTCTGAAACATTGCAGATTCGATACCTTTGTTTTTGCCAGGTACTCAGGAAGAATACGTTACAAGGAGGCCTCCATCCTTGACACAATGTGTGCGCCTCCTTGTTCTTTTCCAGTGACACCAGGCGCTGGGTATTTATTCCCTGGTTACAAGCTGAGCTAGATGCACATAAGGACCATGTGAATTTCACTGCAAAAAGAGCAGATCGCAATAAGGTTCTACCTGACGGTGTCCCAGCACATATATATGAAGAGCCTGAGGCCTATGAGTGCCTGGGCTTCAAGGTGAGAGATTTCAATACATCCTTTAATTCCATATCTCATATCAATCCAGATTACCATCAATCCTGCGCATATCCAGACAGTTAAAGAGCAGCTGGCCCCAGCAGATCATCCTGTCTTTGAACTTGTGCCACCGTCATTCCATCAATACTGCTTTCAATTTTATCAGGCATGTGGTTTGCCCACTATCACAGAGAGAATGTCTGGGATGTCTACTTAATCATTCTTGATGGCTTCCGATGCCTTGATGATGGAGATGTTGGTCTGTTCACTCCAGAATGGAATGCAAGTTTTACTCTTGGACAAGGGATGATGAGCTTCCTTTGATTATTGGTAATGAGCTGCCCCAAGGGGATTATCAAGGAGGGGTAAATGGAGGAATAGGTCCATCTGATATACAAGATGATCCCAGTGTCGCAGCTCAGTTCTCTGATGAAGATGGCCCAGGGCCAAAAGACACTTATGAGCATGAACGAGCATTTTTTGATCTCAGTGGTCCAGACCTATTTGATTATGTCCATTTATTCTATGTCAGTTTTTATTTACCAGCTTGATGGCAACAAGATTTCAGGGGTCCCATCACTTGAAATGGTATCACATACTCGGCAAGCTGTTAGCCAAGGCTAGGACTCTCCGGCTTTCCATAGACATGTCATCAAACTGGTTTGTGGTTCGCGAGGTCATGTGTTGTGTTTCCTTTTTGGGAATCACGTGGATAGGCAAAAGTCAAAGACTGTCAAAGACTACCTCACATGCTCACAAGATTGATGTGACAGGTGGGAAATATCATGTGGAATCAGTAATATCAGTGTAAATTGTCACACACAACATGTACAGCATGTTTTCCGGCTTCAGGACCTAAGATGAATCATGTCAATAGACCATATCTTTTTCTTGCCTCAATATGAAGTTCGCAGAGTCAGTCCGAAAGTTTGCATCAGATTTTTGAAGTTTGCTGATCTAAGTCAAACGTGGGATGTCGGGATGTCGATGCTGAACATGGAATATTTCTGAAGTTTGTGAGTTCACCTGAAGGTTCAGATCAAACTTTTTAAAGTTTGCAGATCTGTGTCAAACATGGAGGATTTCTTAAGTTAGATGAAAAATCAGGGTTTTATGCAAAGCTAGGTAAAATTTAATTATGACACACTATTATGGCCAAATATGGCCAAACAACCACGTCAAACATTTAAGGCTGAGATTGCCAGATGAGTGACAGTTGTAAGCCTGCAGATAATAAAAATTCACCCAAATTGCAAGCAACTCACAACACCATAACTGAGATAACTGCAAGCAAGTCAGATGAATAGTGGCTCACCAACTTCATATCTGCCTACAAAAACAGTCGAGCAAGCAAACCAACAAGGCCGCAAAATACTTTCTGGGAAGCAAGGCATGAACAAGCTGTAGTGGGCAATTTGATCAGTTTGCTCCAGTGAATAGACAATAAATTATGAGAGCATGTACCTGATGAACTGAAACAAGCGCCATATCACCCAGTGAACGCATCAGGCATCACTAAAAGTGGTGGAGCAAGGAAAGGCCAGATGAGGTTTGACAGGGCCATCTTGCCAGTATGAGTATAACTGGCTATATCTAGCAGAATAACTATAGATTTTCACCCAGTCAAAGTCCTGTTAAGGTGAGCCTTGCAAGGCAGAGAATAACTGGCTATAACTAGGCTCACCTGGCTGTAGTAGATATAACTAGGTAGTGTGGGATTAACAAGCTAGATATAGAGGCCCAGTTTGTTCACTAGTGTTCTCAAGCCACCCCCTTGCATACTCACACTATTTGGAGGCAAATAAATGAATTTCTTGTATTCAAATCACGCAAACTCTAAGATACCCACTTCATCCTCTGACTCTGACTCTTCCGAATCCCCAGAGCCTTCTGAATCCTGTTCACTGCTCTCACTGCTGCTATAATCATCCCCAGACTGTCGCTCTTCCTCCGAACTGGGCTCAACCTCCATCTCATTGCCGGATTCCGAATCTGAGCCAGTGTCAGGTACTACTGCAGCATCATCACTGTCAGATTTGGTCTCGTCGAGTCCAAGAGCATCTCGAAGTTCCTTCTCAAAGATTCTGGTCGCTGCTCAAGTACTTTTATGACCAATGCCCATTCCACAAAAGTGAACAAACATGTCACAGTCAACAAACCTGAAAATGAGTGAGCAAGTGATGATAACAAGAATGGGATCTCTCACATGTTCACATAATACCAGTTGTAATCCTTGTCCTCCTCGTTCGCTCGTCGTGCCATGGATGGTGGAAGAATTTCTTGAGTCTGGCTGTGAGCAAATCCAGGGCCATTTCCCTCCACAAAGCCCACCCGAGGAAGTCGCTTGGCCTTGAATCCGAAATCATGCTCACTGTCGAGCCCATACCAATGGACACAAAGAAAATCAAGATCCTGTCAATTTCCACCAGCTCGACAAACTCTGGCATGAAATATCCCAAAGACTCATGCATACCAGTATGGATGAGTATCAGCATCACTGGAGTCCTCATCTGAGAGAACCATGATATCAGAGTGTGTCCATGAATTGATGGAGTCTTGGTCACGACAAACATCATAGGTGGTATAGTTGATCCGAAGAACTTGGTGTGCAAATATACAGTTGTTCTCAATTTGGAGAGCACCAATCCCAGGTGCATCATTGTCGTCAATAATATGCTGCATAAGATGATCCTTGAGGCGGGAAATCAAGTTCTACAACAATTATCAGTGAACCAATGTCCTTGAAGAAAAAAGCTGACCTTTGCTGCAGGATCCTTCTGGTTCTCATGGACAAACTTGATTAAGTCGATAGCGGACCCATGGGATTTTGACATTTGATATTTTGCTGAAGCATCAAAAGGTGGAAGAGTCTCTGACAAATGTTTGACCTTGACTTTGCGAAGTCGAGCTGTTCAGCGCTCAAGTCAAGCAATTTGATGCTGGAAAACATTCATAGAAGTGTTTAACCTGGCGATGCTCAAGTTCACCTTGAAGGTACTAGATTAGCAAAATAA
Source organism: Mycena floridula (assembly GCA_029320655.1). Lineage (NCBI taxonomy): Eukaryota > Fungi > Basidiomycota > Agaricomycetes > Agaricales > Mycenaceae > Mycena > Mycena floridula. The sequence goes on from JARIHS010000027.1 coordinate 1,115,355, forward strand.
AAGACAAAATCTTATTAAGGCTCACAGTTTGCATCGAATAAGAGTCAGTAGTCCCAAAAAGAACAATACTGAGGACATAGTGACCAAGCTGATGCAACTTGGAGGTCCACAAGCTGTATTCAGGCTTTTTCTTTGGCGAACGGTGCTGGATCGGCGGCTTTCCCTGGGCTTTGCGAGCAGCATCCTCTCTGGCTTGACATCAAAGTTGTTTGGCAGTCTGATAAGGTGTGTTCTCTGTCTTCTAGTTTCTGCAAACATCTTCTTTGAACTTGCGCAAGAGAGATCCAACTTGGCACATAATGACCTCAAAGACATCGAGGGAAAAGTTGGTATGCATGCGCATTTTGGCCAGCACATGCCAAGTCCCTAAGTCAAAGAGCAGATCCAATACTATGGTATCCATCATGGGCGGAAGCAGCCTCTCGATGCAAGGGATAATGCACTATACTCACTGGTGAGACAGACAATTATCAGTGAATATATTGCTTACCTGGAGTATGTCTTCGAGATCCCAAGCAGCAAAACCTTTCATAGAGCAAACATTGTTCTGGAAGCATCAAATGATATTGCGACCAAAGGTGGGCACCTGTCCAAACCTTTATCGAGAGTTAGAAAGAGCAAAAGACAGCAAATCAGCCATACCTTTTATTGAGACAGTCGACAACACTGGCTCCCTCTGCATAGCAAATCCGAATAAGCCAAGTAAAGAGATCTTTCCAAACACCCAGTTCAAACTCATGCATGAGATCTATGACAAGCATTTGAAAGTTTGAAAGTAGTTGAAGCCCAGTGACAATAGGGCTTCAGAAAAGGCATTCTAGGTGACAGTCAATGAAAAGCAGCTGGAAAATGCGACAAGAATACCCAGATTGGAGTGAAAGATCCGCTGCTGAGAAGATTCTTGATATGTTTACTGTTTATTGAAACACCCTGGGTGAAAATCCACGATCAGGCTTTCTCAACCAGACCCTGTTGCTTTGGAGTGTCTTCGCAAATGTTCTGACAACGTGTACTGTTGAGTTTGGTACTGAGTTTGTGGACCTTTTCCTTGAGAACATTGCAAGTGATGCAAAGATGTTCTCCCAGTGATACAAGCGATCAGAACCCTGAAAGCAATCAATATGAGAAGTAGCAAGATAAAAGGACTTACTTTCCTGGATAATCAGCTGAATAAGTGAAGAATTGGGGAAGGACCATTCGAGTTATGCCATCAGTGCATACAGTGACAATACCATTGACATAGGCATCCAAGAATTCAGGAGTGAGCAATAGCACCCATACCACCTGAAATAGTTGTCATTTCAGGAAAGTGATGACACTTGAGCTAGCCGGGCTGCCAAAAGTTGCCATATAGACATCTTGAAAGCTACAATTTGATTAGCTATCGCTCAGGATTAGCAAAGTGGCTCACCAAAGGAATATAGACTAAATGATGAGCCAAAAAATGAGGTAGGCACTGAGCGAATATATTTGAAGAGTGAACCGAACCATAGATATCCTGGCCAGAGTGACGCTGTCCCAAAGTGGGCAAGATGTGAAGAGTCAGAGTACAGCATGAAGGGGCAACCACAGCTTCCAAGGTACATCCCTCTGGACATAAACCCTCAATCTCATCCTCCATCTCAGATGAGTATGCAAAGCCATAGACCTGTTGAACCAGTTCATCCTCAGATGGCTTCCACATCTGTTTGAACCCTTTCCAGTTGAATGCATTTGCTGACAGATCCTGGTAGACTGATATCATGATCTGGAGAAGATCACAGTGAAGGACTCCAGGTATTTTGAGTTCTGGTGCTTTATCTTCTGAGTCATGTTCGACACCATCCTGAGGGAGCTTGATTTTGACGGTGCTCTCCTGCCAGTTGTCCAGGTCATCACTGTCAAGGCGCTTAGCTTCGAGGCCAGCATCAAAGCCTGCGAGGTGATCAACATTGAAGACCCGGTCAAGAAGCACATTATAGACAAGGCGGTTGAGATCTACGAATGACTTTGTTGTTGTCTCATAGAAACAGGTGATGAGCTTGAAGATAGTGCTGTTTAAGAAGGGAGAAAATGGTGAGGAAGAATCTGGTCAACCGAAGGACCGAATACATCTGTCGTGCTAATAGGGTTGGAAACGTTCCACCTTGTATTTTTGGCATATCTAGTAAATATGACCATCTTTCCTGATTACGAATGGGACACAATGTGCCTAGAAAGCGAGTTCTGACTTGTCTAGAGGAGCACCAGTAACAGTATAGAACATAGTTCAAACTCCAAGAAGGCTCTAGCAATGATTGATAATGCCATCTTGCCAGAATACTCGATGGACAAGGACACAATGGCACAGCAGTGTTACTAGTAAACTGTTTGTAAGTGAGCTGCACTACTTGGTCAACATAGGAAATAGTCTTGAATGCTTGAGACCAGGGAATGATATCATGAAGCGTAACATGCCAACACACGATGCTTTAAAGTACCAAATAAAGAACCACGATGCGTCTACACGTGATGGAGTTACTCAGGGGAAACCATGCAGTAAAAGCACTGTCACAGTTGGCATCTCATGTCTAATACAGAGTCTTAATGGTACTCTATTACCAGTGCGAGGAAGTACGATGCGGTAGAAGGGCGAATGCAGGAAAACTGTACCCAGTTCTGCTGAGTAAGCTGTGACCAATCAGTCTTACTCGGGGTGAAGATGTATAAGGAAGTGATGATGAAACATGTCCTAAACAGGAATTGTCCTAAACGGGAACAGTCCTAATCAGGAATCATGCCTCAAATCACAAAACACAGCACAATGACTGTAAAAGGAAGCCAAGACAAGTAGCCCATCCTTATTGAGCAAACCTTGGTAAGGGAGTGGACTCTGAATAATATGTAAAATTACTATAAAGCTAGCACATTTGTATCAATAGTACTCAGTGAATTGTACCCCATGAAGCTCAGCCCACAAGCAGAGTCCAAGTGGAACATTTTATCTCATTTTATTGTGGTATGTGAGGATGTGGTGATCCAAGGTACAAACCCAGTGATAGTGCTAGTGTGTATGTGAGGACATGGTGCTCTGAGGTGCAATAAAATTGTGTTCATCTGAAAAGACATATCAAAGTCGTAGCCTGACACCCATCAAAGCAGTAGCCCTGCACCATCCCCTTTATATTCCTTGCAAATTGAAACCATTACAAAAACCATGCAAGGTTCACCGTCAAAGTGAACTAAGCTAAGTTTCTGTCTGCAAGAGACCAGTATTGCATGACCGAGACCTTACAACTTCGTTGAAAGGCTTTCTCTTTCTTGTAGCTGCCCGAATTACTCAGGGTGTTAAAAGAGAGTTAGTGTGTATTTGGATTATTAGTTATAGATCTTTATAGATCTGTTTCACAGACTCCATTTGCATTGACAGCCCCACCGAAAGGTGCCCTATCAACGTTCTTACTAGCAACCTCGAAGCTCAGTCCTAGCACTCCATCGTCGTCTCAGCAGTCAAGGAGATGCCAAATTGCCCCAGTTCGGTGGAACCCAAGGCTGAATGTTTATATGCCCCATCATCGGGATCCTGAAAGTGCCCAAGAGACACTGAGAATACTGATGGAGATAGTCAGCAAAGGAAACAGCTTGTGTTCAAGAATATTTGGTTTGATGGAGTCGTGGAGGCATGGAAGGTTTGTCTGCAGTGGTTTCTCGAGCTGTCACTGACTCTCTACAGGACTGATTGAAGCTGTTGTATTTTTAATGCTGTAATTCAGGTTAAAAAATGTATCAGACCATCATGTTCTTCATACGCAGAACTATATAATGAATATCTGCAGTAATAAACATGTTGAGACAAGTGTGGGATTTGGGGCATGTGCTGGGAAATTCTTTGTGATCTCCCAAGCAAGGTTGCATTTCTTCTGACCAGTGGGATAGAGGCCACCTAGTGGGAATTATGAGACCACGACAGTTTGGGTGCATCTGGTGTTTTGACTCGCTGCTTCATAGCTCACCAAAAAGGAAAACAATCAGGAAATGTGTCTGCAGCCATTGCTGAGCCAGCGAAAATCAGTCGCATGAGTTTCCTCATTGAGGTGGCCAGGAGAAAAATTCAATGGGACTTGATAAAGCAGTAGCAGTAGCAATAGATTATTTTATCATAAAAGAAAGGGAGATAGGACCAGCATTGAAGGTGCCAACAGCGACAACAGTTGGAGAGCACTGCCAGCGCTGTCACATGTCTATCCCCTCTGGGGACTTTGATATTGCACTGCAGGCAAATCATGATGCACCTGTGGTACATGCACCCAGGCTGCACCCAGCTCGCACCTAACTTGCACCTGCCAAAATGTGTGCTCTGTTTGGACTTGTTTTCACACATGTGATGTGATTGGAGGCTGTGCAGTAAAAACTTGACACCAAGTTCACACTAGCTACATTCATGTTCGACCTTTTGTTTTTCCTCAGTTTACATGGTCTGCTATTGTTTGTCAGTAGAGTTTTTAGCAGTTAACCCTAACCCTAATCCATACTGATCAATGGCAGAGTGCAGAGAATGTAGAAAGAGAGTGATCTCATAGCCTGCCATCGGCATCTCAGCATCACACACACTTGAGAACTGTTGGCTCAAAATAGTAACTATCAAATCTGGGATCTATTAATTGGCCTGGTGACTCAAATCTAAGGTACAACTTGGGTACAGGTTAGGTGCAGCCCAGGTGCATGTCCCAAGGTGCATCATGATTTGCCCGCGGTGTCAATGGGCTCAATTTCACTGATAACAAATGAGCCCCCAAGTGGGACTTGTAACATGTTGACACTTCTACAGGATTATCTGAACCATGATTGAGCTAATAATTGCACTGACCACTAGGTCCCAGAGATACTTACTGTTTTCATGACATCATCTGAAGTGTCAATTAACACCACGAGAAGGCTGATGAATGGATTCATTCATACCAAGTTTCATGCTTTGTCATCCATTCCAGCTGTGTATCTGATCCTTGGTGATCTATGCTTTGTCTCCAGTGAACCTCATAATTTCATCATCCCACAGTGCTCCTTCCTGAAGATTATTCCCTGCTCGGTGCATCCTAGTCATTTTGGTTTTAAGAAATGAATCTTCAGCTCTTTTGAGAAAACTCTCGGACTTTCTCTACTGCGTCTGGGCCCCGTTGGTTTTCCTTGACTCCAAAAGAGTTATTTGCATGTTCTACAGTGTTGCAGGAAGTAAGGGTTAAGAGAAGCTGGTGTTTGGGTAAAACAGAAGTCGTTACAACGTGAGATGTAGCTACATTTAAAGCTATCTACGTGAGTCATTCATTACATGTCATAATGAATACCGAGTCAGAAAAGAGATGAAATGATGAAAGGTTGAAAGGACGAGAAAACAGGAGCTGGGCTGAGCCTCAAGGCTAAAGTACAACCTGATTCCCGACAATGGTTCCCTGGAAAACCACTAAGCAGCTAAGGAGGACCATGAGTGTAGAGTCCCCAAAAGCACAATTTTGTGGACCCACCAATGCACTCGTAAGAAGAGATGGCATCGTTGAATTCCCCACCGAAGATGGTACCCAGGTCATTGATGCTTCCCGTAGGACCTAAGACATCACCCGCACACCCTGCATCTCTGATATCGGAAATAAGTCAGCAGCAACTCCTATCTGATGCGGAAGAAATACATAAAGAAGTCACATTCAATTCCTGAATTGATTTGAAATGAAGAGAATTGGTCGTTGAACTGTGAGAGAACATTGAAGCAACTACTTGGAATTGCGTTCACATTAATCGAGGCACAGGTGCCTGAGAGATTGCTGTCGGTACAGATCTCGCCGGCACTAAAATCAAGCGGGGTGATCCCAGCAGCGGTTTCACCTGCTACCTAAACCCCATTAGCACCACAGCGGAAAATGATCAGAGGAAGAACACACAGGAAGTGTTGTATCTGTGGCAGGGGCAGCATTTGCCATCCAGATACTACCCTGGGCAGCGACAACAAGCGTAAAGAGTTTGATGAAGGTGAATTGCATTTTTTTGGAGCTAGAAAGGACAGGGCAGTCTGAAGTTTGGTCTCTCATTTCCGATCCTTTATAGGAATTGAGCTTGCTTTGTCAGACACACGGAATTTGACAGGTGGCATTTTAAATCTGGTATCCCTAGAATGAGTATGTAGCCATATGTAGAACTCGCACAGATATGATGAAGTCAGAAACAAGCATCCCGCATATGAATTATGCCGTGATTCAGCAGTATTCAAGCATGGATATCAGTGGGAAGAAATACTTGATGTCAATTGTACATAGGGCTCTTCCGGTGACGGCATCGCTAGCACCGCCGAGGATCGATTATCCGCATAGAGTTTGCCGACACTCAGAAGACGCGATGCCGATGACCTGGGTCACCGGACAGATCATGGTTTTGGATTCCTCAATAATGCCTAGGTCCAGTGTACAGCACAGTCCTGGCCTTCATCAAAATAGCAATGCTCATTTGTCAAGTATCATCAGCTCTTTTCTCACTCCAAGCTGGTACTGTGTTCCACAGCACCGATACCAAGCTGTGACCTAGACTAACTTAGACCAACCTGTTTGTCTAGCTTTGTCTAGGTGCGTTGTAACGGTAGCGTGACTGTCACACCCGTCACCACTCCGACTCGGACCTTGACGGCCTCTTGTTTCTCTTGGCCTGCAGGGCCACCTTCAGTTAGCTCCACATGTTTCTGATCTTTGCTTGCTTCCGGCTCGGCCTCTTGGCTGGACCTAGGCTTACTTATATTGTCTGCAGCTCCCCTTTCTTGATTATATATATATATATCTGTTCCTTTCAGTCGCCTCGAGCCACTTGAGCTCTTATCTCTCCCCCTCTTTAGGGCCCTGTTTATAGTACTGGTTTGCAAACCAGTTTATAAACAGGCATTTATAAACCGGTTTTTAAATGTGGTCCAGGAACCCCCGGTTTATTGGTTTTTAAATACACCACTGGTTGGGCCTTTTGATTGAGTTATGGTGATCTATAAGAAATATTTTACTGAAACATTGACAGTGAAATGTCTTTGTGTCAATTTCCAGGTTACATTTGAGGCTGTAGAGGCCTTGCATCAGCCAACGACGGAAGCCTGAGCTGGCTGACGGTTGATCAAGCGTGGGAGTTTCATCAAAAATTTTGTGAAGTCCGCTCATCGAAGTCACTGAAGCATTTTGCGCATCACCGGACCCTTTGAAGTGTCCAAGATGTTGTGGTAGATGAAAGAGACAAGGACAGCAGAGAATATCAGCCAGATTCCGCATTTAGGTAAGCAGTGATTTAAAAACTGCAAACCGGTTTATAAACAGCCTGTTTACAAACCTGGTTTATAAACCCAGTTTTTAATCCTAAAACATTGAAAACAGGGCCCTACCCCTCTTCATGTGCCGCTGACACCGCCAACCAGCCACGCCTACGTCACATGTGTCTAGGTCTAGGTATTGAGTACAGTAAGTTATGCAGAAATAAAAAGCCATAGCCGCCTTGGTCCAGCGTGTAAAGATTGTCATCGAACTTGACAACACTTCAACACGTAAAGCCGGCTAAAAATATGTGTCACGTCAGGTGAGAATGGTTCAATTCCGAATGCCGGAATCAATATCTCGGATCAGGCCGACAATTGTGCGAAACATGTCCGAATTGTATAATTTACGATGCGAACATCAGCCCTGGTGTGCAACACAATTTTTCTGGGAAAATATTTATTTCTGAGGACCTACACCGGGTTGGTCTAGGCGCCTAGCAAAGATAGACCAACACACTTCATGGCAGCAAGTACGAAAAGTATGTCCCTTTCTCTACTTTTCTGGTCTTCCCCTGACTGATTATTTCATTCCCAGACTCTATTATCAATACGATCCTGATCGTCTGCCTCACAGTTCATATCCTGCTGTAGGTTCTCAGAAATAGATATTTTCCCAGAAAAATCAAGTTGTGTGCCAGGGCTGATGTTCACTTCGTAATATTTTGTTGAGAGCTTGCCACGGTCATCTGCTCCCACCGAATTATACAATTCAGGCATGTTTGGGACAATTTTTACACGCTGGACTCAGGCCACTATGGCTTTTTATTGCTGTTGTACTCGCTATCTTTAATAGGTACACCTAGACACGCCTAGACAAACCTAGACAAACAAGTTGGTCTAAGTTGGTCTAGGTGCCTGCGAAACACAGTGCCAGCTTGGGATGAGAAAAGGGCTGATGATACTTGATAAATGAGCTTCGCTATTTTGATGAAGGTCCGGACTGTACTGTACACTGGACCAGGGCACTATTGAGGAATCCAAAACCATGATCTGTCCGGTGACCCAGGTCATTGGCATTGCGTCTTCTGAGTGTCGGCAAACCCTATGTGGATAATCAACCCTCGGCGGTGCTAGCGATGCCATCACCGGGAGAGCATCCTACAATTGACATCAAGTATTTCTTCCCACCGATATCCATACTTGAACACTGCTGAACCACGGCATAATTCATATGTGGGATGTTTTTTTCTGACTTTATCACATCTTTGTGAGTTCTACATACAGCTACATACTCGTTGAAGGGATACCAGATTTGAAATGCCACCTGTCAATTTCCGTGTGTCTGACAAAGCAAGCTCAACTCCTATAAAGAATCAGAAATGAGAGACCAAACTTCAGACTGCCCGTCCTGTCTAGCTGCAAACAATGCAATTCACCTTCATCAAACTCTTTACACTTATTGTCGCTGGCCAGGTTAGTATCTGGATGGCAAATGCTGCCCCTGCCACAGATACAACACTTCCCGTGTGTTCTTCCTCTGGTCATCGTCCGCTGTCGTGCTAATGGATTTTAGGTAGCAGGTGAAACCGCTGCTGGGATCAGCCCGCTTGACTTTAGTGTCGGTGAGATCTGTACTGACAGCAATCTCTCAGGCACCTGTGCCTCGATTAATGTGAACGCACTTCCGAGTAGTTGCTTCAATGTTCTCTCGCAGTTCAACGACCAATTCTCTTCATTTCAAATCAATTCAGGAATTGAATGTGACTTCTTTATGTATTTCTTCCGCATCAGACAGGAGTTGCTGTTGACTTATTTCTGATATCAGAGATGCAGGCTGTGCGGGTGCCAGCTTGACTTCTGATGGAACCGTCAATGACCTGGGTTCCAGTACCATCGCCGGTGGGGAATTCAACGATGCCATCTCTTCTTACAATTGCCTTGGTAGGTCCATAAAATTATGCTTTTGAGGACGTTACACTCATGGTTCCCCTTAGCTGAGTAGTGGTTTTCCAGGGAAACATTGTCGTGGATCAGGTTGTACTTTAGCCATGAGGCTCGACCTGGCTCCTGTTTTCTCATCCTTTCAACCTTTCATCATTTCACCTCCTTTCTGACTCGGTATCCATCATGACATGTAATGACTCACGTAGATAGCTTTGAATGTAGCTACATCTCACGTTGTAACATCAGACCTTTTTACCCGAACAGCAACTCCTCTTAACCCTTACCTCCTGCGTGACTGTAAGACATGAAAATGACTCTTTTAGAGTCAAGGAAAACCAACAGGTCCAGACTCAGCAGAGGAACCCCAGAGTTTTCTCAAAAGAGCCAAAGGTTCATTTCTTCAAACCAAAATGACTAGGAGAATGCACCGAGCAAGGAATAATCCTCAGGAAGGAACACCGTAGGACAATGAATTGTGAGCTTCACTGGAGATAAAGCATAGATCACCAAGGATCAGATATGAAGCTAGAATGGATGACAAGGCATGAAACTTGGCATAAATGATCCATTCATCAGCCTTTTCGTGGCGTTAATTGACACTTCAGATGATGGCATGAAAACAGTAAGTACCTCTGAGGCTTAGTGGCCATATAACATCCTAGCATCTGTTCAACATTGCAATGTCCCTGGGCCTATGCCAAACTCGGACCATCGAGAGCAACAGGTGAGCTAATTTAGTGTCTATCCAGACTTGTGTCCACTAGACTTATTTTTCTGAGGATCCACATTATATTCTTGACAGAGGTGATGACCACAGTTGCAGCATTGCCCACAACCACCGATATCACGAGCCTATCAGCTATGCCTTTTATCCAGACACAAACATTCTGTATGTATTTTGATCTTTTACAAAGCTTGTTTGAAGCTATCCAGATATGTTCAACGCAATTCAACTGGTTTGCAGCATGACAATCATTCCGTAACATCAATGGCAAACCCTATCACCAATGGACTACCAGACCAAGACAATGGGGCACAATACCTTGTGTTTCATGATATCCAGCTGCCATTGTAAGTTTTCATCATGATTTCCTCCAATGACTGAACTTGATGCGCTACAGCTACAGCAATTCAACAAGATCTGAAGATGTGAATTACACTGCCTATGGACACACCTGGGTCCCGTATGATCAAACATGAGTTGCACCAGTGGGATAGAGACCAACGGGTTCCCCATGCAGATACAAGTCCCCCTTTTTTTCACTGGCGATGAAATAACATGAATCTTACATTATTAGCCTATGCGTGCAAAGCCATGAGGTGGCTTTTTCACTTTTCCTCCTGAGCCGATGGAGTACGCCAGGAATATGAAACTTCAGTATCAACAACATATGAATATAGGATCGACTTGTGAACAAAGACTTCTTGAATCGAGTGATTGGTTCCAGAGAGAGAGGCTAGCCAAGTTGTTGAAAAAGCCACGTTGTGGCTTTGCGCACATCCTCTATTAAGTACTCCATTATACTTGAAATATGCTAAAAGAAAAATTCTACTAATTTTTTGTTACCTAAGCCAGTAGACCAACAAACATCACCAGGAGTACACCTTTACTGGTTCATCCCACAGACACAAATATCAGAAAAATATTAGTTCACCACTAGATTACTAAACCAAGATATAGTAGAGATATTCTACAGTAACAAATTGGACAACAAAACATTATCACTTTTTGATGCTATTCCACCACTTTCTGTGGCTGGATTTCATTATATTTCTTGATATTATTGTAGCAGGGCATCTACTGTCTATAAACAAAAAATATTTGGACTCAATCGTGGCTTCCGTTGATGGGTTAGGGCTGATGTGAATGATGAGACCCAAAAGGGGTTATTTCGCAGAGAGCGAAACACAGAAAATGGCTCGAAAGCCCTATCACAAGGGCCCCGTTCTTCATGATTTCTTTTTTGGAACATGCATTGAGTACTAGGAGCCTGATTCTACAAAAAAATCCAGACATTTCAGCTGACAGCCATGAGCCAAATTTGAGTGCACATCGGCCATCATATGCATCGCAGATGTCCGTTTTTTGACATACAGCTTATGGGGTGATGTATTAGAGCCTGCTGGAGCATTGAAATTTTCATAGTATGCTCGCAATTGGCTGTATTTGGCACTGTTTCCCTCTCACGTGCTGTTTCGCTCTCCAAGTTGCTACTGTATATAATACATGAGAGTCTAAACTAGTAAATAGGTTGAAGGGCTGCACAGGGAGACATTAAAACCTGACAAAGCAATACGGAAACTCGGAGTAAGTTCAAGAACACAAGTCATTTGTAGTGCAACTTCAGAAACCAGAGAAACATTTCATATGAAAAAAAAGGATATGTGGATGCAATGAATGCAAAAAAGAGTCTTGTCAAATGTCTGATGAAGAGACAGGTCCAGCGCCCGAGCGGCGTCACAGGGAGACGGCATCAGAAAGAATAGGATTTGAAAAATAGCAGAGCTCAATCTGCCGACTGCGAAATGTGACGAACAATGCTCGAAAGACCAAAGAAGCAAAGGAGTAGCAATATTCAACATTTGAGTTCAATTCGGCCCAAGGAAAAGGTGAAAATAAGTGCAAGCAAAGAAAAGAGGAACAACAAGGTTAAAACAATCCAAGGCAAAGGAAGAGATTGGCTCAAGGAATTAATGGCAGTCAGAAACCGTGAAGAAGCTGTTCACTGCGCTGAAGCTATGGCTAGCTATGGGAAACGGGGTTCGAGTCGGGCAATGGAAAGAAAAAGTCCGTAAGAAAGCAGCGCAAAGGAAGCCAAGCATGAAGAAAGCAAAAAAAGAATAATACATACCTCTGAAATGAATCAGAGTCAGGCAGACCCATGTAGAAAGCAGAGCTGGCAAAGCTCTAGTTTTCCGCCAAGACCGACGTTGGGCCAATGGAGCGGCAGGGTGGAGGTTCCACTACCAGGAGCAGAAGGAAATGTGAGGAAATGGGGAAGACTGCAGAGCCAGAGCCAGCAAAGGGTGAGGACAACGAGCATAACGGTGGTTGACAGGAAACGATGAAGCGAATTTCACCAGCATGTGCACATCACATTTCATTTCGGCCGAAACCCGAAACCCGAAAACCGCCGTGCGTCAACGATGACGTGTTTGATATCTCCTTCGGGCTCCCTGATGATGGCCTCCTGAAATCTGCTCATATCTAACAAATGAGCCCCATAAATGGCGACTCGTAATTTGCGATTATTGTCCTAATATAGAGCATGCACATGATGTAAGCGGGCCATGGATGTCGCATATCTTATTGGGCTTCCGAGTAGAGAAACGCCTGCCACTCCAGCCACAGTTATTCTGTTTCATCCTCTGTTTTCTTGCTGCTTTATTCTTTCAATGCTCTCTTCTTGGCCTGGGTTCCACTTCTGTGGGCTGTGCTATGGTTCACGGTCTCTCTGGGTCTGCTTTTGCGACTGCCTAGTTTACCTTTATGTATTATATAGCATGTCTAGTCTGGTTGTAAAATAATCTTTGTCTCATCTAGGCCTGTGGGATGAAATATGAAAGGTGCGGTCCTGGTGATGTTTGTTGGTTTGCAGACTTTGAGTAGAAAAAACTCAATGGAATAGTGTGTTGATTATATCTCAGATATAATGAATGTAAGATTTATGTTATTCTATCAGGACTAACAAAGAGTGGGGGACTCATATCTGCCACCGGAATGGTTGGCCCTTATCTCACTGGTTCAAAGATGAGGTGGGAAATCAAATACAAGTCTAAAAAGCTTTGTGAAGCAGCAATTTTAGATGATGATATTGCTGTGATCATCAGCGGTGAGAGGATCCAATTCTTGACCAATTCAAATAGCATCTGAAAAGCAATGTATTTAGGGAACATATTCAAGTACCAGAACAACTGCAATCTTCGATAAATAGCATCACCTCAGTCTAAATCAGCCAGCGCGCAGTGACAGTGATAGCCATCACGACGTAGCAACAAAAGAAACAAAAAAAGCCATGTAAACCAAAACAAACAGGCCAGAATATGAAGCAGTAAACAATGCCAGTCAACGCGAAAGTCAGTGGGAAAGTCAAACTTCGGTAACCAAAAGCAACCAGTGACAGCGGTCCAACCAAATGGCAACCACTCACCGAAAACTCCAACCTCGGCACAGTTGCAATATGGTTGGTCTAGGAGTGGGTGAATGTTAGTACTTAGCAGTTCAGCGAGCAATCCCGCTCCCTGTCCCGCTGATACTTAGGTCACGTGTCCCGAATTGGGGGACAGTGCAGAGACATCAGCGTCGGTCCCCCGAACTCGACGGCATAACTGAGTAATTCAGAATAACCATCCGACCCCAGCCCTCCTCCCTCACCCGGGGTAACTCGACGGGTTCGCGGAACTGATGGGCAGGTGACGGATATCAGGGAGGATGAAGTGTGCGTTTTAGGGTTGGTCGGGGGCGCGAACGGAGTGATGCGCCTGACGTGACACTGGAGTGACGTGAGGCGCCCAACACGTCTGCGTCGATGATTGCCAAATGTAGTGACGCACCGTCAGGCAATGGCGATTCAGACCTCGACGACTCACTATTTTTCCATTTCCTCATTCCCAAACAACCAATGACCGTTCCCCGGAGCCCGAGGCAGTCAGCTATATCATCACTCAACGAAGAGGTTGCTTTCCCGCTCTCCAAGGGGTGGTTTCAAGATTTGAAATCTCCACGATAACTATGATGACGAGGTACATATGTCGCTGTAATAATAATTTGCTGCTGGACCTTGCATTGTATATTTCTGGGCGGGGAGACAACGAGCTTGAGTCCTTGTTATGATTATTGCTAGAAAGATCAACTCCCTTCCCATCTCATCTCCTCCCATCCCTATCATCCCCACATCCCCACCTCAGTACCCAAAGATTCGGGCTTGGGGAAACATAGAGACTTCGGGGAGACAGGGCCTGTGAGAGGGGTGTGTTAGAGGATGGATGGTTGCGTGGAGGCAGGGATGGGATGGAGGAGGGGAGGATGGAAGGGTAATCAAGTCAATAATCCTTCTATCACAATATTCAATGCCCAGAAGAGTCTAAGGCACTGATTCCAGTCTTGGTGGTCTTTTTGCAATTCCATGGATAAATCATGAATACATTATGAACTACTGTATATATAAAGTGAAGGTGGATCCTGAAAGAGCACTGATCCCGAAAGTGAATGAATGTGAGAATATCGGTGGGCCCAGGTGTTGAAAAGAATAATACAAGGATCGCAATGTTGAAAATATAAAGGTCCCTCCCAGGAAGCCTGACTGTGAGGGGCACCGTGAAAAAGCAGCGTCGGTATTCAAAGAGACATCGGATGAAGTGTTTGGTGGTCTACTGCCGCCACACGTCCTGTTTCTGCGTCCCACTTGGGGGCTCTGAGGGACAGATAAACTCGGACTATCTCATTGATGCTTCTGGGCGCAACGGAATAATGAATGCAACAGAATAATCTACCAATCAAGTACCTCAGAACCATGTCCTTAACAACAGTCTCTCAGTGACAGTCAGTTCAATGATAGAGGGAAAGGATAATTTGCACTGTATGACCTCAACATATTGCCACTGCGATGATATCCTATCTTGCCAAAAAAAAATTCACCTCCGGCCGTGGACCCCCCTCCCCCGGACAGGGTGTCCGGGATTCGCGGCCCTGACCGGTAGCCCCTTGGATTGATGAGCCTAACCCACCGTCGATGTTAATAAAAGTGCCATTACTTAGAGAAGCCTCTAAGCAAGATACACAGCTCCCATGCTAATTTCTTCTGCTTTATAACATCATGACATATTCAAGGACAGGCCTGGACTGAGGAGTCCAAGGAACCTAGTGATGACGAAGAATGGCGCAATAGTATTCAATAGGACATCATGCCATTGTTGGTACGACTCTTCACGGTGAGGACAGGCTCTCAGTTGTACAGGTGAGGCATTCTGACGGGTATCAATCAGCTCCGTTGGTTGATCGGGACACCAAAGTGTGCTGACAAAAATTCAAGGATGGTTTTGAAGCTTGACGGCTCCCTATATTACCGTGTTCTCTATATGAGCGAGTCAAGGATGATTCAGAAGGACCTGAAATATACCGGAAAGTCCGATAGAGTTTCAGGATAACATACTGAGTCAGGCTCTGCGACATTATGCCCGAGTCCGATGGCCGAGTGACTTGAATTCGCACAATATGATCATCCGAACCATCTATAATTACAAATCCGAAAACACCAATAGGTCACTTTAGACACCTCCCTACTCATAACTCTGAGTCGGACTGCCTCGGGGATGCTATTGACTGCTTACTGTTTTGGTAACCAAAATTACCAATGTAACAGCGGCCCCAAGCTCAATAATTCCGGTTCCACGTGAGTCGGTACTATATCAACAGTGGGAGGTCGTGCTTCCACTCCAACTCAAACAATGTTTGGAATCAAGTATCTCTGCTTCCTCACTGCTTTCTTGCCTGCTGTACTCTCCACAACTCTGCCTCCAACTTTCACCAAGCTGTACAATGGCGCCGTCCTCCTTGATATACCTGCTAGTCCGACAGTGGCTGGTCCCTTTGGGACGCGTGTTTTGATCAAGATTGAAGGGTATGTGTCAGCTTCCTACAATTGGCACTCATTCATAGCCTTTCTAGGGGAAATCTAACCGACCCAATAACTGGAGATGTTGTTGCAACCATTATTCCGGGGCTCGGTGGAGAGACCGGTGTGATCGCGTCAAACAATGTATTTTATCCCAGTGTGCAGGCGGGATTCCAATGGGTGGATGACAGGAAATTTGCCTGGGCTGAATTGCACGGAGTCGGGTACGTACTCTTGGTACCTAATTATATTAATTTACGAGGCTCATGGGATATCTTCAGTGAATTGACTGGTGGAAATGGTCACATGTGAGATATTCCATTGGTGGGGACGTACGCTGATTTCAGCAGACGCTTCGAAACTAATTCTCCGGCTCACACCAAGTTGAATGGGCTGTTCACAATATACACTATCAACACAACGACGGTCCCGGCGACACTCGCAATCTATGGTCTGGTACGTGGCTCATTTGTTGCATTTTTCATGCTCCTTCCTGACAGTATTATAGGACGGTTGAAGAGCAAATGTCACTGCACGTTTCTCGGTTATCTGATGCCCTATAATTGAACCATGAACCATGTTGTTTGATACAAAATGAATTATCCCCATGGAATTGTTTCATATGTCCCGTCTTCGAGTTTATATCGGGTACTCGGGCCTAGGATGGGCGCCAGTCCATCGCCAAGCCATCAACGTCGATGTCTATGTCAATACATGTTTTGACACACCGTACGAGTCGACGACATCGAGCGTAAGAGCTTTCCGAGCGTGATAGCTGATTATCTCACAACCGCTGATTTTCAAGACTTGGGACCTCAGAACCTCGAACCAGGATGGTCCAAATACACATTTTTCGACCCCCCAGTCTTTTTTTTTTTTGATTTCCAGCAGCCCCTTGCACATCTGTCCATAAACCCAAGGACCTTCCTTCAGATATAACGAGGTGGGCTGGAGTGAGCTTTCCCGTCCGAAAGGGCAAGATTGACGATTTCTCCAATGATTTGGGCTGGAACCCGTCGGACTGGTTGTAAAATTCCCTTCAGACTTATTCATGCTCAAGACGAATATCTGGGTCCAGATCTCGATTGGAATCCGTCGAAAGGGAGATGCAAGTGATTTGCATGACTGTTTGAATCTTCTACTGGAACTCTAGAGATTTCAGTGCTGCAGTGAAGGACACAATTTCTTCGTCGTAGCGTTCCCAATGACACATGAGCGATATAATGCCCACGATCATCCCAGATCCCACAGCAAATACAGCTTCGGCGATTATGCCAGCTTTGTGTTCAGTGTTGGATGAAACATGTTGATCTTTTTTAGAACCTGCGAAGCTATCGGCAGAAATCGCAAATGTCTGCCAGTTTGCAATGGACTCGGTTGTAGATACAGAACCTGCAATGTACCTTTTACACTCTACTATCTAGACTTAGGGTGTCCCAGCCGGTCAAGGCGATGATAGGTGCATTCACGGTGCCTTCAATGGCATAGATAGCCTCATCCTTGGATTTCTTGGTGTATGTGAGCAGTGTGTCATCGTTTTCAATGGCCCCTTGACTGGAGACAACTCTGGCATAAAACTTATTGTAGAGTCAGCATATGATGATGTGAAAAAAGTAAAGAACTGACTGTATCGCCATTTTCCAGACCCTGGACCATACTGAGGTCAAAAACAATGTTTGTATCTCCAGCTTCGAGCTGAGGGCTCAAAGGGTAGGCAGCCTCGGTGCCTGCCAGCCTAACAACATAAATGGTCCCATCAAATGCTGTATTGTTGGAGACTGTAATCTGGCGAACATGCGGAGGTGGCGGTGAACCGCTGTGGATGATGGTTTCGAGAATCTGGAAAGCGACGGTAGGTGCACTTGCGGTGCCTTCAATGGCATAGACAGCCTCACTCTTGGAGCTCTTGGTGTATGTGAGCAGTGTATCATCATTCTCAACTGCCCCTTGATAGGAGACAACTCTGACATAAAACTTCCTGTGGAGTCAGCATATGACAATGTGAAAAAAGTAAAGAACTGACTGTATCACCGTCTTCCAGGCCCTGAACCATATTGAGGTCAAAAGCA
This sequence comes from Mycena floridula, assembly GCA_029320655.1. NCBI lineage: Eukaryota > Fungi > Basidiomycota > Agaricomycetes > Agaricales > Mycenaceae > Mycena > Mycena floridula. The sequence continues at coordinate 1,133,207 of JARIHS010000027.1, forward strand.
ATGTTCGTATCTCCAGCTTGAAGCTGAGGATTCAAAGAGTAGACACGCCCGACGCCTGTAACGGCATAAATGCTCGCATCAAACGCTGCGTTGTTGGAGACTGTAATCTGAGAAACATCTGGAGGTGGTGGCGAACCGCTGTGGATGATGGTTTCGAGAATCTGGAAAGCGACGGTAGGTGCATTTGCGGTGCCTTCAATGACATAGATAGCCTCATTATTAGAGTCCTTGGTGTATGTGAGCAGCATGTCGTCATTGTAAATTTCCCCGTGAGCGGAGACAACTCTGGCATGAAACTTGCTATAGAATCAGCATATGACAATGTGAGAAAAGCAAAGAACTGACCGTATCACCGTTTTTCAGGCCCTGGACCGCATTGAGATCAAAAACAATGTTTGTATCTCCAGCTTCGAGCTGAGGGCTCAAAGAGTAGGCAGCTTCGGTGCTTGTGACAACATAAATGCTCCCATCAAACACTGTGTCATTAGAGAATGTGATCTGGCGAACATATGGAGGTGGCGGTGAACCACCGTGGACAATGGTTTCGAGGATCTGGAAAGCAATGGTAGGTTCATTTGTGGTGCCTTCAATGGCATAGATAGCCTCATTCTTAGAGTTCTTTTTGTATGTGAGCAGCGTGGCGTCATTGTAAATTTCCTCATGACCAGAGACAACTCTGACATGAAGCTTCCTGTAGAGTCAGCATATGACAACATGAGAAAAGTGAAGAGCTTACTGTATCATCATTTTCCAGGCCCTGGACCGTACTAAGGTCAAAAACAACGTTTGTGTTTCCAGCTTCGAGTTGAGGGCTCAAAGGATAGACAGTCCCGACGCCTGTAACAACATAAATGCTCGCGTCAAACGCTGTCTCATTGGAGACTGTAATCTGGAGAACCTGTAAATATTGTCAACAAATGCCTCATCGAGGAAGATGGACTCCAAGAAATGGGAACATACATCTCCAATGGACATGTTGAAAGTGATTGAGTATGTGAGGAGTTTTAAAAGTCTTCAGAGTGTTGGGGAGATGTAGACAGTAGCACAGGTATTTTTATACAATGGAGTACCAGGAGATGTTTGGACAACCAAACAGAAGCCGGTATGAACATGAGTCCGACCTTCCGACCTGTCATTGTAGCTAATGGGACAAAGATTTTGACATTTCGATAGCCAGGTAATCAAATCGGCACTATAGATGATAATACCAGCTGTCAAGAGTGAGAAGGAACAACATACCCGAACTCGGAGTATGCCACCTGGTGTGAGATAGCACCATTTCAGACCCTTGGGGCCTCTTCCACAACAATTTCGGGGATCAGGCTGAGAAATACCCCAAACATGTCCGACTTGTGTAATTAGGCAGGGGCAGGTTACCGTGGCATATTACCAAGGGAACATCAACTGCGGTGCACAAGTCAATTCTTATCATGGGAAATCATGGAATCATTTCTGGGGACCTACACAGACCTAGGCCAATCTATGCGGAACCGAGGGCAACCGGGAAACACCGAAAGTATTTGGTCCGGAATAGCTGAGCCGACGAACCCTCAAATCACCAAATCTCGCCCAAAATGCTCTTTTCACCATGTCTATGCACACTTCTTATATTATTTATTTGCCTGGGTGTCTAATCAACAAACCTGAAGAACCCCAGAATCCCGATTTCTGCAGTCAATTCAAATGTCTCCGGTGGTTTTGTTCTCCGAAAGCCCAATCCAGCACTAGCCAGTGAGACCTGAGAATAATAGATGGCAGGTGCCGGGGAAGAGTGGCGCTTTCTTAAATAAGGTGCCGGCGTTGGATTTTCGCGAACAAGCATTTTTGATAGCTGGAATGCTCCTCTCAAATGGGAAGATATAGAATAATTTTCACGCAGCAACACCCTCTATCTGATTCACTCACGCTGCATTGTATATCCTTACTGTTCTATCGCCTTCTTCTGCGACCTATTATCAGAATGTGTTTAGTCCCTCAGTGCAAACACATCCGTGAGGAACAGAAAAATGATGATGATATTGCGAGAGGTAAAAAGGGTAAGGTATGGTACACGTAATACGGCTCTAAATACGAGAAACCGTGTGAAATGATGTCAGGTAAATGTCATGATGAAATGCAGAACCTGATACTATTTCTTAAATAAGATTCCGGCATTTTATACCCGCGAACAATCATTTTTGATAGCTGGAATGTTCCTGTCAAGTGACATAGCCAACGGTGGAACTCATTTGGCTGTCAGATGCATCGGAGGGGAGACGTGCAGGTACGATCAGGCATGAGTTTGGTCACGTTCTAGGTTGGATACCTGTCAATCTTCCTCACTTGAGTATGGATGATTTACGGTTTCTTTGGGTTTGTTGGCAGACACAAATACCTGCCTAAATTGGAAGCGCTTCTTTTTGATTATCAGCTTGGCATGTCATGTATCCGTCTTCCGGTTTACGATATTGCCACACCTCTGTCAAAGCTTCATGCACGATTAAGTTCATGAAAACTCAGACGACGTAGCAGTAATTACTCAGTATGTTATTTAGGAACATGTTTTCTTCTCGAGATTTTGTGGCCCAGACCCAATGTATCCAGATTTTGAATTCCATCACAGCACGTAATGGACTGATTAATCACCAAGGCCACGAAAGTAACTTTTCAGTCAACAAAATTCCTTCTTGACCGTCTGGTCCACCATAGAAGCTCACAAATAAAATGTCCGCTTCGGAGAGGTGTCCATGGTGGAAGCAGCTTGCGGTTACAACAACGAACCGAAAGGAATGCCAAGAAAATCTCAATGCCCGAAGTTAGCGCCATCTCTCTAGAAAAAGCAATGATGGAAGGAATCCTGGTCAGGTGTTTTGGGACGTGGTGAACGTTGCGTAAGGAAGGCAATCTCAGGCCCGGCATGCATGACATGCCAAGCTGATAATCAAAAGAAGTGCCTCCGGTTTAGGCAGGTATTTGTGTCTGCCAACAAACCCGGTTTCTTGTAGCCTGAGGCTTCCTCCACGAACACAAGAGCCGCAATGCTCACATACCCTGGGAAACAAAGAAGACATACGATGACTGGAGTGTCTATGGCAAAGAAAAGCCATGGGTTGATAGTCACTTTATCAAGGTTTATGATGAGCCGGCCTTTGTCGTCTCACGAGAGTACGACTCAAAGTCTGTCATGCACTATGGCATCAACAAATCCAGCCATTAAGATTTGTGACAGAAGGGGCAGTTCTGACTACAATTTTGCTGTTTATCCAAAATATTTTCAAATGACATCTGAAAGGCAATGTATTTGGGGAAACCATCTTCAAGTGCTAGAGCAGCAACAGCAATACTCAAGAAATGGTATCACCTCAGTCCAGATCTAACGGCCCGTAGGACTGTTGAAATCTCCAAACAGACAGGGATAGCCGAAGACAAAGCCCTCGGAACTGAAACCAACAGACCAAGATATATGAAGCAACAACAGGCCAGCCAGCGCAAAAGTCAATGCGAAAGCCCACAGTGCGGCAGCCAGTCACAGCCCAAATAGCAACAACTCACCAAAAGCTCCAACCTCTGCACGCTTGCAATAACGGCGGCATCATAATGATACTGTAAGCACTGGGTTCGGTTGGTCGGCCCGGGAGTGCGTGAGTGTAATAGGAGTGCCACGGGTGAACCTCCCATGCTCAAATCGAAATACCCGTCTTTTGATTAGCGAATCGCGCTCCCGCCCCAGCGCCGTCCCGCCGAGACTGCGGTCGCGTGTCTCACATTGGGAGACAGCGCCAACGTCAGCGCCGGTCCTCCCGCTCCCCCCGAATTCGGTGACGTAACCGAGTAAGTAGGAGAATAACCAGCCTACCCCAAAGCCTTCCTGTTCCTCCTGTTCCTGTTCCGATAAATAGAGGGGTGGGGGTGCGAACGGACGCTCAACGCGGGAGAATCCTGACCGACTCGGCGATACCGGCGCTTTTTTCGGGATTGATTCCCCATTGCTACTGCTGACGAAGACGCCGTACGCGGCGAGGATGGGGATGATGGAGTGCTGGGTGACTGAAAAAAATTTAGTGAGGTTCGAGACGTCTGATGTCGGAGGTATGACGGGACTGGGGGTTGATATTGATGGTGACAACGTCATCCTGCGGGTGAAGGTAAAGATGCAGAGCCGATTTTTATTGGTAACGGTACAGCTGCCATCATGTTTTTGCGAGCAAGGTTAGGGAATGAAGGACTAGAGATATAAGAGACACACCAATAGAGGGAGTCTTCTCCCTCTTTGACTTTGGCTGCTCTTTTGTCTACTCAACGAACCAAGATTCCAACCAAATTCCAACCAAATGCAATCAAGTCACAAAAATTGATGATCCAAGGGAAACGTGAGGCGTAGCTGACGAAGGGGTCGTGGTCAACGTTGTCGCAGGATACCGTCAATGCGAAGAATAAGCTGCGATCGAAGATGCAGCGACACCGATGGCGACACAGAGCAACGTCAATGAATGGGGTCGAAGAGGACAATAACCTGGTTGCAAAGGCAGGTTAGTGCACGTTAGTTGCATTGTCAGCATTCCTTTTATTGAAATCCTCAATATTCGATAGTCCTATTGTTTTACCTTAGTCGTATTCAGCAAGCTCAGTGGTCCTGACAGTGGGGTCGGGACCTATTGTGTCTGGCTAGCACAACAATTTCAGCCAATCAAACCTCACGTTGTTCAAGGATAGTCTTGTTTTTGTAAAAGTGATCAAGTGAGTCTGTTGGACGGAGTTGCGCAGTGGCTCAGATAGAGATGAGATCGAGCAAAGGCAAAAGCGGAATATATTGATATGAGCTATAAGATGGCGGTACGAGGAGAAAGGAGGGCAAATAGCTACTGAAACAAGTGAAATACGGATGGTATATATAGTGTCACAGTGTGACGATCGGTCGGTCCGAGGACCAAGGCTGTACCGTTCAACAGAGTCGGGTGGCGCACTTGTAGCGCATCAATGTTTGTGTATCTTTCGAGCACCACGGTAAGCCATTTTTCTGTTCTTGTCCCTTGTCAAAAACTTATCAATATTATTCTGAAGTCATTCAGACTCCAGAGTCTTCAATTGGAGTTTGTAACCAGATGCTAAGCTCAAAGATCTTCCACACAAGTCAACAAGCTCCAGCTGCATATCATTATGATACTTTGGCCGAACGCATCACACTATGTGTGACAGTGCCGACTACAATACAATCCAACTACCACAACCGAATGCGACTATCCCAAAGGTTGATTACCATATTTGGAATGTGCAATGAGACTATTGTCCCCTAGTTTCTCGCAAAGGTTAACAGGCTTATTGGAAAGACATATTGAAATTGAACAGTAGCCCGAGTGAACAAAGGAGCAACTCCACTGCAAGGTCCATTTGCCGATTCATGCTTTGGATAGAAAATGTTGACAAAGAAAACGAAGAAGGTTATGATAGAATCACGAATGCAGTGCAAGATGGACCGAGGAATTTGCACCACATATGAATTGCTCTTTTGATCATTTGCAGGGGAATATCTAATATTTGAGGGAGTTCTGATTCTCAATCTTTCAGGCATGCCTGATCTGCTGCCATATTCGACCTCATAAGTGCCCTAGAAGTGGTAAATTTGGTTCCATAAACTGTGTTTTCAATGCTAGTTATACATTGTGCACCTGTCTGCCACTGGCCATATTGATAATCAATACATGTCCATCTCTGTAGCCAAAACAGGCACTAGAACTGGAGAATGAGGATGTTGAAAAGTTACGATAGACTGAGGGGATCCAGCAGTGTGTCATTGCACCAAAAATGGTCCCATGACTTTTGGACACTGAAAGCATCTGAGCCTGTGCTCTATCATCATCTGATCCAGAGACCTCTCGCATGCCATCAGATGAGGATGTAATAGAGTTCACCTGGTCAGTGTGACCAGCCTTGATTCCTGCTGCCCTGTTGCCACATTCCAGATCCAGACTGTTTGATCACCTGATCCAGAGACCACTTGGGTGCCATCATATGAGAATGCAACAGAGGTCACCCAGTGAGTGTGGCCAGTCAACTCTGATTCCTGCTGCCCTGTTGCAACATTCCAGATCCGCACTGTTTGATCACATGATCCAGAGACCACTTGGGTGCCATCAGATGAGAATGCAACACACCTCACAATATGCCCAATGGGAATCAGAAGCCGCTCCAGGCCCCAGTACCTTTGTAGTCCTACCACAACATGAGGTACTTGAGCAACTTCTGTTGCATAACTGGTACATATCACAGATGTCTCTGGAACCCAAGCCAGTGCTGAGTGATAAGCTTCCAAAGCATGCTGTTTGATAATAGCAAAGCTTTGTTCTAGATATCGGCTAGCATCCTGCATGAGGTGGTGACTATTTTCAGGCATTGAGAATGCCTAAAGTCTTTTCAAAATTGAATCTCTATGTAAGAAGAATGAATACATACTGATACAATCCCTATTTCAGCTTTCAGGGAATTTAGTCCAGACTCTAGTCTGTTGAGAAGACTGAGACATTCTATCCAATGAAGCAGATGACATTGGAGAAATTTCTGGAGAGATTCCTGAAGAGCAGATAGTAAATCTGCTGATTGAATATCGCCTTGTTGTATATGGGATGCCCAGTAAAGACAGGAATATTCCAGTGCTGCAGAGATTTTGGTGTGATCGCATCCAGCATTAGTGCTGTCTGGGTGACAAACTGTCGCTTCTGGAGGAGCATCACAAATGTTTTGCTTGAGAGAACTGTTCATAAGGTCCGAACACTTGAGAGCCAGTAGACTGTGGCCTTCTGGGGGGACCAGACAGCAGAAAGATACCGGGGGAGTCAGTTGTTTCCAACCATTAAATTGGGTCATGAAATCATAGAAGGAGGCATGGAGACCGTTACTGGGCAGTTGAGGTCATCCAGGACATGGATGACAGATCTGAGTGCAGCCTGGCTGGCCTGAACATCTTCATGATTGAAGGCTAGCAATGATATAATGGCATGGATGGGTAATGGATCAAGGAGGAAGAGTATTGCAGACAGGAGCTGCTGCATCACTGGGAGCTCATGCTTTGCTAGTCCTTCTTCAGCTTGTCCAATAATTTGGCCATACAGAGCATTGAGAAGCTCAATTGTTGAGTTTGAAAGGGTTATCATAGTAAGACGGCGGCGGAAGCTGGGACCTTGAATAGTATGAAGAGCTGTTGTGGCATAAATGAAAAGTTGGCCAGAGCGTTGGACAAGCGCTGAGACCTCAGAAACTGGAGGCCAGCTATCAAACATGGTGGCACTTTCACCCCCTTTCAGGGCTTGAGTGCGAAGGGACTGTAGAATATACAGTTCAATATCCGGCTTCACCATATCATGTTCCACATCATGGAGATGTAGAATGCTCAAGGGTTGTTTATCCAGAGCCTGGCAAATAGAGTGCTCACCATGACTTGTGATGAGTAGCTTGAAATGAATCTTGTTGGCTGAATCAAAGACAACCCTGATTAACTGAGTGACCACCTCCAGGTTGGTGCACTCATCAAGTGCATCTATGACAATAATTTCACATATCTTCATATTCTGAGCAATGCATAGCTCCATTGGACCAAGGAGGAGTTTCTGGAATTGTTTGTGGAATTGATGATGGGTTGGCTCTGCCAATGTGCTGTCGGCTTCAATAGCCTAAACAACTTTGGCTTTGAGGGAAGGTGAAGTGCGGACTGGTCCATAGGCAATGGTAGGAATGATGAGATGTGCATTGCTCGCTGTTGCTGAGCCTCGAGAACAGAAGAAGCTTACACCAAGCATTTGCTGCTCATCAAGACGCTCACAGAAAGTCTGAGCTATTGTGGACTTCCCAGTTCCAGCCATTCCTTCAAGCCAGTATACCTTGGCTCCATCACCATTGAGGGCCCATGCTTCCAAGTCTCTCAGGATATGGACACGTGTGCCTGCAAGGCATCCAGTGGGATTCCCATATGATGAGCGCCGAGTTTGATATGATACTTCATCATAGCGTAGCTTCTTAATGACCTCTTTAGATGTGTGAACACAAATCCATATAAATCAGGTAGAGAACCCCACCAGACTCCAGGTGCTATAAAGTAGTATGAGTTCTGACCAAGACTTCCAAGATACCATCATACCTGAAGGATTCCTTGTACACCTTGCTCAATGTTGAGCTGAGTGTCCATCTGCATATGAAAGATCAATATTGAGCTGTAGGTCAGGATATAGCATTGAATACTCACTTGGAAAAGATCGCACACATTGCTCATGTTGCGGAAGACTTTTGATATCTTCTCAGCATCTGTCATACTCGCTGCATACCGTGCCCACAATGAATGGGTATGCAAGTCCTGAACAGCGCTCATCTGCAATTCAATAGCTCTAAACAGGTCAGAAGTCAAAGGGAAATTGAATATCTTTTTGACTTATTCGCAAAATGCTCTCACTCGTTCATTCAGGACATTGACAGCAGAGCTTTCTTCATACTTGCATTAATAAACTTTCTTCGAGTTATGAATCCGTGAGAGTCTCCTTATTTCACGAGTAACAGAATCTGTTTATCCCACGAGTGAGACAATCACCACTGGTCCCAACGTTCACGCGAGCTCCGAGTCGTTTCGCTGCTCCTTCGACGAGGAAGATTGATGCACCATCCGTGAGGAGCAGTGTCGCTCCCCAAAACTCGGCGAGTCAAGTCCCGGGGAAGGATCACTTGCAATCTTCTTTGGATAAAGATATACAATGTTTCTTGGATATAGATGTAAATAGTGAGGTTGGAAGTAGCAATGTATTTAAAGGGTGAAGTTGAGCCAAAGAGATTGCATCACACTGTGGCCTGCTCAGAAACACGAGTCGAGTGTACCTTCATTAAAATCCTTGGTCATCATTAAGATCAGAGAGCAAGCAGTATCTTTTGTGCTACCAACGCAGCGGGGCCTTGTCATCACTGATCGCGGTAGCGCAGGGACCGTGGCTGAACGCGTGCGCGGGGGCCATGAATGGCAGTGGTCCGCGTAATGGGATTTCCGAGTGTATACAGAGGGCTGCATTATAATCCTTCTTCTCTTTTCGCCCATTCATCTCTTTACAGTGTTGCCCCCTCATCGGTCACAATGACGAACCACAGAAAGACACAAGCCCCAAACACGACGAGTTTGATGCGACAAAATCCGGCGACTCCAATCTGATAAACTCAAGGACCTGATTGACCGGCACAACATGATCGGAGAACACCAATGGACTCAAGTCGGACAGGATTAGTAGACTCGAGGGGGACAGGATTAGCAGACTCAAGACGTACATTGGCCACCATGAGGAACCATCTCCCATGATTTTGGCCGCTCCAGCCGGCAGCAGACTTGCAGCAGACCCAGGTTGTCAGGAATCATCGGACTGTAAGGGATATCAGGAGTTGAATTCCAATTGCTCCATTGGTTTGATGAAGCCATAATGATTCTGTGAAGCGTGCTATTGACAGGGCTTGCCAGAGCTGTACGTGTTTTTTACCGGTCGGACCGGTTTGTTTAATCACCGGTTTTCAATGGTTTTGGTGAGCAAAAAGCCTCTTTCTACAGGGCAAGAGAATCTGAGTAGACAATTCTGTAGAATTATGGGAGGTTGGGGGTTGTTCAAAGATTTTACACACTATACGTAGACATATGGATCATTGAAAAAAACCGTCGTCATTTTCTTTTGGGCTGGTCACTCCTTGGCTAACACCAAGTGGCTGTGTTCAGACTCTTTCTGTCTGTCATTCCATATTTCATTCCATCCATCATACTCTCACTCAAGTACCTCCTTGACCCACTCTCACTTGAGTACCCCTTGACCCACATTACTTATGCTTTCCCTACACAGTATTTCATGGCTTATGACTCTCTATGGTATCATTATTTTTACACAGCTCCTCGGAACCATTCCGTACTTTTTAGTATAAGAGACCAGTTGTATTTCTCTAGATAGTTGTTCAATCAATGCCATCCTTGGCAGCTATATCTCCTATTCATTGTTCATACTCAGCTCCAAGTGGAAGGTTTCAGTCATAACCTTCACACTAACCTTGCTGTTGTCTGCGTGACATGGTGCCACTTTATGATCTCTGATTTGGAACAAAAGGATGACCAAATGCAGAAAAGTGGTGTTCTCGGATCGATAGAACCAGTGCTTCAGTTGTTCCTTTAAAGCACTGGAATCCCAGTGCCATAGTAATTGCCCCCACTATGACTCAACTGAGGTCAATGATGAGATTACTCTACTCCTCTGTTTGTCCATACCTTATCACCTTGCGAGCCCATAGTCTCATCCCACTGTTGGTCCACATCACTATTTTGTGACCTCATGGTCTCAGTGAGTTGTCCACAACCCTCAGGGATCATAGAGCAATTGAGCATGATCATGATTTATAACAGTGCTTGGAAAATTCAAAACTGAGATGGGGAACAAACAACAGTCAAAACAGGATCGTCGATTTAGCAAGACTAAGCACACTGGATGATGATATATAGTTCAACTGGAGCTATTGGATCATCCCTTCAGAGGCTGGATGTTGTGTCTCAGACCTGAATGGAACAAAAAGGCTTCGTGCCAACTTTGAAGACGAATACAGCATGAGGTTTGAGAGTCATGATGTGGCAATATAAACCCTTTGGATAGTATACCATGATGCCTAGAGTCTAGAGACCATAATGGACCGTGATATTGATCAGGGTGTTTGAAGTTGAGTCGAGCTACAGGCAAACTTAGCATCCGAGGAAGTATATGTAGTATTTGATCACTGAGGTGTCCACCCAAATTAAAATTGGACCAGTAGGGATGACTCGTTGTTCTGTGATATGCAGCTTATAGTTTACTATACACAGTCCATCCATCCAGATTTTTGACCACAAGGGGGCCTGTTCTGACTGCAATCTTCTGACTATCCAAGGAATTCGAATAACATCTGAAAAGCAATGTATTGGGGGAAACCATATTCGAGTACTAGAATAATAATTGCAATACTTGACAAATAGTCTCACCTCAGTACAAATCTGACAGCGTACAGAACTGTTGAGATCCCTGGGAACCAAAACCAACAGACAAGAATATGAAGCAGCAAACAATGCAGTCAACGTGAAAGAAAGTCAATGCAGAAGACTTTGGTAACCAAAAGCAGCAGCCAGTCGCAGCAATCAAAACCAAATGGCAACAACTCACCAAAGCTCCAACCTCTGCATGCTTTCAATAACGGCGCTGGGGTCCGTTGATTGGCCTTGGACTCGTTCAGTGTTAGTAGGAGCTTAGGGAGTTAACCTCCTATCCTCAACTGGGAATATGCGTCTCTTAATTAGCTAATCCCGCTCCCGCCCCAGCGCCGTCCCGCTGATACTACGGTCGCGTTTCCCACATTGGGAGACAGCGCCAATGTCAGCGTCGGTCCTCCCGCTCCCCCCCCCCCGAATTTGGTGACGTAACCGCCAACCCCAAACCCTCCTCCTCCGCTCCATCTCCTCCCACCCCCGGTTTTCCTGCCTAACCCCTGATAACTACGCAGATTCGCAGAGCTGATGAGATCTACGATGGATAAATGTAAGTGCGCGCGTTTTAGGGAGGGGTCGGGGCGCGAACGGAGTGATGCGCCGAAGCACTGAGGGTGGTAGAGCGAGCCGTGCGAGAGAGTTGATGGTCGCCGAGCGTGATGCCGAACGTAGTGAATATTAATCGCTGTAGGGAAATGGCAATTGTGACCACCTCGGCGATACCGGAGCCTTTTTCAAGATTGATTCCCCATTGTTACTGCTGACGAGGATGGGAATGATGGCGAGCTGGGTGACTGAAGGGAATTTAGTGAGGTTCGAGACCTCTGATGTCGGAGGTATGACGAGACTGGGGTCATGATCACTCGGAATATTTGGCGGGAGCAAGGCAAGTATTTATCGCTTTCTCGGGCACAGAAATCAAATGTTGAGAACAATACAGGGCTCGTGAATGCTACGAGTGGATATGTAAAGCATATGTTGTGGCCGCTGGGTGCAACTCGGTCCGAACTTCCTCTCGTAGTGCTGGTGTCATGCAAAACATATACCGGTCCAACTCTGTGGAGGTCTCGTTGATCTGAAATTTGACGATATTGACCAATCGAGCACCGAACGCATCTTATAGAGGATATCGGGCAGCCTTTTTGCGAACATCTTCCAGAGACTGCGTACATGCCGTTTCGAGAATGAGGGTCGCATTGGGGTTAAGTGGGTTGGTTGGAGTGAAGGGGCTTCTATCAGGTATGCTGAAATCAGGCAACATTTTTGACCTGCTAATGCCTTTACTGTCCCTGCTATGTGTTGAATGGAGGTGCAGATGTCGCTTCACGACCATTTGGGCAAAGAGTGCCCTCAGATAGGTGGCGACAGATTCATGTTGTTCAGAACCAATTCAGTGTGGAGGAAGTCATCTACGAGTTCAATTCTAGATATACCAATGAGCTTTTGTGAAGATGTAAATGGAAAGCCTACTTTGTCTTTTCGAGTTCCTCGCACCCCTGCTTGCGCAATTGCTCTTCTAAACTCTCAAACTGAGCGACAGTAAGTAATAATAAATAACTTCAATTGTTTCTGTGACATGACGCATTTTGATGAACAAGAGAAAAAATAATTATACAGCATAAGATAACAGTAGGTCAGACAAATTGAGAGAATTGGCTGAGATGATAGAGATCTCGGATGGCAGAGTTGATGCATCTGGCCTGATACTGACATCAGCTTTGATAGAAAAAATTAAAATATCAGACACACATATCTGTTTTCCCTGGCGAAGGCTTCTGAGCATCAGGCGCTGCCTCTTTCCAGGACCATTGACATCTTTTCCAGTTGTCGTCATCCTTTTCACGTGTCTTACTCTCTTTGTGCCATAGAATCTTCTCTTCTCATGCAGGAGGATGAGAACACTTATGTGATGACAGGCAGGGTCGCCTTCAGTGATCTCACCATTGCTCCCACTGGCTTCAAAAGTGTATGGAGAGGTCTCAAAACATATCCATCCCATCCCTTGCTGGAAGTTTCCCATTCCAGATTTCACATGTCAAAATACGCAAAAAGCGCACAAGTAGATTGACATTTTACTGATGCTATGTGAGATCATGGCAGTGGGTCTGATCAAGTTTCTCACCTGGTCAGAGCACCCTGGACCATAGCGCGTAGCCAGTATGGCAGACTGAGATTTACCAACAAGAAAAAGACATCAATGAAGGCTGGATACAACAGGAGCTGGTTTCCGCGAAGTGACCCTGGAGCTTCTCAGAAGTATATGCATGTCCCGAGTATTGGCAAGGTAAATGTTACACCGGAGACATCGTTGTTTCAGCCACAATCTATCTTCAATCTCACGTTTCAATGTCATACTACAGCACCGGCATCTGATGCCAACAAATTACCTGGGCCCTGCGGTAAGCATGTCGAAAACACCATGAGGTGATACTGTCTGTAAGAGGTTAGAAGCTTTCTATGATCGTAGGTACATTAGATATCACAGTCATCTGGCACGGAATACCTACTGTTCATCATTTCAATATTTTGTAGAACGTCTCCCACCGATCATTTAGGTGGTTGTCCCACGTGCTGTCTAAAGACCATTGGAGCCGTCGAAACCCCAGGTCATGCAGCTTCTGGACGCATGTCAATTCCTGCGTTGACGTTGCTGATGTACGAGAGAATCTTAGGGTAAGTAGAGTTGCGGGGTCGATACTGATGCTTCCGTCCCTCCTAGGTGTCAAAGCTGTGGAACTAGACAAAGTTCGAGCCATACTGCGCTGTGTAATCGCGCAGTCGGGATCGGTCAGTTTCTGGCGCCGGCCAAGAACTTTCCATGAGTTGACATGCCTGGAATATGATGCAGATTTATCCGAGAAAGTATCACAATAAATATTCTCCTGGAGGGTTGATCTCTGAGAGCTGCTTCCCTGTGGCTGGCGCCATAGCGCAGCCCTGGGTCATATAATTTCGATTTCCGAGACATTCAATGAGTATCAACTATCGCGAGAAAAAATCTCAGTCTATTACAAGAACCTTTCATTGGGAGCGAAATTCAGGGAGATCGTCAAAGAGCCCAAGGGGATATCATTCACAACATTGTAACACATACAAAGTAGCCGCTGAGTAATGCCCATGACATGATTTCGGCGCTCTTCCTGTTATGTTTTCCGTTTGGTTCAGGTCTTGGACAGCTCGATAAGTTTATTCCATCAACAAATGTTCTTTCCCTCTCTATGAGTTACTTATGCTCTCAAATCCTAGCCAGTTGGTCTCGTACATGCCGCCAAGGGGGCCTCTAATCCACTGGTCTCTACATCCCTGCGGCTTGACCGTCGGTCTCCTCAATCAGGAGAACAGGATCCGATATTACGGCTGAGGGCAGCCATCCCTGACATGAGAAAATATTCGAGCCCCCGCTGTGGCCCTATTATATAAAGATCAAGTTGTTTCATTCTGAACAGCATCTTCAGAAGATGAAAGCCTCTATTCTATCCGTAGCTCTCGCCATTGCTGGCGCAAGTGCAAAAGAGACCGCTCACCTGTGGATTGCTCCAACGTCTACAGACTTGCGTAGCCCTTGCCCAGCATTGAACACGTACACCCTCCTCTAAAACGATATCCAAGCCAGTGCTAAAATTGTTTGACAGTCTGGCGAATCATGGTTTCTTGCCCAGAGATGGTAGAGGTCTGACAGTCGAGTCAGTCCTCCAAGCTGGGCTAGGTATGCGTCATTTACTCATCGCGATACATGATCCAGTTAACTGGCCATCACAGACGGTTTCAATATTCAAGAGGATGTTCTCTTTTTAGCAGCAAAACTCGGTATGGCGTCAAGTACTGCTTTTGACACCTTCACACTGGATGATATCAAACTGTACGAGGCATCTTTATCCACTCATGTCTCTGTTTATGGATTTGATAGTCACAACAACATCGAGCATGACGCATCTCTTTCTCGTGGTGATTTTGCTCTTGGGGATAATCTCCATTTCAACGAGACCATCTATCAGGCACTGGCGAACTCGAATCCCGGTGTGGACTATTTTAATACCACCTCAGCTGGCCAAGTTCAAAAACAACGACTCGAGGAGTCTCAAGCCACCAACCCTCAGCTCATTAACACCTCCAAGGAATTCGGACTCAGGAGTGGGGTGAGATACAGGACCACCGATTTGGATACATTATGACTGACATTGAGAAGCAATCCGCATTGTATCTTTCCATCATGGGCAACCCGTTGACTGGTGTGGCACCAAAAGAGTCAGTGGGGTATTGCGAATCTGAAGCATTGCATTCTGACATCCAGACAGGTTTGTTAACATATTCTTCCGGGAGGAGCGTATGCCCATCGAAGAAGGCTGGACACGCCCCAATGTCTCCATCACTCGCAACATTATCGGCCCCATCAGCGTTGCCATTGCACAGGCATCAGACTGGAGTCCCAATCCTAATCAGACTCCGTCCCTTGCCTTGATAGGCGATAGGCAGGGCGATGTAACGACATTTTGATTGGTTTTTCTTACTATTTAGCGGGAAGATTGTACTGTGGCATGCCCATGGTCGTATTGGTTCACTGATATATATCTTATTTCCATGAAATATTTGCATTGAGATAGTTCACTTGACCGGCAAATGCTGAGAGATGCGACAGATGCCATCAACATTGACTGTCATTCGGCGAGAACACACACCTCATGCAACATTCCTCGTTCGGAAATGCCCGCTCCGAAAGCGCTTTTCGGCTTTCACGCCGGCTCTGTCATGCATTCTCAGTTCTGGCATCTTCTAATGCTTGATCCTGGACTGTAGGAGTACAAATAACAATCAATATGAGCTCTAGTCTAGCTAGAATGTCTTCAAGCCCTGATTTCAGCATACACTGGAGCTCTGAGGCTGAAAAATCGGCACTGCGCACAGAATAGATGGTGCCATACATGGTGAATACCATAGTTGGTAAGTAAAAATAGTGTACAGGGAGAGGAGGACTCGTATCTGCCACCAGAACAGTTGGCCTCTATCCCACTGGTATAGGGTCTTGGCAGTGATGAGGCAGGTGTTCGCATTGTTACTAGGGTTGAGTGGGTGTGGAGGTTAGATGAGAGGACATCAGCGCTTCAGCGTTTAGCATGGTGAAAGGATAAAAACAACAAGCCAGAGACAAGCCAAGTGAAACAATCTAAGCTCCTTATGCACTGCATCATCGGCAGACCCTGAAAATCAATCCTCAAAACGGAACCGGCGGTCAAGGAAGGGCTTTGGGGGAGGGTCATTGGGAAGTTTGGGAATAAGAGGAATGGGAGCGATCATAATCCATACGGCCAGAGTCCCCAAGTCGAAGTTAATCGCCACTGCCCGAAGGCGCATCAGCTTCTCGCTCCTCGATCATTGAGTCCGTATCGGGCGCTCGGTCACGCCCCGACCCGACCCTAAAACACGCCCACTTCACCCTCCGCTCCATATTCGTCATGACCCCATGTCGTCGAGCAATCCCGAGTCACCCGGAGTGTGGGAGGAAAAGATGGGGTGGGAGGACAAAGGGGACGAGGAGAAGGAGGGTTCTGATGCCTTCCAGTACGAACTATTCTGTCTTCAGTATTACAGACTATACCCGGCGTCGGCGGGGGCGAGACAGCCGCGTCAGGAGTGCCTAATCCGGAAGAGAGACGGCTTTGACCGCAAGGGGTGTGCGAGTGTTGAGGAAGTGCCAGATGAGGGGATAAGCCAGGAATTTCTGAGCATGAGGGTCACTTGCGCTCACCCATTGCCAGGTTAAATAATCGACTCCAATGCCTATGAATTAATCTTCGCGTTTGTTGCGAGGGCACCAACGTTGGAGATTTGGTGAGTTTATCTCTGTTTGGATTGTTTTGGGACTCTTCTTACTTGTATGTGGCATTCTCTTGGGCATAGGTTTTTTGAAGTGTCACATGAAGTGTGCGAAGAAATTTGAAGTGTCAAGGAAAGAGTCCCGAAGTGTCGGTGAAGTGTTGAGAAGTGCCGGTGAAGTGTCGAGAAGTGCTGATCAAAGAGTTGGCAAGGAATTGAGGATGACTTTGTCAAGCCAGTCAGAACATGTTTGAAGCATCACATGTTCCATATTTGAGCCAGAAACACAGTTGAACAGCGAGACGCAAGTTAACATGACAGTCACATCCACGTGACCTTGGCAAAATTTTTCGCTGTTTGCCCTTCATCCTTGAGAAGGCTATGAGCTGTACATTGAAGGAGAATCTGAATTGGAAGTGAGTTTATTGTCTATGTTCTGACTATTCTCACTTTGGTCTCTCAAAGCATGGTCCCAACTACTGTACCATTTCATTCAATTCGGCAGTCACAGGTCACAGCCGTCTAAAAGTCACCCTTTTTTAGCACTTTGCTGACAAAGATTCAGTTCTAGCGGGCCGGAATTCTACCCCTTTTTCAAGGCAGCATGGATTCAAGCTCTTTCAAATGTGCTGAATCCATCTGTGCACAGATCTAAGCCCTCTGGGCAATATTTTCAATTTTCGGCAAGGTCACAGGCCACAGTGCCTGCCGAATTGAATGAAATGGTACAGTGTTGCAATGATCAAGCTGACATGCCAGTTCGCTGTTCAGCCACAAGTGAAGCGCATGCAAAAGATATGATGTGTTCCAATGCCCATTTGGCTTATGTTATGAGCTACATTGTATTCCACAGCTTGTTGGGAGCTAGCCCATATTTAGAACAGAAAATGACATAGTTGACATCTTTGGGTCACTTTCTGACCAAGCATGAACAATAGATCAGGAAGAGACAGAAGAACCTTGAAGAGTACTGAAGTGACATTGAAGTGGACTGAAGTGACATGAATAAAAACTGAAGTGTTGTTAAGTGCCGTGAAGTGCCGTGAAGTGCCGTCTGAAGTGCCATGGAGCAGTGGCGAAGAGTCATGCATGAGTTGGCTCAAAGTCAACATACATCATACAAACTGATGAAAGCTCCTCAATGATGTTTTAAAACAGCAAGCTTTGCTGCTAAAGGTGATTGTTGAGAAAATGCGGGCTGCGGTCCTGCTCATGACTCATTTGAGAGTTGGATAATACTATGAAGTGATGGCTTCAACATGTGGGGACCTTATAAGCTATATATACCCATTCTAGGAGCTTACAATGACTGATGAAGTTCAGAAACTCATTCCATAGTGAGGTGGTGAAGCAAGAAATATGTCAACAATGATGACATAACATGGCCCAAAAAGGAAACCGAGAATCGAAGTGCCGAGAAGTGCGAGTGAAGTTTTGAGAAGAATTTTTGCAGAACTCTGGTTCTTCACCTTTGCACTTCAATTTATCTTGTCCCCATTCTCTTTTGCGCTCATACTCAATGGTTTTGCTTCTTGTTTGAAAGTCTACTTTCTTTGATCTTACACCGCTCATAGTATCTACCTTGTGCTGGCTTTGTCTTTGCATTATTTTTCCTTGGTCTTAGGTGCAGGTTTCGCATGAATCTTCTCCTCTTGTTTCCTCGTTTGACAGGCTTTGGGTTTACTTCGGTCTTCGCAGTTTTTTCTCTGGTATTCACTGTTAGTCTTGATTTTGGTTTCATATAGGCTTGCTTCTTCCTCGTATTTTCCTTGTTCGACGAGATTCTGTAGCACAAATATACAATGAATTTGGTAGCATAAGTAAAGTGATTCATGAGTGCTGTGGAACAGAGCAGTGAGACCATGGGCTAATCAAAGTAGGGAGCTGTGAGTCCAAAAAGTAATGAGACTATAGACTCACAAAGTGATAAGGCGTACACTAATGAAGGAGTAGAGTATTCTCACTACATGCCTCACTTGAGTAACCACAGCGTGGAACTCTAGAGAGAAATAATATCACAACAGCTTCTTTGTTTGAGCTTCTTGTGAAATGAATTGGCTTAGAATGATCTTTTTTCTGTAGCATTATATCTGCTTTTGCTGGCCTCTGTCATTGTTGCCCTCTGTTATTGTTGCCGTGAACTCTTTATTTGGGATGGATTCTTTGCAGCAACTGCCCGATATTCAAACCTCCTCCCCCTGTCTTCTAATTATCATGCAATATGTATCTCCTAGTCTAGACAGGCTTCAATCTAGCATAGCTAAAGCATTGTGCTCCCTCAAAACATCACAGTGTACTATCTGACTCTTGAATCAATCCCTTTGTTCTGTTCAAGTCCGAGATTTGATCGTTGAATTAAACTCTGCTTAACATTAAATACTATCCTGCCAAGCACATCTGCTAGCGGATCCCAATGCTCAAAACATCACGGTCCAATGACATTACTTTTTTGGCCTTGAGTTCAATTACCCACTCGTCTCAATTCCACATCTGGGCTTCTGTATGTTCTCGAATCTCTATCTTGTTTGGGATTTGTATTAGTATGGAAAGGATCAATGATATCATGAAACACAGCAAGGCTTCTCGGTAATTAAAGACCCTGCAAAGTCAAAAGAGCACCAAATCAGATACGAAATCGTATGAGTCAGTCCAATTCCAATCGGGACTGTTGAAAACCTATATATGTACCCTAATGCTACAGAGGCTCCATGGACCACGATCCTCAGAATGTCATGGTCTAGTGTCGACGAGGGACCCCCTTTTTGGATTCGGACTTGCAATACCCGAACTCCCCGACCTTGTGCGCGAGATATAGGGCCGTGGCGGCACAGCTGTCAGCGTCGTCTGAGAAGACAGACGGAGAGTGACTGGGGTGGATTGGGTGCGGAGGTTAGCTGTGGTGAGTTTTTGGCTTGGCAGAAAGATAAAGACCAGAATGCAGAGAACAGAAAAGCCAAACAGGAAGAAAAGAGACAGCAAAGACCAAAGAAACGACATCACAAGGACAAAAGAGAAAGGCAGATAGATCAACAATAAGCCAGCAAGAGAACTTTCTCCTTGTCCACATCTCGGGGCGGCCGGCGCTTGCCCATGGCTTCTAGGAGCTGCGAAAACGAAGATAATTAGTACTGTTGGTCATCAGATTGACTCTGAACAAAGATAGCTGCGGCGAAAGAGATTCATAGAAGAGCACGAGAAAAGAAGACATACCTCCCTCCTCAACTCCTCCCCCTCATACTTTCCCTTCATCTCCTCTGGCCCCAATAGCACAGTAAGAAAATAGAAAGAGAAAGACATGTGGGAATAACAGTGAGTGATCTAGACAACAATAAAAGTCTCAGAGGCACTCAAGAGTAAGAGAATGTCTGAGGTTCTACATGGAAATGAGAACCGTATAAATAGGAGTCTGTGTTCCATATGGCAATAATACCCAGCAAAAAAAAAAGAAAGATACCATCTGCAATATACAGTACATCCAAGATGCACAAATACATTGTTGATTGACGCAAGATTGACGAGTAACTGCTTGAAATCCACCAAGACATACCGGCAGCTACGACGTCTTCCTCTCCATTGTCATACCCCCCCCTCTGATTCGCTTGTGTCGTTGAAGGAAGTGCCTGTATGACAATAATCAGCATCAGATGGCCGAAATAAGCGCCGAACCATCGTGAAACAAGCGCCTGCCAGCGTGTAGCAAATCATCGAGCACATCGCCCTGCCAAAAGAGAAACCGAGTGCAGCGGCAACGTCGAAGGAAAACAAAAAAGGTAGAACAAAACCCCCAGTACGACTTCAATGGATACCATCAAAAGAGACTCACTCCCAAAACCGGACTCAACCCGCTCGCATGCCCAATCAGCGACGTCAGCGCCCTCGCCTTGCCCTTGCCGAACCGCGGGGTCGTTATCAGGGTCCTCTTTGTCAGAGGTTTCGGCTTGTCCTTCATTGGATGCTGAGGAAGAGTAAAGCGAGTTGTCTTCGACATCGCTGCTTTTGGTCTAGATGTGACGAGTCTGACGAGGATTGAAACGAAACGTCCCGGTGAAGAGAGTCCGAGTGAGAGCTGAAGGCCTGCATCGACGTGAATGAATCCAATTCGGAGGACACCGAGTCTCCTTTGCCATGAGTCTCCGTCTTCATTGACCTTGGGTTGGAAGAATTCGCCTTTTCGGAAAACGTCGGATTTCAAAGACCTCAAATAATTCCACCAACCTCTCGATGTCGTCTGTCTTCTCGATGAGGAGTCGTGAGGGAGGGAGACAGGAGCGATTTTCGCGGCGGTATCGGTGAAAAGACCGACGTCGAAGATAATGAGAGTGACGGTGTCGAGTTGGAGAGAGAAGATGGTTGTCGTGGCCGTCAGAGCAGCGGCAGATTGCACTGTTGTGGATCCGGTTTTCCTCCTATACTTTCGCATATTTTTGAACATCTTTCTTGCCTGTACGACCGTTTTGGAATCGACCCATGCACGATGACTGATACGAGGAAGCGACAGCCTCCAAGGAGAGCGGGATGCATTCTGGACATTTATCCACAAGTTGACAATCTGGGAAAAGGATTGGGAAAGAGGGCTTCAAGACTTCAGCACGCTTGAATACCGTGGAATCGCTAGCGAAGGAAAGTGCAGCTAGCGATAAGGTCCCTGTACAAGATTGAATCAGGAAATGGATCCTTCTGGAAAGAAGAATTACTGACCTGGAATTCTGCTATCAGTAACACCAGGGGCAGAAGCCAACGCACTCCAAAAGGAGTGCCTTAAACGAATTGTTGATGCACTCGTGATGGCCGGCTGTGACAGCTGATTTCGTCTGCCAAACGGCAGTGGTCACAGCCGGCCATCACGAGTGCATCAACAATTCGTTTAAGGCACTCCTTTTGGAGTGCGTTGGCTTCTGCCCCCGGTGTAATAGATGTTTCGAGCGGCGACACCCTGTTGATTGAGCTGGGCATCGTGCTGAAAGCCGGACATTTCAATGTCGTCTGTCTGCAACAAGGAGCTACGGAAAGATGTTTTCGCGGCTAGGAGCATATTCCGCAGGCATGTAATAGACTTTTTGATTGGTGCAACAAGTGAAACACAGTTGATTGTGAATGTGGACCTGAATCGCAGAAGTCATCATTTTGGTCCAAGGAATATTGGGACACAGCGAGAAGAGCATTGAAGAAGACGATGTCACGCTATTCCAATAGACCTAAATTTAGACGGGGGAGCCTTTCTCCTTCTCCCAAAGACACCGCATCCCCCGAGTGCAACAATCTGTATGTAAGGCCAATATGGTGCAATAGAACTCTATTTTCCATTGAGTTTTTCGGTCTCATTGTGGGTCAGACTCAAATTCAGGCTAGAGAACCTTTCTCCTTCTCCCAAGGACGCCGCATCCCCCGAGTGCAACAGTTTGTTTGGAAGCCCAATATGGTATAATAAAACTCCGTTCTCCATTAAGTTTTTCGGTCTCATCGCGGGTCAGAGCGGAATTCAGGCTCGAGAACTGTTCTCCTTCTCCCAAGGACACCGCACCCCCCGAGTTGGATCCAAACGTTGGGTATAAAATGTGCTGGTATTTCTGGAATCAGTCGTCCTCCATCCAGGATATTCTCCCAAGATGAAATCCTTCTCAATGCTTCTGCTCATTCTCCCAGCTACTCTAGCATTTCCCAGCATGTTCGCTCGTGACAAATCTGCAGCTACTTTGGAGATTCGAGACGGTCAAACGGGTACTCCAATCATGGTTCCACCTCAAGCCGCTGAAACTGGTCCCAAGCGGATACCAGGTATGTTTTGTTACCCATGGCCAGATGGATACAGCTCATGAAGATTATTTTAGATGCCGACCATCCTTTCATTGTCCCTGGACCCGATGACCAGCGCGGTCGTGAGTTTCAACATCTCCTTAGATCCACAATGAGCTCATTTTCTGATTTCAGCATGTCGTTCGTAGCAGCTTGCAAGCATAGCTTTCACAGCTGATGTCTCCTTTCAGCTGCCATGAATACACTGGCCAACCATGGGTATATACCAAGAAAGTGCGCTTTCTCTTTCTATTGATATCTCATAGACTCAACTGACTTGACCATTGCAAGTGGCGTTGGG
Organism: Mycena floridula; assembly: GCA_029320655.1. NCBI lineage: Eukaryota > Fungi > Basidiomycota > Agaricomycetes > Agaricales > Mycenaceae > Mycena > Mycena floridula. The sequence continues at coordinate 1,156,096 of JARIHS010000027.1, forward strand.
AGTTTTGAAGAAATTCATATTGCTATGATGGAAGTAAGTAAGCCATGGTGGTTCAATCGCCGAGTCCTGACCTTTAAAGGCGTTCAACCTCGACACAGCGCTTGCTGCAACTTTTCTCGCGAATAACATGGTATACACCCCAAATCTCTCAGCAGAATGGATCTCATCAATGCTATAGCTCGCCCGGGGAAATGTCTTCATCAACAAAGTCTCGATTGGCGGAGTCTCGCCACTTGTTCCTCCATATCCTGGTGAAATTGATGGCCCAGAAACTGGAGGTATAGCAAAACATGGCCGTTCTGAAGGTGAAAAGTTCAGTTACCAGTCTTTACTGGATATTCATCATGAAGAATTATAGGTGATGCCTCGATGACCCGCGCTGATGCCTTCATCGGGGACAATCGTAACTTTCAAGAAAATCTTTTTGACAGGGTACTGTACTTCATTTGACCTCTTAGATTTCGCCTTACCAATGGTCTCGTAGGACTTGGTGCCTCTCAAGCAATTTGGCGATAATGGGCCAGACGGAAACAACACAGTATTCAATGTGAAAACCCTGATTGCCATGAAAATACAGAATATAAAGGCGGATCAAGCGGCGGACCCCGAAGTCAGTATTCATTCGGCCGTAGTTTTATGTCACTGATGGAAGTCAGTTTGATTTTTCAGCTCACCGCTTGAACGTAGCCTACGGTGGGTTATCAAATGATATTTCCTAGCATCTCGTTCAATTGTTCTCTAGATGAAAGTGCAACTATGCTCACGTACGTGATCTATTTCAATGTTGATTGCTCATAACCAACTTGATAATCTCACTAGTATCTTTGCCAATGGTATGAGGCTTGTTTTTTAACTGAGTGTTTGCTGAATGTCTTATAGGTACCACTAAGCAAGCGACCCAGGCGATTATAACCTCTTTCTTCAGAGACCAGAGATTCCCTGTGAATTGGTTCCGTGCCGCTACTCCCGTCACCGGAGCAATGAACGGAGCCATAGCAGCTCAAATCGTAGCAGGAGTCGGAGTCCCTCCTGGTAGAAACAATGAACAAGGTGTCTATGTGGCCGATCCACCACCACCAGCACCGTTCAATGTTAGCCTGGTAAGTTAATATTTTCCTTCAGTGTCAATTGGTAGCAAATCTTCTCTTCAGGGATGTTTTGCCTATTGGGATCAAGCAGGAAAAAACGTTCCCGGAGTCTTGTTCAACACAACCGGAATACTCAAGCAGAATGTCGATCTACTTAGAGGTCTGTGTATCTTTACTGCCTATTGAAGTGAAAATCTGACCAAATTTCTTCACAGGTATCCAGTTTACCGCCTCTGGATGTGCCGAAGAGGTTATTCCGTTTGGTCCAGCAGGGGTCTGATGGAATTAGAATCACTCAATATTTCTTTTGGTTGGGAAAGTTCGTCATGGCTTCTAACTGCTAGTCTGGATGTCACCTTTTTCATTTTTTCAACTGATCCGTGTTACCCTGAATGCAAATAAATGTGAGATCGCCATAAGTACATATTTAAACTCTGATGAGAATCATATATAAAAATAAATACTCCGTTGATCCAGCTTGAGCATCGCAGTTTGATTGCTGCTTCAAGCATTGTGGGATCTATGGTCACATCTATACCAGGTTTGCCTGAATCTGCATTCTCAGCTGCCAGAGCTGACAGGTCTATACTTGTCAGAAGGGATCGTAGTGCAATCAGTGAGGTTGAGTTGCAGCCAAGCAAGCTCATTATGAGTCCGACTTCTCGGCTCATTTGTTGGGAGGCAGCAGAATTCAGGAAACAGCAATCAAGGTCCCCAGAAAGGATAGTCACCTGATGGCTTTCTCACACCTGCGGGAATGGCCGTGGGTAGCGACTAAACCTTATAATTAGGATTGGATAAGTTCCGGCAAGTTCCGAATCTGACCGCAAAACCTCCTCGTGATGCGAATATCGTGATTCGGCGCCTCGGCACGCCACGTGGCCAGATGTCGATTACGAGTCCCACGTGGGCATGTTTGTTGGGAGTGAGCAATTTGTTGAAACGCCCATCAAATCGACTTTTTGATTTTGTTTGAGTCTGAGTATCCATAAAGCATTCAGATTAGTCAGTTCAACTACCGCCCTCATTGAGTCTCTATGCATACAGCTGTCTAAACCTCAGCATCAAGAGCCCCACATATACCTCATCACAGAAAGCTTATGTAGGAATCATCATTACATGGACCATTTTAGGTCTTCAGCCTCTCCATGTCCTTGTCATGTACATGTTGTATCTCTTCTCCCTCTTGGAAGTCCATCATTGCAAGCCTCATTCCTCTCTCTCCAAGTACTTTAGTAAATACCAACGAGAATACAATCACTTCAAATTAATCAAATAACAGCACTAAGTAGCACCCACTCTGTAGTCAGGAGAAACTGTAAGTATGTATGGAACGAAAATAAATCACTCAATGTCACTAAAATTGAATGAAAGTGGGCAAAATAATATTTATCTAGCATACGAGCCAATTTGGACCATGAGCCGTGCAATATCATGCTCCAGTGCGAGTCTCTGTTACATTTTTGGACTCATGTTCGTGTTCGAGTTTTCAACATCTCCATCTCCATCTTCAACCTTTTTGAGCTTGAGTTCAAGTCTGATGGGTCTTCATTGAGTGCTCATTTTGTAAGTGATCCATAACTGCTCCAACATGTCCTGAAACCTTGGATATTTTCGCGCGCAACTTGAAAGCTTCACAACCAAGTATCCGGTAATCTGACCTTTTCTTCGGACCAGATACACTGCATTTTCGTCAGAGCTGTTCCAACATGGATCTTGTAATATGTTCACACCCTGCGAACAGATGTCGTACAGCTTTGCATAGGTGCCTGTTCACAACTATTCACACAACAAATATCTGGCAGCGCAGAACCAGCCAATTATTTATTAATTCATCCATTTCCTCTCTTCTTCATTAAAGAATGAAGTCAAGCGGAAGACCAGCTAACAGACATAAATTTTCCATGGGACAAGGAAACGTGCAAATTACTTTTCTATTGTTGGTAGGAGCGAGAAATGATCTGAGCCACAGTGAGCATTTCCATATCCAGATACAGGAATGCTGCTTGCCGTTTCTTGAAGCCTAATGGGGTACCAACTGATCTGGATCTTGAAACTGAGACTGACAACAAAGCTTGAAGCTTCAATCAGTTTTTGAGGAGCCGAAAGGATGTCCTTGTGGCATAATGTGGACCATTGGATGGCCATAATGATCCAGCCAAGGGTAAATGGCGGTAAATATTGAGCGCTGTGCAGACTTGTGAGCGCTCGGGTCTGGACCCTGGCTGAGACCGAGACCCTGATGAGTCAATGACAGGCGTGAAACCGCACCAAGATGTTGCAAGTCAATAATGATTGGCCTTGATATTTATTGCAGTTTAGGCTGGCATATTCATCAGTGGAACAGAGACATGTGCAAGTATGTACACAATCTAGCCCAATCCGTATGAGGTTTGAACATGTCACAGGCGTATTCACACGTGTTCATACATATTCACATGTGTTCCGACTAAAAATAGATCAGACGGAAACGCAGTGATAGTGCCAGGCTTGATTAATGTCGTCGCATTGTTGCGGTGGCACCACTTGGCACAAGGCGCCTCACTGTCAGTCTCTTGGAGTCTTCCACATTGCTTCTTTGAGTTCTGCTCCATCTGTTTCCTTCATCATGAGCACTCATTCAAATCAGAAAGCTTACAGATGGTCAAAATGGACGCTTCAGCATACCATCACTCTGGATGTAAGTAGGTCACCTTAAACTATGAGGCACTGAGTTCTAGTTAATGTTACTACATCACATGCTAGTGCAGGTCATATCTCTGAGCCAGCTTCATGGATATCACTTTCATTGCGTCTTGAGTCACAGTGAAAGAATGCTCACTATCTTGATGTTATCTTGTGAAGCAATGTTACTGGATTCAGAGTAGTGAAAAGTGCATTGGGGCCTTGGCGTGGTCCGTTGGGTTGTACCAGGAATTTTCAGCATTTAACCTGTTTACAGATTGTTATCGGATTTGGTAAGTTAACTGATGTAGAGGGACTCACGAGTCCAGTAGCGTATTCACGTACAGTCTACTCAACAAGAGATCCAAACTGAAGAATACACGAGATATCGGTATGTTAGAGGCAAAGAACAGGTGACAACGAATACTATAATTTTCTGACCACCAGCTCGTCATGGGTCACGCCGGCCTCTGAACTGAACTCAACAAGGCGTGACAGTCACGGTAGTTTTCAACATTCCCACGGCCCAAAAAGGAAATTTCTCGCCGAAATCCTTCAAAAATTGAACATCTCATGGCAGTCAAACATGTTTTAGACTTGGCGCTAAACTGCTATGCCACAGCCGACTCCGGTCTCTGAACTCAGAATTAAGCGTGACATGTCGCATGACAGCCGTGGGATTGAACTGTTGGTCGGAAAACTATAGTATACTTTCATGGATATCAATACAATGCCATTGGCCAATGCAGCAACCGCAGAGAAGGCACCAGTTTGTACAGTGACTGAACCATGCATGACAGTTTGGACAACATTGGAGCAATGAAAGAGCTGACTGAGCATAATTCTGGTAATAGAATCATCGGCCAAACCGCTCTTTCTTTTGTTTGCCTAGAATGTGATCAGATTCAATTACACTGAAACAGAGGAGAACAGATGGTAACTAGAGGTGGGATTGCAGATAAGAAGACAAGGCTAGAGAATGTGGAGAAAGAAGAGGAGTCTACAGCAATGGAACAGTATTAATATGGGATCGACTCAATCTGATAGACCAATCAAACCACGCACCAGCGCATAAACAAATAAAACAGCGATAGCCACGTCACAGACCGCTCATACAATCAAATGTTGATGGCGCCACTGCAAGATCGTCGAATTTCCCGAGTCATGCTTCAACGCGACGGTCATCGATGTCGCAAGACTACTGTCTGCATCGCAATAATGAGTAAAGACATTCTTGTCGAGCTGGTCCAGAGGAAGAAGTGCCACGAGAGAAGACAGCGGGAAGGGAACAATCGCAATAAAATGCAAGATACGTACTGTAAGCGACCACTGAAAGTACACTGATTCCGGTGGCGGCAAGATTAGACCCGGTGAGAACCTTGATTCGCCATGCCATGAATAGTTGGACCGGAGTGGATATTGCGACTTATGTAGGCAGAAAGAAGCGAGTCAGCACCAAGATCAAGCATGAGAGCCACAAGATCATTCCAACATAATTTCATTGTCCCGAGACATCGACTTACCGTAACTGCTGGATTTAGATCGTGGTTTCATCATCACAGCCCAGAGAAAGATATTTATCCTGGGTACTTGCAGGGAGAACTGGTAGGATGCAGACCATTAGCCATGAGACTTACATACGGGTGACGTGTCGAGCACCACCTTCTCCCCTTTATATCGATAAATGAAACTCGAATGATCGAGCGCTGGTCACGAGGGACGTACCAAACTTTATTATCAGTGACCCGTACATCAGAACAATATTGACACAAGTGTAGGCTGTCTCTACGACGAGGAGCTATAGGACCTGGAGATGTTCAGGCAAGCTAGGCGGCAGTTGTCATGCCACTTTAGTCGGAACCTGGGTCCCATGTCTATCCCCTTTGGGAACCTTTAATGGCTGTTCCCTGAATTTTGCTCCCGTCAAACAAATGAGCTGACAAATCGGACTCATAACTGCACCCAGCTCCCTAAACCATCAGATCATCGTGGAAATTATGTGATGATCCAAGCACACTGCATCTTGTTATAGTAGTTAGAAAAACTATTTGTCTTTCCCATCAAGCTGGATTCCCATGCACGATCGATTAGTTTTATAAGGTGGCCCAGATTGTCCGAGTGGCAGCCCCTTTCTGTTTGCATTGCCACCACTATTGAAATGGAAGCTTCAAGCCCGCCCTCCCTTGATCTTATAACAGGCCCTATCATGGTTGGCATCATAATTGGAGTATTTCTACATGGTATTGCCACTGCGCAGGGCTATGTCTATTTCCGGTCAGATGCCTGTGTAAAAGACAGAGTATGGCTCAAAGTTCTGGTACTATGCTCCATCCTTTCTCCAACTATTGATGGATAGTTGATGTCTCCCAATAGGCTGCCTGTGTATGGTCTGCTTATTCTGCTTCACCACTTAACAGCCAAATTTTGAAACCATGGATATTCAGGTTCCTCGAAACACTGCTCACGATCTTTGGCTGCAGTTATCTCTATTTTCTCACAATCACCCGTTTTGGCCAATATGCCCGGCTGGGAGACCTGCCATGGTCTGTGTCAGGCTTTGTTGTCATTGGTGGCATGGTGACCTTCATTTTTGAGGTGGGTCATACACCCCTTTGTGTCTCAGAATACTTATACCTGAACATTTCTACAAGTCATTTTACGCATGGAGGGTCCATGTCATCTCTGGCCGTTGGCTGGTCAGCGTGATTGCATGGATCAGCAGTTTCGTTAAAATTGTCCTGAACCTCACCATTGGTATCCTGACGCACAAGGAAGGCACCCTTGCCCAGTTCAAGGCGAAATACCCGTATCTTATCCCCTTCTTGTTCTCGCTTTCCATGGCCATCGGCATTCTGAACACATGTTCAATATGTTATTATCTTCATAGATGTCGTACTGGGATCAAAGTGTATGTCCAGGTGAATTTGAGTCTGGAAATACCGATTGATCATTTACAGAACGAATACCCTGGTAGATCAGGTAATGGTTTGGACAATTGGTCGGTTGGCAGCAGTGGAACTCTAGCATCATTGACTGATATCCTATTTGGCAGAAACTGGTCTCATTATTAGGCAAGGACATCATCTTTTAAGATATCATCACTGACTGAAGACTCTAGCGTCTGCGCTGTCCTGATATTGATCTTGGTGTGTTCATTAGACAATGGCAGCAGTATCCCATTGATAACATCTTCAGGAACTTTCAAAGCCTGATTCCAGTAGATTTCCTCCACTCTCCCCCTCTGAAACTGCCTGACTTGGTTATACAGACCTTTGGATCGGAATCTATGCATTTTACACCAGGCGTAAGTCAACTCTTGGTTCACAAATCATGATCTGATTCTATTATTGTCTAACGCTAGTATATTCAAACACTCTCTTCCTATCGTGAGTCACTGGACCTTAAATTCTCCATACTAATATTGATGCTCACTTGAAAAGATTCAATGGCCGCTCCTTGCTCAGGGAATGCAGCACCTCCGTCATTCAGTCCACCATCAATTTCGCACAGGGAGAGAGTATACAACCTGTAGTGCATGTCACTGTGGACAATGTCAGTACAAGATGATGCTCCAAGATTCAACCTTCAACGCTGACGAGTAATTATCAAGCACTCCCACATTGACACTTTGGAAAGGGGAAACTTGAACTTGAACAGATATCAGATGAGGCAACAGTTACTGAAAGCTGAAAATGGATGACAGGAGCGGAAATAAATAAATGTACAAAGGAACCACCATGAATTTGCTCACAGCTCTTTCCTCCCTACTGGAATCCGATCCAGCTTTCTGGCTATTGGACATCCAATGTTCCTCTAGACACAAATTTCATTTGACATGCTGATGATGACCCTCACTCATACTCTGGGTCTGGATCCCAGCTTCCTTCCGGTCACACCTGTCTAAAATGGGTAATATAATGCCTTGCACTTCCCACAATCAAGGCAAGAAGCTATTCAATGTGTTAAAATTCATTTCAGACTGTTTACAGCCCAATATCATTGAAAAACATTAGGTTGCAAAAATTTTGTTAAGGGCCTTGGAGCCCCTTCCCCCCCCACGCCATGTCCCCGAGATGACCGTTGGAGTGCTTGATGATTCCTCTCAAAATGTTTTTGTAATCCTTGGCTGATGCTCTTGAAATTGTTCATGTAGTATTGATCTAATGTATTTACCCTGTATACAAGTGCTCAATCGATATACCATTACAGTACCCTTTGGGCCAGTGTACAACAAGTGGCAGGTTGAAGGATGTTGATTTGTCCTATCTGTAAACTCACTTTCCATCATCTATTCAGATACCTGATACCTGCTTCCAGATAGTATGCCCTTCACCTCATAGTCCAGGGTACTGGTCTGAGATAAGTATAAAGTTGAGAGTATCTGACCACCAGCCTGAGGTACTGCTTTGTCTGATCTTGAGATCCTTCTGAAGAGGTTGGGTTGACGTCGGGCGTCGGCTGATCCAAATCCTATTCCGAGTCCGATACTTATTGGGCCACAAGTAAGGGAAGCTGCAGTCCCTTTCCAAACATTCATGGTGTGATGTATAAAAGGTCTTACAATGCCCAGTTTCAATTTCAGGTGTTGAGTGAATGATAGCCTAGATAGCTAAAGTGGACTTTTACTTCAACAATGCAGAGGCTACGGGACTCCAGAGGGGCTCCATTATTACACATACTCTCAATTCCACTCGGAATCGGACATCCTCATTTGGTGATGTTTCATGAACTTTCGAACCTCTCGGAGCCCTGATCCAGGAAGCACGTTTCACATACTAGGTTGTGTGATGTCACATGTCTGTTGCTGCTGTCCGGGCGTCTGCTTCGCTGCGGTATAGACACGATCTCTCTTCTGAACCACCAAGCAGCAGTATTTTCCAATGAAAAATAGGGTCATACCTATCCGATGGTATTTGACTGGTATTCCAGGATCAGTAACCACTATTTCTTGCTTCCCTCATTAGTTGATTAGGATCAGTACTTCTTGTCAGGAGGAATACTTATTCCTGCCTTGTTTCAGAATGAGCTCAAGCCTCATGTTTCTTCAAGCATCTCACCACAGGATCCGTGGTACTTATTCACATGATTTCTCGTACATAAAGCAGTATTTATGCGTGTCATACCTTACCCTTTTGCCCTACAGCAATACTATCTTCAATTGTTCTTCTCTTAATCCATCAGCAAGATGACACATAACTTTTTTTACTTGTACAAGTAGTACGACACGCTAAAATACGCTAAAACACGGAAAAAGCGCAAAAAGCGCACAAGAGCCAATGGACATGTCTGTTTTCCTAAAAAGCGCAGATCTGAGTCTGCCTCGACAAGTATAAAAAGCGTGAAAAGCGTGAAAAAGCGTAAAAAGCGTAAAAAGCAAGGCATATAATTTTCAAGCCAAATTGGGGAGATAGAGCAATATATCCTTCAATTTGTATAGGCAGAGTATAACGATAAAAATAGACCCTTGTTCAATTGTAGTTGTCGCAAATAACAGCCTGAACAGAGCATGTCGAAAGTGAAGCGGTCGAACGGAGAACGGGCTCACCTGCAAACCAGATCAAAGTCGAGAAAGATTTCTATAATTGTGATCAGCAAGGACAGCGGGATGAACCAGCTCGTGTCGTAAGCACAATCGGCAGGACACTACAGGATGGGTCAGAATGAAAGGTTTCCAACGAGAAGCCAAACATAACTGCGGCGAGAATGGAATAATGAGCTCGACTGGGTTTGACGGAAGCCCGGACAGGTGCGCAATAAAGGAATAAGAGCTAAAGGGGACAATGAATCGGCGACTGAGAGGAAGACCTGCGGGTCGTGTGATCAAGGCAATACATGCTGACTTGGCCAGCGAGGCTGGCAAGAAATGAACATCCTGCAATGGAACCACCCAGATGACGTAAAAATGACAGGAATCCAGGAGAGCTGCCAAGGGTCAGCAAGGAAATGAACAGAGAAATAAGCAACATACGCTAAGCTGGTCAATGCCAAAAGAGGATATTTGTATGTATCTATAAAGGAGCTTTATGCAGGCTGGTAGCACTAGAGAGAGACGAGAGAGACGAAAGAAGCTCAGGGAACAACCGCGATGGTGGCGAAAGGAAACAAAATGCTAAGCGGCGGGGTTTGAAATAAAACCAACATGGCGTGATCATGCACGTGCTCGCTGACTATGCGGAATCTCGGTATGGACCATGCCGACATGGTTGATGGGAGTGCCGGAAATACTATGCGGATCATTCCGCCACATGACAGCCGATAATCATACTGTAACTTACAGATGTAAATAGTAGGTATCAGAGTGCGCTTTTGCGCTTGTCGCTTCTCCGCTTGTAACAAGTGGGAATACGCAAAAAGTGCACAAGTTAAATGCAATTTTGCTGATGTCGGGTTGCTTGCCTTCAAAGGACCAGACTCATTCTGACACTTCTTGAGGCTTGTGTATGCCACTTGGTAGCCTTTAGCCTGCTGGTTTGTGTATATTGAAACCCGAGTTCAAATCTGCTCACCCTTTGCACTGTATGAAAATGCTGTCCTTCACTCTATCTTGAAATACTGCCATTTACTGTATCTATAGATCTTCTTTGAGTATATCAGAGGCTGATAGGAAACAACAGACTTTTAGTTTGTCTGGTGAAGAATATTGGCACCACAGCCTGCTTGTTCAAGCTGTGCTTGTATTCAGATAGACTTGTTTTTTGTGCTGTGCTCCCCTGGATCTGGATTTGTACTCTACCTCAAATTTACTCTTCCGTTTGTCTTGAATATCTTCTTTCCGCTTGAAGATGTTCATTGTTACCTTGGCGGAAATCCCTCACTAGTTACAACGCTCACTGAGAAATCCTGCCTGAGGCATCAAGGCTGCCTGGCAATATTCACTTCTTCATCGAGAAATTTCAGATTCACCATCCTCTCGCAATTTATTCACCTTCTGCATCTCACAATTCATCCGCCACTCACTGATGTTAGCACGCATTTTTGCTCAATTGCTGCATCCTTTTTCCACCGGGGCTGATATCTCTTTTGGCTCGCAGAATATTCCCTCTTTGTGCCTTCCTTCCGCTCATCGCTCACTGCCTTTGCCGTCTGTTACACGCAATGTCTGTAACGACGCGCTTACCACGTGTTGCGAACCCCCCTCGTGATCTAAATCTCGGGATTCGGCTCTCGGCACGCCACGTGGCAGAAGAATTTGATTCTGTGCGACGATCTTGAGCTGTCTCCTTCGTGCTAAAGAGGACGCTGCTATTACTATCGGCGCTGCCGCTCGTTCATCTCGGTGTTCGCATACGGTGGGAATTCTGCTGCTAGACGAGACGAGAAGAAGAAAAGAGATAAGGAGACAAGAGCAGACAAGAGGACAAAAAGGGCAAAGAGGAAAGAGGAGACGAGCGGATAGAAATCTAGGGAGACGGAAGCAAGGAGACAGGAAACGGTGCGTCGATTCTGTTACCTGATGAGGGTCGTGCTAACGGTTCTATCGTTCTTATTTCCCTTTCCTCTGCTCCTCTGGCCTGCTTATCCCTGTGCAAATCGTCATTGCGAAATCCTTCGTTGGCATTGGTTGTCTGCTCAATAATCCATGAACCAAAGAAATCCACGACCGCGGTATCCGAGATGGTCACCGTGCTACTCATACCGAATGGCTCGCAATCCGTCATCTCTGTGTTCGTTCAGAATATTTGCATGACCTCTCGCCTATCATGGTCTCTCGTCATTCCGATATGACCTCTATTTCGCCATCTAATCCCTGCTGCTAGACCCGTCGACAGATCCTATTCCGTTCGACGTTGCATTGAAATCATGCTGCTCGACAAATGTCTTCCAATATAAATCCTTGCATGGTGCCTCGCCGTTCGTCTATCCCGACATGGTCACCGGGACATGCTCTTGCACTCGGTAATCTGACATTGCGTCGAGATCCTTGCTTGCCTTGATTATCGCCAAACCATATTGCTCTTGCATCTGTCTCTCCATGACCTTTGCTTGACTAATCTGCATCGACTTCACCCCTGCCTCCACCGACTTAACCGATACTAATGACCTCGCCTTCACCAATGCTGCACGATCTTTCATCAGTCCTTGTCAACCCTCGCTGCGAATTCTGTTGTCGCTTCAAACGAATCTGCGATGGTCAGGCTTCTAACCTGCAATGACCTACTCCATCACCGAATCCAGGTCCAGCTCGACAAAGCTCATAATCGTTGTCACTGGCGCAACAAAAGAAGCGGAGAGCAGACGATATTATAATACCCGAAGCAGAAGAGGATTATTAAAAGACGCAGGGAAGAAGGTTATACCGTGTAGAGAAGCTCGAATACAAGGTAACATCACCTTATCATCTAGATCAGGCTTTCGCCGATCGTGCTGGTTAATCTTTTGTTTCCCTTGTTTCCTTGTGTTGGTCGTGACAATCATGCCATCCCGGTATCCCGACGCTGGTCTCCATTTATCAGACATTTACATCTCATCCATACGGCCAGAGTCACTGAGTTGTGGCCATTTCCCAAAGGTGCATCGGCTGCTCGCTTATCGATCATTGACTCCCTCGCGCCCCGATCCTCCCTGAAAACGCGCACTTCATCTTCCCCTCCATATCCGTCATAGGCACTACTCTACAGTAATCCACCGATTTATTCCGGGTGGAAAGCGTGAGTGGGAGGAGAAGGCGGGTTTTGATGTCTCCCAGTACGAATTATTCTGTCTTCTACGATTGCGGGGTATACCCGACGTCGGCCGCGGCGGGAGAGGCGGGTCGGGAGTGCCTAATTCGGACCAGAGGCGGCTTCAATGATCACCACGTTTATTGTGAGGGCCCCGACATTGGAGTTTTGGTGAGTTTATGTCTGTTTGGATTCTTTCGAGATCCCTCCTGCTTGGATGTGGCTTTCTCTTTTGCGCTCATGTTCAACGGCCTTGCTTCTCGTTTGTACGTCTTTGGTACCTGTCGGTTGGGATGTATTGCCTTTTCGTGTTTCGGTGTTTGAATGGCTTTGGTTTGCTTGTTTCGTCTTGAGTTTGGTATTCCTCTTGGTATAGGCTGTCGGGTTCGGTTCCGGTTTCATATTCTTTTGGTTGTTTCTTCCTCGTGTCTTTGGTGACAGATTTTGATAAAACAGATATAATGAAATTCGGTAGAACAAGCAGAATGATCCATGAGGGTTGTGGAACAGATCAGTGAGACCATGGGCTAATCAAAGTAGGGAGGTGCGGGCCAACAACACAGTGAGACTATAGGCTCGTAAAGTCATGAGGCGTGGACTTATGTAGCGGTTGAGTGATTTAACACGCCGCCTTCAAGAGCCTTTTCTGCTTTTCGGAGGCGCTACTCCCCTAGGCATTTCCCGTTTCCCCTCTCTCTCGCAGCATTGCTCAATGTTTAGCAGCTGGATTTCAGACACGAAGATTGACTTAGAGAAATTTCGGCCTTGTTTCTTGTTGACAGTTGGGTTTGACTCTTGCCGTTCAGTCAGGGCAAGTGCCATCTCGTGATGAGGTGATAGACAGAATCAAAGATATCCAACATGCCCATAAATTGGAAGCCTCTTTGATTGCACCACTCACTATTGAGGGTCGGCAATCCTCGCCATGAGTAATGGTGGTGGGTTCAGTCCGTAAAGGTCGGCCTATTGCAACTGATCGAGTTGGTTGAATGGTTGATTAAACCGAGAGGCTCTCCAAGTGTTCTTCCGTCATATTTAACTGACTCAATGACAATAATTCATTGATGCTATACAGTAAAAAAAACCCCAAGTGAGACAGTTTAGGTATTTTGGGCTATAACATGTTTTCTTGCTCTTTTCATGAAATCTACTGGTGATTTTCGGAATCAGTGACCTCAAACACCTCCAAGGAATACACAGCTGCAAGTGGTCGGTCCTGTCGCGGTGGAAATCGCGCCATGTATGTCACTGGGAAATTTGAGTTCTCACGTGGTAGTGAGACATCGTGACTTGAAACCACCCCGTTGAGCACCTACCGTCAGTTTTACCAGGAAACCTTGTGATTAGGGACAGGAGCGGTTTATTGCAGCTGTTCGTCGGTGAGAGAAGGGTTATGAAAGTGCCTGCAGGTCTCTTTTCCATCCGGGATCTACACAGGACCGGGCCACTAGTACTAATTATTAATAGGGATCAAACTTCGACATGCTGTAAACATTTTGTAGACCACTTGAAATCCTTATTCCTTTGGGTCCAAGCATGTTTCAAGTTCCTCATCCATTGTCATAATGACAACTCTCAACTTCAACTTACCTTGTCATGGAAAATCCACTGTCTCGCTTACTGATGGCGCCTCACTTCCCTATTTGTTACTGTACGCTACTACATCAAACATTAGACTGCTGCACCCTGCGCCGTGATTTCCGAAGACGAGCAGTGGCACTCATAATAAGTGTCTCCTGGATTTCATCTCTGTCTTCTGACTTCACCAAATCCTCCGTCGGCAGATGCGATAAGGCATCCACGATTGTCAAAGCTGTCGCCGAAGCTAAAGGAGGAGTATACACAAGCCGTCCAGTCCCGCATCTTAGCTTCCTAAACCCGAAGACTTACGCTTCAGGGTCCGAATCTCTTGCTGAGATGAACATATTTGTCGCGTAAAGCTTGGCCTGCCCTCGCTCTTGTCTGTTTGTGCTGAAGTGTCTGCAACTGGTCCATAAGATCAGACATCTGCCCTTCCATGGTTTCAAATTAATTTGCTGTTGGTAGTGGGAGAAAAAGAGGTAAAGGTTCCAGTAAACGGAAGGAAAGTGAGTTACAGTATTGTTAATGATTTAACGACACTATTTAATTGAACTGACGCAAGCAACGCTGTGTCGTTACGAGAAAGGATGGTGACGACTGAAAGCAAAAAGGGGCGAATTAACAGAAATTGAAAATGGGCATTTGGTTCCGGATGTTCAGTTTGCTGCGTGCTGCATCTGTAGCAAGGAACCATGACGTCAGCAGCAGTGATATTCTTCTTCACGTCATCACATTGTGTCATCACAGAAAATCGCTACAGGAGTCTGGTACAGTATCACTTCTGCCCGTGAACAAATCTCACCCCCACTTTGTCAATTACTGTACTTACTATCAAAGGGGTTTCTTCGATGGTCCAGAAATAAGAAGACGCCAAGCAACCGATCTGAGTCGGAAATGAGGAATCATCGGCCGTTGCGCTAACTATAAATGACCTATATCGTATGGCTTACGTCTTCTGCAACTGTCCAAATCCCTTTACAGTACACGCCGCGGGTTGAATCGGTCTTGAAACTGGATTCACGTCGAGGCGCCCGATCAAGAACCGAGCGCTAAAAGAAGAACGAGCGTCTGTTTAAAGTTTGATAAAATCTATTAAAAGCTTCGTCTCCTTCTTTTCGCCACGATGAGTCAATCGGACCCACAATGGTTCTTGTTCTTCCCTTCAACCACCATGGCCCCTCCAATTCCGAGCTTCATCCACCAGCAATTTCCAGACTTTGTGTATGAGCCAGAGCGCACCATTCTCGACAACTTTCGACGTCTCGCTTTGATCCGGAAATGGGGCAAAAAAAGCGAGCAATATAAGCGCCAGAAACGGGATTTCCTGGGGAATGCTGTTGAGGCGATGTTTTCAACGAGCTTTGGGGAGATAAGAGAGAACCTGGAGGCTTGGTGCAATTTGTGCAGGACGGTTGGAGTATCAACGGATTTGCCGTTGGTAAGCATCGAGGCCTGTGAGGCGGTACGTCTGGCATAATATTGTCTCTCTCCACCTATTGATTGCCTCTTATAGGCGCTAAATGGGAAATTCGTGAACCTTGTCGATCTAGTTCAGGCTGCGAGTGCTGATCAAGTCATGGAGAAAACATTTCCTACCTCGAAGGCTCTGGCCAAATACATTCATCGTACTGGGAAATTCTACCCGTTGGACAGAGCAAAGGTTAATCCGCTCTTGGCGCAGTTTTTGATCATCGTGGGTAAACGACGTAAAAAGAAGGGAGGAAGACGTGGAAAGAAGGGAGGAAGAGGCAAGAAAGCCAAGGAAGAGAAGAAATAGGTAATATCTTTCGTTCAGATTGTTGCCCAAATACTCACGTAATATATCTAGTATCCGGACGCCAATAGTGGCTGTACTGTATTGATCATCTACTCTCTGAATGAATCAAATTCCTATGTCTGATCGGGACCGGCGGGGCGCTGACACCGGGGGCAAAGACCGACGCACTCCAACTGGAGTGCGTCAGACGCATTCCCAACGCATTCCCCGATCATCCATCACCGGTTGTCACGGCTAGTTATTTCCGGATATGATTTTGGTCCTGCAACAAGGTCATGGGACCACCTATCTGGCCCATCAATCACATCATATTAGACATGACATGTGGCCCGTATGCGCAGTCTAATTAGGCCGTTTTGATGCTGTCCCTCGATGTATCGTTAAATATGGTTAATTATGAGGGACTTTACTACCACAGAGTCCTAGCAAGTCAGGCTCGGCTATCTGGCCCATAGTTACAGTCATCAGGGCGGGCAGGCGACCATGTCCATTGCAGTTTTCCGTCCTTGTATCAGTCGGGATTTCGAATACGGGTCCTACATGCACTCACTGGCCGCCTCCCGCCGGTCCCAAAATGGTAACTGGTCGGTATTCCAATGAGATCATTTTGCTTGGTTGTCAAGATATGGTAAGGGCTTTGATGCTTTTCCTCTAGGTACTGTTAAATATTGTTGAATATGAAGGACTTTACTGTAGAGTTCTGCTCAGCTATCTGGTACCTAGTTACTGTCATCAGGCCAAGTGGGTGGGTGCTCATGTCCGCAGGACCCCCGAGAATAGGTGTGGGGGTCGTGTACAAGTTTGGACAAATGTGGGCCGATTTTTGAAAAATGTCGTGTAAAAGTTCAGACAAAATGTAGGAATTGTAGCACAAGAATGGGTCACACCACAGCTCGAAACCCAAGCCATGGAGGGAAATTTGGCAGTAAAAACTGGATCACAGAATATCCAATACACCAAAGAGCCATATCAGAATGTGTTTTTATCGCTCTCTGAGCATCAACAAGGTTAAGTATTGCAGATTCCAAATTCCATAGAAGCACAATTTCCTTCCCCAGAACTACCTATTTCTGACAGATAGATAGATAAACACGGTGAGGTTCCTAGTAGAAACACCAATTCATCATCATCCCCCTTCCAACATTTAATGAGGTGGCCAAAGGGGAGAGATGACTGTTGGACTTGGAAGAGAGCTAACCAGTGGGATAGAGGCCAACTGTTCCAGTGGCAGATATGAGTCCCCCTTTTTGTTCACTAGCATTGAAACAACATGAATCTTACATCTTACACAAGTACCTCATTATCCTTGAAATACAGTAAAAGAACTATTCTACTGATTTTTGTTAGTCAAGTCAGTAAACTAACAAATATCACTAGGAGTGCACCTTACTATCTTACCCTACAGATACAGATATAAGAATATAATATTTCACAACTAGACTACCAAAACCAAAATGGACTAGGCATATTCTATATAATACATGGGAGTCTAAACTAGTAACTAGGTTCAATGGCCGCACAGGGAGACAAGAGGGTTCAAAACCAGGTGGTGCCATAGAGGTGTGCATCTCATCAATTAATTGTCAGTCAGACATAAATAAAATATATAGACAGCTATGATAGACAATAGTACAGTGGTATTTTACATAGAGAAAGCCATACAGTATTTGACCACTGACCTGTACACTACCATTGAGTTGTACACTAGCTTTTCATGTCTTAGAACCAATCCATAGACCTTGATTTTATATCAAGAAGGAAAGATAGGGCCCATAGGCAGACATAACAGGTGTTTTGGCAGTGAAAGAATACTTTGCCATTGAGCTGTGGTCAACTTACTGCGATATTCCCACTAGGACAGAAATAAAGAACAGGGGACTATGCCATGCTATGCTGTCAGGACTCTGGTTTGATGAATTTAAATACAAGGTATATGTCCAACGAGTCTGAGAGTATCAAAACCTTGCCCAATTTGGTTCAATATCCATAGAAATACAGGGAAAACATGATTTGGCGGATTCTGTCATATGTGTGACATACACCAAAATGTGACCAACACCTTGCGTGCTGGCTGTTGCAAACCTCATAAACCACCAGAAGATGGTTGTATGTTATCCTATGCCTCATTACAAGCTACTTTGGTCACATCCCATAGCTGCTACTAGATGCTGCATGAAGCGTACAGCTCAGCCATTGCCATGCTTCACGGCATCACCGCAGTGCTGACCTCATATCTCAGTGTGTTCTTGGCCATTTAGTCTAAAATTTGAATGAGATAGACTTCATATGGTGATCTATGAGTTCCATATCTCAGAGACAGACAGAGACTCTTTGAACCCGTGTAGTGGTGTAATTTCGATTTCGGTGTACAACTCAGCGGTCAAATACTGTAATAGCCTATATTGCCCTTGAAGTGAACTACCAACAATAACATGAACAATCAACCATCCAGAAAACCGTTCTGTAAGAGACAAGACAAGAGCTTGTATGTAGCTGTAGCTAGACATACAGGCTCAGAGGAAGACTCCTTCAACATCAGTGTTGATCTTGAGATTCCATAAGTCTTGTGCATTCTGCACAATGATGACTAGACTGGATGTTCCTGCTCTGCCAGAACCTCTGTCTCTTACAAGTGTTCTGAGAGTCATAGTTGGTTCCAGAGACACTCATCTACTACTACTGATTAACATGGATAGAACAGGAGACATCGATATGTGCAGAAATTGGAGCCGGGGCTTTGGAAACTGTGGCGCAAGCATGCTATCTGGCTATGCACATCGATCTGGCTGCTAAATCTGGTATAGATGCTCTCAAATATGTCACGTCTATATTTTTCTCAATATATTACTCAATATATTATAGTCACAAACAGATATATTGGCTCCCTGTGTATGCCTCTATAGAGAACAAACTTGATCTCTGCTAAATTTTGGCATCATTGGCCCCTGCAAGCTGATCCTGGTTGGACGTGTGCTCCAGGCCATCACAAAGGCCCAATACCATCTCTGGCATCAATACATGCCAGTTATCCAAGTTGCCATTGGTGATAGATGTCATGCCATTCAGAGAGTTCAATCTATAGCGCTTTTTCATGTTTTGGCCTTTTGGCAGCTCACCAGACAGTATGGACCTTCTAAAATGCCACCGAGATTTTTGAATCTGTATCAAGAAACGCTACACATGTTCTCCGAACATTAATCGAGGTGAAATGTGTGCTTTGGGCCTTCGCTCAATATGTGGCGCTCTGTGTGTATGCTCAGTCCGCAGGCCAAACGGAAGCGAAAGAAGCTGCAATTTGGTCCTTGAGACCTCGAGTACATGCACTTGCAACATCCTGTATTTTCCTGTTGATTTTTGGGGCCGTTCTTGATGTCTCTTTACAGAGCAACATGGCACATTCGGACATAATGTCAGAGACTGTGGGATGTAATCGTTTCAGTATAAAATGACTGACAAGGTAAACATGAATGATTGACATTGTCTGTTTTGGGATGCTTACTCTCGGTTTATTTCAGGGTTGCATTATCTTCCTAATGAGCCCAGAGTTGATGCCGGCGAGTAGGCTGGGCTGACTATCAAGTGAGCTGGGGATTGGGTATTGGATTGGCCTATGTGACAAATGATTGGGCCATCGGTGAAGCAGAGACGACTGAAGACGGCAAGACTCAGGCTGTGCGTGGGGGACCAGGTGCTCTATCCCCTTTGGTCTGATGCCCCTGTACATGCCCACAAATGATCCCATAAATGGGACTTGTAACCAGCCTTGTTTGTGACATGCTCCATTCCCCTGAGGACCAGGAATTCCTTGATAATCTTCCTACCCCTGATATTATCACATTTCACAATCATGTCGGTTTTTTCATGTGTTTACCAACCTCAATTCTCATATCATCCTTTTACCAGACGCTACAAGCTGATTTTGTACAGGAAATCCAGCGCTTTTTCTAAACAATGATTGGATTTGTATTCCTCTCCTGCGCAGCTTTCTCGCATTGCCAAAACCTGCAGCTCACACAAGCGCGACTGACCCAGAAGCGCGTCAAATAGCCCAAGCTTCTCCATCGTGTATTGAATCTGCTGCACCCATCAAGGCCGAGTGCATAGATCATGATCCCCTTCCAAGAATCAAATCCGAATTCATGAGCACCCAACTCCCATCTAATTACACTGTCAAAACTCGTGTCTTGGGTGATGGGGTTATTGGAGTTCTTGATCCTGAGGATGGAAGTGTCGCCAACCTTAATAGAGATATGTCAACATTCACTGATAAAGTCATCAACAATGCTCAGTGCTGACTGTCTCCTATCAGAACTTGCGGAATGAGGTCCTTGATGCTTGGCTTGCCACCTCATTGAACCCAAGCTCACTGAAGTTAAGCGATGTGAACTGGATCTGACGACGATCTGTCGCCTCATCAATGTCTTCCACAAGCCGCTCAGGAAGTCTCACAAGATGAAGGAAGTACGCCGGAAGATATTGTGCTGACATATGTTGCTTTCTATTTGCCACTTCAGAGTCTGAGGCAATGATAGGTTCTACAATGTAATCACTGCGCCATCGCAGGCTTGTACCGCGATCGACCAGCTAAGTAATCGGTGTACTAGGAAGCCTATTCCGAAGTCAAAAGCGGTATGTATTTTTGTTTATTCAATTACTGCTGTTGAACTCATAAATGTCAAAGAGACCCAGTCACAAATACAACCATTTCATGGCTTGTAATGGATGGTCCCGGAATTTCAAGGATGGCCATCAAACACACTCTATACCTGACAATGTCTCTGAGTCTATTCTCTCCAATATAGTTGCAGGAAGTCTCTTGGTGTCGCTACGAGTAAGAAGTGTGCGACATGAGTTCCATCACATGTCGGCCATAAAACGCAAGCACTGTCATGAGTATTCACTTTGCTATTTCCATATTATGTCTTTCTGTTCTGACCACCGTTCAAGAGACATTCCACATTTTGTAAATGGAACATCAGTCACAGGTCAGATCTGAAAGTTCTCTTGTGATATGCCATGCACAATTTTTGTTCCAGTCAACCATAATCGCTATCCATTTGCACTTGTCCTCCATACTGGGAAAGGTCACAATGACCCTATTCCTAGGACGCTCAAAACGTCACTGGGAACCAAGGATAAGTATTGCACATGCATTACGGCTGACGGAGTCACTGGAAGTACAGTTTGGAAGGTCGACACCAGTAAGTACGAAAAAGACGAAAAATATGTCATTGATCTATATATACAGTACATTTTTGCGACCCAGCTGTACATATCTACTTCTGCTGCTCTGAGCTAATTCTTTATGCTTCTGTCCTTCTCTGATAGTCACGGCCACTGGAAATTTGAGGGGCGGAGTCATGACGGAAATATAGCGGGAAAAGGCATCCGGAATGAATGGTTCAGAACAGAAGAAGTCAGTGAGGCAACTTGATGTAATAAACACAGAACACACCTGAATCCCTTTATTCACTGTCTCTTGCGCTTTTTGCGGCTCTCTATCCAGGAATAGCTTTGAAAAAGGCGAACATAATCGCTGAACCATGTTCCCAGAAGCCGTTGCTAGTATGGGAGTCACTGGTGGTTGTAAATCCCCGGGAGTATCAATTTGACAGGAGAGAGAAGGTGGAGAACTGTGTCACGGACAGCTGAAAGGAATGAGATGGTAGGGGAAAGCAATCAATCTCATACCTCTCTTCAGTATACTAGACATATGTACTACTATTTCATGAGTTCTCAAGTCCATGATGCCGTTATTATGCACATTTCTCAAACTCACTACCCTTTCAGGACAAAGGGTGGGAGGCGGACAGCGAGCACACAAAATACGTGTATATTTGCAATGCCAACTGATCCGCTGTCTCGAAACAGCCAGCGGACATGAGTGCCCACTCAGCCTGATGATGGTAACTAGGTACCAGATAGCTGAGCAGAACTCTACAGTAAAGTCCTTCATATTCAACAATATTTAACAGTACCTAGAGGAAAAGCATCAAAGCCCTTACCATATCTTGACAACCAAGCAAAGCGATCCCATTGGAATACCGACCAGTTACCATTTTGGGACCGGCGGGAGGCGGACAGTGAGCGCATGTAGGACCTGTATTTGAAATCCCGACTGATCCAAGGACGGAAAATTGCAATGGAAATGGTCGCCTGCCCGCCCTGATGACTGTAACTATGGGCCAGATAGCCAAGCCTGACTTGCTAGGACTCTGTGGTAGTAAAGTCCCTCATAATTAACCATATTTAACGATACATCGAGGGACAGCATCAAAACGGCCTAATTAGACTGCGCATACGGGCCACATGTCATGTCTAATATGATGTGATTGATGGGCCAGATAGGTGGTCCCATGACCTTGTTGCAGGACCAAAATCATATCCGGAAATAACTAGCCGTGACAACCGGTGATGGATGATCGGGGAATGCGTTGGGAATGCGTCTGACGCACTCCAGTTGGAGTGCGTTGGTCTTTGCCCCCGGTGTGACGGCGGATGTCGGGTGATTTCCGCGTTCGAGACAGTTAGTGGCCAAGAAAGATAAGTAGTACATGTGATTTCAGTGATAAGTACATTCCGTTGTCTCAGTCCAGCTGTATACCGTCTCAGAGAAAACTTTACTGGATAACCATAGGAACCAATATCGCCCTCAGATTTGGCTGCCAGGGTCAAAGTTGGTAATGAGTTCTTCAATATTTGGAATGTGTCCACTTTCCAAGCTGACTGAAATTTTTCAAAACATTGTGCTTTGGCTGTCATGATGCTGTGAAACACCATAGTGCTGGGAATTCCCATTGGAATGGCTCCAGTTACGAGCCCCACTTGTTGGGCTCGTTTGTTGGGTGTGAGCGAAATTCAGCCCCCCATCATCAAAGAGCCCAAAGGGGAAAGGTCACATGTCGCAATTTCCCACAGCGGATGACGCAGGCTTAGCGGCTTACTACTTAACCCTGTGTATAATCAAGATAATCAAGTTGCCATTAGGAGACAGGGCCTTACCATAGGATTGCTGGGACTAAGTCAAGACTTTGAAGCAACAGATCATGATAAATTTAGTAATCGGACCCGGAGCTTCTGAATATTACCGATATCTGCCGGGAAACCAATCGCAAACCATTTCAGTGACTGTAAACTGTCCATAAAATGATAATAATTGCACAAAAATGAATCTACAGGCATCAACTATGATCTATTGCTCCACTCGGCGACGTTTCCGATTTTTGGGGTTGTTCCCATGTGCCCTGTTCTGGATACATTTACAGTGCTTTTCACCACCTCTTTCCTTGCAGGACTCAGACAAGGGACAGTTGTGAAACCGGCAATGATCACAATGCCGGATTCGCTTCCTGAGGACTGGAGTAGTGCTTGCTGATGATGCCACATTTGCAGATGCATTTGTACTGTTGGTACCAGAGCTTTGGGCTACTTGGGTGATTCTTGGGGCTTCTCTCTGCTGATGTAATAGAATAGAAGGAACCGTTGGTGATGCTGAATGACCTGTCGGTGGAATCCATGGACTCTGAGCTGCTACTAGATTAGATGGAATCAGAACACTGCCTGTGTCATGGACATTCAAATGAGGATCCATTGCAATCATTGTGGATCTGGCTAAGATTTCAGACTGAGCTGAAAGAAGATGTGCAACACATCAGGGGGTTTTTGAGCATGTTTGAGGCCGGCCGCCGCTGCTGACTGTTGAGCAGTGTAGCCTTTTCAGCTCAATTACAAGACCCATTTATGGGCTCATTTGTTGGGACGAAGCAAAATTCAGTACAGCATCATCAAAGAACCTATCGGGGATAGATCACATGGCTTCTTTCCCATCGCCACCGGCTAATTCTGGAACCGGTATCCGTCCGATGTCATCGCTTTCCAAGTCATTCGTGGTCAATTCATGTGTTGCGAGTATCATCCTTTCTAATGCCCTTACTTTTTATTTCAACCTCCTAGCATGGCTGTCAGTTCCTTTTCAGACACAGATCACCAACTGGTTATGGCTCCTTGTTTGTAGCAAATCATGATAAGAGGCTACAGCAAGAGAAAATGTAGTCTCTGCCACCAAGTATTTCATCTCCTGTGTACATGTCCACCATAATGGGCAAGCAGTTGCCACGTAGGACCTCAGATGTGAGTAAAATAATTTTGAACACAAACACCGTGACTACAAGTGTTCCCTTTCTGTTGCTGTTCAATTCAGGTCAACCAGTATTCAGATAAGCATTGGCCATATATCTTCCCTCAAATCCATGAGTCATTCCTTGCTGTTGAGACTCAAGTCATTCTTTGAGCTGCCATCTTGATTTGGTTATGCAGCGGCAAGGTTGGGGATCTCATTTGAACCCATAACCGTGCAACAAGATTTGAAAGCTGGTAATCAGTAAATAAACCCATGGGGGCTCGTATTTGCCACCGAAGGCTGGCCTCTAACTCACTGGTAGTTCATTTGGCCTATTGGCCCACCAAGTCTCACCTATTGGGGTGAAAATTGTGGGAGAACTGTTCCTATGGATAAGTGAGCTACTATATGTGACCAGGATCAAGTGTCTACAATTTCAAGTAGCTATGAAAGTGTTTGGGACGTTTGAACATTGGCCTAAAAGTTGTGGCTAAGCTGATTTCAGCTAAACTGCATTTAGCACACCTGGGTGCTGGTCATCAACATTGTTGTTCCTAATATACAGGAGACTAAAAAACAAGATGCTTTTCTCTTTCTTAGCCGTTGAGCTGACAAAGCCTCAGCCGCAAGATGAGTGTGCAGCTAGGCTCCGGCTTGCCTTAGCCGTGGCAACACTAAGCTTATGGTACCATGAAACGGTTTTCCGGATTCTGATACAGCCCAATCTGGCTCCAACAGCGACAGCATACATATTTCAACTCTATCATTCTATCACGCTCATTATATCCCTGAGATGGTCCAAACAACCATTATTAGCGATTCGGATTGTCTGGGATCCAGATCTGACACCTAACTGCAAAATTCGGGGCCACTCTAAAAAAACTCTGATGTTCGGCAGGGCTCGGCAGCATCACATTGGGTCGCATTTTGGTTCAACAAGCTCTTGTCAACAGACCATCTTGTGCCCTATGGTTATATGTACCACTATGCATACCTATAGTGTCAGATGTATACCAGAAAGAGACTTCATTGTGTAACGTGGATAAAAAGAAATCATAATGAAGGACGAACATGTGGTACAGTGTAATAGGGGTCCTTCGGACATTCAATTTTCACTCTTGCCGCATTGCTTCCACTGGGCCATAGATTATTTTGGGACATCTTAAATATGTACTCCAGGCGTCTTAAACCTTCCAAGGCAACAGGCAACAGGGTCCTCCACAGCATTAGGATTTACAGTATTTGATGGCTCAGTTGTACACCCAAAATCAATTTTGCCTCCCATTCAGAGCCCTTGATAGTTATGAAAAATCTGTTTTTCATATTGGTGCCGAGTTTTATGGAAATCAGACATGTATTGAGGAATCTATAGCCTGATTACATTTGTACAAGTGAGTGATACTATCAATGGTCGGTTAGTCGGCCACCTTAGTGTTTGACGCACATTAGCCAGCGTCAATGATGGTCCTTGATACCTTGGTGGGTTCTATGTCATAGTAATTCGTCTTGGCTATGATTTGTGCCCGGTGCCGTGAATTTACGTGAGGTTTTGATGTCACTGTGAATATTTTCCGGCGACAGGTCCCAAAAGCGGAATGATCGGGTACCTGGCCACCCGTGGGAACTTATTTTTCCATGGCGCCATATTGTATCAGCCTCGTTTCTTCGCTTCGCTCTGCTGCCTCTTGCTATAAAAACTTCATATTGTGGCTTCTACAAAGGCTATACATGTCTAAAAATGCCCAGGACAATTAATTCGACGATTCTAAGCCAGGATCAATCATATACTTTCGCTTTCGCAGCAGCAATGGATCAGTCAAATCATGAAGAGCCAGATAGGTATCCATGGTGGCACAGTCATCGACATTGTCCAGAGGCTCCCAGGTGACATCCTTGTCAGTCCAAAGTACCTGGAATTCGACATTCCGTCTGTTTTTGACCCATCGGTGGCCGTTAATCAAGGTGATTCCGGTTTCCTCTCCATCATCAGGCTCATTCTCATCTTCTTCAACAGCAGTATTTCCTTCTGGACTGGGACCAGGATCTGGGGCTGGAGCAAGACTGGGCGAGCAAGACGACGGTGTAGAATGTTGTTCGATGCCAGGACCTTGCGATGAAGAGGGAATGAGATTTGCCCTGGTGGCAGCAGGACTGGGCGAGCGAGACGATGGCGGAGAACGCTCATGGGAGTCAGAATCCGATGCTGGTTGTTCAGGTGAATCTGAATCTGAACCTGCGTCTTGTCTCCTTCCCTTTCCTTTTCCCTGACCTCGACCACGACCTTGACCTCGGGCTCCAACTCGACCCCGACCTCGGCCACGGCCAGGCTGAGGCTCATCCGCAGCAGCAGTATCTCCTCGACCACGACCATGACCTCGACCTTCACCACGGCCACGACCACGACCACGACCACGATCATAATGAAGTCGTTGAGCGGCCATTGCAGCCGCTTTTTCCATCTTCTCAAAGTCTTTCACCTTCTTTTTTCTTTCCTTCAACTTGGACACCATAGCTTTATGAAGCTCTTTCATTGTCTTTTTCTGCTCTTCCTCCAACAAGGCAGCTCGCATCTCTTCAGACGTCATGAGACGAGCTTTGCCAGTCATATACGTCCGACGTGGCTTGGTCTTCTTTGCATGCAACTGTTTGCGAAGCCGCTCATTCTCATTATCCATCAAGACCATCTGGGTATAGCTCTTTTCCAGCATCACTCCCGCTGCCTGGGCGATATCACGCCTTTTGTTTTCCGCTTCCAGTGCCTGCCGAGATGGATTACCCTTGAGCGGTGATGGCATGGCAAGTCGATAAAGGGTTCGGTGGGCATCGAGAAGAGCAATTTCAGATCTAGTCGAGGGACAAGGTGGTGTCGAAGAGCGAGATATAGCTGCGACTGGAAAAGAAGTGGAGGAAGGTGAAGTTGTTGAAGAGTCTTGAGATGATGATTGTACAGAAGTAGTCGTCGCAGTCGGTACAGGGACAAGTAATGCAGGTAATACAGCTGGTATTGGTTGAGCAGCTTGTGTCGTGTATTCCTTTGCTGGTTCGAAAGCTTCGATCGGAATAGCTTTCTCATCCACCGGCCAGATACCTGTTCTGCGGAATGCAGAAGTAATTGTCCCTGTCTTCATTGCTTGGTTCCGTGCAAAGGCATAGTGAAAAGGAAGATTATATTTCGTAATGTCAATGTGATCCCGATTCATCTACATATCGTACTGATTAGCCTCTGATACGCATGAACCTAGCATGCGACATACTGCTGAAACGCATGATTTCCATTTCGCGGCAAGAGGACCGAAAACTCCAACATCACAGGGCTGAAGAGCATGGGTCGTGTGCGATGGAAGGCACAAAACAATGATGCGATGTTTCTCCGCAAAATCAGAGAAGTTGAAGGTACAGTGGCTGTTGTGACCGTCAAGAATGAGAAGGCGATAGTCGGTAGGATTGGCCAGACGCAAGGCAGTCTGTGGCGCAAAGTCTTTTTTAAGCCACAGGAAGCCCAGCTCCTGATCAGTCCAGCCTTTGGGAGATATTGAGATGCTATTTGATAATGTCAGTATCTTGGGCAATAAACGAAGAATATAGTCAGTCTTACCTAGCATCACATGGGTTATCTGCTCCCCATTTCAAGTCACGACGAGTGCCTTGATAGACAATAGAAGGACAAAGAGCTGTACCATCAGCACAGATACATTCGATGATGGTGACAAGATCGCGATTGCCCTGTTCGATTTTCTGGACAGCTTTCTGATCGCGGTCGACCATCACCCGGGTCTTGTCGCCGACCCCAAGCTGAATGCCTTTTTCGTCCATGTTGTAAATGTTGTCGAATCTGATGTCATATTTGTCAATGGTTTCTTTGAGGAGATTAAAGTATTGGTGGACAGCAGTTGGATTCAAGGCGCGAGCACGACATTCCTCGAGGCTGCTGGTCCACTTGACCGCTAGATCCGGGTGCCACTCCTTGAAACGTCGGGGCCAAACGTCACCAACAGGCTCACCAACAATCTCAGAAGCGTAGGCGGCAATGGTTTCAAGCGACAGTGGGATTCCACGTCGGCCCATGACCTACAAAAACAATGAGATACAATGATTGTATCAACGGAAAAATTCGTACCTTGATCCATTCTACAAGAATATCTTCCTGGGCAGCAGTCAAGCGACGCTGGTGAGCATGAGCTTCGACGCGATTCTTCTTTCCATTGAGTCGATCACCGAGTGTCGAACGAGGGACTCGATACTGCTTAGCCGCTGCACGAGCAGATTTGACCTTTCCGTGAACCGCATCAATGGCCATTTGCATACGGACTTCGAATGGAAGGGCAGAGAGATCGTCGTCGTCAATCTCTGCAGCGTCGGTATCAATGGTGGGGTCATCATAACCATAGTCATGAGCATCGACAAGGTCGGGCAAGTCAGGAGGGTCGTCGTTGGCTCTAGTGGTGTTCGACATGAAGAATAGACGAGGTTGAAGAAAGAAACTGGCGAAAGCAAAGATAGAAGATATGAAAAAGTCGAGCTGAACAAAGCCGTCAATGGGACGCAGTGGGGGGTGTTAACGCCTGGAAGGGTTAATATGACACCAGGGGCAGAAGCCAACGCACTCCAAAAGGAGTGCCTTAAACGAAACATTGATGCACTCCTGATGGCCGGCTGTGACAGCGGCATTTCCAGTGCCGAACACTGCGTTTCCGGCTGATCTATTTTTAGTCAGAGCACATGTGAGTGCAAGCCTTATGATCAGTCTCACAAGTCAGTCTCTCGCCCCTGGTAAGGAAAGTCGTTACCTGGAGGAGAGTCTGATCTTTAGCCTGGCGGTCTAAAGAGGTTTTATGATTTGTCGGCTTACTGAGATAAGATGCAATAAATACGTCATTGTTCAGCGAATGCCGTGTGACCTTGGCTTTTCTCGTACCAATATCACAGCTCTTGGAGCTACTGTATTGTCTATTCCCGAATGCCTTCTTCAGATGTGGAAATGCGTGATATTGACACAGGTCATGAATCTGATCCCGCAACTGAGCCAGAATGGAAATTTACTGTGGGGACGGGGCATTCTGGGCTAGATTCAGGTGTGGTCATGGTCAGAGCAATAGTAGACCTGAAAAGGAAGACTTTTCGAGAGCAATAAATGACAGAATTGCCAGCACTTGGAGGTGAAACAGTAAACAATTGGTTGCGTAAATAAAGGCAGTCACATGAGGTGCCGCTGCCTTGGCGATCACAAAATTCAATATCCAAAGTGAACCTCTCTCAGTCTGGACCCCTGGGTTAAGGATCAGACTACCTTATGATCTGTCTTTGGAGGCTCCGAG
Organism: Mycena floridula; assembly: GCA_029320655.1. NCBI lineage: Eukaryota > Fungi > Basidiomycota > Agaricomycetes > Agaricales > Mycenaceae > Mycena > Mycena floridula. Next base: position 1,185,300 of record JARIHS010000027.1, read on the forward strand.
GCACCTTGTGTTCCCAAGCCCAGGGGTGCTTACATATGAACAGCTGGCTGTTCACGGAATAATTCTCAGGAGAATACACATGGTCCTTGTTGGAACGGATCAAATGGAAACACATCATGCTTAGTGAAATGATATTTGTCATGAATCAGCTCTGTACAATTCCTGATCCGATGGAGCTTGTGAATATAAGATGGAGTGCCGCACCCAGCTGATGTATTCTGCTGTCAACTATGGTTATCTGCACTTGTTCTGAGTGCAGAAAGAGGACTGTAACCATACACGGTGTGAAGCAGCCTGGCTGTGAAGTCAGTCATGCCACTCGTCGTGATCATGAGACCAAACCTCCAGCCAAACATTCAGCTCCACAGGAGCAGACAAGACAGAGAGAGAATAAATCTCAAAACAGCAAGAACCTTGATAATGCTGTGAAAGGTAGGCTCAGAAGCAATTGGGTTGCCTTATTTGAAGTTAAATCATTATATAGAAATCACAATTGCTGCTCAGCTTATTGCACAGCTATGCTGCAAGCTTGTTCTCTGGCTGAATCTTAAAGCTGGTGTCAGTCGTGACACAGCAAATACCACCCTTCAGGCTCTCCAATTCATTATTACCACCCTTCTTCATCTTGTCTCTGCTGCACTGAACTCAGAGCTTGGAGTGAATATCACTTTTCCAGAAATCAGCATTCCCCGTGATATCCGCTCTGCATATTATCAGTATGGCAACGATCCCAAGCTTGTACGCACAGTCTGCTGTCCCACATGCTATACTATCTACACTCGGCCTATTCCCACCATCTGCACATGGAAGGCATCTCCCAAATCAAAGCCATGTGGTACAGACTTATTCCGCACACAGAACTATGGGCATCAGTCAAAAAAAAGTTCCAAAAACCCTGTTTAACACTCAGGATTTTGACTCTTGGCTGCACTTTTTTCTGTCACGCCGACACATTGAAGAGGCATTAGAGGGTACATTCCAGCATATACCATCCCTCAATGGAGATATGTATGATTTATGTGACAGTCCAGCATGGAAAAATCTTTCAGGTTTTCTCCAACAACGATATCATCTTGTGTTTGCATTCTACATTGACTGGTTTAATCCTTTTACAAACAAGATAGCAGGTATTTGCACAACTTTAATCTATGATCGCGTTCATAAATTTCTGCACTCTTTAGGAAAAGTTGTGTCTTGTGGCACACTTGTCTTGTACTGCTTGAATTTACCTCCAGAGCTGCGATACTTGCCTGAAAATGTGTTTGTTGTTGGGCTGATTCCCACTCCATCAATGCCAGACACCACAACAATTGCTCATATGCTCAATCCAGTGGTCGAAACCATGCTGGAATATCAAGCACCAGGAAAACAAACCACTACACACTATCATCCAGAAGGCATTTTTGCTGAAGCTAGAATTGTGCCTGTTGTTGCTGATCTACAAGCTATTCGCAAAGCTGGTGGATTTCTGGCACCTGCAATGGCCAACTATCTATGCTCTTATTGTAACATTCATAAGAGCCAGATTGAGAGTCTTGACTTTACATCATGGACCAACCGTAGTCCAGCAGAGGTTCGACAGCAGGCCCAAAAGTGGTATACTGCAGTGACTAAAGCAGACAAGCAGAGACTTGCAACAGCTACAGGAGTAAGGTGGACTCCATTCCACCGTCTCCCATACTGGAACCCAGTCTGGGACCTCATTCTTGGGTTTATGCACAACTGGCTGGAAGGGGTGCTTGCAAACCATTTGCGCAACTTATGGAGCCTTGGTCCTAACAGGAATGTAGAGGCCATCGAAGAAATCACAAAGGAGGAAAATTTCACATATTCAGATGTTACAGATTCTGCTGATGAGTTGGAAGAGTTGTACAAGGAAGCTGAGAGCTATGCGGCTTCAATTGGCGCTGCCTCCTCTGCCTCAACACCACCTCCATCATCATCATCATCACAGAACAGTACCCCAACTCCACGTGCAACCCCAGCTCCCATGGCAGTTGACGATGATGATGAAAATGACCTTGATTTTACTGCTAACATTAACGGCACCCCATTCAGATTCTCCAAAGACCAACTTGATGTGATTCATGCATGTCTCCGTGAAGTTTCCCTCCCAACCTGGGTAGGCCGCCCACCAACAAACCTTGGTGAAAAGAAGCATGGTTCACTCAAAGCACAAGAACTTCTTATTCTCTTTAGCGCCATATTTCCCTTGATCATTCCTGAACTATGGTCTCACACCAACTCTAACAATCATGATTTACAGCAGTTGGATTGCTACTACAATCTCACTGCTGCAACAAACATCATTATTTCATTCAAAACCTCCAACTCTGAGGCTGAGATATTCACAGACCACTATGTGAAATATCGCAGATCTATTCAGCAGCTTTTTCCTGATTTTCCATCTTTACCTAATCATCATATTGCAATGCATAACGAAGCTTTCCTGAAATACTGGGGACCTTTGCCCTGTCTCAGTGAGTTTCCAGGAGAGCGGATGAATGGAATGCTGCAAAAGGTTAAAACAAATGGTCATCTCTGTCAGTGATAATAAATAAATGTACTCCTTTTTCTGATTCTTTTCCTAGATGACATGGACTATACAATGCTACGACAAGTCACCCGTCGCTGTCGCCTTCTGGCCTTGCTCCATGATAATGAGCATGGTGACAATACCACCAGAGAATTTGCAGACATTCTTGAACCTAAATACTCTACAATCCGTGAATCTCTAGCTGGCGAGCTAAGCTCATGGGAAATTGCTCAATTTCTTGGCAAGGCACCACAGATGACAGGCCAAGAATATGTACAGCTACAGAACTATCTTCATTCAATAGGGTGCCCATACCGGAAGCACACTGACACCCCACATCCTGAATATGCACTCATTCTTCCACCCACAGCTGCACGCCCATTCCAAATCAATGTTAAGGGGAAGACATACAGCTGCATCTCTTCACATCTTGGAAATAGTGCAATCCAGTTTTATAATCCCCAGCACCAGGAACTCACTGGATCAATTCACCTTATTCTGGAAATTCCATTAGATGGCTTCCTTCGCACATTTTTATTTGTTCACCCCTACCAAGAACTGTCAAATGCAGAACAGTCTCAGACTCCATATCTACACTATCCTCGGCTGAAGACCAAGGTTGTTGATGCTAGTATAACGGATAGCATGCTCATAATTGAGCCACAACACATTATCACTCATCTTACAACTCTCAGGCGGTCTGCTGGCACTTATGGTATTAATAGAGACTTGTTGGTTGTGTGTTGGGGACTAGACCGTGGAAAGAAATAGTCTAGCTTTTGTTTGCTGTATTGCACCTTTTTGTTCCAGAATATCACTCTAGTCTCTAGGTCATGCCTGGCAGTCTTGCAAGCATCAATAATTTTCAACTTGCATATTTTAGGATCAATATCAATATTTCTAGCTGACTGGGAACTTGATCACTTGCACCTTTGACCTAAATAGGGAAAAATGGCTTTGAGCAGACAGTGAGCAGACATCAGAAAGCTCAAGGCAGATCCTGCCTGACAGCATGGTATACAACAGATAACCTGCATGCATGACTCTGAACCCTGACATCTGCATGGCAGCTCAGCTTCAAATGATTTGTGATGAGTGAATGTTTCACTGGGTCTAGTAGCAGTTCCTGGGACTCAGTACTTGGCAAAGGCCATCTGTATGTTGAAGTGTATTCTGAGAAATCTGTTGCAGCACCAGGTAACAAAGCCTCATGAGACAAAATGTGGCGTAAATACCATCAAAGGTGCCTCAGCTTAGGTTTGGAATCCCAACAGAGCTTGATCCATGGCCCAGAACTATGATATAACCTTCAGCTTATGGGTAGATAATGTAGCTCTCCATGAATCTTATTTGAAACCAGGATTGAATCTGTACTTGAGGCAGTATTCTCAAATAGCCTCTGCTGCCAATACAGAAAATTCTCAGTGCAGCATTGTAGAGTCATCTCGGAGTGATTAAAACCATCGGAAATTTGTACCTGAAAGTCCCAGAATTAAATTTGAACAATTCTGGGCTTAGTGTGATTCACCAGGTGTCATATTTTTCTCATTGGCATCTCTCGGCAATTTCTGAACGACGTCAAGCGTATTTTCCTTATGCCCACAATTGGTGTAAGGACTGACCATGTAAGAGAGCCATCTTGGAGTTATCAGCCTCTGGACAAAGATTTTTGCTTGTGGAGTTGATGAAATATTTTTGAGATATTGTTCGCACCAATCCTTGCAGAGTGTTACAAGGTCATATACTCCTCAACCCCATTCTTTGACCATTTTGGTGCAGATAGCTTGTAAACAGTTCACACATCTTCAAGAATGACATATGGCTATAAGCGCAGCTCCCATTTTCTCCAAAGAGTTCATCATGAATTTACACGTTGCCAAATACACTGTGTGGCGCAACTCCAGCTTTCTTGTTTATGGACGCACAGCCAGTGATGAATGGTCTGGGGCCGGATCAAAATGTATATACACCCTATATACACTTTCTATAACAATAGAGAGAGATTACAGTATGTCCTAAGGTATGATACTGATTATCAGAATATGAATGGAATATCACACTAGATAGACATGCTTTCAGGCTCAGGAATCATCAATACTTTCTGAGAAGGCTCACAATATCTATATGGGTAGTCTACAACAGATTCAGATGTCTTAAAGATATGTCCCCATGTGGGACAAAACTGTGGCGCATTTTCCTCTGTGCCTGTTACAGCTGCCAAAATCTGGTCCATGGCACCCAAGCATGACGGTTCAAGTATAAAATGCTTTAGAACAGCTGTTTCTGGAATTTGCCCTCTTGACATGGTCCTCAAACATAGAATATTGAGCAAAAGGTGCACCACTGAAGATCAAGGCACAGATTATCCTGTTCAGCCTTGGGGACGTTTATAGACATCTGAGGACCTTATTTAAATCTATTCAAAATAACATGGATCACCCAACCACGTGGAAAATGATCAGTACTTGAACAACACACTGTGGCGCAGTTTCTTCTATGGTCTCACTGCTGTGACCTGATGCATGCTGCATGATGTCCGTGATACTGGAAATACATATTATAGATATAGGTCACTGATTCTTCAGGCCAGGCATGAACTGTCTGAAAAAGGCAGCCAGGCATCCATCAAACTATGTGCTAGCCATCACAGCAGGCCAAAGGGCCATACATTTTCAAAGTGAATGGTGCTGTACATCATCTACCATCTAGGTAAGAACAGACAAGTATTTCAAAGGGATATGGATAGCACCGAGCGGAAGCCGCAAACATCCTGACGGTGATAGCACTCACATACCCGATGGCATTATATTACTGGGAAACAAGACAATCAGAAATAAATAAAACATTTTTTCAGACAAGGTCGGGACCGGTTACCCATGCTTACCTTTCTGGGACACGCGGCGGGAGGCGGACAGCGGGCACGCAGAGTGCCCAATTTGGACTTCCAACCGATACAATCAATATCAATGTCAGGGAACAGTGAGCAAAGGTTTTACACCTGACATTGATGACGGTAACCATGTGCCGAATAGCCGAGCCAGCCTCACATCGTGCTTGAGTACCTTGTGATGGAAAATTTGACTTTCACCTTATAAGAGATATTTGAGATATTGGCAGAAATACTGGCAGATAGTGAAGAACAGGTGAGATCAATGTTAAGCTAGCATGACCGGGTCACCCTGGTCAGTCATGCTTGTTAGCTCCGAATGTGGCGATGACCAGGTGCCGGAGACTTGATCGCTTGCACCTTTGACCTAAATAGGGAAAAATCGGCTTTGGGCGGGCAGTGAGCGGGCATTGGAAAGCTCGGGCCAATGAAGAGCTCCCGCCCGATAGCGTGGAATGACCTGTAGGTGTGAGACTCTGAACCCTGACACGTGCACGGCACCTCGGCTTTTTGTGATTTGCGATTCCAATCGTGATTATAATTGAACAGCCCTTTTGGATCTCTAAATTTATGAAATAGCAACCACAGAATTATGATGAATTTATTCTAAAGAACTGTTAAACAATGTGGAAAAAGCAGCACCGAAATGATAATGACAGAAAAAGAAAAGAAAACCAAAATCATAAACTCAAATATCCTTGTCCTCGTCTTCTTCATCCTCATCTTCATAGCTATCCAAACGTTCCAACTCCTCCTCAGTTGGAAGATTATACAGTTCTAAAACTGCATTGCCGTACTGTTGCATAAACTGGTCCGTCGATAGTCTTTTCCAGGTCTGAATATCCCGTATATCTGTACAGAACCGTGCTAGAGGGAGTGCGACACCATTGTCCATGTACTGTGCGCGCTCATGCAGTGTGAGCACATTGTTGTAATAGTCTGGAGAGAAATAGTCAATTGGTACATTGAGAGGATGAGGAGAAGCAGATTGCTCTGCAAGCGGAGTCTCAGGCACAACCCGTATACGGTCAGCACTTTATAATATCAGTCACACTGCTAATAAAACAAAAAAGACATACCGCTGTCCTGCTCGTCTTTTCCGGAGAATCCTATCCCGATAATTGTTGTCCTCGAAGCGGAACAGGCCTGTTACAAGGTCGGACCGCCCAGATTTGGCCTTGATACGATAACGGACAACACCCGGCCCGGCCGTCGGATCAAGTTCATCGTCTGAGTGAGCGTCCAGTGCCTCTGCCAAACGGACGACTTCACGTCGATAGCCCTGGGCTTTGAGCTGTTCTGCTCGGGTCTCAGATAGCTGTAAAGAGGTATCAGTATAATATTTCTGTGAAGAATGACAGGACCTACATGTTTACGCCTTCGGAAAGCATTGTTGCGCTCAACGTCTGCTATCGAAGCTCCTGGAATCTTTTCCTCCCTACGAAGCTTCTTTGCTAGGTAAGAGAAAACAAAGCTTTTGTAAAGCTTGACAAGAAGACTGTGGTTGTGAGCATAGGATGTGTCGGCCTTCATGAAGACATAAGCCCATGAAGAAAGGAGATGTTTGAATGTGGAAATGGCAATGTGTTCGTGTAGGACATTGTACAGAGAGTCTGGACTGCCAAGAAAGTCAGGACACCATTGCTGAAGACCAGCTCGAGCGACCGCTGTGAACATGTCATGAAGAAAGGATTCATTGACACGTTGTACATTCTTCGCGATCATTGCCGTTCCATGATGGGCTTCTCGTTTAACACGCTCGAGATGCCTCATAACTTCAATTGAAGCAGGCTCAGCAGTGTTAATGATGGACTCGACCTGAGCTTGAACACCATCAGCTCCGGTGTCTTTGAAACGCTCATTGAAGGCGGTGAAAAAAGGGCCAGCGGCATTTGGTGGAACTCCATCCTGAGAAAACTGGCACAAGAGAATACGAATATGAAGGTGGAAAGCATCCTGTTGAAATTCTGTCAAAGAAATGGCATGAAAGAAAATCTATCCTAGCGCACCTGAACCTCCTTTGCTTTCTTTGGCACCTCAGCCCTTGTCATATGAAAGCTCTTCCTTGGAGGTTTTGACCCAGGCTTTGGTGATGGCGGAGAAGATCGTGGTTTCTTTGGAGAACGAGACTGAGCACCGTCGGTCTGACTGTTAGCACGACCGCGCTTGTTCTGGTTCCCAGGTGCATGAGACATTGGTGTTAAATGAGCTGAAGGAGGAATGGGTAGAATGCAGATGGAAGATGAAAGAGACGACTGAAATAGATTCACAAACAAAGAATTGCGACGCAGGGTTTCTTTGATCCCATTGTCACTGCAATTTAGTCATCAAACAAGCGACTGACGGTAGCAATGGTGCTGAAGCAATGCAGATGAATAGAAAAGAGATGTATTGGTCTCAGAAACAAGAGAAATATCTGAAGATAATTGTCAACCGTGATGCCAGCAGAAAAGAGAAACCAAGACGTACATGAAATTGTGGAGCCTTTTGACCAAGCTCAGTCCTCTGAGCAACCCACAGCCAAGAAACAAGCAAGACCAGCTTTCCACCTCCAATACTACTCTCCAATTCTGCAGATTCCAGCAGCACGAAGCGAAGACACGAGGGAACAAGTCAAGAGGGAAATTTGATTGATGGCGGACCCGGGAAAACAGCGCCCAGAGCCGACTTGACCCGAAGTCAAGCCAGCTGATTTTGTCTGCCGAACGGCAGTGGTCACAGCCGGGATCACGAGTGCATCGATAATTCGTTTAAGGCACTCCTTTTGGAGTGCGTTGGCTTCTGCCCCCGGTGTGAGCGGCGGCAATGAGAAACGTCAGACTCACTGAACGTAACAGACGTAGAATCAATGAACTATCGATGCTCTGTAGCTACATAATTGACAGAAATGGGGCATTTTGCGGAGCACCTTGAACAAGATAGAGACCTTGGAATGCCAAAACAAGCTGTAAAACGATGCAATAGACGTACTGGAACATGGTCGTGACCAGCGGTCGTGGACAGGGTCTCAGTGGCCACTTTCAGGGATCCGGTTTGTTCTGCCTGCTTAAACGGGCCATGACTGTAATAGAGATTCCTCAGAGAGAAATAAAATCACTAAAATCATAACAGACCTTGGAAAATGTAGCATAAACCAAGAGGAAAGACCTAGCCAAAGTGCAGGGCGTCAGCTCATCAGGGTCCTGCGAGACCGCACCGGCGACCATAGGTCATTGAACATGGATTTTCACTGAATAGACATTGCTTTGGAGGCAATAAAATGGTCAAAAATGAGTTTGGACGGGCCTCATGCAGACTAGAAAGGAGCTAGAGGTCGTGGGCAGGCATCGTGCCCGCGATAATGGCTGCGCAGCAGGAATTGATTGAGCTATGACAGATTTCCCAAGCCGCATCGCCTCTCCCAATTAAGGATTTTAGGTCCATCAGTGCGTGGAGCAGAATCGACGGATCACACTGCCCCGTCAACCGATCACATCAGGTCCAAATTTGGCCAGGACATACGTCAGACTGTCTATTATGAATTCCAACACCAAGTTCAACCACCAGGCCAGCGGCCATGCTATAATTAGTGAATGGCCGACTACCTGGGGGTGGCCGACTAACTGACCATTGATAGTATCTCAATTTGGAATATTTTGTCCTGTTTGACATGCTCATATCTCAATCGTTTCTGGTTGGATTTTCTTCAATCCTGGATGGAAAGTCTTGTATCAGCGTCTACTAATTTATGCTTATTTTACCCCACAGGCTCCCTTGGGTGGCAGCTGTCAAAAAGGTGTACAACTGACCCATAGTGTACAACTGAGCCATCAAATACTGTACAGTCAAAGTTGCCTGTTTTGGACAGAAATCAGTTTTAAAATCTAAGATAAGGCAACATCTGCGCATTTTGCAGCAAATATGACTGGACCAGATCGTCAAGAAGTCATTGCATCTCTAATGCCCTTGATATACCACTGGATGCGGGCACATCAATCCAACCCTTCAGCGCCCAATGGACACCGTGAAACAACTCCTTAGAGTCCTCAAGGTTGAAAGGACAGTATATCAATGTGACTTTTATAAGTAGATCAGTTCGCTTCTTGAATAACTGAAAAAGTGTAAATACGAGCTATGGAGGAGAACCGGGATGATTTTCATGAGTAAACTCACAGCTGGCGTCTTCACCACATTTCACTGCAATATCCTCACAGGGGTTTCTTTGCAAAGTCTAATCATTTAGTAATTTTACGTTTATTTCAGGGTCGGAGCAGGTGACCTCTTGACATGTGCCCCATTTCTAGTAAATCTAGACTCATCTACTCCAATCCTGGGAATAGATGACATGTCCGGCCCCGGAATAGCTACCTCTCTAAATATATTCAGATTCACCCCAATCTGCTCCATCTGGTGAATATTTCATCCTGAAATGTGGTGCTTGTCCTCAGAGGCTCCCTGTCCAAGTATAAACCCAATCATGCGAGCGAATCTGAAATACTCGTGAAAGCCCATTTCCCGATGACCGGCTGCGGCTTATAAGCTGTAGCCGACATTTAGCCGCAGCTCAGGCTCGACGGCTGACGGCTCAACCAGCCGCGGTAACACTACCTAAGCTCCTCTTCCATGCGCTTGGCTGGGGGTAGGAGCTTGCAATTATTCTCGGCCCATAGTGTTTGATGTAAGATAGGGAGCATTCGCACACGGGGGTATCACGTGCTTTTATTACGCGCAACATTTCTCTATTAACCCAAAATTGGGACTACTTTTCGCGACTTTTGCTCCGTTACAGCCTTTTGATTGCTTTTTCAAAGGCCACTACGGAGAGCTTTTGGGCAAAATGGGCCGCTGGACCGAGTTAATAGCCAAATACAGTTCACGTGATGACCCCGTGTGCGGCTGCTCCCTATCTTACTGTCAACTTCAATCAAAACAGTCGGCCAATCAGCTACATTTCAATCTCTTGGGTGATGATGCTCGCCGGACCAATGTAGCGTCAATGGATACCAGTGTGTGAGAGGCCACCCTTGCGGTGGCAAATACGAGTCCCCATGGGTGTTATCACATTCCTCACCACTTGAACACGTTTGAAATTCAATGGCTATGATAGCCAGGAAAATCATGAGTAACATCAAGCAATACACATTCATGATATAGAGCTCAGACTGCAAAGACTAGCGCAGGGAAGTAGTTACAGCAGAGACTGGATTTTTCTCCATCTCTCCAGTCTTGTCAATGTCATCAAGGATAGATAGACCATTGCCATTTTGAACTTGAGGCCTTGCATTGGTTTAGCAAGGCAACTCTCAAGTTGTGAACGCCTCTCAACAGGTGGAATGTGCAGAAATGATAGTCCCGGATTTAGCCGGTGGCAGATGGGAAATCAGTCAGGTGATGTATCCGCATTGGGCTCCTTGATGGTTTCCACAATTCTGACCATTCCCAACAAACGAGCGCACAAGTGGGCTTCGTAATACTGAGTTTGGACTCAGTATCCAGATAGGCTGCTCAGGGCCAGATCCTTCCGTTGTTCGGGGATCTGCCATGTGTAGCAGCTGTTCCTCATCGGATTACACGAGATTAGTTGAACTCAACTTGAAGAATTTACCTTCAATTAGCGATACTTTCAATACAGCATACATGGAATAGTTTGGGCCAACCAATCAAGGTCCGCTAGGTCGTAAGATGTGCGATGACTGTACAGCTGATCCCGGGCTCCGACGTTCCTTGTTTCCGGATATGCACTCGAATAAACCAATATGGGACACCCCCGTAAGAGGCTCAATCTGTCAGTCATGTCCCGCCACCTCGTGTTCTACCTTGTTCCAGATTTGTATATGTGCTGCAGAGCACAGAACGGCCGGCGTCGCCACACTCATATGATTTCGCTGTTTCCGGAGACGAACAGCGATACTTGTTGTCACCACAATCAGTGCCACCAATGACAAGGACATATAAAAGCGAACCACCTGACACAGGAGGTCTCTATTCTTCTCTCTCCAATCCAACACACAATGAACCCGTCTGGATTCAGCATAGTCGGTGAAGACGCCTATTGCGCTTGTCTACCACTACTGCACCACGCTGCTCGGCTCAACTACACGTATGACAGAGCCGTTGAGCTTGACCGTCAAGCCCACAAATTTCTGAATTCAGCTATGGCCGAGAAGATCAGATTCTCGCGAGATGAATATCTACAGCTCGTGCAAGCTCGGTGGGCATTCGACGTTTCCGAGGAATATGAAAGGCATTCTACGGAACAGCAGGAGCGCCAGCACCGAGATCAGTCCCAGGCCCTCGAGAGTCATATCGCTGTGAGGCGAGATGACCCCGAAGGCAACTACATGACAGTCGATCAGCAGACCGGAATCTCCGGTCCGCCGGTCACCCAACAGTGGCGACGAGGTCAGCCAGAAAGTAGTTCGCCTGATATCGAAATGTATCTTCCAACAGATCAGCGGTATCAGGATGGGCAGCGTACTCCGCGGCAAGGTGGATCCCCGGTTTCAAATATTAATGAAGCCAACATCAGTCGCGAGCCATATTTTCTCTGCCCCGGGTGTAATGCTTACATCTTTCCCTCTTAATTAATTAATTACTTGCTGGCTTGTCTAATTTTCCGATATTTAGCACCGTACATATTAATTCTATTGTCTTATCATCCCTCATCGCCACCATGTTGGCCGATTGAGATCCCAATAATCATTCAGCGAGGATGAACGACAACCATAGGAATACAGTCCAATCGCGCATTGAAACCAGCTTGGATGACCTAGGGATTTGTCTGATGCCGACGAGTACCACCTGATATTCACAATTATAAGGTATGTGCGGTTTCCAGGGCTTTCTGAGGGTGGCATATGTTTGATAATTTCGGGTTTGCTACCGGTTTCGGGTTTGGTCATACCGGCCCCGTTGAGAGTGGGGATTTGGATTACTACGATTTCGCGGTACAGATGAGCCCTCACTTGTCACCATATCATCATTCCCTTAACTTATTTGTTGCTGGTTTCAACTCAGAATCACGCTACTTTCCGTGCTACATTCAAGCCTTCGACGTCTCGAAACGTCTCGATCGTGGACCAGGAACAAGGAGGTAAACTTTCGTATATGGAATTGGTCACCGACATAGCACCATGATAAGATCTTGCGATACAATCGGCTCCATTCAGTGCGGAAGCAGACCGGTAGGGCCAGCTGGGATATGTTGCGTCTCAAATTCGATGAGTCATCCATACTACTCCATTCATGACAGTAATATCAATCCAGACAAAAACCAGAACTTCACGCAGACTCCACAAAAAGTCGTGTAACCGAAGACGCCATCAAAGTCCGTCTGGATTGAGATTCCGAGTCGGTTTTGCAAATTGACCGGTCATTGGCTTCATTTCCGCCGAAAAGCATTCCGTGCCCGTATCACCGTCAATTTGGGAGTCTCCCACTTGCGAATTCATCGATACACGCTAAATACGCGTGGACACGTCTGGCGCACGTGGTGGGAATTCTGCGGCAAGGTGGTCGGCATTAAACAGGCACGTGGCCGTTGGAGCTTCGCCATGACCATCGTGGATCTTCTGCATTTTCGCCTTCCGAACCTCCTGTAGTGTGTCTCATAATGTCGTAATCGATGCTCAATCCATTGGATTGGTCCCCATCCGACAGCAGGAGGTCTTGTTCAGCCCTGGCGACCCAGTCAGATCATTCCCTCACCGAGAAGACCCCACAACAGTCGTCGTGTTGCCCATGAGTATGGAGACCGGCCGGCGGTAACCGAATGCTGTGGTTCGGAAAGTCAAGTAAACGGCAATGGTGGAAACTGCTCTAAGACGGCATGAAGGAGAGGGCGATGGAATACCTTGAGACGAGACGCAATGGAGAAAAGACAGCGATGAGAAAGGAAGGGAGCCTATCACTATCTCCGCCGAATTCCAACCGTGTCGGTTCACTCTTTCATCGACCGAAACGATGACAACCCTTTTCATTTCCCTGATCCAGACACTCTTCTATGACATCTACTTTGGTGTCGGACGTCGTTCGAACAGACAGGTCTATGTAATCTTAGATATCGAGCAGAACCTGGAACCAGGGAACCTCAGTTCAAGCAGGAAAGATGCTATTGGTCAGGTCCACGGATGCTGGTGCTCTGTCAGAATGAGTCTGGTCCCTCGAAGGCAAGCAACCCGGTTAAGAGAAGAACGGTTAAGATAGTATCGCTGTATGTAGGACAAAAGGGTAAGGTATGAGTAAATACAGCTTTATGTATGAGAGACTGTGTGAATAAGTACTGCAGATCCTGTGGTGAGATGCCCGAAGAAACACGAGGCTTGAGCTCGCTCCGAAACAAGGCAGGAATAAATGTTCCTCCTGACATGCTCTGCTAGACCCCCTTACCACCAGTTTATCAGCCAAAAATTTTGTCATAGCAATCAGTCACAAAATCTAGCAGAACTAGAATCAGCCCCTGCCTTTTTGAGGGTTTTGCAGTGTGATTAGCTAGAGCATATGTATGTCCATGTCACGGATATGTGGTGTTCCTCCGTTCATGTGGAGTGCAATAGAAGGAAATATCATGCTCGAGACTCGTAAAGTTTGATTCCTTGAGGCTGGCAACTTGCTCGAGTGCAGTAGCATCATTATCAAAGTTCATTGTCCAATAAAGCATTGTCTCTCACTTCTTCTACTCTCCATGTTCAATTGACTGTTATTTGTGATCCTAGCAAATCGCAAGCCACTGTCAGAAGCTGAATGACCTCTATCTATGCAGTCGGAGTGATTGGCCCCAGTCCTCAACTCCGAGTTTATGAGGAAAAGGAGTTTCAAGCCCTTGAATACTGGCAGGCACTCCATAACTTTCATGTCCTTTAGTCTTTCGCAAGGCATCTTATCGCATTTTTCTGTGGTGCTGTTCCTTTTCTGTGAGACTCAGGACCAGTACATCTATTACGAGTCCATGTGAGTGGCTTGTTTGTTGGGTGTGAGCAATTTTGTTGAAATGCCATCAAAGTCCCCAAAGGGGATAGTTACACACACCCGGCATGACGTGTCTCATCACTTCTGGTTCACAATTGCCCTCGATGTTAGTCTATCTTAGTCTGGTGATTCTGTAAGCAGAACAATAGAATTATACTTCCTCAGTGTCTATCCAGGCCCTATGAGCCAGCAAAAATCCAACTTGACCAACAGACATGCCAGCATCGTCGTCACCGTGCTGCCCTTCCCACGGCTGTCATAACCATTGGACGTCATCTGCTTTTTTTTATTCTACCAGCCTTTTGGAAGTGGCTGGCAGTCTCTGAAGCTCA